>OY987331.1:108579854-109779854 GCA_963920685.1 Polydrusus tereticollis | reverse complement strand
TGGATGGTCTTCTATAATTCCAGGGCTTAAAGTTCCATTTTTTAAAAATGTTAAATAAATTTAAAAGTCAAATCAAGAACAGCAGTTGACCGGGCATAAATGTATCAAATTTAAAATAACAAATTTGTTTTTGGATATAAAAAAACAGCGCAGGGAAATTTAAAATTCTGGACATCTGTGATTTAATTTAAATTTGAACAGGACATATGTGTATGACTTTTTACTTTTGGGGCTTATTTTATTCCCGTGATTTTTGAAATTTTAGTGTATGGCATTTTAATGACTTTCCCATGTTCGTATAAAATGCTAAATATAATAATTAATGTGGCGAGTGGTTTCAATTCTGTCATGACTCTTTTAATTGCATGCTGTTTATCCAGCGCAATTTCATTAAAAATGAAGCTATCTATAATATAATAAAACTATTAAGAGAATTTAATACTAATTGATAATAGTTCATATACCAACTAGGCCTTTGCATTTTTTTTTTCAGGTAAACGTTATAACTTTTTTTTTGTTACCAAGCCAAAATAATTCCATTTTTTTAAGTCTATACAATGAAAATCAGTAAGTATGTATATATTTATCTTACTTATATAAATAAATACTGAGTATATTAGATTTTACTTTAAATTAAATCAAGCACAAAATACACCGCTTTCCTAAGAATAGTGAACGGACAAGATTCGATGCCTCGCCATCACATTATTACTGTTATAGCCACAGTATAAGACTGGTTCATATACAGTGTGTTAAGTTCTGTACATATGAAAAACTTTTTTAATAATAATTTAACAAAAAAAAGTTACTCTTTAAAAAAAGTTCTGCTTACTGAAAAAATAATATTAGACTATCCAAACTTGAGATAGTATGTACAGGATAATCAAAAAGTAAAAAAATCAAAATTGACCTACGAGAAAAGTACCCTTAATTTCAATTTTAGAGCAAAATGAAATAAGAAAATGTTGATTGATATTAAAAATTGTATTTGTTTTTACTCTTAGTAGACTATTATTGAAAATTAACTTAAAAATTTAAATCTTAATTCTTAATGGCATGTCCATTATCTTGCCACCATTTTCCACCTGAATTTGAATTTTAACTGTCAGCTATGTTATTTGTCTGAAACATCAGTTTAAATTTCTTATTAGATAAGTATGCCGTTGAAATTGAGTATGCAAGATAAAATTGAAATAATGTTAATTGTTGGTGAAAGTTACAAAACCTATCGGGAAACTGCCGAAATTTTTAACTTTCAAGACCTTTGGAAGTCTGGAAAATAACTACAATAAGAAACGTAGACCACGGTTTGCAATTAATGAAACTGTGAACCAAGTAATGTTGTCTGTAGTAGAAGATCCTAAAAAATCATTGCGAAAAAGGTCAACAACATTATCAAATGATGTAGGAAAGCTACGATTTCAAAAATATTAAATAAAAACAAATTTCGGCCTTACAAACCAAAATTTATACATACCTTGAAGCCAAGTGATTTTGAGCGACACTTAGAATTTAGTTTTTAAATACAAAGAGAGTTAGAAGATAACCCTTTCATGACAAGAAATATAATTTTTACCGACGAAGCAACCTTTACCTCGAACGGGACTGTAAGTCCACAAAATTGTCGTTGGTGGAGTGACGTTAATCCAGATTTCACTATACAGACACGTGATCAGTACTCATTTAAAACAAATGTATGGTGCGAAATTTACAAAAATATAATAATAGGACCTTTTTTTTTTCGACAAAATTTAAATGGTGAACGTAACTTGCATTTTTTAAATAATTATTTGTTTAATTTTATTCATGGACTTCACATACCCGTTAGACTACGGATATGGTACCAACAAGATGGTGCACCATGCCACAGTACGAGTAATGTAAGGCAATACTGAAATACCCTTTTTAATGAAAAAGTTATCGATAGATACTCTGACCATTTTTGGCCCGCTAGGTCTCCGGTCTTGAGCCTCCTGGACTATTTCTTGTGGGGCTACTTAAAACAGAATATATATCTACAAAGGCCATTTCAAAATGTTGACCATTTAGAGAGGGTAATTAGAGAGACAATTACAAATATAACAACTGCCATGATTACAAATGTTTTAGGAGAATTTTCTGCAAGAACGGCTAAATGTATTGAAATGGGGGGAGGATATGTCAAGGCAAATGTACAGTGAGGGAAATTTAATGAATGTTTTTATTTAAATTCATATTTTAATGTTTATTATTATAATTGTATTTTTCCAAAATAAATTATGTTTCTATAAATTATTTAAATTCGTCATAAAATGACTACAAAACAGGGATAAAGAATCAAAGGTTAAGTTTTGAATAAAACTAATTGATAAATGTTTATTAGCTTGAATTGCATAATAGATAAAATTAGTAATTATAAATAATTTAAAAAAATTATATTTTTTGAAATGTCAAATTTATTTTCAATAATAGTCTACTAAGAGTAGAAACAGATATAATTTTTAATGCCAAACAATACTATCTTATTCCATTTTGCTCTAAAATTAAAATTAGGGGAACTTTTCTCGTAGGTCAATTTAGATTTTTTTCTTTTTGATCATCTCGTACATACTATCTCAAGTTTGAATTTTTCAGTAAGCAAAACTTTTTATAAAGAGTAACTTTTTTTCGGAAAATTAATATTAAAACAGTTTCCCTTATGTACAGAACTAAAGTGGACACACTGTATATTAACCAGATTTAATTAAATACTTTTTTACTAAAAAATAGCATCTGTTTTCCGCAGTTCATATTTTTAACACTTTTAACTTCTTAAAGTGAAGATGTATTACACTTAATAAATAGAGACACTACGAATAACAGTCCTGCAAGTGAGAGATACGCCCGTAGCCCTCACGAGCCGGGTGTGTCTCGCGCTTCGAGAGCTAAGCCTATTGGAGTTTGCAGGATTGAGGCATTAGTGAGTGTAGGATGTTCACAAGGGAGCTGTGTATCTCCTCGCCTGTGGCGCCTGGTCATGGATGGGCTCTTAAGAGACCTTGAGGCAGGCGGGCTCTACGCGTAAGCCTACGCCGACGACGGAGTAGTCGTTCTAGGGATGGGTGAGTTTCTCGGAACTATGAGCGATCGCATGCCAACGGCTTACAGAATACTTGTAAGGTGGTATAGGAGCACTGGGTTCTCGGTAAATTTGAGCAAAACAGAGCTCATCATATTTACAAATAGAAAGAATTTTGCAGGTTTCATGTGTCATTGTATAATGAACCCTTGAGAAAGGAAGTAAAATACTTAGGGGTCACTTTTGACAGAAAACTAACATGAAAGTCCCATGTAGGAAATACAGTAAAGAAAGCCACAGCTATATTGTGACAACTGCGCCGGGTAGTGAAAAGAAAGTTGAGCCTTCAGCCCCACATGCTGCATTAGCTATACACCGCGGTGATAAGATTATGTACGCATCGGAGGCCTGGTGGCCCCCAAAGAAGAACACCACCTATTTGGTGGGTCCGCAGAGACTTGTTTAGGAATCACCGGCGCAATGAGGACAACGTTCTGCCGGGGCTGCCAGAAATCTCGCCCTGGATACAGAGGGATGCCATGGCAGCATGAATGGCGGAGATTAGAATGTGGATGGGACAGCAAGTCTCTAGATGTCTGTCACACGGAGATTTCAAGAACGCTGCGGGTGGCCATTCCTATACTTTCCTGAACTTGGCCCTCGAAAGACCATCTTATACTGAACACAAACTTTAGGGTAGAAATCCACGCCAGGAAGGGAAAAGGAAATAGACCCCAACCCAAAGGCAGTCAGGTCTGATAAACTGACCGTTCAAGGATGGCTGGCACAGAGCTAGCCGAAACCGGAGTATAACAAGAAGATGCGGGAGGAGGACAGGTCTTCCTCTGGGAAGGTACACCACGATGTTCAAAGCCGAGGTATTCTCAATTCTCGAAGTTGCAACCAAACAGAAGGTTAACACAAGGGACGAGTAACACATATGTATCTACTTAGATAGTCAGGCAGTACCAAAGGCAGTCCAATGACCAAAGACGCATGCTAAGCTTGTTTGACAGTGTCATGCTGCCCTCAGTGAGCTAAGAGCCAAAAAGAGTACAACTTAGCCGGACTCCGGGACACTCCAGTGTACCGAGTAGCGAAAAGACTCGTTGATGCCCCCCCATTGAACTGTAGCCACAACTGAGATAAGCAGAACACAGGCATTCAAGATCCTTTCTGAGTGGGTTTGGAGTCGTACGGCAGCTAACTGCAGCAGAAACGAAGCATGTAGACAGGCGAAAATGATGGTTTCGAAGCCAAGCTGGTCCCGGACAAATTGCTTGGTTATTGTAAATTATTTCCATTTTTGAACTGTTCTGCGATTAAATTAAATGAAACAGCTGTTTATACTAAAAATAAATTCTGAAAATCATTCTAACCAATTAATTTAGCCTTTACTTAACATTCTAATTATACACAATTGCTATTTTACCAACAACAAAGTGCATTTGTTTTTCAGTTATCACCATAAAAGCATTAATATATTAATTTTCATTTATTACTACAGTTAGCCATTTTAGGACCATTAAACTCCTGGAAAAAGTAATTCATTTTCATTATTTTATACATAGTAATGGCATATGCGTAGGCACAATAGGATGTTCACAATCATGGTAAATAATATTTTTATGCCAATTTTGGATTTAAAAGTATCTATCAGTTTTTTTGTAAATGGTGGCCGTTACTTTCGACATTTTAAGCTGCAAACGCTTAACCGTCACGGTATTAAAATGCGCTGGTTGAGTATGTAATGATTAAATGTTAGTTATACCTAATAACTTGACTTCGGGCCACTTTTTCAATGTGTAGTTAATTTATAGATTATTTTGTGATTTAAACTAAAGGTTAATCTTTGGTTTATCCACCTTTTTATAAATCTCCAATTTACAATATTTTGTTACCAGACTATACATATATTGTCGATATTGTCATTATCATTGTAACATATTTATTCCCAACTTGTTGTATTGTTTGGCTTGTTAAAGGTGTATTCCCCTTCCTCACTAACTATATCCTCAATATATCGTGAATGTCGTTCAGAATTCCATTTCTACCTAAAATGAAAAGAAATTAATTTTACCATAGGTCCCATGAATATGGTGTCATCAAAGTTTTTGTTTTAATTTATTAGGACCTCAAAATACAATGCAGTTTATGTATCCAAGCATAAATAGTAAGAAAACGTAGAATTATTCTCACCCCAAACTTCAACATATTTTTTCAATATTATAAAATAAGAGCTATATGCTGACCCCATTCTCAAAACAGAATGCAATGGATAAATACTGACTCTATGCATAAAAAAATAAGAAGGCATGGAAGTATGCTGACCTTATTCCCAAAATACAAGGCAATGGATGTATGCTAACTCCATATATAAATAATAAGAAGACATGGAAGTATGCTGACTCCAAGCTTAAAGATATTCTTTCACTCTTATAAAACAAGAGAAATGGAATTATGCTGACCCCATTCTCAAAACAGAATGCAATGGATAAATACTGACTCTATGCATAAAAAAATAAGAAGGCATGGAAGTATGCTGACCTTATTCCCAAAATACAAGGCAATGGATGTATGCTAACTCCATATATAAATAATAAGAAGACATGGAAGTATGCTGACTCCAAGCTTAAAGATATTCTTTCACTCTTATAAAACAAGAGAAATGGAATTATGCTAACCCCATTCTCAAAATACAATGCAATGGATGTATGCTGACTCCATGCATTAACACTAATACAAAAAAAAATATATTTTTTGCTTTGTTTTAGTTTACCTTCGTTTTCAAAAAGATTTAGCAAATCATTTAAATCTGTGGCAAATGACCAATCACTAGGCCAAAGTCTTAACTGCTCTTTTGCTGCCTTGATGATTTTACGAATGAGAGTTGCAGCACGCGGCCACATCTCGCGGCAACCACACGCATCAACCCAACCAGGACAGCGAGAATCCATATAGGTTCAAACGCTGGCAAGGCGGCCCATTGCGGGCAAACCACGCTGGGTGTCGCCGGAAGCCAATGTATCGATTTAGCCCACCGAAAGCATCTATATTGAAAAACACAAACTTATCAACTCTATACACGAACTTATTTTGAGTTTGTGTTTTTCAATGATGATTTTATGTTTACCAACACCAATTTTTTTTTAGCTCGTATCGCCCTTCTTGGGTTATACTTATTATTTCGTACGGGCCCAAAAATTCAAAATCCGTTTTGCTCGCATGTCACTTGCTTGCACGATGTAATAGGACAAAGTTACCCACGTGAAAATGTACAGTATCGCGCCTCTGTTTATTTAAGTTATCTATTGTTTTATTTTGGGCTTAAAGTTTTTCGACAACTCTTTGTCGATCTAAATTAATATTACGAACAGGTGGCAGGTCTAGGGAAAGGTCATTCAATGCTGCTTGTATTAGTGGAGTTGTCGTTTTAATACCTATTAAAGCTTGCGGTGGGGTACAATTTACAAATTTTTGAAAAGTAGAGTTAAGAACTTATTGAATTTTCCACAAAACGTTCGACCATTCTGTTTCAATGCAATAAAATGGAGTTTATCGTTTTATCAGTACCATCTCTAGGTATCTATTACTGCTGCAACGTCATAAACTAAATAAATCGACGGGATTAGCATAAACGTTAATCGAGTATGTGACCTGTAATTTCTACTTTAGCTTCGAATTTAAATTTCGAGATAAAAGTAGCATGTGTTATGCATGTTATGGAAAATTCATGTGGAATTAATTTCAGCTTAAACCTTTCAGCAAACTTATCAGACAAAGAGACACATCAGCCCCGGTATCAATTAAACACATATACGTTAACATTACGCCTTTTCTCAATGGAACTCTTAAGAAAACAATTCTCAGTCACATGCCCAAGCTTAGAGCAGAAACTACATTTGTTATCTTTAGAAGAATTATTAAAATGTTCGGTTTGGGTGTCATTATGAATGGGCTGCTTTATATGAGTATTAAATTTAAAAGATTGATTATTTTTTAAAGTGCTGTGATGGTTTCCAAGAGGAACAGTGGCTTTGAGTGTGACTAATATGACTACATTTATAGCGGGTCAATTTCGATTTGAATAAATTTGGTTTCTCGTGGAGACGTTTTGGGGAAACCATTATTTCAGGCTTACTCTGTTATCAATGGCGTCAGATTTAGAGGCATTACTTACATATGCACGTAAATCTTAAATTGAATTAAAATCTCGCATAGTGATCGATTCCTGTACTTTACGATCATGAATGCTATAAATAATTAATTCAATAAGGTCAGAGGTACCCCAGTGTGCAATACCTTTAATAAAGCTACTTTTTTATGAACATAAGCAGTATATTTGTTGCACAACAAACTATTAAAAATAGAAGCTTCATAAAGCAAACGGCCAAGAACTTTTCTATAAGGGAATGATTCTAAAGAAATCGTTTTTCAAAATTAGCCCAACCTCTTACTGACGGAGACCAACTCTCAAACCAAAGTTTAGCATACCCTAGTTAAAAAATGTTCAACCCTTACCAGTACCTGCGGATCTAACCATTCAAAATCTCTTTTCATTTGTTCAACCTGTTGAATCATCGACATTTGGTCGAAAAAGAAACAAATCCACCTGTTCTGCGGCAGTTCTGCTAGGTCTCAAATTTAGCAACACTTCTTGTAGCAGCTCCTCCATGGTGTCTTGGTTGCTTCAGTGGATACGTTAACAGGTTCCCACTTCTGATGTAAAATCCCCAATAATTGTTTATTTCTTTATTGGTCAAAACAATAACAACACACTTATAACAACTTGTTTATTAGCAACAAAAAACGGCACAACTAATAAAGAAACGAATTTAAAATGTTTTCTTAAAAAAAAAAGGAAATTGGAAAGCTCAAGTGCCACCCGTCGACGACTTTCCAGACAATGTCATTCAGCGGTACTGGCAGTGGCGTCAATTTTCGAATCTGTAATGATCAAATGTAAATAGTGTAGGCTTTTACTAATTAATAATAGTAATAAAGACCAAAGAGAAACACCGGAAAATATACTTAATATTGAATCAGGGATCAGAAGAAATGCCAATGATAAGCGAAGAAGAGGTCTCAAGGTCACTCTCAGAAATGAAAACCAACAAAGCACCGGGCGAGGATGGTGTTGTCGCAGAGTCTGTAAAGCTGGGAGGAGGAAAGTTACTAAAATGGATAACGAAACTCTTTAACAACCCCAGAGATGTGAAACAATGCCATCATCATTATTATGCATAAAAAGGGCAGCATCACAGACTTGCAAATCTACAGACCGATTAGTTTACTCACACATCTATATAAACTGTTTACCAAAATCATAACTGCACGTCTTACTAATAAATTAGAATCATATCAGCCAAGAGAACAAGCGGGCTTTCGGGCTGGATACGGAACAAATGACCATCTTCAGGTTATAAAAGCATTAATAGAGAAAAGTGTAGAATATACCAAACCCTTGGCGCCAGCGTTTGTTGACTATGAGTAGGCGTTTGATTCCGTAGACCACCACGCATTGTTTAAAGCTCTTGTCAACTGTCGTATAGACCACCGCTATATTTCGCTACTACGACACATATATAAACACGCACCAGCAAAAGTAAGACTGCAAGATGAAACAAACCAGTTTAAAATCGAAAAAGGCGTTCGACAAGGGGATACGATCACTCCCAAACTTTTTTCAGCTTTGCTTGAGTACATGTTTAAAAAGATAGAACTAGACAACAAAGGAATAAACGTAAATGGAGAAAAATTGAACCATTTGCGTTTCGCTGACGATATCGTATTGATTTCAGACCGACTAGATGAAGCAAATGAAATGCTCACGAAACTGTTATCAGCTTCCCAAAAAGTTGGATTAAAAATCAACATCGCTAAAACCCAATTTATGACAAATCTGGTCCCTAGCTGTAACCTAAAATAGAAGAAAAAGAAATCCAACACGTAACACCGTACAAATACCTAGTACATGAAATTCGAATCGGAAGAGATAACCAAACTTGCGAGCTTAGCCGAAGAATATGACTAACATGGGCTGCCTTTGGCCGTTTAAAACATGTATTCAAATCGGACATTTCAGCGTGTCTCAAGCGTAAGGTTTTCGACCAGTGCATCCTCCCAGTACTGACATACGGCTCAAAAACATTAACATTGACACAAAAAACGATCAACAATATAAGAGCTACCCAACGAGCCATGGAAAGAGCTATGTTGGGGGTGACATTGCGAGACCGAATCCGCTACGAAGAGATCCGTAGGAGAACGAAAGTTGTGGATGCTGTTGAAAGAATAACACAGCTAAAGTGGAACTGGGCGGGCCACGTCGCAAGAATGACAGATGATAGATGGACTAAGAAGATATTGGAGTGGCGACCTAGAGATGCTGCACATAGAAGCAGGGGTAGACCGCCCACTCGATGGATAGATGATATCGAGAGGATATCTACAAATTGGATCCAAGATGCCCAAGGCCGTGCAGGATGGATTAGGTTGAGAGAGGCCTATGTCCAGCAGTGGACGAGACAAGGCTGATTTATTATTATTATTAATATGTTTTAGGGGAAACCTATTTGGGTTAGTTTTACCGTAATCAAATGATCAAACCCCTACATTTTTGGCACCATAGGATTCAATTCTTGAAGACCTTCTCATAGACCCTATGTGACCTAAGATGTCATTTGAAAAAAAGTTGGGGTAGCCAGAGGTTAAGGGGTTAAAGGGAGGGGACTAAAAGTATTACGAAAAGATGAACAACAATTTAAATTAATCAATTAAAAATAACTACAAGTTGTATGCAGGACTTTGAACAACTCTGAATATGTTTCCAATAATATTCATTTTTTACTTACCACATACCCAACACGATATCCTCATTCTTCGAATATAACGCTTCAAGGAAAACCGCTTATTAATTGGCATATTAAAGTTAAGAGTATAAACATGTATAATAATATGACCTTTTCCATGATAAGGCATTATTTATGTTTATATCAAAATTGTCTTTTCTTTTAAAATGGTCTCTATTTTAAAATAAAACGCGCATAAACAACTCCGTCAACGTATCCTTTAAAGTCGATCGATAAATTGTTTACTTCGCCAATATTTTAGGTTATTAAGAAACTCGACACAAGGGTGTTAATGTAATTGATTCCTAAGTGAACTTCTACAAAAGCATTCCTATTTTATTACGACTCAAAACTTTTAAATTTAAAAAGTTTGAGGAAAGCTGATTTGTAACTTTGTGAAGTCGATTAGGTTAGAATAAATTTAAAAATTTCGGTTGAAAATATATTTTTAAGAAATTCGTTTGTGGTAACAATTTTAATTAAAAAGTTCGAAAGTTTTTTCTCTCATAATCCATATAATATTGGTTTTGAATTTCAGTAATAAAACTTAACGGGGTTCTATAATTTATTATGTAAAAGGAGGGAAATAGTATATTAATAATATACAGGGTGTTTCATAATTGCATACTAATGATTGAGGATCTTAAACCTTGTTTTAAGAGGAAAGGCTCATATCAGTGTAGGTCCGCAACCGCTATATTTTTGAGATACAATGGGCGACAATTTTCAAATACTTCAAAAATAGTCCGCTATCTTCCAGATGGAATATCGAAAATAACTCTTTCCAATTTGGTTTAATAAAATAGCTATTTATACAACAAGTTACGAAATAAGGGTGTTTTAGGCACGGGATGTGAAAATTGTCCTACGAGGCGAAGCCGAGTTGGACAACACGTCGGAGTGACTAAAAGACATTGTTTCGTAACGAATGGTATACAATATTTTTTCTACGGGCGTTTTATAATAAATAACAAACTTAATTTATTTTACCAAACATTTTATTACCTGTGTTTTATTTACACTTACGTAAATAAATATTTACTAGATAGGTATTTGAAATAAAGACAAAAATCCAGGTAGAAGTGGGTGCCCTGAAAAGGTAAATTTTGTTTAAACATGAATAAATTTCCACGTCACCCGGGAGGTATAATTCTGCGACGCGTTGACCTTTTTTTAAATGGAGGTCATCGTTAGTAATGTAATATTAATATTTTAGAAAAATCACTGCCCACGTTCTATGCACTTTCTCTAAACTCTAAACTTTCAACGGACAACCTGTTAATCTTAAAATAGCATGTCGCCAAATATCGGCGCGTCGGCTGTCGCATTAAATTTACGTTAGGCTTGCCTCAAAAAAATGTTTTTATGCGCTACTTAACGCTAGATTCGACTGGACTATTACGGTATCATACAGCACATTAGATATTTTCACTAATACGCTAGACAAGCAAGCGTGAGGCCCGTCAGGCCGGGCCTCTATACCAAATGCAGAAATAAGATGAATGATATAAGAACAAAACACGCAACGGACCATGAAAGACAAGGAAGCGCGAGGCCGGCCCGTCTCTACCATATACGGCCGCATGCAGAAATGAGATGGATGATATTTCTAGCGAAGTGCCTTAAGATTGACGGCAGGCCCGTATTTTTCTGATTTATTATAAAGCCATATATTAATTCTAATGGATATATTTATGCAAATAGTAAAATAATATAAATTTGTGCATTCAAGAAGTAGTCCATTTTCTGTGGCGAGATTATGAAAGAAAACAAGGTCTGTCTATACCACCAAAGTAAAATATATTTGTCATTTTAGGGTGAAATAAGGGTTAAAGAGTATACATAATTTATATTTGACATTAGGTTGCACTAGTTTCGACTTTAGACAAAGTCATCTTCAGCAACCCAGTAAATAAGAAATATGTTTTTTTAGGATGTACCTAAATAAACTAAAACAAATTAGAATAGGGGGAGGAGTGGTTCAACAATATACGGTCACAGCGTGTACCCTGTGCAGCCAATGGATTCGACAGCAGATAATTATGAACATGATGCTACTTTAAGCAATCAAGGAAATTAAATGTAAATAAGTAATAGAGGCCAAAATTCTTAATGGGAAAATTTATAGTTATGTTATGTTATATAGATGTCAATAACATGTTAAATTAAGAAAAGTTCAATAAATTCATCGTTTCATGAATCAACTCAGTGAGGGGACATGACTTATATTTTGGTGGGTCAGAATTTTAATAAGAAAAAAGAGGGGGGGGGGAAGGAAAATTAAAATTAGTTTAAAACCAGTTACGTCATTGAGTAAAATGGGGGTCATCAAATTGTCAATAACCATGGCATAATTTCTCAATTAATTTACCTTCGATTTTCTTCTTTTTTTTTTCCTTTTAGTAATTGGGACACAAATTAGCAACATGACTCAAGATTGATGCTGTTCGGACCAAATGTCGATGTTTGACCAGATAATTGAATCTTTCTCCAACAATCCTATTTCAAAAAAAAGTAGCCCCGGACTGTTGATTGGAACAAGCCTATAGGATGGGGTTTAAATCCATAAAACTGCTAACTTCAGAGGGATTGGAATATCAAAATTGCTTTCTATTTTCACATTTCATCTGTCGTGTCCATGTCACTTAAAACTGAGCTAACTTTGCAACTTTTTTTTTTATGCGTGAGTTGCATAGACATAATAATTGCTGATCGGCAATGATGACAGTAAATCAAAATATTAAATGAAATGAAGAATAATAGGATAAATATTTTATGATAATGGTCGTCAAAACTGCAGAATTGGCGGAAAAAAGCATATCTATGCAATTTGCATTTTAATGTACTTCAAAGCAAAAATGTAATTTTGTCTCTGAACTTTCCTTCCATCCCAATATAAACGGTCGCGTATTACTTCAACTTGTTACTTTTTCCATTTCTCTACTTCCGTTTAATGTATAAATCAAAACGTGAGAGCAGAGAGTTCAAAGCTTTGATAATCCAATTACTTTTGCACGATATTTTGATGTCAATTTTTAAGCGTACTTTGTAGCTATTTAATAGTTTGGAGGTGTGTTAAAGAAGAAACTAAAACGGCGGAACGAAAAGCAAATCATTATTATTTTTTTTTTCATTTGGGTTCCATAATGGCCGCTTCATGAACCGCAAAAAAGTTTAACAATGCTCAACTTCATGAAACTGAAATTTTAGTTTTGTAAATGTGGTAATGGCAGTGTTTTTTTTTTATCAAATCATTAATTCTTTTTGTGCATGGCATAGTAAGTCAGTACAATTAATAAAATTTCCCTTTTCAGTCGTGCAGGCTTTCCGTTAGAAGGACACTTTTGTGGGAAAGTAATAAAGGCTTTCATGTCAGTAAGGATAACATCCGATACTTCTCACACACAGATGGATGGATCATCAGAGGTAAAACAAACGTTCCGCCAAGGAAAGGTTCGAAAATAGTCCTTTAAGTCATCCCACTTAGCTGATGTATAATGCCAGAACTTGGGTTATTTAGAAGGCTGTTTGGCACTAATTGATAGTTTTTTCAGTGCCGAAATAAGGTTGTGGTCAGACGCTCCTAACGGAGGCTTCCCGGTGACAGTGTGCAAGTCACACCGATATCAAGGTCTACAGTAAGTAAGCTAGTTTTAAAATTTACAGAAAGTGTATCTGTGCGCAATAAACTAAAAAGTGGCCGTTCCAAAATTTGTGATGAAACTAGATTAAATGTTTTACTTTACATCAAGACGATCCCCATTCCAGCAATCGTCAAGTAGGTCGGATTCAAGATATTGGTTATAAATCTGTATAAAATATTCTCCATTAGGAAAAATATCATCGTTACAAAATTTGCCTTGCCTACGAACTAAATGGGGATAATTTCGATCAACGCCTTCACTTTTGCGAGAATATGCAAAACATCTGCAATAATGACGGAAATTTCGCGCAGAATATTTTATTTACTGATGAGGCTACATTCTGCTTTAATGGTCGACAGAGAATCCTCACTGGATGCAAGAGGCCCATACACAGCACCCACAGAAGCTAAACGTATGGGCCGAAACTTTACGTAGCAGAATATTAGGACCTTTCTTTTTAGGAGAAACGTTAAACGGAGAGAGGCATTTGGAGATTTTACAGTTTAAATAGTTCCTGCTTTAGCTGGCCTATATCCAGATCACGATGAACAAGATAGTCCTAAAAGAATCATTTGGTACAACAAGACGGTACACCGCCCAATTACGCCGCACGGGTACGAGAATATCTAAAGGAGGTTTTTCAACATAGATGGATAGGTAGAAGGGAAGAAATAGAATAGCCAGCTCGCTCACCCGATTTAACACCCCTAAATTTATTTTTGTGGGGATATCTAAAAGAAAGCGTGTACAAGAACAAGCCATCGGATTTAGAGACATTAAAACTGATAATACAACATGAAGTTCGACAAATTCCTGAACAGGTTACTGCGAACGTTGAAAACGAATTTGTTTTACGTTTAGAACATTGCTAAATTGTCAATGGCCATCAATTTAAACATTTAATTAAGTACTCTACTTTTTATAATCAGATTTAAAAGCTGTTGTTTTTACCTACCACTTAAATTTTGTTAATTAATATTGTTTAGGCTGTGATATATCGAATAGAGCTGAACATCGAAATAGGGTATGTTGTATGAGAAATATTCAGAATTTTAAGTAAAATTCAAAAATCCAATAAAATTTGATTTGATTTAAAAAATTAAAGTTGACGTGTGCCCCGACTTCTTGAGCAATCCTGTATATTATTAAAAATTCCCAAAATTTCTAAAAATGATAAATAAAATCGACGGGTCCGAGCGTTTTTCGAAAATATACATGATCATGAAAATATTGGGGGTGTTCCCTTCTTTTTGCCCACGCTGTATAATATTCAAGAAAAATGAAAAATAGAAGAAGTGGTATAATAGATGTTTACGTTATAAGTCCGGTAAATCAACTTTTACAGTATGAGTGAAATGTTTCGAGACGAGGCGACGAAGGAGCCGAGTCTGGAATTTTGAAACGAATACTGTAAAGGATTTGCCGGACAAATGACGAACAATATTTTATTTCATACTGTTCTGTTGAAAATTATAATTATGTTTGGAAATTATAATGAAGCTTGATTCTGCGTCGTATATATGAAAAGTGCATATATTTACTGGTGGAAACATTGTGTGTTTGACATTGATTAAACTAAAACTTACAAATTTCAGTCCGGTAAAGAAATTTTACAGGACTAGTCCGGTAAAAAAATTTTCCCGCACTTATTGCTGTAAAACCTTATTTTCTGGACTAAATTCAAATATGTAAAGGTGTGTTTTACAATACAGTATGAAATAAAGTATATATTTTATGAAGCTATTAGTGAACTCATTCCGTTAGAAAACGTCACCTATGCGACTCGTTTTCTTACATGAACGTCTTCGCAAATATGATGTTTTATAAAACTCTTACTTTATCATACCTGCTACTATTATGTACGATTTGTTATAAACGTGTCTTTATTTTATAGTTTTGCTGCCATAAAGTGACTATATATTGTAATAGTAAAACAAAGTAAAACTGAGTTCTGTTAGGCACCACCCACGCCAAACGTAGAATATCTTACGACAATAACAGTATATTATTAACCAAGGTTTAGGTTATTTCAAATTAAATAACAGCAATCGTTTTTGCTTCAAATTAGACTAAAAATTATATATTCAATTGTCACATCTTAGTAAAAAAATGCTAAAAAATGGCATTGTTTAACCGAATTTCAAAAAAATGTTATTGGAAAAATTTGTTTCTAGTATAATTTTAGGCCTATATACAAAGTTTCAGATGTCTAGCGCAAAGTTGAATTTCTTGCTATTTTCTCGAATTAACATGTTTTTTTATAATGTAAGTTGACTTAATGGATATTAAACTATTTGCTTATACCATACTTAATATTTTATTTAGTTTGTATGCTTCTTTTTTTAACTAGAATGCCATTTTTTTCGAAATATAAAATTAGAGGCAGAAAAATTTGACACGGGTGGTGCAAGATATCATAATTTAAAAATTTTCACAGATAGACGTCAGATGTTCCATTTATCAAACGACAAATACATCTAAATATTTGATAAAAATTTTATTTTTTACTAAATATAATTTAATATAACTAACATTATTATTCAAAAGAACAAAAAATTTCACATTTCAGTGTGACGTCCTTCTCGCTCTATACAAACAGTCGTCCGTCCATAAACGTCTTTGACAGCATTTTGTAAAACCCTTGATTTTATATCGGCACAACACTGTCTGATCGTTTGTTCCAAATGCTTGATATTTCTAAACGGTCGAATCTTATAAACTTTCTGTTTACTTGGACCTAACCCCTCAGGCAAAAGTCTAGTGGTGTTATATCAGGCGATTTGGGTGGCCAGTAACATTCTCTGTCACGCCCTTTAACTCTGTTTTAAAATAATTGGTTTATGCGTTCTTTCACTGCTGCAGTTTGATATATGGGTGCACCATCAAGCTGATGCCATAAGTTATGTCTATTGTGTAAGGGCAGGTTATCCAAAACTTCGGCAATCTCATTATCAAGAAAAGTCAGGTACCTTACACCAGTTAAGTTTACTCTAAAGAACTATGGTACAATAAGCTGATCTTTTAGATTCCCACACCATACATTGGTTTTAAAATGATACTGGTCGCGATATTCAATTGTGAAGTTGGGATTTTCTTGGGACCACCAACGGCAATTTTGGGAGCTCACGGTACCATTTGAAAAGAAAGTGGCTTCACCTGTCCATAAGATCTTGTATGGAAAAAGAATATTCTCCTCGTATTGACCCTGATACCAAAACGAAAAATCTTAGACGGATATTAAAATCGCGTTCCCTCAATGCGTTTATAAACTTGGGTTGATATGGCCGAAATCGATTTTTCTAAAGAATTTTTCTAACGCTTTTCTTCTTGTACCCTGTTGAATCACTTATCTTGGTTATACTAGTTTGACTGTGGTCAATAACACTTAAACAAACATCAAATTGTGCTTCTTTATCGTATTTACTTGCTGCGTGAGGTTTCTTAAAATTATTTTATAATATATCCAGTGTCTCTAAACTTTGACATTATTCTTGAAACGGTGCTATGCTGCAAATTTCTTTCTGAATGCCTTTCATTAAAAATGTCAGATACTTGCCGGTGAGGCATATTTTCACCACAAATTAAGACAATTTCTATTTTTTCTTGCGAAAATATTCCAACTTATATGACATTTCTTTTATTTATTCGGCACTCTAACTCCTTTTTTTTCCATAGCCTACTTATAAAATTGGAAATTGCCTTGATATTTTTTTGTGGATAACAAGAAAATGTGTTTTTCCACTACTAACCTATAACATCGCCATTATTGACCGATTATTAACGTTAGAAATCGTTTTTTTCTACCTTATAAGTTATTATTGACCATGGTCAATAATAAGGCATTGAAATCCATTATTGACCGATCTTCAAGAATCTATTTGAACGCAGGTAACTTGATTTTTTGATTCTACATCATGAATTCATAAACATCATTTCTTGTGGTTAGGCAACCAGATAATTATCAATACATATTAGATTATTAGAGACGCCTGATATTGTAAAATATCGATAGGTACAATCAACATTTTTTCTGCTTCCATCCTTAATTCTGGAGGTGTACACATAATAATATCACTAACATTTTCTTCGCTCATTTAAAAATACGGAAAACTCGTGAAATCTGATGACATAAATGAACAAAAATTGACATTGACAAAGCCATCTGACAAAACAACAAAATATTTTGCCACCTCCAAAGCGCAGGTAACTTGATTAAAAAATATACTTATACCTACCTATAATTTTTTATAATTATTAATACTATAAAGACAAATGTCTTATAAAAGTTTGTAGTAGTGGAAAAATATTATATTAACCACGGTTTAAACAGCTTATAGCCCTCGCGTCTTAAATCACGAGGAGCGAAGCGATAAAACTTGCGATAAAACTTGCCGCTCGGGCAATAATGGTGGCTGTCTAAACCTTGGTTAATAATATACTATTAAATTGTGAACTAATCTGATATCTGCAAGTTTTATTATAATTTTTTTTTTACTTTGTACGTGTATAAGAAGAAATGAAAAATGTGACGTCTATCTGTTAAAATTTTTTTGCCTCCAATTTTATATTTCGAAAAAAAATGGCATTCCAGTAAAAAAATAAGCATACAAACTAAATAAAATATTGAGCATGGTATAAGCAAATAGTTTAATATTCATTAAGTCAACTTACATTATAAAAATAACATGTTAATTCGAAAAAATGGCAAAAAATTTAACTTTGCGCCAAAGACATCTGAAACTTTGTGCGTAGGCCTAGAATTATACTAGAAACAACTTTTTCTAATAACATTTTTTGAAATTGAGTTAAACAATGCCATTTTTTAGCATTCCTTGACAAAAATGTAATTTTTAACAGATACCGAATGACAGATGGTGACAATTCTAGTCTAAATTGAAGCAAAAACGATTGCCGTTATTTAACTTAAACTAACCTCATTTATAAAATCAAAAGTTCCATATGGTGCGGAGTTTATTGGTGACACGGTACCTATATATTTCTGATGCCGACTATATTCTTTATTTTTAAGAATTTCGTAGACTTGAAACCCCAAATATAATATATCTAACACAAAAAAGTAGGTACATGGAAAACAAGCTTAAATTTTACTTTAATAAATTTTCATATTTACTGTTGCGAAACAATGCTGAATACCGAGTTAAGCAAGCTTTTGTGTGGTCCTTTATATTACTAAGGAGGCTTCTTTTAAAAGCGAAAAGTAGGTACATAAAGTTATAATTAAACGCAAAATAAGGGGTGTATATTTAAAGCAGAACTAAACATAGCTCTGCTTAGTAATTCGCTGAGCAAAAACAGTTTACCAGCTTAGGCATTGTTGCTGTCTTTACGCGAGCTGTACTTTCTAAAATTATTTTTTTAAAAAGATAATATTATAATATATTAGCTTCAAGCTACTTACTATAAATTTTCAATTTATGATTTTGAATTTGTAGATATACAGAGTATCCCACTTTTAATGGAAACAGGCTTACACTTTCGTCATTTCTGAGTTGATTTTTTGACTTGTGGTATGACCCTATAGGGCACACGCTTCTATTGCTGAAAATTTTAACTCATTGGAATAAATACGGTTTTAAAGAAGATTTTAAAGTGTACACTACTACCTTTAGCGGCTATTTTATATCAAAACTAATATCAGAAATCGATTACTAAAAAAATACTAAAATAAGCACAAAATGGGCGATAAAAACTGAAATTAAAACATAGAAATAAATTTTTCCCTTATACAGCAAGCTAGCTTCGTTGTTAAAAATGCTGTCCATTTACAATTAGATACTGATGACTCGTAGTCATGTTATGTGCAGTTGCAACTGTTCGAATTTATGTTGGATCAAATTCTTGAAAGGCATGTGTCACCCTATTTCACATATCCCCTTTTGCCCGCACAGGTGTCTTTTTTTTTTTTATTTTTCTGAAAACCATACTCTCACAGTAAAATTTTTTAATATTTCAAATAATATTAATATTGAGAAAGTAACACATAAACAAGGACACACGCTTCACGCCACTGGGGTCTGTCAGGGCGACTTTTGTTTTAAAAGACAAACAAGAGGACCACTAAAAAAGGGGAGAAACACGTAAGGGAAAGTCATGGATAGCAATTCTAATGAATTAACCTTATAATTATATTTTAACTTTATGTAAGTACTCAACAAGAACCTTATATACTTTTCTATTTTGTAAGGACAGAAGGTAGAGGGTATTAAAGAGACATTCAATTTTACACACCTCTATTAGGTAGTTGTAAAGTATGCTGATATAAGCAGAATATTTTCTGCATTCGAAAAAGATATGTTCTAGATCGCATCTAACTTGGCACAAGTCACATTTATCAGAAGGTAAAATACGGATCTTATATAGATGTGCTGGGTAGGGTAGCAAGCATGTCCCAATTTAAGGCGAATAATTGTGGTAATAAAGCGTCTTGAAACAGTTAGGTTTTTATGCCAGTAATTATTAGGGATACTTTCAACAGGTAGCGAATACCTTGTAGGTGATGTTTTGCAGTAGTTTTTACAGCGATTGTCACATTTCTCTCTTATAAAAGATTTTAAGCAGACATAAGCATCATCTAGAGAGAGATCGTTTTCAATAGGCATTCCACTAAGGATGCTCTCCTTAGCCAGATAATCAGCATGCTCATTGCCGCTTAAACCAGTATGAGCTTTGACCCAGACAAATGAAACATGCTTCTTGCGCAGTGTATTTCGTCGCAACAGTTTTCCAATATTCCATATTTCGGGGTTCGTTTTATATGTCCAAGGTTTAATATTACCCAAAGCTTTAAGGACCGACAGTGAGTCAGTAAGGATGACAAATTCTTGATTGGGGGATTCTAGAGTAAAGTTAAGGGCACAGGTGTCTTATACACTTCTTTTTTAATCTGGCCCCAAAGATAGAAATCCAGGGGAGTAACATATAGAGACCGCGGTGGCCAACCTCATGGGCCATTACGCCTTATCAGTCGATAAGCTTGCAAAGAATAGCAAGATCTCGGATTTCTCCGAGTTGCGCCCTATAAGTATGCTTACTGTGACATTTAAAATTGATGAGAAGGCAATTTACCTACAAATAAAAATCTATAAGCGGCCTAAAATCTCTTGCGTTCTACATAGTCGGGTTTTAGGTCTAGTTACAGTACTGCGTCAGCCTTATCAGACCTAATGATTGATCTATTGAATGGTGTGGATGAATCCCTGGTTTCTATTCTGATATTGTTTGACTACTCCAGAGCATTTGGTTGTTTTGATCACAAATTAACTATTATTAGCTTAATTAAGGTATTATGGTTTTTCCTTAATTGTTGTAGAGTGGTTTCAATCATATTTTGCCAACCGTAACCAGCAAGTTCAAGTGAACACTAATAGAGAGCTAATTTCATCCAGAAGCCGAAAAATAACTAGTGGCGTTCCACAAGGTTCGAGTTTAGGACCATTCTTGTTTATTCTGTTTACCTACTGAAACGTCTGCTTCCTATTACTTATATGCTGATGATTGTCAAATTTACTTGTCATTTGTGTTTGTCCGATTTAATCAGAACTTTAAAAAAAAATAAATATATGGTCTAAAAACAATGGTCTTCTGCTGAATCCTGTAAGAACCTCTGGTATTGGTATAGCGAGACAACGTGCCAAAGTTCTGGTAAACGATTCCGATTTGTTGGACTAATTTTAAAAATATTTGTATAAACCTTGGAATTACCCTTCACCAAAATCTTACTTTTAATGAGCATTTTATTACTATTTCGAAACCAGCTTATTGCAGATTAAAATCAATCTATAAATTTAAATACATGCTGTATATTAGCACTAAATTGAGATTAACAAAGTCGATTATTTTATCTCTTTGTGACTATTGGGATGTAGTTTATGGTCACTGTCTGCAGGCCACAGACCGACACAGACTACAGGTCATGCAGAACACGTCTATGAAATATGCTGCGTGTGTCAGACGAAGAGATCATATAACTTCATCATATTTGTAACTTGGTTGGTTCAAAATGGGAAAAAGCACCAACCTATTTTTACGAAAAACTAAGTTGTTGTGCCGATGATATATTTATTAAACCGAGAAGGGCGCCGATTTTACTTCATATACAACCACATTACATCTCTGATTTCAAAGGTTCTCTTGCCTATCATTCTTGTTTTATATTTAATGCCTTATTACTAAACTCTTTAAAATCAGTTAATAATAAAATTGCATTTAAAAATCAGCTTTGAATATAATAATAGTGTTAGTGATACTGTAGGAGTTACTGATTTAATAATTTTTAATATCACTAATATTATTATTTGATAAACTTATAATAATCAGATTAATCATAATCAATTAACTTTTAAGTGTCTACTACGCTACCTCGTCCCATACTGGGGAAGTATTTAATGCACAAAAACGAATTATTTGATGCACGGCCGGTGTATCAAGCAAAACTTCCTGAGTGCCATTTTTTAATTTTTGTAATTTTTCAAATATATCTCTTTGTATTTAACAATAGGGAAATATTTGTAATAAATGGTGAATTTTATAATTATAATACGCGCTTTCGAAACCAGTTTCAAATACCAAACAATAGGTTAAGTAATACCCCAAAGCCACTTTCCTGGTCAGTGTCCTGATATAATTCTGAATATTAAGGCCACTATCAATAACATGACCCAGAAACTTAGTACTAGGGCAATTCTTAAGGGGTTAGTCACCAATAACAAAGCCCTCCATAGCACACTTAAAACTAATCACATTTGTTTTTTCGACAGCAAGTTCGAATCACACCATTCTTTGACCTTAACCAAATCCGAGGTAATAATATCTTTTAACATAAGAGCATTGCTAGAGTGCCATAATATTGTAGTATCATCATCGAAAAGTGTGAACTCTCTCTCAATATCGATAGATGTGAAATCCTTAATATATAAAAGATAGACTCCTGGTTTTAGCACTGAACCCTAAGGGGCTACCCAGTTATTCACATCGCTCGGAACCCTTGAAAACTTATTAATAAAATAATTTAGAAAAAAAAAACATAAATAAAACTTTAACACCCTCTATCTCCGAAACGAAACATTTTTAGACATAAGTTTATAGGAAGGAGTGAGTGGTAATAACTACGGGATAACTGTAATTCTCTACCCGAATCTCTTCGTATGCTGCAATGCAAAAGATGTTTATACTAAATAGTTTTTCGTCTGGTTCATCGCAATGTATGTCCTTTTAGTTTTTTTCAGGGACACAGAAGTCTCTTTATTATAAAATTTCTTTACTATTTGAGCAAAGATTTCATTACTGTTAATCAATACCCATTTATATAATTGTAATATATTTTCTGATATAAATAGGCAGTTAAAACTTCCGAAACTCCTTTACGCCAATAAAGATAAGAGTCCTATTTTTTAGGAAACTTTTTCAATTATTTTAGTTTTAATTACTCTTTCATTTGTCCAATTTACTTTTTCAAACTTTTCCTAAAAATAAATTTGTATAAAACTTTTAGAATCTGAATAATCACAGACAATTAATATAAAATTGGCCAATGGTAATTTTTAACACAATATTAATATGATATTGTAGAATGGAATATTTTGTTTTTAGGCAAGACTTTGTTCTATAAAATGGTTTGGGTACAAGGGGTTTTAGTATATTAAAAGAGGTGGAAAAAATTAAAGGAAACGTTTTTCTCCTTTAGGCCGACAAATCTAAAGTATTTGACAAGAATGACTTTGGAAGCAATATAGTAGCAGGCAGCAGTTTTGGGACAGAGCCGGACCTAAAATATGTAATAAAATATGTTATTTTCCACAATAGTGATGACAATTTTTAGAAATTTCTTAATGACGTGTTACTATTTCAGGCAAGGCCGTCGAGAGGTGGGGAGAAATGGACCGGAACAATGAGATATTTTCGGAATTTGAATATTTAAAATTTTTGAAAATGTTCCTCTGTTATTAAGAAACAATAATTTCATATGATTATTATTTAATTAAGATGTCCTGCTTTTTGATTTTTCTGTTTGATATATATTGGGCCGGCGAATTCCCCCCCCCCCCCCTTGGAATCCGGATTTGTTCTAGACGCCCCTGATTTTTGGGTAATTTCTCATGCAACTTTATGAAGAAAAGTTCATATAATAAATATAATAAAACTAAGGATATTTTAATATAATTTAATATAATTTCAAAATTATTTAAAGTTTCTTCTCATTTTATATTGACATAGCATGGAAATATGATACCATGGTGCACGATAAAAGCACAGTAAAAGGGAATATAAATACATAATTGTATAGAATATAAAGGACAATAAAAACGAAAGGAAGGTACAAGTAACTTGCAAGTTACAGTACTGCAGTAGTTGAAACCCCCACCACAAGCAACTAGACTGAAGGTCCTGGTGCTTTCAACAAGCAATCGGACTATAGGTATGGGTGCCTCTAATTAATTTAATTGGTTTAGATGGGTCGCTGATCGTTTGCACGAACTACCGATCGATATTTGTTTGTCAGTGGAGTAGTCATACTATTAAAATACATATTTCCTACTTTTATTGCACTTTAAACATATCGGCGTAGCGTAATTTTATTTTTTTTTATCACTGCTGCTATTTTGAAAAAGGTCGATTCGAGAAAAATCGATTTAAAACTATCGACAGCGTTTGTTTATGAGCATTTTTCAATAAATATTGTATACTTACTATTAGTCTGCGATACCAACTTTATACAGTACCATCGCAAAATGCAACAAAAAATTCTATTAAAATCACGAGGTAAGTTTCCGCCTTCAATAATAATAAGACTAAATCTCGACGCTATTCTCCGTGTAATGCGACCCAAAAAGTTATACTAATTAATATGAAAAACAATTTTGATATCTCCGTCTATTAATTAGACCATAAATAACAACAGACCAGACAAAATATTCGCAATTAAATTATCTTTTATTTAACTGGCATTATTGGTAGGTACCGAGTGGCAATATGGATGTAATTAAAGCGGAGTAAGGACCGAAAGTCTTTAGCAATTAGTGAAATCTAATTATATTTCCCGCTGGTTGCTAATTAATTAGAAATACTACTACTGCTTTTTTATTTTAAGTGGGAACTCATTAAAACTAAAAAGCTTGTTATATTATTAACAAGAGGGCATTAATAATTATTTCAATTTATAAAATATTTCCAAATACTATGTCTCGCCAGGAATATTAAAATTTAATATTTTTATTTTTTATTTCCAGGATTATAAACTTCCTTTGTAGTACAAGCCATGAGCAAGATTTTCACTCGCGCGACGCTCGTTGGCAATAGTATAGTGATTGGAATCCGAATTAGTGGATATAAACCTACGGAGAAATATAGCAACATAATATAATATCACCTACTTTAAAAGCTTCTAAAGTGCATT
Organism: Polydrusus tereticollis; assembly: GCA_963920685.1. Classification (NCBI taxonomy): domain Eukaryota; kingdom Metazoa; phylum Arthropoda; class Insecta; order Coleoptera; family Curculionidae; genus Polydrusus; species Polydrusus tereticollis. The sequence continues at coordinate 109,754,909 of OY987331.1, read as the reverse complement.
TTTCTATATTTTGTATCAATTACAATGAACCTTTCTTGGCAAAATTAAGCTGTCATGTCATTTATTTAAGCATATAAAAACAATTGACAGAATTAAAAGAATGAATAGGGAAAACAACTTTAAAGCTGAAACGAAGAAATTATTACTGGATTTAGAACCCTATAATCTGCATTGGCGTATAATTTGAAATAAAGAAATTAAATAAGTAAGTAATATTGTATTTTTGTCATCTCATCGTGTTCCGGGGCCTTTTTGGTGGGTCTGCTTTTCATTATGTTTATGTGTATGAATATTGTTATACAGGGTGAGTCGGGAGGAAGGGGCCTAACTCTAAGGGTGTAATCTATGCATCAAAATAATAAGAAAAAACTCAAACGTTGTTATCCAATATTCATTTGTTTTCAAGTTAGGCAAAAACAAAATATTGCATTTATTTAGCTTTCCTGTAATAAATGTTATTATTGTTTCCTTTCGATTGTTGTGCTGTCACTATCCTATTAGTGTCAGTATTAAATGTTACATTGATTCACCGTTAACTTTCGGATTTGTATCATTTTAATTTCATAAAATGCCACACATTTGTTCACATCTCGAATACGCCAATATGGTTTCTATTTATGGTTTGTGTAATGGGAATGCTACAGCGGCTGCTAAAGAATATTGTAAACGATTTCCACATGAAAGAACACCGAACAGAAAGGCCTTTATCCGAGTTTTGAACAAACTCTGCGAGACCGGAACACTTCCAAGTGCTAATGTAACATCCGAACGAGCCATTTAACAGGATTTAGAAGTAATAGAAAATGTTCTAGCTTTAGTAGAAGAAGATGCGATGATGAGCTCACGAAGAATTGGAATTCAGTTGGAGATTCCCCAAAAAAAATGATCAATACGCTTCACGAGCAAGGCTTATACCCGTACCATGTACAGCGTATACAGAATCTTCGACCTGGAGACTACGCCAAGCGTATGCAATTTTGTGAGTGGATAATTAATAATCGTCATCTTTTACCGCACATACTTTTTACTGACGAAGCTACATACACGCGTGACGGGATCAACAATAATCGAAACTTCCATGTATGGTCGGACGAAAATCCTGACGCAATAGTCGAAAGTAATTTTCAGCACAGGTTTTCAGTAAACGTGTGGTGCGGCATTATGAATAATAATTTAATTGGCACTTTTCTTTTGGAAAATCGCATTACAGGGGATCACTACTTAAGTTTTTTAGAACATAAATTGCAATGACTACTGGAGGAGATTCCTGTAAACATCAGAATTGAAATGTATTATCAACACGACCAAGCGCCTGCCCATTTTGATCGTCGGCTCAAGCAATATTTAGACCAAAGGTTTCCAAGGGTTTGGATTGGTCGCGGTGGTCCTATTAGTTGGCCTCCTAGATCGTCAGACCTTACGCTGTTAGACTACAATTTATGGGGTGGTTAAAAACTGAGGTTTACAAAGTAAAAGTAGATAATAGGGATGCATTAATTAGACGCATAAGAAATGCTGTACTCAATATTAAAGTAAGGCACGAATCACTTAGAAGATCCACGCGCGCCCGAAGCAGGAAATGTTCGGAAGTCAATGGCGGTATTTTTGAAAATTTACTAAACCAATAATTTATTTAAAACAATGTTAATGTTGGATATTTTGGTTTAACAATATTATTATTTTATTTAACGCTGTAACTTGAAAACAAATGAATATTGGATAACAATATTTGAGTTTTTTCTTAATATCTTGATGCATAGATTACGCCCTTAGAGTTAGGAGACGTGAATAACAATAGGGAGAGCTTCAACTGAGAACGAGAACTTCGACGTTGAGTTATGCATTGCACAAGGCGGTGGTCACATTGAGCAGCATTGATAATTGCAATGTCACTGTGCGTTTATTATTACGGAGACCTAAGCTGCAGGTTATGCGGGCGAGAAAGTGAAACGGCATATTATTTGTCACTGCGAGTCATTGGAACGGAAATGGCAACAAATACTCGGGCAACCAAGACTAGAATCAGAGGAAATTCCGACACTCTCCCCAGTTGACCTACACAAACTAGTGCTAGGAACTGGAATCAAGGAGTGGGTGTAAGAATAAACTAGGGTGAGCACAATGGGCCAAACCTGACCGGAGTGCGTCCGGCACTTGATCGAACCCTGGCAAGAAAAAAAAATGCGTTTATTAAAATAATCGATATATTTGCCTAAGCCCTCTAATAATTTATTGGTAATCAACACTCTAACTTTAGTTAATTTTTGTTTATCCCAAAATTAGTTTTGTTTCAATATCAAATTTTACCAACAAACAGACGGACTTGCCAAGGGAAGTTGTTTGTCTCCTTTCTTAGCAGATATCTTTATGGATTCTTTGGAAAACAACCACATAATGTCGGAAAACAATCCCAAAATCCTCCAGTGGTACAGGTATGTAGATGATAGCTTGTGTTTTTTTAAATTGTAACAACGAAGGAGCCCTAGAATTACTCAATAAACTTAATAACATACACCCCAATATATCTTTCATGCTTGAAACAGAAAACAATAAAACAATCAATTTCCTAGACATTACCATACAAAAATCCACAAATAAGTTACAATTTTAAATCTACAGAAAACCCACCCAAACAGACCATGTCATCCCTTACAATTCAAATCAGCCTCAACAACATAACTTAGCATCGTTTCATTGCTACATAAATAGATTACTCAATATTCCCATGACAAAAGAAAACTACCAGAACGAAGTAAAAATATTAAAACAAATAGCTTTCAACAATAACTATAACCCAAGTATGATAAATTCCTCGATTTCAAGAACAAAATACAGAAGAATTAGGAATGAGATATACCTTCTCGCCACTATAAAGGATAAAAAATACGTTGATATACCTTACCTTGATCAAAACACCAATTTTAATAGTAAACAAATATTTACACAATTTTTTTTTTTTTTTTTTTTTTTTTATGATAAGGCACAGCACTACAGGATAAATCCTTTATGGCGCTCTAGGAGCGGTGCGTGTGCGCAGGAAACGATTCACGTTGGTCTTGAATCTTTGGAGACTATACTCGTTGGGGAAGACGATCTCAGGGAGGTCGTTCCAGAGTGATGACGTTCTCCAGATGAAAGAATTTTGAAACAGTGTCGTTCGAGGGACACTAAGCTGAACCACGTACTGGTGGGCTGCAGTGGCTCGTCGTGTACTTCTACCATGCACCGCTCTGGGTGGTATTAAGCGGGCAACCTCAGTTGAACACTTGCCATGAAAATATTTGTAAAATAGACTCAAGTCGCCAACCTGCCTTCGATGTTCAAGGCTTTCCAGGTTGTTTGTCAGACTATGGTCACCGATCAAGCGAATGGCTCTTCTTTGAATGGAATCTAGCAATCTCAGGGTATGTTTAGGAGCAGAGCCCCAAATATGCGAACAGTACTCCAGTGATGGTCGAATTTGGGCTTTATAGAGCATCAAAAGTTGTTGGGGTGTATAGAGGTTCTTTGTTCGGAAAAGTACTCCAAGCTTCTGCGAGGCTGCCTTAGCAATGGCCGCAACGTGGCCATGCCAAGACATATGACTATCCAGATTAACGCCCAATAAATGAATTGATGAAGCCAAGGGAATTGAGTGTCCCGCCATAACTATATCCGGTTCTTCAACATTAACTTTTTTAGAAAAAACTGCCGCCTGGGTCTTTTTAGCGTTAAATTCTACTTGGTTACTGTCACCCCAAGACAAAATTTCTTCCAGGTCTTTGTTAAGATGTGAGACCTCTTGCTGCCTATAGAGATGTGCATTAGCAGCCGATGTCCGAGCATCCAAAGTAAAAGTTGAAACAAGTGTGCTGTCATCAGCGAAGCTATATATAGGATTTTTAGTTTTTTCCAAAAGATCGTTAATGTATAGTAAGAAAAGGGTGGGCGACAATATAGAACCTTGAGGGACTCCGGCGTTGATGTTAAATGTGTCTGAAAGAAATCCGTCCATTGCCACTCGCAGAGAACGGTCTTTAAGAAAGCTCGACAGCCATGAACAAAATTGAACCGGCATTTGATCCCAAATCTCAGTGTTTTCTTTAAAACCGGAAATAGTCTAGCAACACACATTGTAAATTCCAAAGATAGAATTGACAGTGCTTCAAAGAGTGGTATTTATAAACTAAATTGTAATTCTTGCAACAGTACCTATATTGGTTGTACTTGTAGACCCCTAAAGACCTGTACAAAAGAACACCTTTTGAGATCCTCTTCTCCTTTTGATCAATACCTCAGAGTTTCTAATCATGCTTTTAGTCTTTCCCCTAATACTAAGATTATTCATGATATATCTTCCAAAAATTTCAATAGACTCGAATTTATGGAGGACATAGAAATCAATAAGGAATTACTCGACAATTGCCTTTGTTAAAGCACACAAGTTAACCTAAACAGAAGTTATATTCCTAACATAGACGCCTTCTAAATTACCTTTTCTAAAATTTGAATGTCTTCCAAACTTAACAATTTTTTAAATAGTCCGCTCTCTATTTTAAAAAACGTCAACAATATCATTTCAATGTCAGGATAGATTTAATCTTTTTTAATTTAAATAACCATAAATTTCGACTCGAAACCACGTTCTCACGTGGAACGGAAAAAATGAAAAAGAAAAAGGAAAAATGGTGGTTACTGATTGAAAATTAAAAGTGGTTCGTCATTTACGTGTTAATTGATTTATGTGAGCAGTTTTTACATTACGGTGTTGATGACCCACTTAATGAAGAAAGATTTTTTTATCAATGAGGTGTTCTTGTTTCCTTACTAAGTGAGTAAAAACCAAGATACATTTTTTATATTATTTCCCAGAACAATTTTTTAACAAAAAATAGGCAACATTTAACTGTTTGGATTTTCCTCGCTTTTTAGAAAGCACTGAAGATGTCCTATGGCCGAAAGCGCTCTGTTAATTATTAAATTTTGAAGATTATACACTTAATACACAAAACGATTGTTGTTCCCATCTTAACTATAGTAATTTAGTTTGAATTCAAACCTCGATATTTCAAGAACCGTCAGGAATTTGTGAAAAGTGAATAGAAACATTCTTGCTTAAAATTAATCATATAATTCATATTCGAAATAACCCGCATGCCTCAGCGGACACCCTGTATAACAACAGACGATTAGGCTATTTACATTTATTGGTAAAAGATTACTTACAATAATCAAAATAAGGAGAGGCAGGTTTTTATGATTTATGACGTATTCTTAAAGCACACCTACTCCTAATTTTTTGCTGGAAGTATTTATCTTCTGCTTTAATTCTGAATAATGTATCAAAATAGTAACGATAGTATCAAGGAAGATGGAAGTTGCAGAGCCAAAAATATCCTGCTGCAACCTTGGTGTCAGGGACATTTACCTTATATCTACCCAAACAGTGACTAAAACTTTTCTAAATGAAGGCCTAATTTTCTAATCAGGCTAATGTTACACAATTTCTCTGATGGGGAAATTCATACACAAAGCTTAACAAAAGGGATTTATATCACTCAACAATAATCTTTTTTAAGGCCTTTTTACTAGTCTAGAACACAATAAAACTGAAAGCGATCCTTTGTAGCAATGAATAAATGATAACGCATGTATTGTTTTCGTGACATTCGCATTGTTAGGGATTCACGGTCTTCCATTGTTTATTAAAGACCCCCTCGCAGTGATGAAATTTTCCGTTATGTGTGGTAACGGTTAGCCATAAAGCTTACTCGGTTACAGTAAAATCTACTATTGTGGTCTGTTAAATCCTTTTATAAAGTGAAAAATGCTTTATATTTAGGTTTAAAGATTATTGCCGGGGAAAAAAGAATGTTTTACATAAATTAGATAGATGCGTACAACGCGTATTCATCATAACAGCAGGCAAATAAAGATATGTTTCTTATTTTTCTGATAAAAGGTATTTTTGTAACATACAGTGTGTATCAGTCAAACGGAATAAATTCGATAATAAATACATGGGGGCGTGTCCGAAAGAACGCTCGCACACGTCGATTGGTATTTCTAGTTGCGCATCTTTTTTATTAAAAACTTTTTATACAGGGTGTGCCATGTAACACATGTAACAGTGACCAATACTAACTTTCTTATTTTAAATACAACGCCCTATATATTATTCAATTTTTGGATTCTTCAGAAAATTTTAGACATATTTTATGTACAATATCCTATACCTATCTTAAACTGTTTCGGGAATATTAAGTTTTCAGATTTACTGCAAAAATCAAGAACACACTAAAAAATTAATAAGTAATACTGTTTATTTCTTAATAATGTAAAAAACAAAAAAAAAAACATTAATGTAGGAGATGTTGAAAATGCTCGCCGCGAACGTGTTGGCAACATTCTAATCTTAAATGGAAATTTTTTCTAACGTTACTGAATATCTCAGGCGTGACCGATCCAATCGCAAGCGTTATTCGTCTTCTTAAGTCAGCTAAGTCGACTGGTTTAGTTTTGTATACAATATTTTTGACATAACCCCATAAGAAGAAGTCTAATGGCGTCAGGTCAGGGGATCGTGCTGGTCATTCCATCGATCCACGCCTCCCTATCCACCGATTTAAAAATACTCGGTTGAGGTACTGCCGGACATTGATTTGGTAATGGGGCGGTGCTCCATTTTGCTAAAACCATATCATATTCGCTGGAAGTTGTAGGTTTGCTGGATCAGGATATAAGTTTGACAAAGTTGGCAGGACATTATTTTGAAGCATTGCTAAATAATTATCGCCCTATAAATTGCCGTTAATGAAAAAGGGACCTATGGTATGATCTCCAATATATCCTGCCAAACATTAACCTTTTCAGGATATTGCGTATGTTCTTCTCTCATCCAGTGAGGATTTTCCCTAGACCAATAGCGGCAATTCTGACGATTAGCATGACCGTGAAGTGTAGAGGTACACTCATCAGAAAACCAAACATGTTCTAATTGGATAACATTATTATCTAACATTGCCATCATTTGTTCACAAAAATACGTTCTCCTATTAAAATCGTGTTCCATGAGCTCATGAGTAGGTATCATTTTATGGGGATACATTTTATTTTATTGTAATGTTCGAATAATCGATGAATGGCAAACATCGAACATTGGGGCTGTTTTTCGACTAGAAGTATGTGGGTTTTCCTGAAACTCAAGCATAATATCTAATTTGGTATCATCATGGAAATTTTTCATGAAATAAGCGAGCAACTTCCATTTGTGTCAGTGTTTTATCTCCACAACCAATCATCTGTAGAATTGTTACTTTCTGCATTTCTGTTAAATAAACCAATTTTCTGATATGCAGTTAGCGAAATTCAAACGACTATAACACTGACAACTACTGTCATGCAGACAGACAACAATTTGCTAAGATCAAGCGTTTTAAACAAAAGTAAACAACACCATTTATACCTTTTTTTTTATTACATATCAGTAAAAACATTTTAACATCAAACTTTCAACATCCCCTACATGAATGTTTTTTTTTGTTTTTTACATTATCAAGAAATAAACAGTATTACTTATTAGTATTTTAGTGTGTTGTTAATTTTTGCAATAAATGTGAAAACATTTAATATTTCCGAAACAGTTAAAGGATATTGTATAATATGAAATATGTCTAAAATTTTCTAAAGAATCCGAAAATTGAATAATATATAGGGTATTGCATTTAAAATATAAAGTTAGTATTGGCCACTGTTACATGAAACATCCTGTATAAAAAGTTTTTATTGAAAGAAATGCGCAACTAGAAATACCAATCGACGAATCCGAGCGTTTTTTCGGACCCGCCCCCATGTATTTATTATCGGATTTATTCCATCTGTCTGATACACACTGTATTATGCAATAGTTGAAAATCATAATAAGCCATTCTTAGGTGAGTGCGTTAGTATTAGTTCGTCGAGTCTGGGAAAATTTATCGTTCATGATTCATCGCAGTCACAAATAATCGCAAGCTTAATTCGCCACCTGCAATTTACCAATTATATAATTTTACTTACTCACCGTTAAACTACAGCTACGTATAATGAGAACGTTCATAAAATAATTAAAGAAAAAAATGTTCATTATCAAAGAGTAGTTCTTTAATTTGATGGAGAGACAAATAAGTAAAATTGTTATATTAGAGAGGGTTTTTTGCAGGATGTGAATTGTGGCAGCGATACATAATTGTGGACGTTAAATTGAAGTCGGTGAAATATCTAATGTGACGATATCTTAAAGGCGACCAATGATAGGTCTATAAAGTTCTTTAATATTATCAGAATTTAGTACAGCTTTGGTAAAGAAACTTGACTCTGTTTAATGAAACAGGTTCTATACTACATAAAAAGAAGCTGGAAGGCCATCTGTAAAAATAGAAGAACTTGTTGCAAACGTTCGGGAAATAATGCAAAATACGCCAACAAAAAGACGCCTGTCGTAAGAAGTGGAAAGATCTTATGAAACATGCAGGACTACTCTAAAAGAACAGTTGAATTTCTCTCCTTATGAAATACAAGTATTCCAAGAAATACCGGCTGCAGATTTTGGATATAAACGATTTATTAGACCTGACATTTTTTTCTAATGAAACCTGAAAATATCCATTTTTTTGTACCCTCAAAAAAATTGGAGCCTGCAAAATCTTCCTTGTGTCATGATGGCCAGATCATCAGCATAGCCCAAGATTGAGTGCCCCGCCCAACTGAGTTCCCTCAGAAGGCTATCCATGACAAGGCTCCAGAGAAGGGGAGAGAGAACTCACTCCTGCCGGCACCCCCTGCCACTAGAACCGCCTGAGTCTCGCCCAGAAGAGAGGTGAACACAACCCTGCCCCTACCATGTGATCTATCCACCATCGGCAGCAGATTTCCTCCAGCCCTGTGTTCCTGGTTGCTCTTGTGATGGAGGCAAACGAAGTATTATCAAGCGCTCCCTCAGTGTCCAGGAATGCTCCAAGCATTACCCCGCAATTTTCTAACGTTCTCTCCACTCTTTTTACTAGTTGGTGGAGTGCCGTTTGTGCTGATCTTCTCCTGTCTTGTAGGAATTCTGGTCTTGATGAAATGATCCATCGCCAATCACGTCATCCCTTATATATTTACCTAACAGTTTTTCTAGCGCTTTAAGCACAAAGGACATTAGGCTGACGGGCCGAAATCCTTGGCGGTAGAGTAATTTAGGCGCCCATGTTTTGGTATGAACACTACTTTGGCCAGCCTCCATATCCTCGGAATAAATCCTCCCTCCCCACCCCCCATGGATAACGTTCAGCTACGGCCCTGTTTACACCAAATAGACGAAGTATACCATTAGGCATAATAACCCATAGTCACGATCAAGCCATCCGCCGAGTATTGACTGCGCAATTTCTCCTCGAAATTGGCCACGGTGAAGTGAGCCTAACATGCAGTCGGGCTTGTTACAAGAGGCCGCTTATGTTGGGCTTAATGCTGTAATTTATTTTGGTTACTAGATATTCGTATCATCGGACTAATGTGTATATTTTTTCTTGTCATTCGTTCTTGACGGTTTTTGCGAGAAATGGAGGGTGCATTTAAATTAGGCGAGACTAAGTTCCATAAACTTACTTAAAAAAACCAATTGAATGAGCATGAGGAAAAGGTGTGGAGAGAGGCGGGGAAAAGTATTTGGTGCATTAAAGAGGCAAAATAAAACAAAACATGAACAAAGTAAAACTCATATTAACAATCAAATGCGATTGGCATTGTTTAGCAGCATCAATATACATCAGGCCTAACTGGATTCCGCTTATTGGATAAACATCAAAAACATCAAAGAGGTAACAAGAAATAGATATATTTTATCAAAAATTATTCAATGAATCAATCAGTCAACCTAACCTTATTGATAAGCATCACAATAATGGACAATATTTACTTAAACCTAAACAACAATAATATACACTTAATAATACAAAACCTAAAGTAGGCTAAAACTAAACTTAAACTGCATCAAGATACTAATATTTACACCAAGAGAACTAGAATATTTAAAAATTAATTTAATGAATAGTTTGTAGAATTTACAAGATGAGTTCATAGTACGTTTTGAAATTTATTGATAGGTGAATTCTTCATATGTGTGGGTATTATGTTATATAGGTTCTTTCCTTGGTGGAAGAGAGAACGTGGTGTTAGGGAGCTGCTTACTGTGGCACTGTAATAACTTGTAGAGGTTGACCTTATTCTATTACCAATTCTACTCCACCTGTGAAGCAGGGGTAGATAGAGCGTAATTGATGCAATGCTAGCTTTACTCTATTAATTGAATTGCGCCTCCAGTTCAGTCGTTGATCAAATATAAGTCCCAGGTATTTTATCTCCTGGCACCAGTTCACCTGGACTCCGTTGACACGAAGCCTTGTCTTAGGCCTACTAACATTGCATTTCGAAAAATAAATAGCCTTCGTCTTGGAGGGATTCAAGCGAATCTTCCAAGCCGGCAGCCATTTCTCTAGCTTGATTATGTGGGGCTGCATCCGGCTGACGACAAGTCGCGGCTGCTTGTCAGTTGAAGTGATTGCGGTATCGTCAGCGCAAAGATGGATTAAATCTAGTGGTATGTTATGTACAGGGTCATTCTGTATATATTGACCCACATGCTAGCGGCATTATTGATAAAGATATCAAAAAACTAAGTTGAAGAAAGTTGTAGAATTTTATCTGAACTTTTTAAAAAAATTATCAGAAAAAACAAAAGACGGTTGGAACTTTAAAATTTTTGCACGAGTTGTGTTATTTTAAATGAAATATCCTGTATATTAACAGATATTTGGGAAGAGCATTTTTTACTGATTTCAAAAATATATAGTTTGATACCTTTCTGACAAGCCATTCAGAAAATATTTTTAATTAAAATTTTCTTTAAGAATTAATATTAAAATCGGGGTACCCATAGCGGAATGAATTGTTTGCTTTTGACACGCAATATTGTTATTTAGTTTATTGTCATCATCCGAGAATGAAGTATACCGAGGGAGAAAAGTGTGAATTTTTACGTATATTCTATAAAAATAATTCAAATGCATACAGGGTGAGGCGAATATCGGCAACTATATCCTAATTTGCCGCTTCCATCCAAAAATACATTTAAAGATATCGAGAGAGGATTTCGACTGCGAAAATCTATAAAGAGAAAACCAAAAGTAGTTCAAAAAGATTTGGATAAAGAGTTAGAAATTCTGTTGTTTTTTGAAGGTAGATATGGCTAGTAAGGTTTTTACTGTTTTCTTATACTATTTTTTTTTCTAAAGAAAGTCCAACCCGTTCTATTGAAGATGCTCATAATCATTAAGGTATATCAATAAAAAAAAAAAAAATGCTTCGACCACATGCTTATTATCCTTACAAGATCTTACCTGTGCAAAAATTAGATGATGAGCATAGGCGTAAGCGTTTGTTATACTACCAAGAAATGCTTAGGAGGAAAAATGCGGCTCATAATTTTTTTGAAAAAATATTATGGAGTGATGAAGCGACATTTACCACAGCAGGAGTTTTCAATAGGGGAAATATGCACGTTTAGGCTACAAGTAATCCCCATAATATTGCAGAAATAAAATTCCAAGGTAGGAAATGTTTACATGTTTGGTGCGGTATTGTTAAAAATAAAGTCATAGGCCCTTTATTTTATGAAGGCTCCCTTAATGGACAAAGATATCTGGAATTTCTTAATAACGAAATAAAAGCTCGTTTAGAGGATCTGTCAATCAATGAGTACTGTCAGATGATCTGGCATCAAGATGGAGCTTCGCCACATAACATAATCCCTGTGACAGAGTATTTAAACAACTGCTATGACGATTGGTTAGGAAGACACGGCACCATTCAATTGCCACCCAACAGCCCAGATCTTACCCCATTAGATGCTTTCCTATGGGGTTATCTAAAAAACAGGGTATATGTCGGTAGAAATATAAACTTGCAGCATTTGAGACAAAAAATTAACCAAGAAATCGAAAGTTTAAACAACGACTACCCAGAATACATTTCAAATGCAATTAACAAATTAGAAGTTGATTATATAGATTGTATAGATAGAAATGGCGGTCACATCGAGCAACTGTAATTATTTTATCTTGTATATGTTGCTTCCCATATTTGAATTAAAAAATTGTTTAATTAATCCATGGCTACTCCGATTTTAATATTAATTTTTAAAGAAAATTTTAATTTAAAATATTTTCTAAATGGCTTGTCAGGAAGGTATCAAGCTATATATTTTTGAAATCAGTAAAAATTGCTCTTCCCAAATATCTATTAATATCCATTTAAAATAACACAACTCGTGCAAAAATTTTAAAATTCCAACAGTCTTTTGTTTTTTCTGATAATTTTTTTAAAAAGTTCAGATAAAATTCTACAACTTTATTCACCTTAGTTTTTTGATATCTCAATCAATAATGCCGCTAGCGGATGGGTCAATATGTACGGAATGACCCTGTACATCACGTCTTTTTTGAAAATATCGTTAAAAATTGTAATTATGTAAGAGACTTAAAGTATCGAAAATTAAATCATCAAAAAAAGTTAGTATATTACGATTTCTAAATAGCGGCCTAAATGATGTATTGTCATACTCGACGCATTGTCCATTAGTCTGATTGCTCTTTTTGTAAGAGAAAAATTAAGTTGGTTTTTGATTGTGCAGCAAACCCCCAAAATGGTATTCATGAATACTGATGAAACTGTTAAAAAATAAAACGTGTAGTAACATTTGACAATATCATAATTATTACTGGTAATTTAGGCCATATTTAATTTTTAAGAATTTTACGAAGAGTTTGTTTTAAATAACTTTTAATTCACATATTAGAAAATAATAAAATTTGGTGTGCTACTCCATCATATAAGGACCTTCAAAAAGTCTCATTGAGTAGTCTTGATATAAAATTAGTAAGGCAGAAAATATGTTTTGAGGGTAGATAAATTTACATGTGATTTCCGATGGCCAGTCTTGCGGTGCACAATCAGCTATACTTTCTTTACCAAATCCACAGGAATACAGAACTCTTGAGTCGTCGATTGATTTTCACTGCTCCTTAACTGAATGTTATATCCTGATAATGAGTTTGAATACCATTGTTGATAAACAGTAAGTTGCTGTCAGTCGAGTAGTAGATCAATTCTGTTCATGAGTGAATAGAAGGCCCTCAGCTGTTCATCGGCTTGGGAAAGTTGTGGCGTTCCAGCTCATCCTCTTTTAAAAATGCAACAGCCAGGTTATTAATTTTTGGCTCCAGTTTATCGCTATCTACTTTGATTCTACTTTCGGTGACTCATACATTTGATTTTGAAAAGAAGATGGTTTGGGTTTACCGTTTCATTTACTTAAATTTTCCAATCACCTAGTCATCTTTCGATCGTTTTATATGGTGTTGCAGTCGTGCGATTACTATCCTTGGCTGTTTTAAAGTGGCAGTTATCGCAGTGTCGTTGGCACACTGATATAGTTGCGATAATCTAAATTTTAGTATATAAAATTAATCACGGCATTATTTTGTATGATTTGACTATTACAAAATACCTCGAGCAGCTTTGTCCCTATTGCCTTTACTTGCAAGTGTACCCGCAACTTTATATAAAACAAATTATTTACTTTCTTTTGTGTTTTAAGCCTAAATTTACTAACTAATCAAAAAAGCATCCGCGTATATAAAAAAAATTCTGAAGTATTACGTTTTTGTTTTTAAAGAAAAAGCGTTTTATCTTAAAGTAATTTTCTACCCCACGAAGGAATTTTTCTTAAAGTGGGAAAAGTTTGTAAAATACTTTTGTTTGAAGTTGGACCGTTTTCATAGCTCGAGAGAACCATTTAAAAAAGTTTACTTCTAATGAAGTGGTGGCCATAACAATAACGGGCAAGGGGCGCAGAAATAAAATTATTCTACATTTTATTTATAAAAGTGGCTGTAATCGAAAGAAAACTTTATTTATTTTTACTGTCACCGATTTTAACGGTTATGTTATTACTGCAATAAAACTGCTCGAAAATAAAATTGTTCATGGGCGCTGAGCGTTGGTAACTTGTTTTTTCTTCTACATTGTTTGGGGATGTTACGTCGAGTTGGCGATACCTTAATGGTGACAATAAAGCCGCCACTCTATTTAAAGATTTCATTCAATTCTTCAATTCAATAAAATTGCCAAAAACCTTAGAAAACAGGACATTTTTTACAACTACTTTGATGTTTGATGTTCAATAACCACACGTATGGGTAGGCAGCGGTGGCTCGTCGTCTTTAGTGCTAGGGTGGATCGAGAAACACGAATTTCGATTTGAAACTTCGAGAAAACTTGTCACTGGATGAATAAGCTTCTCTTAAAAGAAAAAAAAAAAAACTGACAATTCTCGTCATCCCTATTGAATTTTTTTTAATGCTTTCTTTAACTTTGACAAAACTTTGTTTTCAAATTACTCTACCAAAATTTTAAACAGATTGGAAGTTTCCTTCTTGCCCCTCAATGTTAATACTTATTTTAATGACGTTGTTGGTTTTGTGAATATCGTATTCTAATATATAGGGTGTTAATGTGATCATGTTACAAACTTCTAGGATAGATAGAACACAGGAAAAAAAAGTAAAGTTCATATGAACATAGGTCCAGAAATGACCTTCATAAACTAGTTTTCGTTCTGTAGCTACGGAACTACTTCTGCTATCGCAACCAATTTTAGGACATAAAAAACTGTTAGTAAGTTCACCTCTTTGAGCCTATTGGACAACCTTAACTTTAACCGGGGACGTGATGTGTTACGTCATCGGACAGGTACGTACGTATCGCAAAATTGAATCGCATGGCCGGCTACCGAACACACTAGCTACATCACAGACATATCAACCCACTTCTGTACAAACAAAATGAACAACTCACCATTGACAACAATCCTAACTAACAATAGACCTGACATAAACAATCCAACAAAACACAAACCAATATTCGCAAAATTAGCCTTGCATCACCTCCAAATGCCTTAGGTATTTGTATAGACTAATGAACACGAACACAATTCAATCAAATACCTACACAGAATTAAAGTCTAAAAACATCACCACACAAACACGTCAAAGAATAAATACATTTGTTACACATCAACACCCACACGGTCGATACACATGCCGTTGGCCAGTGGGGGAGACTATTGGCGACGCCTCCGACAAACACTCACCCACAAAACGGAAAATCTACGCCCTTATTGTAATGGCCTCCTTCCGCCGGCACTCCGTGCTGGTTGATTGGAGATTTTGTCCACTGCATTCAAGTTGTCTGCTATGGCGGACATAATGTTTGACTGAAGAAAGTAAATAGGGGTTTTTGGAAGTTTTTTTCCCAAATGCCAAGCCGTATTCCAGTTGATTATCGTAATCGCGGAAAATATCTTTGAGCCAGGGCAATATAAACTTGCATAATACGTTCTAAGGTCACCACCGGAAAGTTATTCGCTATCGATATTAATTGCAAATATGCGCCACTACCTAGGTTTCAATTTCTTGCGGTTTTGACCTCAGATTATGATTTCCCTATGACTTTTACAAAGAGGGTACTTACTCTCTGCAAAGGTCGCTAAATGTCACCGTTTCTTCGGCAATTGGATGAAAAGAAGTTAAGATATAGAAACGAATTACTAGTCTTAGAGTAATTAGGTCAAAAGAGCAATGAAGTTCAGTACAGGCATCAAGAGATAAATTAATCAGCGTTATTATTATGGTAGATAGTACACAAAGAAACTTAAAATAGTAGTTGATGAAAATGCCTGCCACCACGCACGATAACTTTATTGCACCTACGCAATATATTAAAGTTGACCTGGTTAAAAACTTCAGGCATGGTTTGGATTATTTCAACCGCAGCGGAAATTCTAGCTACCAAATCTTCTTCTGACTGGACTGTAGTTTTGAGAATTTTTTTGCGGGTGTTGTTTTGTTTAACCAACTACGCCAGGAAAAAAATTATGCTTGTGGGACGATCAGAAGTACCCGAAAATATATGCCAAAATTTTAAGGAAACAAGTCTATGAAACGGGGTGATTGTGGATGGTTTACGTCTTCCTCGGGTCTTGTTTCCTATAAGTGTTGTGACAAGAGGACCCTACACATTTTGTCCTTCTATGCTTCAAGCAAGATAACTGAGGTAAACAGAAAATCTAAAGGTGGCACAATTGAAAATCTTCCTTGTCCCAAAATGTACCCACATTTTAAATATCGTGGCATTTTCGTTTTTGTCATAGTAGGCTTCTAAAAATTTGATAGCTGCCATGTAATTTATTGCAATTAATAGCCATGGAACGCCACACAGTAGAACAGCGCGCTGTTATCGTGAAAACGTATTACAAATGTGGAGAATGTTATGCGGAAACAGTTCGTAGAGTGCGAGCCGTTTTTGGAAGAAATAATGCACCAAAACATACGACAGTGCAAAGATTGATCAAGAAATTTGATCAAAGTGGTTTAGTTGGAAACATAAAATCAACAGGGCGGCCGCGTACTGCTCGATCTCTTAAAAATATTGCAGCAGTGTCGGAAAGTGTTGGTGAGAATCCAGTCACGATGATGCGCCGTCGGTCACAGAAAGTGAACTTTACCAAAAGCAGTATGCAGCGAGTTCTTACAAAAGATTTGCATTTGCATGCCTATAAAATCCAATTTATCCAAGAATTGAAGCCAGCAGATCATGGGTTGCGCCGTGAATTTGTTAATTGGATTATGGAAAACGAGGCAAATGACGGAGATTTTTCGAAGAAAATCCTGTATAGTGATGAGGCACATTTTCAATTAAATGGATACATCAATAACCAGAATTGTCGAATCTGGGGGGAACAGAATTCTCCTGTTATTCACGAAAAACCAATGCATCCCCTACGAGTCACCCGTTTGGTGCGGTTTTTGGTTCGGCGGAATAATTGGGCCATACTAAGACGAGGCTGGAACTGCACTAACAGTGAATGACGAACGTTATCGTGCAATGTTAGAAGAGTTTTTGTGGGCTGAATTAGACCGAATTAATGTGGAAAACTTATGGTTTCAACAGGACGGAGCGACATGTCACACTTCGCGTGAAACAATGGAGTGAAGTTTAATAGTCGTGTCAGATCTGGCAATGGTGATCAGAATTATTGGCCACCACGATCCTGCGATATAACACCGTGCGACTTCTTTCTCTGGGGTTTTCTTAAATCTCGTGTTTATGCCAATAAACCAGCCGCAATTCTTGACTTAAGGAACCTAATTTGACGCGTCATTGATAAAATTCGTCCACAAATATGTGAAAATGGTACCAATGATTTCGTAAAAAGGGCAAGAGCCTGCCAGCAAAGCCGCGGTGGACATTTGTCGGATATTGTGTTTTACACTTAATCGTGATATGTATTCTTTCTAATCCCAGTAAAGTTTTAACGTATTTCAAGAAATAAATGTATTTTGTTAACAAATAAAAATGTGCGTGCATTTTGGGACACCCTTTATTTACAGATTACAATAAATACATACATAAACTCAGTTGACAACTTTGATCAAATGAGAACAGTTTATGGACTTGATCGTAAAAGTAAGAAATAGTGGCATAGAATTATGTTTTTCTTTACTGAAGCTGCAGTCTTGAATGCTTGCGTGCTGTATGCCCTATTATTACCCATTTAGCTTAAAAACCGCAAACCATATCAGTCACCAGCTGTTAGATTAACTTAAAGCTCTCATCAGCCCATACGATGAACAGGATGTAGATGTACAGTTTGTAGCTTCAAAGAGTTCGAGATTCGCACAAATCGGATATGTAGTGTGTGTCAACTTCCGCTCTTTTTGAGCAAAAATAAAGCGTGCTTACAGGCATACCACACAAAATGATTGGACTGAGTGATATGGTGGGTCAAATAGTGTATCTCCAATTTTTTCAAAATAAATAAAAAAAAGTTAATAATATATTTTCTAGTTTTCTTAGTATACAAACAACTTGTTCTCGTATGTTTCTTATTCAGCAAAAAATCTTAATTTTCTTGTACCGCTGGGGTTTTATTTTGGTCCATTATCCCGTGTATGTAATTTATAACGAAACCTACTAAACTAGGATAAATACCATGTTTTATCCTGTTTCGAGTTTCGTTATTGACAAAATAATATTCTGCCCAGATAGCGGCTTAAATGTATTTTAATAAAGCCGAATCCTTCGAATCAGTATAAATACAAAAGGGCATTTAATCCTCGAAACCAGAAAGACGCAAAAAATTCCCAGAAACGTTATTAAAATTTAAATTGTTATTTACATAAAACATGAGGCAGCCTTTCCTTTCAGATATTATCTTTCATTTTTAAGAAAATGATATATCCCCATGGCATGCTTCTTGAAAATACAGAAAAATACCCACAAGTTTTAACATACGTTGTTTTACATTATTGTTTGTATGCATACACGGTTTCATTGCGTTCAAATGATACCATTGTAATTTACTATAAAATACCAAAAACACTATAATACATGAAAGTGATTACATACTATTTTTAAATAAGACGCAGCAATAAATACTAATTATTTATGCATAATACGCTGAGTAAAATAAAGTTTCTAAAACCAAACTAAATAGTGACGTCTCGTTGACTTAGTGTTACCTCTGCTGCACTAAATAAGCATTGATGTAAACCAGTGTTGGGGAAAGGTTCAGTTATCTGGTAGTATAATTTAATGACAAAACAAGTATCAATATAGAAAGAACGGCAACGTTGCAGTCTGCAATCTTTCCGAGAATATACGCAGTCTACCACCTGTTTAATTCAGTATTAGAAGGGTTTATTTTTATGCAACCAGATATACTTACGTGTTTATTGAAACAGCGTCCCCTTCCGACGTTCTCAAAAGCTCTAGGCCGGAAAACGGATAGGGGTTCGATATTATTGAATTTGGTTTCATAGCGACAGTTAGCCTACGTGACTGGAAGCAGAACGAGATCTGTAAGAGCCTTCTTGAGAAGCAGAGGGTCAACCTCACGCGGTTTACGCGAGGTTTTAGTTGTTTTCACGGCATTCAAGCAGGGTAATTAAGTTGGTCAATTCGCGGAGTTATCCCGAAGATATACTCATGTGACTATTATATCCAGACTTAAGAGAGAAGCGTAACTTTCGTGTGAAGAACACGGTCTCCTCGCGGCATTTTGCGCGGATTTAGTTGATTTTATGGTATGCAAGCTATGAAATAAGTTAGCAAATTTGCGGAAGTACATCCCGAAGGTTTGGTGATGTGAGTACTATATCCCAGCTCGAGTTAAGTTTATCTATTGTAAAAAGCAGTCGTGAAGTTGTGCGATAAATTCTCGAAAATGTAAGAATATAGTATTGTATCCCGATATTAGAGTTTGTCATTAGTGTTGTAAAGTGTGTAGAGGATTTAATGAAGTAAGTAGTTAACGTAATAAGTTGTAACAGTACACCGTATTTGCTGCTAAGCAGCCCAAATGTGAAGATGAGTGACTAAATAACAGAATAGAAATATTTTGTGTAAGAAAAAAGCCTTTTATTTCAACTGACATATTTTGAACCAAGCAACCTATAGAAATACAGTAAATTTATGTTTAGCCAACGCAAATAAAGGCGGTACCAACGATCAGTAAACATAAAAAAGCTTATTTATTTAACTTTCTTAAATTGCACTGGATTGCGTAGGTCCGTAGTTGCTGCAAATTTCTATACATTTAAAAATACCTTTAAAAACCGATGCACTTTCTAGATATATTTTAAGGGTATGGTCAAGTTAACTCACGAAAAATGTCAGGATTTTCAGCTGTTCTTTATGACTTTGCAGCGCAAGCTTGTTATGTCATCAATATGACCACGCTAAATGTTGTTGTGGTACTTGTCTCGAACTATCTAGATGTCTGCACCTCCAATAAGGCGTTTGTGTGCATATTATTATTTAACAGCACAGAAGGGTTGTCAGGTGAATTAACAGTCTACTTTAAATCGAAGGTAACCTTAAAGTTTATCTTGGCCATTTGATAAAATATAATTGATACAAATTAAATAAATTACATGCATTTAGCCCTACATTCGCAAACCGATTACCGAGCTTTACATTTCATGCCATGGTTGGACGTTGAATAGCAATTTAATCTCCTTCTCAACGATAGCTGGTGCAATTTCAAAGTGAGGTTGATTAAAGGTGTGAAGGTGGATGGCGAAATTATTTTAAATGTGTAACCAAACTTCCCCCTTGATATAAAAGTAATATGTTTTTTGTCAAGTCTTACTTTGCTCAAAATTATTCTTATTTAGGATGTCTATAGATAAAACCTCTGTATTTAGATTTATACTTAACAAGTGTGACACACATTTGTACTTTTAGTAGACAAACGATTTGAATTTAAAAAAATTCTGCAAGAAGTAGTAAACCTTTCAAGAATATATACGTTAGAGAAAAATTTCAATCTAAAGTAGTTTCTAAATAAATCTTTCAATGCAACTTCAAGAAAAGGATTACGGTAATCTGTAATTCCGAAGTTGGAAAACAAATGTCTGAAGTTCGACCTCGACTGACCCTCCAAAAGAGACATATTTTATTCATGAAAGGGATGTTGAAAATGACGAAGAAGACCATAAAACTTTAAAATAAATTTCAAATAATTTGTTACCTTTAGGGTATAAAAAAAAGCATCTCTGGTAATAAATAATGATACAGGAAAGACCATTATTATTTTGAGGGATACGTTTATTATCACGAATATAGCTATATGTATATATGTATATTGTATATTCAGTGGCAATAAGACGGCCTTTATTTAATAACATTTAAAACGCCATATCAAATAAACACGACTTAGCGAGGGTACTTATACATAAGCAAAAATAAGAAAATTCTTTTCTTAGACAACTTGCTAATACCCTATACAGGGTGAGTCGGGAGGAACGGGCCTAACTCTAAGGCTGTAATCTGTGCATAAAAATAGTAAGAAAAACTCAAATGTTGTTATCCAATATTCATTTGTTCTCAAGTTACAGCGTTAAATAAAATTGTGTTATTGTTAAACCAAAATATCCAACATTAACATTGTTTTAAATAAATCATTAATTTAGTAAATTTTAAAAAATACCGCTATTGACGTCCAAACATTTCCTGCTTCGTTTACGAAGGGCGCGCGTGGATCTTCTAATTGATTTGTGCCTTTCTTTAATATTGAGTACAGCATTTCTAATGCGTCTAATTAATGCATCCCCAGTATCTACTTTTACTTTGTAAACTTCAGTTTTTAACCAACCCCATAAATTGTAGTCCAACGGCGTGAGGTCTGGCGATCTAGGAGGCCAACTAATAGGACCACCGCGACCAATCCAAACCCCTGGAAACCTTTGGTATAAATATTGCTTGACCCGACGATCGAAATGGGCAGGGGCTCCGTCGTGTTAATAATACGTTTCAATTATGATGTTTAAAGGAATCTCCTTCAGTAGTCCATGCAATTCCTCTTGTAAAAAACTTAAGTAGTGATCCCCTGTAAGGCGATTTTCCAAACGAAAAGGGCCAATTAAATTATCGATCATGCCGCACCACAAGTTTATTTTGTTGAATATTACTTTCGACAATTGCGTGAGGATTTTCGTCCGACCATACATGGGAGTTTTGATTATTATTGATGCTGTCACGGGTGAATGTAGCTTTGTCAATAAAAAGTATGTGCGTTAAAAGATGACGATTATTAATTATCCACTCACAAAATTGCATACGCTTGGAGTAGTCTACAGGTTGAAGATTCTGTACACGCTGTACATGGTACGGGTATAAGCCTTGCTCGTGAAGCGTATTGATCACTATTTTTTGGGGAATCCCCAACTGAATTCCAATTCTTCGTGACCTTGTCGTCGCACCTTTTCTGCTAAAGCTAGAACATTTTCTATTTCTTCTAAATTCTGTTGAATGGCTCGTTCGGATGTTACATTAGCACTTGGAAGCGTTCCAGTCTCGCAGAGCTTGTTGAAAACTCTGAGAAAGGCCTTTCTGTTCGGTGTTCTTTCATGTGGAAATCGTTCACGATATTCTTCAGCAGCCGCTGTAGCATTTTCATTGCATAAACCATAAATAAGAACCATATTGGCGTATTCAAGATGTGAATTAATGTGTGGCTTTTTATAAAATTAAAATGATACAAATGCGAAAGTTAACGGTGAATCAATGTAACATTTTATACTGACACTAATAGGATAGTGACAGCACAACAATCAAATGCAATCAATAATAACATTTATTACAGGAAAGCTAAATTAATGCAATATTTTGTTTTTGCCTTATAACTTGAAAACAAATGAATATTGGATAACAACATTTGAGTTTTTTCTTATTATTTTGATGCATAGATTATACCCTTAGAGTTAGGCCCATTCCTCCCGACTCACCCTGTATAATGAGAATTAACCAAAATATGCTAAAACAGCTAGCAAAACTTGGCGTATTTTGGCTAATACAGTAAGTACTAAAATACAAACCTCTATTTTCGATGGTGGGTAGACCGGTTTCGAATTCTTTGGTTCTTGTCAAGTGAACATACCGACCATTGGAAACCGAAACATCTTAAAGCTACGTTATTGATTCGCGTATGTGTCCTACCCATTGGGTAAATAGGTTAATTTCTTTCCTTCTTTCTGTTTCTGTAGTGGTAACTGTGTTAGTCTAGATAGGCCAAATAGTGCTTCGTAATTTAGCGTTCCTTGGGTATAAAGCCCAGAGAATAGCTATTTTAGCATATTAAGTTTTGTTACAATATACAGAATGATACTTAAGTACATGAAGAAAATCTAGGATATCATTTCCGACATCATTTTAAGACGAAAAGTTCATATAGATATATGCCCTAAAATGCTTACCCTCTGAGATACAGGGTGGTAAAATAATTTTAAAAAATAATAATTTTTTAAAATCTCGAAAGTCCTTGAAGATATGGTGTTGAAAATTGGTGTCAACCGATTTAGTACTAAACTGAAGGTTTTCGTTAAAACCTTTTTGCTTACTTCTACCAGTGGCGTGCGTGAAGATACCGTTTTTGTGAAAATGTTTAATACCCTACTGATTTTTTTAAACTTTGATGCATTTTTATGCATTATTGATACAAGCTGAACAAAAGTTGTATCTACCATGTTTATGAGAAAACTAGTAGATTTAATGAAAAATGCAAAAATGGTAAAATTGTAGAAAAAAAACTATGTTAAGACATCGCTTATTCGATAGATTGTGTAAATAATTTTGGAAATGTCACAAAACTAAATGACAGAAAAATCATTTAAAGATTTAGTGCGTTGTTTTTGTGAATTGTTTATCGATCCAAAAGTTTTAAAGTTATGGCTGATTTACATAACAGTGCTTATTTGGCAGATATGCATTTTGCTTATGGTCTTGCTGATGCAAATACATACAAAGCAAGACGCATTTACCAGGTAAGATATTTGAATCGTGTAGCACCTTGTGCTCAGACCTTTTTTAAGTCTCCATCGCCGCTTATCAGAAACAGGAAATTTTGCAAGAGCTCCTGATATTTCCGGCAGGCCAAGGACGGTAAGAACACCTCAATTAGAAGAAGCAGTATTAAATAGAATTGAGGAAGATCCAGAAAGCACTACTCGAAAAATTGCGCATGAGGTAAACGCTAGTCAGCAAACGGTTTTGAGGACTCTTTACGATCATCAAAAGTATTCTTAGCCCTTACAACAAGTTCAGGCTCTTCTACCACGTGATTTTCCTTAACGCGTTATTTTTGTCAATGGTTTTTGGAAAGGTTAGCCAGAAATCCCCAATATTATATTTAGATAATTTCTTTTTTTTTTCGACGAAGCTAATTTGTCTCAGAATGCCATAACAAACTTTCATAACAATCTCGTTTGAAGTCAAGAAAATCCACACGCTATTAGCGAAAGACATTTTCAGTACCAATTTTCGTTAAATGTATAAGTAGGAATAGTTGGAAATAGACTTATTGGTCCTTCCTTTTTTTCCCTGCGGTTAAATAGCCAAACCTATCGCAATTTTCTAGAAAATGAGCTGTCAATAGTATTGAAAGACTTGCCATTAGCTCAGCGAAACCAGTAGTTTTCTATGCATGACGGTTCCCTCCCATTTTAGTGCCACAGCCAGTGGATATTTAAATCATGTATACAGAAATTGATGGATCGGTAGTGGCGTTGCACTACGTAATCAACCGTGGCCGCCAAGATCCCCAGATTTAGGTGTACTGGATTTTTATTTCTGGGGCCATTTAAAATCTCTAGTTTACAAAACTCCAGTAGAAAACCAGGAAGATTTTAGAAACCGGATAATAACGGATTAAAAAAAATTTTAAAAACATCCCAGGAGTTTTTGAACATGATAGAAATTTAATGATAAGACGGCTAGATGCTTGAATTCTAACAGAAGGTAGCGACTTTCAACAGTTTCTCTAAATCCAGTTTGTTTTGTGTTTAAATTTAGATTAGCAAATAAGTTAATTATATTAGAAAAAATTTAAAATAAATTACATGTAGTATAAAAAAATAATAACATGTTTTGTACTAATTTAATTCGTGAATCAATTTTGTTTAGTTTATATCCGTACTGCATCAGAGTTATTTATCTTTAAAATTACTGTTTTTTTCAAAAATATAGTAGAGGCAACTTTTGTTCAGCGTGTATCAGTAATGCATAAAAATGCATCAGAATTAAAAAATATCAGTGACGCATCAAATATTTGCACAAAAAAGTATTGATGGTATCTTCACGCACACCACTGGTGGAAGCAAGAAAAACCTATTTTAATGAAAAAGTGCAGTATTTTACCGAAACAGTTGACAGCAATTTTCAATACCGTATCTTCAAGAACTTTCGAAATTTAAAAAAAAAGCATTTTTTTTAATTGTATTAACACCCTGTATCTTAGAAGGTTAGCATTTTAGGGCATATGTCCATATTAACTTTTTGCCTTAGAATGATGTCAGGAATCATATCTTTGACATTCTTCATGTACTTAAGGATCACCCTGCATAAAATTTATTTTAATTCTTACTGTATAAG
The DNA here is from genome assembly GCA_963920685.1 of Polydrusus tereticollis. Lineage (NCBI taxonomy): Eukaryota > Metazoa > Arthropoda > Insecta > Coleoptera > Curculionidae > Polydrusus > Polydrusus tereticollis. Next base: position 109,729,859 of record OY987331.1, on the reverse strand, counting down.
GTGTCAGGGAGTGATAACGGAAACAATTGCCTTATTTTTATTTATATAATATACGTATCTTTACCAAGTAGTATCATACCGTATTACTCACTTCGGGTTGCTAGAAGCTACTGAAAGATGGCGGTACCTATATTGTACTGCCTACGCAGATCAATATCATAGCTTTAAGGTGTTTCGGTTTTCAATGGTCGGTATGCATGGCCGCGATGTTCCCTGGTCAGACTCAGTGAAATATCTCGGTATCACCCTAGACAAAACCCTCCGCTGGTAGCCTCAAATCCAAGGCAACCTCAATAAAGCCAGAATGACATACTGTCTTCTATACTCCCTCCTCAACCGCCACAGCACCCTAAGCCACAAAAATAAAATCCACCTCATCAAAGCCATCATTAGACCCGCCCTCACATACGGTTCAGTGGCGTGGGGTTACGCAGCCCCCTCCCACATAAACCGCCTCCAAGGCCTTGAAAATCGTTACCTTCGCACCGCCATGAATATCCCATGGTTCATCCGTAACGTAGACCTACACCGCGACATCAAACACACACCCCTTTCCCAGTTTCTCCGCGAGAGAAACACGAAGATTCTAACTTCGGCCCCAGAACACCCAAACCCCCTTATCAGACAAGCTTCCAATTATGACATCGATGCCCCATACCGTCATAAACGTCCCCGTCACCAACTTCTCTAGGTGCGCCAAGCAGCACCACCCACCCACCAAAGCCCTCCCCCGATATACCTCCCAAAACCAGTAATTCACCCCTCTCTTAGATTCCAGGGTAAAAGTACCTTTAGTACTTTTTGGTGAGACCCTGCGGAACTGGACCCCAGGGGGGCGTGGAAGGAAGTCTGGAAGGAGTCATTGAGACCCTGAGCAAATGAGCTCAGGGCCACAAGGACTTCCGCCAAATGGGCTCACCTCTCCGCGTGTGTGTGTGTGTGGTCGGTATGCTCACTTGTCATGCTTACCCTGTACTAACGAAAACCAAAGAGTTGGAAACCGGTGTACAAATAAGAGCATACCATTAAGTACTACAGTAGTAAACTATATTACACTGATATCGCTTCTTATTGATTTAGCATAAAATATATTATGCTTATGGGAAAGAATCTTATAACGAAAACCGTGTCAACATCATACCTAATAAAAGTTAACATCCCATAAATATAAAAAAGTAACAGCTACTTTTACCACAAAATATTAGTGGGCCATTTCGCTTTTACTAGACACCGGCAAAACAACAAATTTTAAATGGCTAGCAATATAATTTTTATAGATCCGATAGTAACATTCGCGTAATTCTTTAGATGACATAAATGCCATTTTTAATTTAGAGTGGTTGTTAATAGTAAGACGATATATATTTATGTTGATTTAATTTTAATTTGTATTCATTAATATTAAAGTAGTCGTCATTAAGATGTTTGTAATTAGAAAAACTCTAATATTTTGAGTCATACCAGGGTCACCCCAGTTCCTGTTTTAGTATTTATTTTCTATCTCGAATGGATGCCATGCAGCGTACCCGATTGGTCAAGGGTCTAGGATCTTCCTAACGTAGACATCACAACTGAATATTATGTCCTATAAATAAAATCTCACACAAGCGTCCAATTCTTTAACATTTAAACTTTAGATATAGATTAATTAATTAATTTCCTTCAAGGATTGCTTAGTTAATTCTGAGTTAACTCGTACGAGTAAAGAGTTTACTTTATTCTCATCATTGGTACTGAGCGTGCAATGGAACATAAAGGGATTAACCTACATTATGTTTCCGCTCTAGATACCAGTTGGCATAGTACTAAGGAGCGCAATCGATCAAAAACGAATTTACCTACATTATGATCCTCTCCAGATACTATCCACTTCAATATAACACCTACGATGGAACTGTCAACAGTAGTAATAGTTGGCCGGTTCACCATCATAGGACCCTCCAATGTTAATTTCGGAGGGATTTTTGACCTATGCTGATTCTTCAAACAGGTTTCGCTGTGTTGTGTTGACGTTGTGATCCTGTTGTGTTGAACGGACTCTGTTAAACAGACCCTGTTAAATAGACTCTGCTAAACACACACTGTTAAACAGACCCTGTTAAACAGACTCTGTTCAACAGAGTCTGATGAACAGATCCTGTTTAACAGGGTCTGTTTAACAGAGTCCGTTCAACACAACAGGATCACAACGTGAACACAACAGGATCACAACGTGAACACAACAGGATCACAACGTCAACACAACACAGCGAAACCTGTTTGAAGAGTCAGCATAGGTCAAAAATCCCTCCGAAATTAACATTGGAGGGTCCTATGATGGTGAACCGGCCAACTATTACTACTGTCAACGCATTTGTTTATGTATGTACGCGTGTTTACAAAAAGAAAATCCGGGAAAAACTGAAAATGCACTTTGTATAAGAATGTACTAGTAATGAATTAACACATCTTCAGTTTTATAAGAATTTCTAACGTAATTAATTTGGGGACTGTAACCGGTCATTCCATAAAGCGCAAGCCCATAAATCAAAAATTTAAAACGGCCGACAATACTACAAACGATTTTATTCTGCGAACTATTTACAAGTATTGCGAGGATAATATAGTGCCAACTTTAGAACTGGTTCGTGATAAATTGAGAGTTTATCCCGATTATAAGTTAACATCTTTAGAAACATTGCGTGGTGTTTTGTTATATTATGGCTTTAAAAATTATAATTTATTTAGACGAGACCTGGTTTGATACTCATGATGTCATGATGTTGTTAATTATGGTTGAGTGGACAGTACAAATTGTATTTTTGGTATACCGTGTTCGAGAGGAAAACGCGTTATCACGCCGGAAGTAAACATGGCCTTGCACCTAATGTATCGCTCTTGTCAGCAAAGAGTATCACTCAATAGTCCATCTCCAACTTTAAGCGCAGTTGTTCCTGATAATATTCGGCAGGTAATAACGAAATGAGTAGCGATGTATGGAAAAAATGCGTAGCTCATGTTATAAAAACAGAAAATGGATATTTTGTTTCACCACCTATAGCGCCAGTAGTAACCCAACCTGGAAACGATTCTACTTCTGAAAGTTCTGACGACTGTTTATGAATTTTAAATTAACCTTAAAAACGTATTATATTACAGAACGTTTACTGTGATTCTGCTGATGCGATTAATTTGTTGGTAAAATATATATAGTGAATTCTAACTACTAACTGTATATTCCAACTAACATAGTACCTGCTTTCCTTTTTTGGCAAGAAACATTCATACCTTCTGGCGGTCCTGGCTAGACAAAGACTTTTTTAAATTGTTTTCGGCAAAATGAGCATTGTTTTTACCAAAAGACCATTTTAAAAATAATAAATGCATGTGTTCCTTGCAGGCGAAGTCACAGATACAAACTTCTTATCGATATTAACTATATTTTTAAATTGTCTTTGGCAAAATTAGCATTTTTCTTTACAGAAAGACCATTTTAAAAATATTCTCTGCAGGCGAAGTCACGGGCACAAACGTTACAACGATATACACTATGATGAACCAGCTGTAATATATATTATTTAGTCATATTAAAAATTTACATCAATCCGCATTTTAATTATTTGGTAGAAGGGACGCCTATGGTCAGGAGTTTAATGCTTTTCTATGTCATCAAATTAAGCTTGGAATAACTATACCGGAAGTCACCTCGATCCCGTCCAAATTAGAAACACACACACACACACACACCGAACGTTTTTCTCAAAAGGTTGTAACTAACCTATTTATTGTTTCTTACAGTACGTTGGCATATTTGTAGCACTCTTGTACCTACCTTATTACTGGATACTATACTTTTAAGAGGCGTTATGGAACTGGTACAGTAAAATCAAAAATTGTAACTACAATCCTTATAAAACCTAATTCTATGGAAATTAAATTATTTCTGGCAAAAACAAACGGCTAAAATTGAACTTTAGGTAACCCTTGTGGAAAGTTGGCCAAGAAATATTTCATCCGGGAAAACCAAATGACAAATGAGTTGCAAAGGCGCCAAATGATCTGCGTTCTGCCTGTCACAGTGCCGTAGTAGAAATCAATTATATTTATGTTTCGTCTTTTAAAAGGAATATGGTTTTATTCGTTTTAGAATTTTGGTGTTTAAAAGTAAGTAAAGTTAGTTGAGGCACATAAGCAAGAATAATTCAGGTCGAAAATGGGCAATAACAGATCACGTTCTGTTTTTTACCCTGATACATTGTCACATAATTTTACAAATGACGCAAGGGCAACGTAAACAACGAAAAGGCATTTGACATTTCGCTGTAATCACATGACTTTAAAATAGCGTCTTCATTGGCCGAAACGAACCTTTCGAACTCCGAACTCCGAACATAAAAATTGGTTATCTCGAACTACGCGGGAACTTTTCGCAACTTGCGAACTTTGCACGAGCTGAGTTTATAAATTGAACTGAGTGTTCCCTTTACTTTAATTTTAACTCTTATTTCTAACGCCATCTGAAACTTAACCTCACCAACTTTTCTAGTTTATAAATCCAGCTTAAAGCTAAATGAAATCGTTTTTTTATAATTCTCCTAAATATCCTTTTACTGAATAAGAACGGAACGTATTTGATCTCGGAAATTGGATTGAAGTCCATCGCGATTTGGGGGAAAATACCCAAAACTGAGACTTGTTGATGGTAGATCAGGTTACGCTATGTTTGCCATCCGCAATCACCGTGGTATTCCACTCTGCTTCTCCCTAAATGCGATTATCAACAAAAGATTATCATAGTCGATCTACTATACTGAGATGTCAAATTGAAGGTCGTGAATTCCTTATTACGAATATCTTTGCCTTTACTTATCAAAAGACAAAATGTAGCAAGCATATATTAATTTGAAATACGCATGTCAATTAAATATCAATAATAGTTCCACCATTTATTAGTCTGGCTTGCAAAAATTAGTGTTAACTCATTTTATTTTAGGTACTTGGGAAAATTACTAAAATAAGTAGGTAGTAGCTGTTGCCAGCTACAGCGGTGGCATAGTTATAGATATTTAATTGACACATACCTACTTCAAAATAAAAATCTGTTTACCCTCTATGTGCAGTGTGCACGTTGATTAGAGCAGGCAAAATTAAATTTTCATAATAAGGAATTCACGGCCATTAACTTATCTTACTGAGACTTCCATACCATCGGCCCACCTATTATTGGCTAAGTTTACTACGTAATTTTTCTCATACATCATAAGTTGGCTTAGGATCCCTTTTAGCTCCAACTGCTTGCGGTAAAGAAAGGTCAGAATTTCCTTGTACAAAACTCAAAATACATGCTTTAATATCCTGTACACTGCCAGGCATAGGAGTTAAATAAAAAAGATATAAAGATTACTGTTCTGATACCAGTAAAATAATGTTCTTTAGGTGTTGGTTTATCCGCTATACTTCTTTCTTCTTTTAATTGAAATTGTATTCCTTATACAAATGAAAATGCCTTCTTATTTTTCACTATAAAGTACTCAGGGCTCTCCCGTCTTATTTAACCGCAATTAATGATTTTAGAAAGTTCTTATTTAGTTAAAAGTACCATATTTTCTAAAGCTGCATGCACGAGAATTACAGCTGATTTATCGAATACCACTGTTCTGTCACTACTGTTCGATCACTAGCCTGTGCTGTACCTTGAAGGTTCGTTCTTGTTTGGGAAGCACGTTTCCTAAAAATCAAATTCATAAATAAAAATCAATTAATCCACGTCACAACGTAACATCGGCAGCGCTATCATAAAAGAAAAACATCACCTGCCGTCCAAATTTCAACGGACTTCTAGCATAGCAGCTGCTAAAAACACACATAACTATTTAATTGTTGTCCAACAGCTGTTATACTAGAATAATTCAATTTTTAGCTTATATTGCATCCAAATGACCGTTGAAGTGGTACATTTCAAGAAATAAATCAATAACATTAAGTTCAGTTCTACGAAGATTCATTCTTGACCCACATGAAAAAGGTTTAATATCTCAAAGAAACTGTAAAAATTTATTCGGTTAGGTGTGGTAGCGCAACGGCCAGTACTGCGCGCAGCGAATATTCTAGCTCTATACAGGGTGATATCTAAGATGATATTTTTTTTTCAACTGTGTTTACAACTACTTAGAAGAAACAATATATATATATATTCAAATAACTTTTTTTAAATAACTCAAAAATAAAGGAGATATTTTTTTATACACATGAGCCATTTTTATTTTTAAACACTCTCAAGCTAACTGAAATCTATCACGCGATGAACTGACAACAAATTAAGACTTCACTGCTTTACATAAAAAAAAATAAACACCAACAAAAAAATTATCAGCAGTCGTATCGTAGGCTTTTTACATTAGCGTAAAGTTATTTAAAAAGTTTTTTCTTTTAAGTAGTTGTATACACAGTTAAAAAAAAAAGTATCACCTTAGAAATCACTCTGTATTTATGTTATATTTCCAATTATTGGTAGTATATAAACATGGCTACTACGGGGGCCCGACAACCCGAATATTAATGATTTTTGATTGTTCCAACGAGTTGCGCGACTGCGCGCTGATTGGTTTTACGCTGATAGCGACTTTAACGCGAAAGAACCAAAGAGGAGTAACGTCCAAGACTCAAGGGGCGAAGCTGCTTCACGTGGGCGGGTAGCGCGATTCACATGTTTTTTTCTGATACAAGGTGTTACTCTAGTTTAAATACAGTAAAGTGATGTTCTTGTAAAAGGGATTCTTTTGGTTAAAAAGGGCAACTGCGTCGTGTGTGTTTGGGTATGCACCGAGCTTGCATCTCATAATTTTTTCTTAAATGGTTACCCTACGACAGTTGCAGTTTCCCGGCGGCAGTAATTAGTTAGTCTGGCATTTTAGTAAAAAAAAGATGTTCTAGTTTAGTTATCAGAGATAACAATAAAAAATTGTGTTAATTCTACATTCCAATATAAACAAGTGACTATTTACTCCACTATAAAAGTAAATAGACGTTTTTGTTGAACTCTGAAAACTGATATTATTAAAACAAAGACGTGCTGATTCGATTGTCTAATCCAAATGGAACTAGAGTCCTAGGGTATTTAAACTTACCTCAGTTGCAAGATGTCTTACGTGGGAACATGAAAATAATACAAGGCTAAATTGATATATAAATCAAAAAGTTACCAAATCGTGGAGTAAATGAACCTTAGATACTACCAAACAATTTACAGTGCGTAAGTACTATCATTGGGCCTATTAGACCCATAATCTAAATTTGAATAAAAAACACATTATTTTGTTTGTAATGTTTATTTCTGACGAAAATTAGTAAGACGCATTTATTATTAACACACCTATAACAAAAACTAGCTTTATTTACAATTTTTACAGATTATGTGGCTACATTGCAAACATATAGGAAATTTACAGCCAATGCAAACATAGGCCATTTTGCGGTCTTTTTTCGTTGGATATAGCTGGCACCTTTTCTTTTTTTACGCACAACAGGTTGGTATGTTTCATGAGGTACCTCAATTTTAATTTTAAGGATATCCGATATAAGACTTCTAATCTCTCAAGGGGCCCTTTTGTTATAGATTTTTCGCTTCATTTGCGGCGTATACAAAGTAATTGCAAGGTCCTTTAGAAATAAGTTTCGAGTTATTTCCTTTCTAAAGCTCGAAAACTGAAACAATACACGACCATTAACGCTTCCAATATTTAACATGCAAAAGAAAAGAGTGCATGGCCATCTTCTACTTATACGTGAGGTAGAATAATTTGCGCATTTTTGGTCTAATGCATCAACACCCGCCTTGGTTGAGTTGTAATATAAAATTATGTCAGGTTTCTTGGACTCTAAGTCTACTTTGTTATCGTGGTGCATGCTTAAAAATAGAATGACACTTTTTGACTTTTTAGGTACATGTGACACAATTGTCAAATCCGTCATAAATCCAAAATCAGATAAATCCACACTTCTGGTCTTGTGAGGCTGGAATTTAGGAGGGATTTCCCTTTTGTTTTTCTTCATAGTTCCTACATATTTTAAGCCATTGGCCTTTAATTAATTTTCGAGTTCTGTGGAAGTATACCAGTTATCTCCCGTAACGTTGCGATTTGATTTAAATAATGGTGCTGTCAAACGCAATACTCCCTGTGTTGGATACAAAAGAGTTGTTTTATTAGAGCTTTGTAATCGACCTGACTGTGAAATGGTTGTTCCGGTCTAGACGTCTGCTTCACACATATAATGCGTTTTTGAATCAGCGACAATTTGAATTTTTAAACTGTACTTTGCCGGATTATTTGGGATGCACAATTTTAATCCGCATCGGCCGTGAAACGGTACTAACATTTCGTCGACTGTAAGAAAAATCCACGGGAATAGTTTTCGGTAGGGTTCTTGACAAATGTTTTAAAAATTTTTGATGTTGGTGCCAGTTTATCAGCCGCCCTTCTTTCTCTTCTCGTGGCGGCATCGTCAAATCACAGACAGGATAGTAAAAACGAGAAGCTTGCTAACGTTATAGTGCATCAAAACGAATCTCGACCGGTTCCGTCAGTAGCCCACATAGACTTTACAGCTTCATGACCTGATTTAAAAAGTCCTTGCATGTATAATAGCTCCATTAGCGCCTCAATCTCGATTCTGTCTGTTGTTTCAATAAAAGTCGGATAATAATCCACTTCTGAGCTAATATTTTTGCTTACCTTTTTATACTTCTGCTTTACAACTTGTATTCTTTGTTTAGTGTATTCTACAATATCTTCCATAATATCGTCAGATATAATATACCGCCAGGTGTCTAATACACTGGCTGGAGGATTCATTCTAGCAGGGCCATTAAGCCCAGGTAAAATGGTGACTATGTTTTCTCTTGTAGTTTTTCTTCTAATGGGAGGTTCGCAAGACCATTTCATCCTATTTTTTCCGTATAATATTTTCTGTTGTTCTTGGCCGAACTTTCTTCCTCGATGTCTTCAATTTCAATTTCTTCTTCTTCGGGAGCATTAAATTCTCCATGGTCTTTTTTTTTCTCGACTGGTGGTTGGTGGTTGCCACTCAATATCGCTATCTAAGTTGTGGTCACTGAAAATTTCATGGTCACTCTCTTCTTCTCTGCTTTCATCCATTGCTGTACCGTCAACTCGGGTGACTTGAGACAAAACTCTTGATAAATAATCTAAAGTAACTGGCAACGCTGTTTTAACCGCCACGAAGCCGCTGCTGCGTATTGGTGTCGACTACCGATCTAGCCACCCGTTTAGTGCAGTTTCAACATCTGATAGGTATGTAGCTCTCCGCTAGACAAATATTTAGGTTATGCGAAATTTTAAAAATCTTTGTTGTTCGAAAAACTTTATCTACAGCTTGTGTGCCAAGCATTGCTGGTTGTTATAGTTTGGTGTATACATAAAGCATTGTATTACGATTGTGCCGCCAGCCACCAATATATAAAAAGTGTATTTTAATATTTTAATTTTGGCAATACAAATAAATAACATTCTACAAGAGGGTGAGTTGAGACAACGTCTCAAGCCGCCCGCAGTCGTTATAAACGCCATTTCTTAAACATTACCTTAGGTTTTTATTTATTTTCAGAATAACGATGGGAAAATATAAAAGAACTGTTGGCAGCAGAACTTATGCAGACTTTGATAAAAAAAATCTACGATTAGCCATTGAAGAAAGAAGAAGGAATGGAACATCCTACCGAAAACTTTCTGAAAAATATAGAATTCCTGCGGCTACTATTCAGAGAAAAGTAAACAATAAACATATGCAAAACCCTGGAGGTCAAACTATATTTTCGTCGCAGGAAGAGGAAAGGATTGTTGAAAATATTGTACATGCTTGTCGCTGGGGATTTCCTATTACAGGGAATGACTTGAAAGCCTTAGTTAAGTCATATGTAGATAGACAAGGTGTGCTAAAATTTCCAAAGGAAAATTGGCCAGGTAAAGACTGGGTATATGGTTTCTTGAATAGACACAGGCAGATTTTAAGCAGTCGTTGGTGTGAGAACATCAAAAGAGCAAGAGCCGCAGTTAGTTTCACTACAGTAAACTCATATTTTGACGAACTCGAAAAAAGTCTCGAGGGGATCGACCCCTGCGTTATAGTTAACTATGATGAGACAAATATTTCAGATGACCCTGGGAAGACTAAGGTAATTGCACGACGTGGGACGAAACATGTCCATCGTGTCATAGACTCGTCGAAATCTAGCCACTCTGTAATGTTTGCTGGTAGCGCCGCAGGAGATTTATTACCTGTTTATATAGTATATAAGGCAGAGCATCTATATACCACTTGGACAACAGGAGGGCCACCCGGAGCACGATACAACAGGAGTAAGTCCGGTTGGTTCAATGAAACATTATTTGAAGATTGGTTCTTAAACGTTGCGTTAAAGTATTTTAAAAAATTTCCCGTGGAACAACCAAAGGCCCTCATTGGAGATAATCTTGCTAGCCACTTAAGCATAAATGTTATTCAGACCTGTCTACAATACAATATAAAATTTATTTTGCTTCCCCCCAATGCCACTCATATTTGTCAACCATTGGATGTCGCTTATTTCAAATCACTTAAATCAACTTGGCGCAACTGCCTTTTAAAATGGAAGCTTAAGAATAGGGGAACTATCCCGAAGGATGTTTTTCCGAGGCTGTTACATCAGTGTCTTCAAAAACTTGATGAAAACGATAAAACCCACCAGAATCTTCAGGCTGGTTTTAGGGGAAGTGGAATTTACCCGATTGACCGAAATGTGGTCTTGAAAAGACTTCCATCCGATGGGAACGCTGCACCAGCTCAACCAGACAATGCTATAATTGATAATGCCTTTGAAATATTTTTGAAGAATCTTCATAGCCAAAAAACTGAGACGAAATTCCGAAAAGTCCCAAAACAGAAGCTGAGTGTCAGCGCGGGTGCCAGCGTAACAAACATGGAAGAAACAGAGGAAGTTCAAAACATGGAAGAAACAGAGGAAGTTCAAGGCCAAAAAAATCAAGAAGAACCGACAGCATCAACGTCAAAAGGTCTACAATCCCAAAGAAAACGAAAAATAAGTATTTCTGACTCCGACTCAGACTCCGATAGTTATTCTACACAAGAGAGCTCAGATACACCAGAAGACTTTAGCGAGAACCATGCCCAAGGAGAAGATGTCGATTTAAAGGATCTTCAGGTGGGAGAATTCATCCTGGCGGAGTTTTCCTACAGCGCTCATGCAAATAAAACCGTAAAAAAAAAATTCTTTGGTCAAATTCTGGAGGTCAAGAAAGGTGGTTTATTCGTTTGTAAATTTTTAAGGAAAAGTTCAGGTCTTAAAAATATTTACGTTTTTCCAGAAGTGCCCGATATAGAGGAAATATCGGAAAAAGAAATAATAACGCGACTAAAGCCACTCGCAATCAAACGAGGCAATCATTCATTTTCAGTAGAAATTTAATTTTTTTTATATTTATTACGTTTAGATTTAAGGTTTCTAGTTCTACGTCTTGTTAGCGAAATAACGCATTCCAAAGAAATACTATGTTATTTTTTAAAATAAAAAACATATTTTTTGAATTTTTTTAAATAAAAATACATACTTTTTGCATATTATTGTATTTTTTCTTAACGTATTTTTTAAAAACCTTTGTACTAGTATGTAACAGTATATGTTTTTGGTTGATTTTTGTATTTTTTCATCTGTATATTTTTTAAAAAGCCTTTTACGCGTCTCAAGTCGCCATAACAGTTTCTAACTTGAGTGGATACCGTTAAAATACGAATGTCTCAAGTCACCCGGAATGGAGGGTGACTTGAGACAGTCCAAAAATAGAAAAAAAAAATTGCTATATAGGTTAGGAGTCAAATTTAATGTCATAGATCTACTCTAGACGTCAAGACTCACAACCTCACAGCAATAATTTAAAGATCCGACGAATATTTTTGTAGATATCGTCGACTGAATGTGAAAATTATCTCAAGTCACCCGAATTGACGGTAATCACTGTAGTTGCATTCTTAATCTCCTCATTTTCAGCACTTATTTTATCTTTGTCATTCCAAAAAGGTTTGAAAAAGATCGGCGATTTGCTCCTCTGGTAATGCATCTTTTTGACTTGCCATATTTACTATAAATAGAAAAAATGTACATAATAAATAAAGAAGAACGTGCGATTCGATAAAACTAACTAAAAGTAAACAAGTTCAATAAAAATAAAGCAAATATTTGTAATTTGTATTAAACTAGAGATTTGAAAAAAGTTACACTTACACTATCCCTGGGTCTGAGGGACCCGATACAGATGGATGGATCTGTGAGACCCGATTGGTAGTACTTGAGGGTTAAATTAATAATGTGTTTTATTAGACCAGGCGATATTTCATGAACAATTCGTTATTGTCGGAAATACAGGAATATGTGGAGGCAGGTCAGAACACCTCGCTTAATCAGTCCTTAGTTGAAAAGTTTACAGAGAGTTTACAGTCATACTAATGTTAACACTTGTAGAACAATCAGGTTCAATATCTTTAATTATTGGTATTTTTGGATATTATGTGTATGATGGTAAGCTTGGTACAAAATCCAAGCATTTGAGGTAATTTTTGCAGCAATAATTCTGATTTTCGAGCGTTTAAATAAGAACCACTTTTTCGCATATGGAACTTACAAAAATTAAAAATTCGTTCCCCCTCATATATACAGGGCGTTTCAACACGCTGTTCGCCTTCGATAGCGCCTAAACTGCAAGAGATATAAGAAAAAGTTTTATATAAGAGTTACAGGGTTTGCAATGGAGCATAAGCTAAAAATATTTTGCGTCATATAGGATGGCTCAAAATATTGGTACCACATAAAAATTATTTTTTTTAAATAAAACACCGTATACATTTTTTCTCTTTTTGATTCCGCTAGAAAGAATCTCTACAGCCATATTTACTTTTTTGAATTTGATTGCGACGTTGTCAAGTAAATAATTATTTCTTGCTATTTTATTATTTTTATTTGACTTATTAAGGAAATCATAGTTGCCTATGGAATCAATAGAATTAAACAAAATATTTACCATAAGTACCTTAAAGCACTTGGTACGTAACCATATCACTATTTGTTCTATTTATTATATGGGGTGTTCGTCTTGACTTAGCAAATTGCGCTAATTTAAATATGCATTATGTCAATTTTTTTAAATGAAACACCCTGTATTTTTTAAACTGATCAGGTGTATTTTTCAAATACCTTTATTTTTTGTTAAATATGTCATCTACCTAAATCTTCTAGTATTTTAAATATTGTATATTTTATGAAAAGCTACACGAAAATTAGTAACTTTATTATTTTAATCAAGAATGCCATGGACAAAATAATTAAAATGGGCATGAACATCAAAACTGATACAAATTTTTAAGAGTCCTCTTAAGAGAATTTTAGAAACGAAAAAATGCATAGGTATACGGTCAACGAAAGAATATCATCTGTTCTTTTAAGTATTAACATTACGTCGTTGATACTACAAAAGGTCGTATGTCGCCAATATTAAAATTCCAGTATAATAGAAAAACGATTTCAAGAATTCTGCGAAAGTTAGAAACGTTTACTGAAAGGTTGATAATTAACTTTTGTCTCTGAAATTGTGTGGGTAGAATAATGTTATACTGTAGTACCGCATTGCTAAATATTTTTCAAGTTGCACTGTTATTTTAGACTTTGTGTGACATACGACCTATTGGAATTATTATCTGGCTACAATTTAATGACATAAGATCAATTATTAACACATAGAACGTATTGATTTTGAGTTATTGGCTTTAACAGAGTCACATACGACGATCAGAACTCGATTGAAAATCAAACTATTCAATAAACATTTTTATTTAAGCCACTTTGAGGTATTTATAAAACGTCCTAAAGCTAATAATACTTTTTTAAGATAAACCAACTAAAACACAAATTCAAAAAGAAATTTAGAAATAATAATGAAACGAAAAGTTTTATAGGGCGATATTTATAACTAACAACACATTTTTAGGGTTTAATGTGGCCACAGTGTTCTTTAGAGTTGCAGCTGTGTTTTAAATTGTTATAAAATTCATGGTAGTCAGCGCTAATAATAGATTTTAACTCTTGAAGATGAACAAACTTTGCATCTTCAATTGAGCGGGGTGAAGAATAAAGTAAATTGTGACTCATTGGAGTATTTAAATTTCTTGTCGGTCTGCGAGGTACCTACCTGAGCCCATGAATTTGAAAATTGCAGTTTGTAATTAATAATTCCCGCTGGCAAATACTGAAGGCAGCAAATGTCTGTAACACAAGAATCTCCCTTTACATTTCCAGGTCTAATACTCGAAAAAGTTCCACTACTGTATTTCTGGAAGTCATTATGTGACAAGTAGAGAACTTTATAGGGCGATGGCTTTTCCCTAGAACTTTTTATTATATTAACGTAATCGGCTGGAACGTTTATTTCTCTCTTTCGGCCCAGTTTTCTTTCAATTACACTATGGATGGAATCAACTTCCATCTGGGTATGACCGACTTCTAAATATTTTTGCTCTATAACTAAATCATTATCAACAGCAAGTTCCAAGAGTCCATTTGACATATTAACGTTTCGGTTTTGATATGAGCATCCGTCGAAAAATAAAAAAAAATCATGTAGGTCTTTTACGAAATATAGTATGATATTTTATTACAGAATGTGTTTTATAATATTATCAACTTTCTATAAAAAAATTACCAGCACTAAAAGAAACTTAGATACATTTTGAACAGATAAAAACTTTTAACCCATTAATTTAGGGGGTGCACTTGCCCCAACTGACCTTATGTCAATTTTTTTTTTAAACGCGGTTTATTATCACTAAATAAAAATACTACCCGATTATAATCGAATAATTTTGTTATTCCTAAGATATAACAAACAGCTATTAATAACGTAGTTGCCGAAAATAAAAATTATCAAAAACATTTCGAGGTAAGAAATAGAGACGAACGAATTACTGCAATAATAAACAAAAAATATGAAAGTAACTATATAAATGTGTGTTACTGATGTTAAAAATACAATGACATTATTAAACTTACCTTTAATTTACTCAATAAAGACAAAATATTTATATAACACCTACAAAACTGACAACACGTTATGAATTCTTTATGTGGATGACATACGACTAATTCGTTCTAGCCAATTTCACCATATTAACGACATATGACAAATTTCTATACATACACACGGCCTTCCTGATTTGTCGGAGACATACGATATTTTTCTGGGCTATAAAGTAGTTTATTTTGAGTGCATATCCATTAAAGTCCGAAAATGAAAAAATTATGACATACGACCTTTTGGAGTATCAACGACGATTAAATGTATTATAATTAAAACGAACATCTTACACATTTATATTATAAATAAACCAAACTAAAAAGAAATATTAGAGATAATAATTAAAGAAAAACCGTCTTGTTACAAATTTTGTTCAATGTGTCCTCCAAAGTTCAAATTACATGAACGAATTCTTTTTGCAAATGAGTCGTTTACATTTCTTAAGTTATTTGCAGTGATGGTTTGGAACACCTCTCGAATTCGATTTTGCATATTTTCTCTTGTGTTAGGAGCCGTCTTATATACTATTTCCTTTACATATCCCCATAAGAAAAAATCTAGCTTGGTAAGGTCGGGAGACCTTGCTGGCCAAGATATTGGGCCTCCCCTACCGATTCAAACGTCATGGAAACGTCGGTTTAAAAAATGTCTCACTAATAGACTGTACTGAGCTGGCGCTCCATCCTGCTGAAACCATATTTTTTCCCGAGTATGTTCATTGCCTAGCTGTCGAGTACTCTTGTGAGGATCTTTAACTTCACTTAAAGCTGTCATTAATTTATTGTCATCGTTAGTCGCTGGCTTGACTCGTTCATGTGTTTTATAATCGATATTTCCTGTTGTTTCAAATCTTTCCTTTAATCGCTCAAAAGCAGTTGGATGAGGATGTCTACTTTGTGGATGTTGTTGGGCATAAATCTTCGAAGCCAAAAATGAATTTCTTCCACCTGCTCCAAAAGCATAAGTCATGTTAATACGTTCTGCATGTTGTGAAAATTTCATGGTCAAAATACACCAAGATCAAAAATAGTGATAAAGGAGAAAATTTAAACAATATTAACCATATAATATCAATATAAATAAGTTTAAAGAGAAATAATAATGACAACTTATGACAAGGTAAAGAGTTTATTTTGTCATGATCATCTTGATATATGTTTCTATTTTCCCAATGAATATTCCAATTTTAATCATTTTGCCCATGACATTCTTGATTATAGTAATAAAATTACTAATTTTCGTATAGCTTTTCATAAAATATACAATATTTCAAGAACTAAAAGATTTAGGTAGATGACATATTTAACAAAAAATAAAGGCATTTAAAAAATACACCTTATCAGTTAAAAAATACAGGGTGTTCCATTTAAAAAAAAATTGACATAATGCATATTTAAATTAGCGAAATTTGCCAAGTCAACACGAACACCCCGTATAATAAATAGAACAAATAGTGATATGGTTACGTACCAAGTACTTTAAGGTACTTATTGTAAAAATTTTGTTTAATTCTATTGATTCCATAGGCAGCTATGATTTTTTTAATAAGTCAAATCAAAATCATAAAATACCAGGAAATAATTATTTACTTGACAACGTCGCAATCAAATTCGAAAAAGTAAATATGAGGGTGGAACGAATTTTTAATTTTCGTAACGGCAATGTGCGGAAAAGTGGTTCTTATTTATACAGTCCAGTCTCACCTAAATCAGAATTATATATATTGTTCGTTTGTTTCGTTCTTTTCTGCACTAATTTATAGTGCTTAAATAATATATTAATTATGTTAATTACTATACTATTTTTAAATTTAATTTTGTCAGAAAAAAAAGCCTACGCTACTGCATGCCGTAAAGGTAAGAGTAATGGTTTTAATAATCGGATGAACAATGCGTTCGTATAACGGCCTGGTATAGAACCGGCCTTTTAGCCTCTTGTCGAACATTTTCCTGGTGTCAAAGGTGAATTACTCTTATAAATTAAGTGATTATCTTCAGCCAAGATTCCTTTAATCTTTCCCTTTTATTTTATGAAGAAAGGCAGTTTGGGTTACGATCGTGTTGACAGTAATAATTTACAGAGAATTTAATTAATTTTTTGTTGTGTTTTTTTACTAGTTGAAATAAAATATTTATAATGGAATTTAAAAACTCATTTCACTTTTTTTAATAAAATCTCGATTACTATATAGAATTACCGATGCGCCATAATAAATTAAAATCCGTAATGAAATTGAAACTGTTTTTTATATGCGGCAAAATAATAGTTTTACATCTATGGTTCAAGAAAAATAATTTTCAATGCATGTCGTCAAGCAGCTGATAATTATAAATCCGCAAGAAAATATGAGGAAATCAAATTCGGACAAAAAATATTAAAATTGTATGGGATATTGAATGCACTACAAACTTAAGTGTTCTTCTTTGACTCGAACCCACTTGTAGCAAATATTTTGTTTATTTAAGCTTGTGAAAATTATTATAATCTGAATTTTATTAGCCGACAGTTGGCAACAGAACTATAAAAGGTGCGGTGGCGCCCGCTCGTTCGTTAGCCTGTTTTGACGTTTTGTTTACGTTTCGTGCAAAACTAACCTTAATTGTTCTGTGGTTTCATGCTCTTGTGCATTTATTTTTCAATAAAACTTCAGATCTTTTCATAAACAGCATTACAAACTGTTCTTCTAAGAACAACAAAAGTGCACATACACTCTGTCGATTACGTTGTCTATGATTTGTGAAAAGTGCCGAAGCATTTAAATAGCCGGTGCAATGAGCTAATAGCTATTTTCAGGAAGAACTTAACAACAATAGTCCATTGTTACCCTTGACAGGAGTTAGAGAGACAGAAGTAACTATAAAGGGTATGTCAAGGTATATATATTTTATTTATACTTTACTAATTTTTAGCGTGCAGCAGCTACACTAAATTTGGATATCTCCACTGTAAGCGTAATTTCAACAATACTTAAGGAAAATAAATGATTAGAATCACCTAAAATAAAACGTTCTTATTCAAAGAGGGTTGTAATGTGTCAAGATTGGATATAAGTTCTCTCCGTGACACTACTTAGAGAATATACAAAACAAGTAAGTCGTATTATTTAAAAACTATAATATTTTGCTTTGATAACTTTAAGTAAGAAGTTAAAAGACAGACAACTGTTTCATGGTTGTCTTAACTTTTTCAGAAGCCTCTTAAAGGGGATAAGCTTCGGATGGAAAAAAGATGAACCGAACTTTCCCTTGTAACTTTCAAACCATTGGTATTTTTGAAAGAATATATGCAACAAAAAGAAGCATCCTTGTACCAATTCGTTTACTTTGATGAAACAGGGATTTTTCAGAATAGCACAATGGGTCGATTTTAGCAAGATGAAAATAAAAGAATAAATCGTTAATAGGTTGGTACAAGGCATTTTTTATGCTCTATTTTTTAACATATTTTTAAATATTAAACTTAAATTCTTTCCACACATAAGCCACCAAAAAAATATTTAGTTGATGACCTGACCGGGCAATATGGACAAAAAGTTTTAGCTTCCTCCAAATATTTGGGGTATAACCGAAAATTATTATATTATTATATTTTATGTTGAAACACGACTTGCAACAAATACTGATATCTTTTATCCCGAAATTTGGTTGTTATGGGAAAAAACTATTCAACTTTACATTTCCTTTGAAAATGATAAAATTATAAGCAGAACATGTACAGTTTAATGAAATGTACCAATGTACTTGAATCTGCCGATAATGAACATATAAAAATGTAAGTATAGGAATTCAGAACAATTTCGTTGTGTTTGATTTAACCTCACTGGTACCAAGAAACAATAGTGATTAAAAGTGCTAAAACAATTAAACATAATATTTAAATGGAGAAGAAAAAACTAGAATATTCAAAGGATAATAACAGTGACATAATAGAATACATGACGCTGCACAAGAAACTGAGTAAAAACCAAATGATAGAAACTTTCTCAATGGTCTAAAGTAAATGAATATACTACAATATTACATATTGGTCGAGATGGCAGTACACAAACTGATTGAATGAATATGTGGAAAGAATCATTGCGTACTGCTACTCCTGATGTTTAAAAAAAGTCGATTAGGCACACAGAAAGCGAGATATTAAAATGGTATGAAAGAGAACACATGTATTAAAAAGACTGAATATTCAAGCCATTACTATTGAAGTAAAGGAAACGAGTGACTCGGAGGATGATTAAAGATTCTTCTTTGGATTATTATTTTTACTATTCAAATGGCCAAATCATATATAAAAAAGTTGCAATAAAATTACATGACTATTCTAATATAATTTAGGTATATATTGTCATTCTGGAAGAGTTTACAAATCAAGTAAATAAATTTGTGTTTATTTTTGTAAATTTACCTTGTTTTTATGAAATACACAAAACCAGTGTAATTATTTCCTCACTCGGTTATTTAGGTTACAAGATGGCAACACTGCCGATAACTGACGTCACTCGAAGGGTATGATATGCAACGGAAATTATTTTGCAAGGAGTATATGTCATTATGTATAACAACCATTAGATTGTACTAATAGTATATTATGGGGCTGCACGAACAAGGTTTTACTAGCTAGTGATTTGTATATTTGTTGTTAAAATATAAAACTTGATTTACACGGAAGAGTGGCTATGATCAGTTCAAAAACTGACAAGGATGATCAGATTTCGAATTTCTGCTAAATTTAATAACGCCCAAAATTATTAAAAAGGATGCACATTTTAGAAGAGCAATATCGCGAAGAGAACGCTTAGCCTTGACTTTGCATTTTTTGGCAACTGGAGACTCGTTTAGCAATCTACAGTATCTTTTTATTATTACACATTATTCCTGAAGTGTGTCGAGCAATAGTAGAAGTGCAACGTGACACAGGATATATAAAGGTACGAAATTGTTATCTATGGCATTTTATTGTTAATGTAAAGTTACAAATTATGAATAATACTCTTATGTAAGTACTCTATATAGAAAAAAATCCTAATTACTAAATTATTATTTCTCAAAAAAAAAAATAATCTAAAAAAGGTAAGATAAATACTGCACGAAGTTAAAACTTAACATAATCTTGTTTTTATCTGGAAAATGATGAAAATGGTCAGAAATAAATGAGTTTAGAAAAGTTCACCCTGTAGGTAAATTGCTGGGGTTAGCATTGCAGTCATCCAATGCAGAGCGGGGAGATTATATTAGGGCACCTGTTGTATATGAAGAAGTAAGTTCTTGATAGGAGATGGTAGTATTAGATTTACAGTAACATGGGTCACTGGAAGATGGGGATTCTTCATTTATTCTGAGTTCCTCTACTTGTTTAACCTTTTCTTTTCTCTACTGTGCGAGGTTATAACGGAGGGTTTGGCTGCGACATTGTATCTGGACCTGCTACTTCTTTCAACTCTTGAAGCTCACTTTGTCTATTGATTGTATTGTCAGCTTCTATATCTGAGGTTCCGCTTTCCTGCAAAAATAAATAATAATAGGAAAAAATACATACAGTACATTAATTAAATGCGTAAATACTATAAGAAATAACCTAGTATACACATAGTAAGATAATCTGTTTTTTTTACAGTTGCCTATTACTTTAGAAGAGTGGTATAAAGTCTCGCAGCAATTCCAAAATGTCTGGAATTTTCCAAATTGCATTGCCTGGATAAATGACAAGCATGTGGTATTGCAAAGTCTCATACATAATGGAAGCGAATACTACAATAATTACAAATCAATAAACAGTATTATTATGTTTGTGCTGGTGGATGCCGACTATAACATAATGCTTTTGGACGTCGGAACTCGAAACTTACCGTTTAAGCAGAGCAAGGCGAATAGTAGAAAACATGTTTGGTATTGTGTCAGCAGTATTTCGAATACTTCGCAAACCAATGCTTCTGGAACCAAAAAAGGCAGAGATTATAATTACTGCAATTGCGGATCTTCATAATTTTATACGACGTCACAATTCTCACAACACTTATACTCCCTCAGACTCATTGAATAACGAAAATGAAGGCTTACTCACAGAGAGAGTTGGAGGCAAGAAGTACGAGAAATGGATTCACTACTCCCGTTGCGACGAACCCCTAGATGATCAATAAATAAATTAGAAGCTGTTCGTAACGAATTTGCTAAGTAAAACAAGCAAACCAACTTCCCGTTCAAACTGAGCATTCCCCAACAATAAAGTCCCTGTGAGCACGACCGGAGAACGACACCAGGTGGCTCGCGTTCGCGACTATTTGCACACATGAGATTCAGAGCGAGTATGCGCGCCTAGCCGTTTACACTTGAGTATTTGCGGTGGATCAGTACGTTCATGCTCAAGTCTAAACGCATCTTTAGATAACAAATTATTGTTGTTCAAAAGTTGGAGAAGTCTATCCTTTTTTTTCCAAAACACATATTTGAAAATGTACACACTTGCCAAACACAATATTTGATTAACTTATTTTTGGTTAAACCAATACATACATAAAAATAAGGCCTTGCAACAAAAAGGGAAATAAAACAGTCGACTAAATAAATACTATGAAGTGGAAGCCTTACGTGCAGTAAAAACAAAATCCTTGACAAGGGTAACTTCGTTTTTATTTTGCATACGTTCGCTCCCACGCCTTTTATTAAAATGAAGGGGTTTATAGCCTTTTTTAAATCCCGACTAACAAAATAAGAATTTAACCACTCTTTTCGGTTCTTCTCGAACAATCCATGCATTGTCAAACTTAATTACAATCTCTCGGCCCTATTTTTATTATTTTGCTATTTTTATAAAAAAAAAGGTAAAATGAAGGGCATGATAGAAGTATAGCCTTTGAATACTATTGCCCTACAACACCTGGTATCTAATCTAAAATTATTCTGGAATTATCTGCAAAAGTAGAAGAATTTTATAATGAGATTTAATCCTCTATCTAGTAAAGATCATTCATCAACTAGCTTTGTATATTTACTTTTAAATTTGTTTGTTAATGACTTAACGAAATATTCAATCGGGATTGCTAATAAGTTATCTGTTAAAAGCAAAACGAGAAATAAATTAAATAGAAAAAATAAGTCACAGAAATTGTTAAAACAAGTTTTTAAAGGGATTAGAGTTTCTTCTAAATCACTTCTTTTTTTTATGATAAGGCACAGTACTGCAGGATTACTCCTTTATGGCCCTCCGCGAGCGGTGCGTGTGTGCAGAGGACTATTCACGTTGGTCCCAGGGAGGTCGTTCCAGAGTGATGACGTTCTCCAGATGAACGAATTTTCAAAGAGTATCATTCTAGGGGCACTAAGCTAAACCACGTACAAGTAGGCTGCAGTGGCTCGTCGTGTATTTCTGCCATGCATCGCTCTGGATGGAATGAAGTGGACAACCTCAGTTGAGCACTTGCCATAAAAATATTTGTCGCCAAGCTGTCTTCGACGTTCAAGGTTTTCCAGGTTGTTGTTGTTGACCGTCAAAAGTTGTTGGGGTGTATGGAGGTTCTTAGTTCGGAAAAGTATTCCAAGTTTCTGCGAGGCTGCCTAAGCAATGACCGCAATGTGACTATGCCATGACATATGACTATCTAAATTGACGTCCAATAAATTAATTAATGACGCCAAGGTAATCCAGTGTCCCGCCATGACTACATCCAGTTCTTCAACATTAACTTTTTTAGAGAAAAGTGCCGCCTGGGTTTTCTAGTGTTAAATTCTACTTGATTACTGTCACGCCCAGACAGAATTTTTTCCAAGTCCTTATTGACATGTCAGACCTCTTGCTGCCTATAGAGATCTGCATTGACAGGGTGAAAGAAGTGTGTTGTCATCAGTGAAGCTATATAAAGGATTTTTAGTTTTTTCCACAAGGTCGTTAATGTATAGTAAAAATAGGGTCGGCGACAATATAGAACCTTGAGAGACTCCGGCATTGATGTTAAATGTGTCTGAAAGAAATCCGTCTATCGCTGCTCGCAGAGAACGATCTTTAAGGAAGCTTGACAGCTTTGATCAAAATTTTACCGGCATTCCGTGCGCTCTCACTTTAGTTAGGAACCCATCACGCCACTTTTGTTGTAATTGATTTTTTTTAGAGGTCTCTAGTAGCAGACTAATGGTTTTGGGACCTATTTTGTCCTCGACTATAGCTTCTTCATGCTTGTTTGTTATCCATACTCTCTAACCTTTCTCATGTTTCTCATGTTTCCTTTGAGTTTCTTGTCTTTAGTCAAAATATTTTGCTTCTGTTCTTTCTTCACTTTCTTTCTTTTCAAGTACTTACTATATTTTACATATCAGGCAATTTTTGATTTTTAAAATACTTTTTGAACTTCTGTTATGTTTTCTTTAACTGCTACCTCTTAAAAATTGGCTAGGACTTGCTCAAAATATGCCTTTATTATCTCACAATCTTTTGTAGAATTCACAACTGCAATGGTTTTTAAAATATCCACTAGTAAGCCTATATCATTTGTTCCGAATGGTTATAGAGCTCTGTTAACGGTGTCTGGACCATTATGATCCTAATTTATCCATATAGAATATTAAGTAGTAAAACATCAGAAGTTTCATGCTAAAGCTCCGCCATCTTATGGAAGGTCATTAAGAGTTTCGTGTATTACAATCTGACAAAATCAGCTCTATCTGTTCGCCGACGATACTTCGACTTCTTAACAGCCATGGCTCGTCGTCACACATATGCAACGCTATATAAACCAGCTAGAAAAATGGCTTTCGGATTGGAAGATTCGTTTGAATCTCGCCAAAACAAAGGCTATTTATTTTTCGAAATGTCCTGTCAGAAGACATGAAACAAGGCTTCATGTCAATAGAGTCCAGACTAAGTGGTGCCAGGAAGTGAAGTACCTAGGACTTATCTTTAACCAAAGACTAAACTGGAGGCTAAATTCGATAAATAGGCTGAAATTAGCGTTACGTCAAATGAGCTCAATCTAGCCCCTGCTTTACGGGCGGAGCAGACTTAGTAATAGAACCAAAGTTAACCTCTACAAGGTACTGGTCAGGCCGGTACTTACTTATGGTGCAAATATAAGTAAGTCCGAGCTAAATAGGTTCCAGGTTATTCAAAGTAGGGCATTAGAGCATTATAGCAAATGCCCCTAGGTATACGACGAACAAGGTTCTTCATAACGATTTTAAAATACAGACGATTGACAAGTTCTTTTTGAAAATTATAACTGATTACTACAAACGAATGGACGTATCGGCAAACGAACTGATAACAAACTCACATACAAGAACTAGACCAAACGCAACATACAATTTACCTAAAGACTGGCTCCCTGTGCGCGAGCCCATTATACAGTAGAGAAGCACTGGAAATAGTAGAGAAGCATTATCCTACAGCGCCGAAGAGATGGAAAACAGGCGCCAATGAAAGCAGCTCAAAATCTTAAAGAAGACACGCAAGTACGAGACACGACAATTCAAAGCTCCGTAGATTACACATTAAAAATTAAATAAAAATGCTGAATAAGCAAGCAATGACCAGAAAAATGTCAAAGGTATTTACCTGATGTAAGGATTTCAAAGACGATCTTGTATATTCCGTCAACAACGTTATTTCTCTTAAAACGCCAAACGAAGTCAAATCAATAACAAGTGTTTTAAACCTCAGAAAAGCCCCGGGTTTCGACGGTATCAAAAATGCGGCGTTACAAAACCCACCCGACAGAGCTTTGGGGAATATTGCAAGCTTATCCCAGGCGATAATCAAAGTAGGCCATTTCTCATGTGCTTGGAAACACGCAAAGGTAATCTTAATACACAAGAAAGGGGAAGACCCAACTGCTGCAGTGAGCTATAGACCGATCAGCCTACTCTCTAGTTTGGGAAAAATCATCGAGAAACTGATTTTGTCTCGTCTAAGTGACTTTGTGTTTGAGCGCAATATTCTGCCTAAAGAACAGTTCGGTTTTCGAGCCGAACATTGCACAGTTAGGCAGACAACGAGACTGACATCAAATATCATGAAGGGTTTTAACAGAAGGATGCACACGGGGGCGGTTTTCTTTGATGTCAGTAAGGCTTTTGACAAGGTATGGCACAACGATTTACTATTAAAGCTAATAAGGCTCGGAGCTCCAAACTATCTCGTCAAGATTGTGGCTTCATTTCTTGAAAATAGAAGTTTTGCAGTCTCGTCGGAAAGCGCGCTTTCTTTGATAAAACGCATCAGGGCTGGAGTGCCGCAAGACTCACCTCTATCTCCGATGCTGTACAATATATACACTCACGATATACCGAAGGATAGACAAAATGAGCTCTATTTATTTGCCGACGACACTGCAATTACTGCAAAATCAAAACAACCGTGGTTGATAATCTCAAGGTTGCAGCGCCACATTAAACGTATAGAAAAATGGCTTTCAGCTTGGAAGATTCGTCTAAATTCTTCTAAGACGAAGGCCATATTTTTCTCAAAAAGCAACGTCAAACGACCTGAAACTAGGCTTAGCGTTAACGGGGTACAAGTGAATTGGTGCCAGGAAGTTAAATACCTGGGACTTATCTTCGACCAAAGTCTGAATTGGAGGCTAAATTCAATTAATAGAGTAAAGCTTGCATTGCGACAATTAAGCTCTATCTACCCCCTGCTTCACAGGAGGAGTAGAATTGGCAACAGGACAAAGGTCAACCTCTACAAGGTCTTGGTCAGGCCGGTTTTAACTTATGGTGCGCCCTGTGGTGTAACATAAGCAAGGCAGAGCTGAACAAGTTCCAGGTAGTTCAGAACAAAGCACTAAAGCTCATAGCAAATGTACCGAGATATGCTATGAACCGAGTTCTACACAATGACTTTAAAATACAGACCATAAAGGAGTTCTTTTTAGAAATCATAACGGACTACTACAAACGTACGGACATTTCGACCAACAAGCTCATAACACAGTCACATACAAGAGCAAGACCTGACTCGACATACAAACTACCTAAAGATTGGCTTCCTATTGGCGAGCCCATTTAACAGTAGGGAGGCACTAGAAATAGTGGAGAAGCACTATCAACACAGCACCGTTTTAAGAACGGTAAAAAAAGGCGCCAAAAACAAGCAGCATCAAAATCCTAGATAACCACGCACGACTCGCCAAGGAATAAAGCTACTGCCGAACAAAAATAAAAAATACATATGAACAATACCGACAAAGTAGACGAGGAAAGAAGAGAAGTCACAGGTCTAACCTAGCTTGCGAACACATGGAAGATCCCGGATTTCTCTTAAAGCAGTGTTCCTTTTTTGCATTTAATTCTACTTGGTTACTATCACCTTGCGACAGAATGTCATTGTGGTTATTTGAGATGACATTTTACTGTCAAGAGTAGATTATACCAGCATTTGCGCATTATTTCCTCTAGATTCAAATCTTGAAAATGTTGATGTATTTTAGTATTCACTGAATTTTTCTTTTAGAGATTTTATTCTCGGCCCGCTTTCGCATTCTTAAAAATACGATTTTTTTATTATTTTTTGATCATCGAAAAGCCATTTCCAAACCATTTCAGTTTCGCTTATAGCTCATAAAGTTTATACCAACAAAGACGTCTACGCCGTCCTCCGAGAATCTTAAAATAAAATCAATATCAAATTATAGTCTGCGATTTATAAAACTGAAAAAACAAATAGCTGGAACTAAACCCTGGGTCACCCCTGTCCGAACGTTGGCTGAGGCATTTTTCATCCAGAGAAAATGTGCGACAAATAAAATTGAGTGCCAACGAAAATATAAAGACGATATAAAAACGTGATTCGGTCACGTTTAAATGTTTTAGATTTCTTTAGCCTATGCCATGGTTTACTATAAGCATTTTATATATTATGATTTAAGTTGAATATGTCCAAGCGGATACAGTGGCGTTACTGTTTTATTTACTAACTTTTGTGTAAGTAGATTTTTTTAAAATTTTACATATTCGATGGACTGTTTAAGACTAAACAAGAATCTGATGAAAAACATAAAATTACATGTTCCTCAAAAACAAAATCTGGATCTAAAGCGATACCTACTTGATAGTTGTAATCTAACATAAATATACTCACAATACAAGTTCTATTATCTACATACATAAACAATACTTTCTGAAACATATTTCGGGACGTCATTACTATAGTCTGTTGCTTAATGCGAGAGAGTAATAAATCATTATTGAACTATAAAACTCAGTGGTCTTCGCCGTATCCATAGGTGCAGTCCAATTATTATTATTGTACCTATGATTATTGCCGGGGGTTCCGATATCGGTTAGGTAGAAGCACAGGTAGTTTACCTAACATGTGCCTCACTGTTTTAAAAATTTGAAATGTTTAGTTACTTTCCGGCAGTTGTTAGTAAACATCGTTCTTGAAAATGTCTAGTGTTTTTGAATTTGTTACTGAGAAACGGATAATTAGAACTGCGCTTTCTAAAAATGAGAAAATTATTATTCTCAATGTGTTCGAATATGACTGGAGTCGGACAGTCAATAATATACTGACTTGCGCACGAGGATAAACGCGGCCCCATCAGGTCACCAAAGAGAAGTAAAGGAAGAAAAGAAACTGTTATAAACGAGGATGAAAAGACTGCCATCAGAAGAACTATATACTCGTTTTACTTGAAAAAAAAAGAAATCTGAAATGAGAAAGGATGATTTCATTTCACCCATGAGTAAGAAGAAACTACGGAAAATTTGGAAGGAAATTAATTTTTGTTATGAAAAAACTCAAAACAGAATATCACTTTTAATAGAGAAAGACGAAACCATCTTCTAGTGACGGAAAACAGGAATATTTATTATATGGACAAAACTTGGTTAAATAAGGTTATACCGTTGGTAAAGTATGGCAGGATACATATATAAAAAGCGCGAGGCAAACTTTTATGGATTGATGGTCCACTGGAAAAAAGGCACCCTCGGGAAAAGGTACAAGATTAATAATTACTCACATTAGTAGCAAAAATGCATTTGTCGATGGCGGCTTACTAGTACTTAAATTAAAACGCACTGAAGACCATCATGAAGTGCCAGATCTTATTCCTCCTGGGTCTGTTATAGTCATGGATAATGCCAGCAACTACTCAAGAAAATCCGAAAAATACCAATGTCTTCCTGGAAAAAAAATAACATCATTCATTGGCTTACTGTAAATAAGAAGCCATTTCATAAAAATATGCTGATAAAGGAGCTACTAGAGATTGTAAAGTTGAATAAACCTCTATGTACGAAATTTGTTGTCGACGAAATCGCTTCAAAACGAAATATAACGGAACTTTGGCCATATCATTGTGAAATAAACCCCATAGAATTGGTGTGGGCGCAAGTAAAGGGGTTTGTAGCAAGGCATAACACCACTTTTAAAATTAGAGACGTTGGAAACCTCTTGCAAGAGAGAATAAAGACAGTGGGTTGTGAAAAATGGAGTAAGTAGTCGAACATGTGACTGAAATAGAAGAAAGAATGTGGGAAGCTGATAACATGCTAGAAAACACTGTAGAACCCCTTATTATTTCTCTGGACCTCAACGACGATAGTTCATCGAACTACTCGGATCATGATGACTAACATTCAAAAATTAAGTTATGGTATTGTACATAGTGGATTTTTTTTATAAATATTAAAATTTATTAGAAATTTATCTATTTTCATATTATTCTTACTTCTATATAAATTCCTACCTACTAACTATCACAATATCTGCCTACTTCTATAATTATAATCAAGTATAATTATTATTATACCTATTATCCGCTGTCACCTTACTTTCATTCACCGAACTCGTCTTTTTAATCTACAGTGCAACCCTTAAGTTGTCCACCCTGCTTAATTGGTCCTGTCATTGCATATTTACATTTTATTACTCTCTAGCATTAAGCAACAGAGTATAGATACTGATATTTTTGGGACTCTGACATACTATGGCACTAAAATTTGGTTGATCATAAGGCAATATACCGAAGCTATTATGTCATGACCTAATCTTAGCTGCAATATACAGGGCGATCTAAAAATATAGGTATGGTGTTTACTTAAAAAGTGTCTAAAAGTGATTTTTTTGAAATGGGGTGTTTCAGAAGTACTAACCTGAACAAACCTGAACAAACCTGAACATTCCCTGCTTATTATTACTGATTTAAAGCACACTTGCAAATACTTGAAAATGCGCTTGTGACTGCAGTCACCGTAGATTTAGATCTAGATTTAGTAAAAGCTCTTTTCTTAAATTTACTGGTTTTCATATCACAAAACAACTACTACAAGATCCCAAACTTTGTGTATCCATTTAATGTTTACTGTGTATCCGTATCCCACTCGAAGGCTTGCATATCAAAGTATAGAAAAGTAAAGTATTTTTCACCCTAAATGGTATCGACTTATTGACTGCAATAAAACTACCGGTTTAATCCCATTGTTATACACAATCAACAAGCAAATGCACTACAGGGTAGGACTTTAGATATTTAATTCGGTATATAATATAATATGAAGGTAATTATGCAATCAAATTAAAATTATTGAGGTTTTTCCCGAACAAGTAATTTTACACACATTGCTACGTTTAAATAATATATATTATTTAATGACATGAATTATCCTAAATAAATAATACATATCAAATCAAAAATCATTTATTGTCAATTTTGCAATTATTGTATTAGCAGTGGCGTAGCCAGGTAGGGGCCAGGGGGGCCCCCGCCCACCTAGCTTGGCGCCCCTTGGTGCCCGTATACACAATAAAAAGATACTTTTATTACACCCTGTAACATATTTTTTGAAATTGAAAAATATTTGGTAACATATTTTGAAAAACAAACACCATATTTTTAATACTAATTATTTTGATACTTTTCTTGAAACCGGTATCTATACGCTTCTTTCTTGATTTGACAGGATTTACTGCAATTCGTCTTACTGTAGTAAGAGGCACACTTGCTACAGCACTCGCCTCAAGTCCTTGGTCAAGTAAAGAACTATATACATTTTTTACAATGTTTTTAGCATCAAGAGATAAGTGGTTTTTCTTCAACGGAACACTAGAAGAACCACTATTAATATTTACCCACGGACGCCACATAATATCTGTTTTTATACGTATACATTTTTGGTAAACTTAAAATTACCAAAGAAATTAAAAAAAAATTAATGGAACTGAATGCCTCATTTATGTCAGTCATCCCCTTTATTATAATAACTCTTTTGTAGAAGCGCTAAATACTTTTACCTTTTAACACAGGCTTTAATCCAACTTGTCGAAGTGTAAATTTAGGACACGTTATATCATACAGGCTTACGCCAAAATGATTTTACTGAAAGCCACGTAAATTGCATGCGGAACTACAGAATATTAATCAATAGCCTTGGAGAATTATCGTCTGGATGAACTGGTGTGTAAACTGTCCAATTTTAATCCATATTAATAAGCACGTTTAGATAAAAATTATGTCGAAAGGCATTTATCTAATAACCAAGCTGCAATAAGCCTTTAAGACCATAACATTATAAACGACATATTTTTCTCTCCTTGCCCGATAATTCGCTTTTGGGGTGACAGGAGGCATTATGTGGCAAGTGATTGCTGGCATTTTTGCAGTGTTTCGTATGTCTAAATATTGCTTGATGTGGATTGGTACCCTTAATGGCTAGATGCACTCATCATTTATATATATTTTGTTCGTGGTACTTGGACTCTTCATGGTGGTGGAGCTTATTAGAAAAGTATTTTATGGGAATGGTGCAATAAACAATGGCAGCAGTAGTATTGTTTATTGGGAGGAGTTTAATGTAATAGATGATAGGAAATAATGTATTACAATTAGTTAAGATAATGGTTTTAGTATTAATGGGTGTCTGAAAATCTTCCTCCAAGTTAGCCTTCGCAAGTTTTTGCAAATTGCAAGAGAACGTCAAAGTCAGCAAAAAGGAAACAGCTTCTCCTGGATAGAATTGGTTACAAAACATTATAAGAGGCTTTGAGACCATTTACGAAGTGAAGTTGTTAAACATAACGAAGTGCCTGGGAAATCTTTGCCAGTTTGTGTTTCAAAAAACAATTCATTCAAATCACAAAGGTTTATCTTTTCTGTTACTGTCGAAATGGCAAACCTAGCACCTAGAAGCTTGCTTATATTCAGCGACATCCACTGCGTAAATTGTTTCACTTATTATTGACTTTATTAGTAAAAGTATAGGAAAACCTCTGTTCGTGACCGCCTCTATAAAGTGACCAGCTGCGTTAAAAGACGGGTTATGAATTCCCCATATTTAAAAATGGAAATTCCATTAATTTATACTCATCTTTATCTACCCATCTGTTAAACGACCGCGGACACTCATCATCGGAATTATTAGTAAATATTAATGCTAAAAACACCCTCCATTAGGGGCAGTAAAACCGAAACCGACATTTCTTAAGAAATATAGGTACATACAGTAATTACTTCATTTGCAGTCAAATCCATTCAATTTGCTATAAATCAGTTGTTAACATTAGTTCTGTTTTAAATAGTTTTGTGTGTTTTGGGACTAACGTGAATATTTGAAGATGGCGGGAAAAAGGAAATATCTTTCCTTAAGGGAAAAAATTGAGATAATCGAGGAAAGTGCCCTTTCTGCATGGGGTTCTTCTTTGGTTACCCATATACTCCTTGACTGTTCGGCTTGTTGCAAGTAATACTGCTTTCTGCTTATCCTTGTAGAGATCTTGAAGTACGCCCAGCATTCTAAGGTTTTCCAAAAGCTTTTTGGGGATTACTGCTGTTGTTGAAACAATAATCGGCATAATTTCGATGCTGTCCATATTCCACTGTCTTCTTATTTGCTCCTGGAGGTTCCGATACTTAGCTACTTTCTCAGCATGCTTAACTAGAAAGTTGTTGATCAGGTAGGGCTGTGTACACTTTTTGAAAAGATAAGGAAGGAGAGTCGTTTTTTTGTATTAAGTGTATAATCTTGAAATATATAAAATTTGCAGAGCGCTTTCGGCCTTAGGCCATCTTCAGTGCTTCTTTGTCAGGAAACAGGAAACTTCATTAACAAAATTAAACAAGTGGGCCCTCATCAGCACAATGTAAAACTAATTAGTAAAACAAATAACATGTAAATTTGTAAAAGGACGAACTACTGGGACGAACCACTTTTGAATTTATTTAATTAACCATCGTTTTTTATTTAATTTCCATAATTAGATTTTAATTACACGTGGAACGTGTTCTTGAGTCAAAGATAACCATCAAACTTCTTCTTCTAAGAATTGTTAGAAGAAGTTTACCCGATGAAAGCAATTATAGCTTAAGTAAGTATTTGGTATGGAATCTTATGAAAGAAATTACGCCTTATATGCACATGTGACAGCGAACCAGTAAAATATCTGTTTTCTGCAGAGTTATGTCCTTATTTAGATTTTTTGCTCAAAGATCATATCAAAGAAGTGTCTGAAATAAAACTGCTACGGCTAAGCAAAACTTATCAATGTGAACAGATTTGTAATCCTCTAGTATTCTACTGCTTATAACTTCCCCCTTAAATAGATTCTTGTTGACAATAGAAAGAAACCGGGATATAGCCCTCCAAGAATGCAGGTACATCCTCTCTAAGCCAATGCTGGATAAGAAGAGAAGAATAAGGTCATGTACTGTGGCTTTTTGCTTATTCTGTAATAGCCTTAAGTTAATTTTGTTTTTAATTATTGTAGTTCTAGTTCTAATGTTTATAAATATTTTTAATATTTTATTGCCAACAACGTAATTATTTTAAATATGTAATAAGTGTCCATACTGTCAGGAACTGTTAATTCCCGAAAATATAGGTGTTCTTTGTATATTTGTCTATTTTAATTTTCTTCATTAAAAGTAAAAACAAAACAATAATATGTGACACAAAATATTGTGACATAATATTAAGGCAATATTTTTATGTTGGCACTACTGAAAATGTATTGTGTTTATTATCTACTTCTCACACATCATAACACAGGTACAGCACTCATTACTACAATAATTTAGAACTTCATTTTATTAACCTTCAAAATACCATGACTTTAAAAGTACCGTAAATTCGGTTTTTTTCTCTGTGTATTTTACAAATAAATTTCTTACAAAAACTGCAAACTGTATTTGCTTTTCATTACGTCGAAAACACTGGTAACATCTTGCTCTTTTCCTGGCTGACGTGGTTGGTAAAACTACCCCTTCATCTGCAGGACGTACATCTATACCACAGTCTGTTAGAGCCGACATAACATACGACTTATGTTTATATTAAGCTCTTGTATCCATGTTTTTACGAGCAAGGTTATCGCCCCGCTAAAGTAAAAAAAAACGTCGTCGCCATGGCACATTTTTCTTCAACTCTGGATTTTGTTCAACGTACAAAATAAGGGCGTTCATGGCACAGATGTCCAACATGTTCATAAACAATCTATAGGGCCAACGAGCGGTCCTCTTGCTGCAGGAGTATTCCCTGATATGTTTGTCAGCGTTATCGACTCCACCTTTTGACTTATTATAGTCCAATATCATTTACGGTTTATTGTTGTACATTGAAAAATAAATTATAATCTTAACAAATTTAGCGACGGTAAACATTTGTGAGGGATCCTTGCGATACCCTACTTACCTTAATCGACTATTACTCGATCCAATCGCAACGAAGCTTCGTACGTTCTACTCAATTCAGTATTGTAGTGTAAAGTCAAAACTCAAAATCAAGGTCTCAAATTCTAATATAATGTTAGTAACGCGTCTCACCCTAATCGGGCATCATCAGGCCTACAAACGCATTACCTAATATACACCTGTATGCAAAAAAATATGAAAAAGAAATGTAATCTTACCTTATTACTATGGTAGTGACAGTAGCAGCAGAGTTCTGCAGGTATACCTAGAACAATGTTGCCAAAATATTTAAATACCCAAAATACTACAGGAATACTGCGTCTGGGTCCCGAAAGGACCCCGCAAGGTACGTTAAGGGTTAAAAAATTTATATATTCATAAATTGTATCCTACGCTGTGGGCCTAAAGCTAAAACATATTCGTCAGCATTTATAATTTTTCCTTATTTTAAAGGATGATACTTTGAAGCTCTTTCTTTAGGGTGCAGCGATGTTTGTTCTTTACAATACGTAAAATAAAGTATATTTTCAAGAAAATTGACCAGCAGGGTCTCTCCTTACATATTGCCACGTCAAAAAATTTAGTTAAAGAAAATACAAAAAAGTTAACGGTTGAAAAATAATAGCGATATAATATTTCTCTTTCACCTACTTATACAACTTTACACACAATTCCAAGCTCGGATTAAATGCTTTTCTTCTAAAGAATCCGCTTGCATAACTCTAATAGAAGTCATAAGTTATGATTTCTGTGGATAACCACTATCCGCTGTAAGTAAGCTATTTCTGTCACCTCTTCCATAATTTTCCATTAAATGAGGCCTTACTGCAGAATTTCTTCAGATAACTGCGTCGTGAGTAGAACCACCAAAGGTGGTCATATTTTAAAGGTTCTGCAATTGCAATATGTGTACCAACACAGGAAAACCGAACTATGCCATAAAATCCATTTTTTTTCCTTTTCAACTCTTTTTCTATGGCTATTGTTATGTCCATCTGACCAAGGACAATGTTTTGACATAATATGTACAAAGTAGAAAATAATAAAAACACCAAGTGTATACTTATTCCTTGTTTCCAACTCCATTATAATGTGTTAAGACCCTAAGGGACTATGTAAAATTTGGTAATTATCACCTTCGTAGGCCCAAGCCTTTCAGTTAATTACTTAAGCAGGTAAGAAATGGAAATCGGTCGGCTTATTAGATTAAGGTAAATTTATTGAGTGTGTTTGTTATACAGTGGCCCTTTTGAGCTAAAGAAAACGTTAATTAAATTAGTTTAAAAAGTTTTAAACATAATATCTTGAAAAAAATATACATTTCTTTAGAAATATCATAATTTTTAAAGTAAAAATTGCCTTATGATCCACCTATCAGTTTTAAAGCATGAAGTTATTTAAATCAATTATTTTTGAATAATAGCACAAATAATACAACCTCAACGAATCTGTATTGTCTCTGATAATAGACAGTTTTAAGGCTACCAAAGTTTTCAGCGCCAATCAAAGTAAATTCTAAACGGACATGAAATTATCAAAATCAGTCGAGCTTAGGGCAAGCACGATTCAATTTGTAACATAGGCATCCTAATATACAGGGTGTTCGTTAATAGCAACAACTCAAATTCCCTGCATATTCCGTAATGTTTCACAAGAGGCAATGATTCGCTCTCTCAATTCAGTATTGTAGTGTTAAGTCAAAACTCAAAATCAAGGTCTCAAATTCTAATATAATGTTGGTAACGCGTCTCCCCTAATCGGGCATCATCGGGCCTACAAACGCATTACGTAATATACACCTGTATACAAAAAATATGAAAAAGAAATGTAATCTTACCTTATTACTATGGTACAATTAAAACATAATAGCAAATGAATAATTCTTGACAAGTGGCAATCATAATATGACATATAAATATGCATACCTATATGTGAGAAATTTTGATCTCTAACCACTTGCTGAGACTTTATACAATGAAGATTAACCGAATTATGCTAAAACAGCTACTTTCTGGGCTGTATGTTCCAACGAGTGGTGAATTATAAAGCAAAATTTGGCGTATTTTGACTTATACTGTTATAGTATATTTCAGAAAGGCGTAGAGTAATAAAATGGGAAATTCCGTCCAGTTCGGCTCAATTTCGGTGTCGGCCAATAAATTATTTATGATAAATAACCAAAATTTTAGAGAATTAGGTTAACGGGTATTAAGATAAAATAATATTGTTTGTACTATTAAAACTTCAAGTAATTGCGTAAGATGATTATGAAAGGTATGTTTTCTGGCCTGAAGTGTCAAAATCAAAATATTGTGTAGGAATTAGTTAGGAAGTAGATTATAAAGTTACGTCTTGCGTTTAACAGGTACCATTTAACAGGTACCATCTGACAGGTACCGAGTTTGGCTCTGGCCTCTTTGGCTGGATCATATAAATATGTGGTAATTTGGAATAAACTTCATATATCATGTGTGTGTGTGTATGATCTTAATAAGTATATTTATTTAGTTTAACGCATCAGTATTTGCTGTTAAGCAGTATATAGTGTTCACAGTATTATAAGATTAGTAATAAAATGGCGACATTCACGCCAACAAAAAGATGTTCCAATAATTCTCCACTATCAGTAAGTGAAAAAGTTATTATTTTAAATGTACATGGTTGCATAAAATACGATTATCCGAATTTTACTGTACAAGAAACTGTCGACCGATGTTCCCGAATGACTGGAGTTGGAAAGTCCACCGTTTTTAAACTATTGCGGGAGAGAAAGACAGCAGGTCAAGTGGAACCTCCCAAGAAAAGTCCAGGCAGACCAGTAAAAGTCTTTGATGAAGACATCAAAGGTGTAGTTCGAAAAACAGTTCCCTAAAAAAGCAATACCCACCCTAGATAGGATTATAATGGAGCTTGGCCAGGATGACAGTATTCCGTTCATAACTAGAAAACTTTTATGGACCACTTTAAAAAATATGGGTTTTGTCTGGGAAAAGCATAACCGTAAATCACTTTTACTGGAAAGCGATGAAATTGTTTGCTGGCGACGAAAATACTTAAGAAGTATAAAGCAGTACAGAAGAGAGCAGAAGAAGATCTTTTATCTTGATGAGACGTGGGTTAATGAAAGTTATATAGTACCAAAATTGTGGCAAGACAAAATTATAACCAGTGCTCGCCAAGCTTTCATGGAAGGCCTGTCAACGAGTCTTAAGGTGCCTTCAGGTAAAGGCAAGCGAAAAGGGATTTTTAAAAGAAAGTTTGCTAACCTTTCAGTCGTTCAATACGGGAGATTACCAGGAGGACATGAATTCGAATGTTATTGAGGACTATTTTGGTGAAATGATAAAATATCTTCAAGCTGATTCAGTAGTAGTTATGGATAATGCAAGCTATCATTCGCGACGCACAGAAAAGACTCCAACTTCATCTTGGAGAAAACAAGAAATTATCAACTGGTTTACAACCAAAAGTATTGAATTTGAAGATAATTTGATAAAGAAGGAACTATTAGTTACAGCAAATTTACACAAACATCGTTTTATGAAATATGCCGTGGAAGATATAGCAGAAAACATAGTTTAACTGTGCTGCGCACACCGCCATATAATTACGAATTAACTCCCATAGAACTTGTATGGGCGCAAGTGAAAGGATTTGTAGCAAGACACAATACGACATTCAAAATGAAAGACGTTAAGCTACTGTTTAATCAAACCATTAAGGAAGTGACACCAGAGAGCTGGCGCAAAGGCATAATGTATTTTTTGTATTTTCTATTTTTTTTATAATGTTTAATAAAAAATAAGTGTGCCTAATACTATGTACATAATGCCTAAATTTTGCTGTGTTAAAATAAAATTATTTTCTTTTTACAAGTTTAATTTAATTTATTATAATTTTTACGAGTATAATTTAATTTCTGTATATTGCATTTTTTTAAAACCGTTTAATAAAAAATAAGTGTAGCTAATGCTATGTACATAATGCCTAATTTTTATTCTGTTAAAATAAAATTCATTCCTTTTACGAATATCCTACCGGCACGCCTTTGTCACACCATTTTCAGTGTTTGTGAATGGATAACAATAGGCAAAACCCATAAATTGACTCAAACCCGGGTGGTACTATATGCACTTGATGAAAAAAAGAATTTTGCAATGAAATCAATGCCAAATTATAAAAGTGGCTTAAATATTCGTTGAGTCACTCTGTAGTCCCTTTGCGCACCTAATGAGCTTTTAATACTCTACACCTTTCTGAAATAGACTATAGTACTAAAATACAAACTCAGATTGCAGAAACTACCGGAAAGTCAGGAATGAATTTCTATTTCCAATGATAGGGTTTTATACTGCTGCTACCTGCAGCCCGGTTTTGAACTCTTTAGTTCTGGTCAGTACAGGGCAAGCATGACAAGTGTGCATACCGATCATTGCAAAATTGAAACACAATATATATCTACAATATTGATCTGCGTAGGCAGTACAATATAGGTAACGCCATCTTCCAACAGTTACTAGGAACCTCAAGTGAAAAATACCGTATGGTACTATAAACACAATAGAAAATGAATACTACTTGACAAGTGTACTACCTACGCAGATCAGCATTGTATCAACAATTATTATAAAGAATATAAATTGAGAAATTTCAAATTTTTCGCTCTGCTATACTCTCCGCTCCACTCACAATCCGACCGATCGAGACAAAAGTTCACGGAACCGGACCATCAGTTATAGAGACGCTGGCATCCAAACAGATGATTTAAAATGTCTTTATGTTGTATCTCTCTTTACACGCGAACCGTTCTTCTTAAATTCAGTGAATTTCACCTTCGCGGACACCTCTCTTACACGGTCATCCCCCTTGGACGGACGGTTTCTCATGCTCCCGATCGACCCTCATTTCATCATCATAATTTGCATTGTGTTAGCTCCCTCTTGGACGGACATTTTCTTAAACGGACGCGGACACAAAAAAATGTTCTCTTAAATGGACCGAAGATAAAATAAAAAATAAACGCCTTGTCTCATTTTTCTGTTGTGAGTGTCGCTGTTGCATTTCTCAAACGCGCTGCGCGCCAACTTCACTGAGGGACTTTCCCCAGTTAACTGAATATTCACCGACTTCAATCTTTCGGTACAAGCGCAACCTACGCCGTGGAGCATTCTACATTCTACATTCAGTGCTTCTTCTGGTTGGTGGTTGGCTCATTAAATTTAAAATCCGACATAACATTAGTTTCAAAGCTATTTCAGGAGAAGAAGTTTTGGTTATTGCTGAAGATGTTTCAATCCGACACAACATGAGTTTCAAAGCTATTTCAGAAGAAGGAGTTTTGGTTATTGCTGAAGATGTTTCATCGTTCCTGGAAAAATGCCCTTCTCTAATTAAGGAAAATTCACCGAGAGACATCTATAATGCCGATGAGACCGGCCTGTATCTTAGGGCTATACCCAACAAGACGCTTCAGCAAAGAGCGATTTACAATTTTGCATTGTGCAAATATGGCAGGAGAAAAGAAAAACTCTTCGTCAATGCTAAGGCAGCTAAGTCCAGAGCTTTTAAAAATATTAGCATAAATAACCTGCATGTAACTTAGAAATACAATAAGAAAGCTTTTATGACCGGATAAATTATGGCAGAGTGGTTGCAACACCTAAATTGGAAAATGGCGAAAGAAACATTTTGTTATTTTTAGACAATGCCGGATCTCATCTAAAAGACGTTCGATTAAAAAATATAAAAATCTTGTATCTGTCTCATAATTGTACATCAGCTTGTTAGTCACTAGACCAGGACTGCTAGTAAACTTCCTAAAAATCGCTTGTAATCAAGAAAACAGTTAAAACTTGCTTTCGTAAAGCAGGATTTAAGCATGAAAATATGCAAAGTGAAGAACAGTTAACTGAGGGCTGTTACACCTGATCCAGAAGATGACTTAACACTTAACGTCCTTGCAGATGTTCTCAAAAATAAGAATTTTTTGGAATTGACTGATAATGAAAACTTTAATGTATTTGTGAACCTAGATGAAAATTTATGTTGAAAATCCAGATTCAGGACAAGAAATTAAAAATACGACAACTTCCGAAGGTCCTGATGTCGATGACGTTCCAGTACAAACAGAGGCTATCCCAAATTATGGTGAAGCTATTACCCTAACTAATCAGCTAAAACGTTTTGCCGAAGATCACGGAGATACAGTGTCTTTGGAGCTTCTTTCCCAATTAGAGGTACGATTTCTTGACGCAAATTTAAAGAAAAAGAGGAGACAAATGATAAAATATGAGTTTTTGCGTCATTAAAGTGACATTTCATTTCATTTTATGTATTAATGTACATATTCTACTGTATTTTGTTTGTATTTTATAAGGTAACAAATCCTTATTTTTTCCTTAAGTTTTAAGTTTAGGACATTTACAGACATTTACGTTTTAAATGTCCCAATTTCATAAATTAATTAAATTCTTTTTCGTATTTCTTTTAGGCGGACACCCCTCTTAAACGGGCTCTTTCAGTTGGTCCCGCTGGTGTCCGCCTAAGGGAGATTTCACTGTATTTGAGTTCTGCGGCTAAAACTCTCGCGCTAACGGTTGTGGTAAAGATAGGGTAGTGCTACGCCACGCTATCAGGATGTAGATTCTACTTTCAATAGGTTTGATTTCCATCCCGTATGTCAATGATTAAAACTGCTAACTGCACCGTGAAGCGCTGAAATTTTGGATGGCTCAAAATCTTTCTGTTGGCGTGATACTGCCACTCTCCACGTAACTCCCATTTAAATGCGATCCGAGCGTTAGCCACGAGACAGTTACACAGTCGTCTATTTTATGGACGCTAGATAAAAAGAAAACCATATCACAGTATGCTATGCAATTTTTTCGTCTGCTGTTGATTAATTATTTGTCTTAATTACTGAATTACTTATGACGAAAGTTTGACATATCAAATGAACTGAATAACGAGACGCAGAAAAATTGCAAAGCTTTATGAGAGGTAGTTTTTTTTATCTTACGTTACACCACAGTATGCAACATATCAATTTACGAAAAATAGTTTAAGCTCTTATCAACAGAGAGTTACGGACGTAGACTATTTGCTATAAAATATGATTTTAAATCGGCTGCGTGTCTTTTATTGTCCAATTTAAATTCCATTTTGTTATTTTCTTCCCGAATCAGCAAATGTATATATCGCTTTGCAGCAAGATGTTTCCCGTAATTGGGAACATTGTAATCTGCTGAATCTGCTGCAAACATAAATTTGGGCCGGTAAAAAATTTAGACTGAAATAATCACGTCTTTTTTTATTTTAAAAATACTGTAGCCGAAAACAGTAGGTATTTTAAAAATTTTATCGTAAATAATTTTTTAGAAGAGAAATTGTATGTCTGTCGAAAATTTTACAAGAGACAAAAATTTTTAAAATGAACTCAGCTAGTATCAGAGAAACAACTGAAGTCATTTGTACAGGAGGTAACCAAAATGCAAACTGTTATTTACGAATCACGCGCCATTTTTAAATTTTTAGGCCTTAAAAAAAGATCGCGTTTATGTCAAAACACGTCAAAAATAGTTGTAATTCTTAGTCCCAAAATTATTGAAAATCGATAAAGACGTTTAGTAGTTATTCCGAAAAAACGATATTATTTCGAAAACTTTAGCGCACTGCAAAATGAAGCAACATTGCATATTAGTTCTCTTAGATTGCCTTATTTTTGGTTAAGGAATTTATAGTTAAGTGTTGTACGGTCATTTCAATAACACCCTGTATATAACCAATATATTGCTAATACCTTTTTTTACCTATGGAGCTTATATTACCTGGTACCATTCGGAAGTTCGAGAAAAAACAATACATACCTATATTTCAAATGTAAAATATTAGGTTATTCAAGAAACATTTTTCGTCTATCTTAGCATTTACGAAAATAAAATCCATTGGCTTTTGAAAGAATTTTTTAATCACGTCAATATTAGCTCCTGTACACCGCAAAACCCTGTCTAATTTTCGTTTCAACGGCAAAATGAATGCGATATTTCTGTCTTCCACATCCCAAGCATTATAAGCAATAGCAATAATTTCACGAGATTGGGAATGCAGAGTTTTTCCACGAATATGTGATAATTCAAAAATTTCCAACAAATAGAGAAACGTCAAGAAAAATTCGCTCTATTAATAAGACACGTCACATTTCACCTCCACCAGTGGCTCGATTTTGAATTATACGTTTTGTCTCTGTTTAATGCTGTCAAACAAATAGAGATAGCCATGATCCAATTAGTCGGATG
Source organism: Polydrusus tereticollis (assembly GCA_963920685.1). Taxonomy (NCBI): domain Eukaryota; kingdom Metazoa; phylum Arthropoda; class Insecta; order Coleoptera; family Curculionidae; genus Polydrusus; species Polydrusus tereticollis. Next base: position 109,687,839 of record OY987331.1, on the reverse strand, counting down.
AGAGTTTACAGAAATATTGGAAATTTCACCAGAAAATAACTTTGCCAATTACAATAATATATATTTACTTATTGTCAGATTCAAGCTAGTAAGTAGATATTTCAATTAATGTTTTAATTTTGTCGGTTAGTTGAAATTAATTAGGTGTAAAATAGATGAAATAAAATTAAAACATTGGTCACTCTTTAGGTTGGATTAATAATGTTTTCTCATATTTTAATGAGTAAACTTATTGCATTTCGTAAAGCAATTTGACAGCATTCATACACATATTGAGAAGTTAACATCAATTGTCCAATCCCAACTTAGCCTCAACTATCCTCTTAAATTTACTAAGACTAGTTATATCAATGTCGATGTCCGACGCATACAAATTGAAGTAGTGGCACAACTTATATATTGGTGAGTTTTTATAAAGATTTGTGCGCGGATAAGCAAGATAAAATACACTTGGACAAAGAGATCCGATTCTATTAATCGCAAACGGTAGTTTGCTTAGAATGTCAGGACAATCGATACTACCCTTTAGAATTCGAAACATGGTGCACAATAAAATTTTGATTCTTCTTTTGTGAAGAGACAGCCTACCAAATACTCCCAGAAGGTGGCACATTTTTCTTCAACTCTGGATTTTGTTCAACGTACAAAATAAGGGCGTTCATGGCACAGATGTCCAACATGTTCATAAACAATCTATAGGGCCAACGAGCGGTCCTCTTGCTGCAGGAGTATTCCCTGATATGTTTGTCAGCGTTATCGACTCCACCTTTTGACTTATTATAGTCCAATATCATTTACGGTTTATTGTTGTACATTGAAAAATAAATTATAATCTTAACAAATTTAGCGACGGTAAACATTTGTGAGGGATCCTTGCGATACCCTACTTACCTTAATCGACTATTACTCGATCCAATCGCAACGAAGCTTCGTACGTTCTACTCAATTCAGTATTGTAGTGTAAAGTCAAAACTCAAAATCAAGGTCTCAAATTCTAATATAATGTTAGTAACGCGTCTCACCCTAATCGGGCATCATCAGGCCTACAAACGCATTACCTAATATACACCTGTATGCAAAAAAATATGAAAAAGAAATGTAATCTTACCTTATTACTATGGTAGTGACAGTAGCAGCAGAGTTCTGCAGGTATACCTAGAACAATGTTGCCAAAATATTTAAATACCCAAAATACTACAGGAATACTGCGTCTGGGTCCCGAAAGGACCCCGCAAGGTACGTTAAGGGTTAAAAAATTTATATATTCATAAATTGTATCCTACGCTGTGGGCCTAAAGCTAAAACATATTCGTCAGCATTTATAATTTTTCCTTATTTTAAAGGATGATACTTTGAAGCTCTTTCTTTAGGGTGCAGCGATGTTTGTTCTTTACAATACGTAAAATAAAGTATATTTTCAAGAAAATTGACCAGCAGGGTCTCTCCTTACATATTGCCACGTCAAAAAATTTAGTTAAAGAAAATACAAAAAAGTTAACGGTTGAAAAATAATAGCGATATAATATTTCTCTTTCACCTACTTATACAACTTTACACACAATTCCAAGCTCGGATTAAATGCTTTTCTTCTAAAGAATCCGCTTGCATAACTCTAATAGAAGTCATAAGTTATGATTTCTGTGGATAACCACTATCCGCTGTAAGTAAGCTATTTCTGTCACCTCTTCCATAATTTTCCATTAAATGAGGCCTTACTGCAGAATTTCTTCAGATAACTGCGTCGTGAGTAGAACCACCAAAGGTGGTCATATTTTAAAGGTTCTGCAATTGCAATATGTGTACCAACACAGGAAAACCGAACTATGCCATAAAATCCATTTTTTTTCCTTTTCAACTCTTTTTCTATGGCTATTGTTATGTCCATCTGACCAAGGACAATGTTTTGACATAATATGTACAAAGTAGAAAATAATAAAAACACCAAGTGTATACTTATTCCTTGTTTCCAACTCCATTATAATGTGTTAAGACCCTAAGGGACTATGTAAAATTTGGTAATTATCACCTTCGTAGGCCCAAGCCTTTCAGTTAATTACTTAAGCAGGTAAGAAATGGAAATCGGTCGGCTTATTAGATTAAGGTAAATTTATTGAGTGTGTTTGTTATACAGTGGCCCTTTTGAGCTTAAGAAAACGTTAATTAAATTAGTTTAAAAAGTTTTAAACATAATATCTTGAAAAAAATATACATTTCTTTAGAAATATCATAATTTTTAAAGTAAAAATTGCCTTATGATCCACCTATCAGTTTTAAAGCATGAAGTTATTTAAATCAATTATTTTTGAATAATAGCACAAATAATACAACCTCAACGAATCTGTATTGTCTCTGATAATAGACAGTTTTAAGGCTACCAAAGTTTTCAGCGCCAATCAAAGTAAATTCTAAACGGACATGAAATTATCAAAATCAGTCGAGCTTAGGGCAAGCACGATTCAATTTGTAACATAGGCATCCTAATATACAGGGTGTTCGTTAATAGCAACAACTCAAATTCCCTGCATATTCCGTAATGTTTCACAAGAGGCAATGATTCGCTCTCTCAATTCAGTATTGTAGTGTTAAGTCAAAACTCAAAATCAAGGTCTCAAATTCTAATATAATGTTGGTAACGCGTCTCCCCTAATCGGGCATCATCGGGCCTACAAACGCATTACGTAATATACACCTGTATACAAAAAATATGAAAAAGAAATGTAATCTTACCTTATTACTATGGTACAATTAAAACATAATAGCAAATGAATAATTCTTGACAAGTGGCAATCATAATATGACATATAAATATGCATACCTATATGTGAGAAATTTTGATCTCTAACCACTTGCTGAGACTTTATACAATGAAGATTAACCGAATTATGCTAAAACAGCTACTTTCTGGGCTGTATGTTCCAACGAGTGGTGAATTATAAAGCAAAATTTGGCGTATTTTGACTTATACTGTTATAGTCTATTTCAGAAAGGCGTAGAGTAATAAAATGGGAAATTCCGTCCAGTTCGGCTCAATTTCGGTGTCGGCCAATAAATTATTTATGATAAATAACCAAAATTTTAGAGAATTAGGTTAACGGGTATTAAGATAAAATAATATTGTTTGTACTATTAAAACTTCAAGTAATTGCGTAAGATGATTATGAAAGGTATGTTTTCTGGCCTGAAGTGTCAAAATCAAAATATTGTGTAGGAATTAGTTAGGAAGTAGATTATAAAGTTACGTCTTGCGTTTAACAGGTACCATTTAACAGGTACCATCTGACAGGTACCGAGTTTGGCTCTGGCCTCTTTGGCTGGATCATATAAATATGTGGTAATTTGGAATAAACTTCATATATCATGTGTGTGTGTGTATGATCTTAATAAGTATATTTATTTAGTTTAACGCATCAGTATTTGCTGTTAAGCAGTATATAGTGTTCACAGTATTATAAGATTAGTAATAAAATGGCGAAATTCACGCCAACAAAAAGATGTTCCAATAATTCTCCACTATCAGTAAGTGAAAAAGTTATTATTTTAAATGTACATGGTTGCATAAAATACGATTATCCGAATTTTACTGTACAAGAAACTGTCGACCGATGTTCCCGAATGACTGGAGTTGGAAAGTCCACCGTTTTTAAACTATTGCGGGAGAGAAAGACAGCAGGTCAAGTGGAACCTCCCAAGAAAAGTCCAGGCAGACCAGTAAAAGTCTTTGATGAAGACATCAAAGGTGTAGTTCGAAAAACAGTTCCCTAAAAAAGCAATACCCACCCTAGATAGGATTATAATGGAGCTTGGCCAGGATGACAGTATTCCGTTCATAACTAGAAAACTTTTATGGACCACTTTAAAAAATATGGGTTTTGTCTGGGAAAAGCATAACCGTAAATCACTTTTACTGGAAAGCGATGAAATTGTTTGCTGGCGACGAAAATACTTAAGAAGTATAAAGCAGTACAGAAGAGAGCAGAAGAAGATCTTTTATCTTGATGAGACGTGGGTTAATGAAAGTTATATAGTACCAAAATTGTGGCAAGACAAAAATATAACCAGTGCTCGCCAAGCTTTCATGGAAGGCCTGTCAACGAGTCTTAAGGTGCCTTCAGGTAAAGGCAAGCGAAAAGGGATTTTTAAAAGAAAGTTTGCTAACCTTTCAGTCGTTCAATACGGGAGATTACCAGGAGGACATGAATTCGAATGTTATTGAGGACTATTTTGGTGAAATGATAAAATATCTTCAAGCTGATTCAGTAGTAGTTATGGATAATGCAAGCTATCATTCGCGACGCACAGAAAAGACTCCAACTTCATCTTGGAGAAAACAAGAAATTATCAACTGGTTTACAACCAAAAGTATTGAATTTGAAGATAATTTGATAAAGAAGGAACTATTAGTTACAGCAAATTTACACAAACATCGTTTTATGAAATATGCCGTGGAAGATATAGCAGAAAACATAGTTTAACTGTGCTGCGCACACCGCCATATAATTACGAATTAACTCCCATAGAACTTGTATGGGCGCAAGTGAAAGGATTTGTAGCAAGACACAATACGACATTCAAAATGAAAGACGTTAAGCTACTGTTTAATCAAACCATTAAGGAAGTGACACCAGAGAGCTGGCGCAAAGGCATAATGTATTTTTTGTATTTTCTATTTTTTTTATAATGTTTAATAAAAAATAAGTGTGCCTAATACTATGTACATAATGCCTAAATTTTGCTGTGTTAAAATAAAATTATTTTCTTTTTACAAGTTTAATTTAATTTATTATAATTTTTACGAGTATAATTTAATTTCTGTATATTGCATTTTTTTAAAACCGTTTAATAAAAAATAAGTGTAGCTAATGCTATGTACATAATGCCTAATTTTTATTCTGTTAAAATAAAATTCATTCCTTTTACGAATATCCTACCGGCACGCCTTTGTCACACCATTTTCAGTGTTTGTGAATGGATAACAATAGGCAAAACCCATAAATTGACTCAAACCCGGGTGGTACTATATGCACTTGATGAAAAAAAGAATTTTGCAATGAAATCAATGCCAAATTATAAAAGTGGCTTAAATATTCGTTGAGTCACTCTGTAGTCCCTTTGCGCACCTAATGAGCTTTTAATACTCTACACCTTTCTGAAATAGACTATAGTACTAAAATACAAACTCAGATTGCAGAAACTACCGGAAAGTCAGGAATGAATTTCTATTTCCAATGATAGGGTTTTATACTGCTGCTACCTGCAGCCCGGTTTTGAACTCTTTAGTTCTGGTCAGTACAGGGCAAGCATGACAAGTGTGCATACCGATCATTGCAAAATTGAAACACAATATATATCTACAATATTGATCTGCGTAGGCAGTACAATATAGGTAACGCCATCTTCCAACAGTTACTAGGAACCTCAAGTGAAAAATACCGTATGGTACTATAAACACAATAGAAAATGAATACTACTTGACAAGTGTACTACCTACGCAGATCAGCATTGTATCAACAATTATTATAAAGAATATAAATTGAGAAATTTCAAATTTTTCGCTCTGCTATACTCTCCGCTCCACTCACAATCCGACCGATCGAGACAAAAGTTCACGGAACCGGACCATCAGTTATAGAGACGCTGGCATCCAAACAGATGATTTAAAATGTCTTTATGTTGTATCTCTCTTTACACGCGAACCGTTCTTCTTAAATTCAGTGAATTTCACCTTCGCGGACACCTCTCTTACACGGTCATCCCCCTTGGACGGACGGTTTCTCATGCTCCCGATCGACCCTCATTTCATCATCATAATTTGCATTGTGTTAGCTCCCTCTTGGACGGACATTTTCTTAAACGGACGCGGACACAAAAAAATGTTCTCTTAAATGGACCGAAGATAAAATAAAAAATAAACGCCTTGTCTCATTTTTCTGTTGTGAGTGTCGCTGTTGCATTTCTCAAACGCGCTGCGCGCCAACTTCACTGAGGGACTTTCCCCAGTTAACTGAATATTCACCGACTTCAATCTTTCGGTACAAGCGCAACCTACGCCGTGGAGCATTCTACATTCTACATTCAGTGCTTCTTCTGGTTGGTGGTTGGCTCATTAAATTTAAAATCCGACACAACATTAGTTTCAAAGCTATTTCAGGAGAAGAAGTTTTGGTTATTGCTGAAGATGTTTCAATCCGACACAACATGAGTTTCAAAGCTATTTCAGAAGAAGGAGTTTTGGTTATTGCTGAAGATGTTTCATCGTTCCTGGAAAAATGCCCTTCTCTAATTAAGGAAAATTCACCGAGAGACATCTATAATGCCGATGAGACCGGCCTGTATCTTAGGGCTATACCCAACAAGACGCTTCAGCAAAGAGCGATTTACAATTTTGCATTGTGCAAATATGGCAGGAGAAAAGAAAAACTCTTCGTCAATGCTAAGGCAGCTAAGTCCAGAGCTTTTAAAAATATTAGCATAAATAACCTGCATGTAACTTAGAAATACAATAAGAAAGCTTTTATGACCGGATAAATTATGGCAGAGTGGTTGCAACACCTAAATTTTAAAAATGGCGAAAGAAACATTTTGTTATTTTTAGACAATGCCGGATCTCATCTAAAAGACGTTCGATTAAAAAATATAAAAATCTTGTATCTGTCTCATAATTGTACATCAGCTTGTTAGTCACTAGACCAGGACTGCTAGTAAACTTCCTAAAAATCGCTTGTAATCAAGAAAACAGTTAAAACTTGCTTTCGTAAAGCAGGATTTAAGCATGAAAATATGCAAAGTGAAGAACAGTTAACTGAGGGCTGTTACACCTGATCCAGAAGATGACTTAACACTTAACGTCCTTGCAGATGTTCTCAAAAATAAGAATTTTTTGGAATTGACTGAAAATGAAAACTTTAATGTATTTGTGAACCTAGATGAAAATTTATGTTGAAAATCCAGATTCAGGACAAGAAATTAAAAATACGACAACTTCCGAAGGTTCTGATGTCGATGACGTTCCAGTACAAACAGAGGCTATCCCAAATTATGGTGAAGCTATTACCCTAACTAATCAGCTAAAACGTTTTGCCGAAGATCACGGAGATACAGTGTCTTTGGAGCTTCTTTCCCAATTAGAGGTACGATTTCTTGACGCAAATTTAAAGAAAAAGAGGAGACAAATGATAAAATATAAGTTTTTGCGTCATTAAAGTGACATTTCATTTCATTTTATGTATTAATGTACATATTCTACTGTATTTTGTTTGTATTTTATAAGGTAACAAATCCTTATTTTTTCCTTAAGTTTTAAGTTTAGGACATTTACAGACATTTACGTTTTAAATGTCCCAATTTCATAAATTAATTAAATTCTTTTTCGTATTTCTTTTAGGCGGACACCCCTCTTAAACGGGCTCTTTCAGTTGGTCCCGCTGGTGTCCGCCTAAGGGAGATTTCACTGTATTTGAGTTCTGCGGCTAAAACTCTCGCGCTAACGGTTGTGGTAAAGATAGGGTAGTGCTACGCCACGCTATCAGGATGTAGATTCTACTTTCAATAGGTTTGATTTCCATCCCGTATGTCAATGATTAAAACTGCTAACTGCACCGTGAAGCGCTGAAATTTTGGATGGCTCAAAATCTTTCTGTTGGCGTGATACTGCCACTCTCCACGTAACTCCCATTTAAATGCGATCCGAGCGTTAGCCACGAGACAGTTACACAGTCGTCTATTTTATGGACGCTAGATAAAAAGAAAACCATATCACAGTATGCTATGCAATTTTTTCGTCTGCTGTTGATTAATTATTTGTCTTAATTACTGAATTACTTATGACGAAAGTTTGACATATCAAATGAACTGAATAACGAGACGCAGAAAAATTGCAAAGCTTTATGAGAGGTAGTTTTTTTTATCTTACGTTACACCACAGTATGCAACATATCAATTTACGAAAAATAGTTTAAGCTCTTATCAACAGAGAGTTACGGACGTAGACTATTTGCTATAAAATATGATTTTAAATCGGCTGCGTGTCTTTTATTGTCCAATTTAAATTCCATTTTGTTATTTTCTTCCCGAATCAGCAAATGTATATATCGCTTTGCAGCAAGATGTTTCCCGTAATTGGGAACATTGTAATCTGCTGAATCTGCTGCAAACATAAATTTGGGCCGGTAAAAAATTTAGACTGAAATAATCACGTCTTTTTTTATTTTAAAAATACTGTAGCCGAAAACAGTAGGTATTTTAAAAATTTTATCGTAAATAATTTTTTAGAAGAGAAATTGTATGTCTGTCGAAAATTTTACAAGAGACAAAAATTTTTAAAATGAACTCAGCTAGTATCAGAGAAACAACTGAAGTCATTTGTACAGGAGGTAACCAAAATGCAAACTGTTATTTACGAATCACGCGCCATTTTTAAATTTTTAGGCCTTAAAAAAAGATCGCGTTTATGTCAAAACACGTCAAAAATAGTTGTAATTCTTAGTCCCAAAATTATTGAAAATCGATAAAGACGTTTAGTAGTTATTCCGAAAAAACGATATTATTTCGAAAACTTTAGCGCACTGCAAAATGAAGCAACATTGCATATTAGTTCTCTTAGATTGCCTTATTTTTGGTTAAGGAATTTATAGTTAAGTGTTGTACGGTCATTTCAATAACACCCTGTATATAACCAATATATTGCTAATACCTTTTTTTACCTATGGAGCTTATATTACCTGGTACCATTCGGAAGTTCGAGAAAAAACAATACATACCTATATTTCAAATGTAAAATATTAGGTTATTCAAGAAACATTTTTCGTCTATCTTAGCATTTACGAAAATAAAATCCATTGGCTTTTGAAAGAATTTTTTAATCACGTCAATATTAGCTCCTGTACACCGCAAAACCCTGTCTAATTTTCGTTTCAACGGCAAAATGAATGCGATATTTCTGTCTTCCACATCCCAAGCATTATAAGCAATAGCAATAATTTCACGAGATTGGGAATGCAGAGTTTTTCCACGAATATGTGATAATTCAAAAATTTCCAACAAATAGAGAAACGTCAAGAAAAATTCGCTCTATTAATAAGACACGTCACATTTCACCTCCACCAGTGGCTCGATTTTGAATTATACGTTTTGTCTCTGTTTAATGCTGTCAAACAAATAGAGATAGCCATGATCCAATTAGTCGGATGAGAGTTTACAGAAATATTGGAAATTTCACCAGAAAATAACTTTGCCAATTACAATAATATATATTTACTTATTGTCAGATTCAAGCTAGTAAGTAGATATTTCAATTAATGTTTTAATTTTGTCGGTTAGTTGAAATTAATTAGGTGTAAAATAGATGAAATAAAATTAAAACATTGGTCACTCTTTAGGTTGGATTAATAATGTTTTCTCATATTTTAATGAGTAAACTTATTGCATTTCGTAAAGCAATTTGACAGCATTCATACACATATTGAGAAGTTAACATCAATTGTCCAATCCCAACTTAGCCTCAACTATCCTCTTAAATTTACTAAGACTAGTTATATCAATGTCGATGTCCGACGCATACAAATTGAAGTAGTGGCACAACTTATATATTGGTGAGTTTTTATAAAGATTTGTGCGCGGATAAGCAAGATAAAATACACTTGGACAAAGAGATCCGATTCTATTAATCGCAAACGGTAGTTTGCTTAGAATGTCAGGACAATCGATACTACCCTTTAGAATTCGAAACATGGTGCACAATAAAATTTTGATTCTTCTTTTGTGAAGAGACAGCCTACCAAATACTCCCAGAAGGTGTTCATTGTCGCAGCCTCTCTGGGGATACACACCAAATTTTCTAAAATACATACACTTCAAGAACCGCCTCTGCACTCTCTCAATGATCGTGACCCAAACATTATATTGGGGAGACCAAATTATACTAGCATATTCTAAAACCGGCAGCACAATAATGATAATTCAAAAATTTCCAACAAATAGAGAAACGTCAAGAAAAATTCGCTCTATTAATAAGACACGTCACATTTCACCTCCACCAGTGGCTCGATTTTGAATTATACGTTTTGTCTCTGTTTAATGCTGTCAAACAAATAGAGATAGCCATGATCCAATTAGTCGGATGAGAGTTTACAGAAATATTGAAAATTTCACCAGAAAATAACTTTGCCAATCACAATAATATATATTTACTTATTGTCAGATTCAAGCTAGTAAGTAGATATTTCAATTAATGTTTTAATTTTATCGGTTAGTTGAAATTAATTAGATGTAAAATAGATGAAATAAAATTAAAACATTGGTCACTCTTTAGGTTGGATTAATAATGTTTTCTCATATTTTAATGAGTAAACTTATTGCATTTCGTAAAGCAATTTGACAGCATTCATACACATATTGAGAAGTTAACATCAATTGTCCAATCCCAACTTAGCCTCAACTATCCTCTTAAATTTACTAAGACTAGTTATATCAATGTCGATGTCCGACGCATACAAATTGAAGTAGTGGCACAACTTATATATTGGTGAGTTTTTATAAAGATTTGTGCGCGGATAAGCAAGATAAAATACACTTGGACAAAGAGATCTGATTCTATTAATCGCAAACGGTAGTTTGCTTAGAATGTCAGGACAATCGATACTACCCTTTAGAATTCGAAACATGGTGCACAATAAAATTTTGATTCTTCTTTTGTGAAGAGACAGCCTACCAAATACTCCCAGAAGGTGTTCATTGTCGCAGCCTCTCTGGGGATACACACCAAATTTTCTAAAATACATACACTTCAAGAACCGCCTCTGCACTCTCTCAATGATCGTGACCCAAACATTATATTGGGGAGACCAAATTATACTAGCATATTCTAAAACCGGCAGCACAATAATGATAATTCAAAAATTTCCAACAAATAGAGAAACGTCAAGAAAAATTCGCTCTATTAATAAGACACGTCACATTTCACCTCCACCAGTGGCTCGATTTTGAATTATACGTTTTGTCTCTGTTTAATGCTGTCAAACAAATAGAGATAGCCATGATCCAATTAGTCGGATGAGAGTTTACAGAAATATTGGAAATTTCACCAGAAAATAACTTTGCCAATTACAATAATATATATTTACTTATTGTCAGATTCAAGCTAGTAAGTAGATATTTCAATTAATGTTTTAATTTTGTCGGTTAGTTGAAATTAATTAGGTGTAAAATAGATGAAATAAAATTAAAACATTGGTCACTCTTTAGGTTGGATTAATAATGTTTTCTCATATTTTAATGAGTAAACTTATTGCATTTCGTAAAGCAATTTGACTGCGCGCCAACTTCACTGAGGGACTTTCCCCAGTTAACTGAATATTCACCGACTTCAATCTTTCGGTACAAGCGCAACCTACGCCGTGGAGCATTCTACATTCTACATTCAGTGCTTCTTCTGGTTGGTGGTTGGCTCATTAAATTTAAAATCCGACACAACATTAGTTTCAAAGCTATTTCAGGAGAAGAAGTTTTGGTTATTGCTGAAGATGTTTCAATCCGACACAACATGAGTTTCAAAGCTATTTCAGAAGAAGGAGTTTTGGTTATTGCTGAAGATGTTTCATCGTTCCTGGAAAAATGCCCTTCTCTAATTAAGGAAAATTCACCGAGAGACATCTATAATGCCGATGAGACCGGCCTGTATCTTAGGGCTATACCCAACAAGACGCTTCAGCAAAGAGCGATTTACAATTTTGCATTGTGCAAATATGGCAGGAGAAAAGAAAAACTCTTCGTCAATGCTAAGGCAGCTAAGTCCAGAGCTTTTAAAAATATTAGCATAAATAACCTGCATGTAACTTAGAAATACAATAAGAAAGCTTTTATGACCGGATAAATTATGGCAGAGTGGTTGCAACACCTAAATTTTAAAAATGGCGAAAGAAACATTTTGTTATTTTTAGACAATGCCGGATCTCATCTAAAAGACGTTCGATTAAAAAATATAAAAATCTTGTATCTGTCTCATAATTGTACATCAGCTTGTTAGTCACTAGACCAGGACTGCTAGTAAACTTCCTAAAAATCGCTTGTAATCAAGAAAACAGTTAAAACTTGCTTTCGTAAAGCAGGATTTAAGCATGAAAATATGCAAAGTGAAGAACAGTTAACTGAGGGCTGTTACACCTGATCCAGAAGATGACTTAACACTTAACGTCCTTGCAGATGTTCTCAAAAATAAGAATTTTTTGGAATTGACTGAAAATGAAAACTTTAATGTATTTGTGAACCTAGATGAAAATTTATGTTGAAAATCCAGATTCAGGACAAGAAATTAAAAATACGACAACTTCCGAAGGTTCTGATGTCGATGACGTTCCAGTACAAACAGAGGCTATCCCAAATTATGGTGAAGCTATTACCCTAACTAATCAGCTAAAACGTTTTGCCGAAGATCACGGAGATACAGTGTCTTTGGAGCTTCTTTCCCAATTAGAGGTACGATTTCTTGACGCAAATTTAAAGAAAAAGAGGAGACAAATGATAAAATATAAGTTTTTGCGTCATTAAAGTGACATTTCATTTCATTTTATGTATTAATGTACATATTCTACTGTATTTTGTTTGTATTTTATAAGGTAACAAATCCTTATTTTTTCCTTAAGTTTTAAGTTTAGGACATTTACAGACATTTACGTTTTAAATGTCCCAATTTCATAAATTAATTAAATTCTTTTTCGTATTTCTTTTAGGCGGACACCCCTCTTAAACGGGCTCTTTCAGTTGGTCCCGCTGGTGTCCGCCTAAGGGAGATTTCACTGTATTTGAGTTCTGCGGCTAAAACTCTCGCGCTAACGGTTGTGGTAAAGATAGGGTAGTGCTACGCCACGCTATCAGGATGTAGATTCTACTTTCAATAGGTTTGATTTCCATCCCGTATGTCAATGATTAAAACTGCTAACTGCACCGTGAAGCGCTGAAATTTTGGATGGCTCAAAATCTTTCTGTTGGCGTGATACTGCCACTCTCCACGTAACTCCCATTTAAATGCGATCCGAGCGTTAGCCACGAGACAGTTACACAGTCGTCTATTTTATGGACGCTAGATAAAAAGAAAACCATATCACAGTATGCTATGCAATTTTTTCGTCTGCTGTTGATTAATTATTTGTCTTAATTACTGAATTACTTATGACGAAAGTTTGACATATCAAATGAACTGAATAACGAGACGCAGAAAAATTGCAAAGCTTTATGAGAGGTAGTTTTTTTTATCTTACGTTACACCACAGTATGCAACATATCAATTTACGAAAAATAGTTTAAGCTCTTATCAACAGAGAGTTACGGACGTAGACTATTTGCTATAAAATATGATTTTAAATCGGCTGCGTGTCTTTTATTGTCCAATTTAAATTCCATTTTGTTATTTTCTTCCCGAATCAGCAAATGTATATATCGCTTTGCAGCAAGATGTTTCCCGTAATTGGGAACATTGTAATCTGCTGAATCTGCTGCAAACATAAATTTGGGCCGGTAAAAAATTTAGACTGAAATAATCACGTCTTTTTTTATTTTAAAAATACTGTAGCCGAAAACAGTAGGTATTTTAAAAATTTTATCGTAAATAATTTTTTAGAAGAGAAATTGTATGTCTGTCGAAAATTTTACAAGAGACAAAAATTTTTAAAATGAACTCAGCTAGTATCAGAGAAACAACTGAAGTCATTTGTACAGGAGGTAACCAAAATGCAAACTGTTATTTACGAATCACGCGCCATTTTTAAATTTTTAGGCCTTAAAAAAAGATCGCGTTTATGTCAAAACACGTCAAAAATAGTTGTAATTCTTAGTCCCAAAATTATTGAAAATCGATAAAGACGTTTAGTAGTTATTCCGAAAAAACGATATTATTTCGAAAACTTTAGCGCACTGCAAAATGAAGCAACATTGCATATTAGTTCTCTTAGATTGCCTTATTTTTGGTTAAGGAATTTATAGTTAAGTGTTGTACGGTCATTTCAATAACACCCTGTATATAACCAATATATTGCTAATACCTTTTTTTACCTATGGAGCTTATATTACCTGGTACCATTCGGAAGTTCGAGAAAAAACAATACATACCTATATTTCAAATGTAAAATATTAGGTTATTCAAGAAACATTTTTCGTCTATCTTAGCATTTACGAAAATAAAATCCATTGGCTTTTGAAAGAATTTTTTAATCACGTCAATATTAGCTCCTGTACACCGCAAAACCCTGTCTAATTTTCGTTTCAACGGCAAAATGAATGCGATATTTCTGTCTTCCACATCCCAAGCATTATAAGCAATAGCAATAATTTCACGAGATTGGGAATGCAGAGTTTTTCCACGAATATGTGATAATTCAAAAATTTCCAACAAATAGAGAAACGTCAAGAAAAATTCGCTCTATTAATAAGACACGTCACATTTCACCTCCACCAGTGGCTCGATTTTGAATTATACGTTTTGTCTCTGTTTAATGCTGTCAAACAAATAGAGATAGCCATGATCCAATTAGTCGGATGAGAGTTTACAGAAATATTGGAAATTTCACCAGAAAATAACTTTGCCAATTACAATAATATATATTTACTTATTGTCAGATTCAAGCTAGTAAGTAGATATTTCAATTAATGTTTTAATTTTGTCGGTTAGTTGAAATTAATTAGGTGTAAAATAGATGAAATAAAATTAAAACATTGGTCACTCTTTAGGTTGGATTAATAATGTTTTCTCATATTTTAATGAGTAAACTTATTGCATTTCGTAAAGCAATTTGACAGCATTCATACACATATTGAGAAGTTAACATCAATTGTCCAATCCCAACTTAGCCTCAACTATCCTCTTAAATTTACTAAGACTAGTTATATCAATGTCGATGTCCGACGCATACAAATTGAAGTAGTGGCACAACTTATATATTGGTGAGTTTTTATAAAGATTTGTGCGCGGATAAGCAAGATAAAATACACTTGGACAAAGAGATCCGATTCTATTAATCGCAAACGGTAGTTTGCTTAGAATGTCAGGACAATCGATACTACCCTTTAGAATTCGAAACATGGTGCACAATAAAATTTTGATTCTTCTTTTGTGAAGAGACAGCCTACCAAATACTCCCAGAAGGTGTTCATTGTCGCAGCCTCTCTGGGGATACACACCAAATTTTCTAAAATACATACACTTCAAGAACCGCCTCTGCACTCTCTCAATGATCGTGACCCAAACATTATATTGGGGAGACCAAATTATACTAGCATATTCTAAAACCGGCAGCACAATAATGATAATTCAAAAATTTCCAACAAATAGAGAAACGTCAAGAAAAATTCGCTCTATTAATAAGACACGTCACATTTCACCTCCACCAGTGGCTCGATTTTGAATTATACGTTTTGTCTCTGTTTAATGCTGTCAAACAAATAGAGATAGCCATGATCCAATTAGTCGGATGAGAGTTTACAGAAATATTGAAAATTTCACCAGAAAATAACTTTGCCAATCACAATAATATATATTTACTTATTGTCAGATTCAAGCTAGTAAGTAGATATTTCAATTAATGTTTTAATTTTATCGGTTAGTTGAAATTAATTAGATGTAAAATAGATGAAATAAAATTAAAACATTGGTCACTCTTTAGGTTGGATTAATAATGTTTTCTCATATTTTAATGAGTAAACTTATTGCATTTCGTAAAGCAATTTGACAGCATTCATACACATATTGAGAAGTTAACATCAATTGTCCAATCCCAACTTAGCCTCAACTATCCTCTTAAATTTACTAAGACTAGTTATATCAATGTCGATGTCCGACGCATACAAATTGAAGTAGTGGCACAACTTATATATTGGTGAGTTTTTATAAAGATTTGTGCGCGGATAAGCAAGATAAAATACACTTGGACAAAGAGATCTGATTCTATTAATCGCAAACGGTAGTTTGCTTAGAATGTCAGGACAATCGATACTACCCTTTAGAATTCGAAACATGGTGCACAATAAAATTTTGATTCTTCTTTTGTGAAGAGACAGCCTACCAAATACTCCCAGAAGGTGTTCATTGTCGCAGCCTCTCTGGGGATACACACCAAATTTTCTAAAATACATACACTTCAAGAACCGCCTCTGCACTCTCTCAATGATCGTGACCCAAACATTATATTGGGGAGACCAAATTATACTAGCATATTCTAAAACCGGCAGCACAATAATGATAATTCAAAAATTTCCAACAAATAGAGAAACGTCAAGAAAAATTCGCTCTATTAATAAGAC
This sequence comes from Polydrusus tereticollis, assembly GCA_963920685.1. Classification (NCBI taxonomy): domain Eukaryota; kingdom Metazoa; phylum Arthropoda; class Insecta; order Coleoptera; family Curculionidae; genus Polydrusus; species Polydrusus tereticollis. Next base: position 109,671,555 of record OY987331.1, on the reverse strand, counting down.
ACGTCACATTTCACCTCCACCAGTGGCTCGATTTTGAATTATACGTTTTGTCTCTGTTTAATGCTGTCAAACAAATAGAGATAGCCATGATCCAATTAGTCGGATGAGAGTTTACAGAAATATTGAAAATTTCACCAGAAAATAACTTTGCCAATCACAATAATATATATTTACTTATTGTCAGATTCAAGCTAGTAAGTAGATATTTCAATTAATGTTTTAATTTTATCGGTTAGTTGAAATTAATTAGATGTAAAATAGATGAAATAAAATTAAAACACCGGTCACTCTTTAGGTTGGATTAATAATGTTTTCTCATATTTTAATGAGTAAACTTATTGCATTTCGTAAAGCAATTTGACAGCATTCATACACATTCCTTAAATATTAATAAATAAATAAAATTATAAACCTGATGTCCTGGTTAGTCCCTGTTAAACCTGAGTAATAACTAAAATAAGCAAGAGTATAACCATCTTAACTATAAACGCCTTAAAATTAAAAAAATGCATAACAAGCCATTCTGCCATTAATTTATCGCTCAAAACAGAAGTTGCGCCCATTTTCCTAAAAATAAAAATATCAAGCGAAAAGTAACACAGCCAGAGACGACAAGGATGTAGTTACACCCTAAGTTAGATCGGATGATGTCGATAGGCTAAAAGGGTCGAAGTCAATTGCCACAATTATCGATGAACGAAAGTCCTACTGGAAATAAACTGGATGTCCCCAAGTTATCTCTGGAAACTATTAAAGTTCCAACCCGTAGGGATTTTAAGGATATATTGTTGAGATAGAAGTTATTTTAACAAAACCAATTATAAGGAAATATAGAATTCGATTTAATATTATAAATGTATATAATAAGACTGAATATTGACATTGTCGGCAATGATTTGTTTTGGCAGAAAGCTAATACATCGAGTATATTTAAATGCACGGCATTCATTTTAACAACACTACTAATTTAGTCTGATAATAATGTACGCTACCGTACAATTGATTAAGTACTAACACTTTAACTTACTAAGAATGTAAAAGAACATTGTTAATACTCAATATTTTACTTTGGCCTTTTTTGACTATTTTTAGGTCGCGTTGTTTGGTGTAGCTTTGCAGATGTATACCATATGGCAATATTTTCAAATTATTTTTATTCAGCAGAGTTACATTTATTTAAATACAGCACTATTGTGACGAACTGGGCTTCCAATAGCTAACAGAGAAATTATTATTTTAACATAAAATTTGGGTTGGGCATTATATCAAAATGGTCGCTGTCAATCCTTCGCCATGCTATTCCACTTCTTTTTCATCACTTTTCTTTTCTTTCAAAACTGAATTTGCTAATTGTTTTAGGTTTAGTATAGTTGATAAGTTCTTTTTGACATGTATTGGTATTGTTTGGATCAGTTTTATTTGCCATCTTTTCATCACTTCATTGTTTAGTTAACAATTCTTGTATGGATTATATACTTGTTACTTATTTCTACTGCAAAATTTGTAGCGTTTCAGCATACCTATCTATTTTCCGTTATTTGGAAAATATGAAGTCGCTTTCGTACTTATTGATGTGATCTATTTAGTGGTAAAGTGTATTCACAAATATAAGAAACTGACAAGATGACTCTTATTTATTTCTACCTAAATAGGGGTATTGATACAATGCCGACTGAGCAAGGACCGTCTTAGAAAATACATAGTATTGAAATATTTAATTTATCAACAAATAAACATGAGAGTGATGTTTATTTCATTTTATTAAATTCAAAATATAAAAATAAAATTATGGTCTTACACTTACACTTATAATTCTAAATTATTATTTTAATTAATACATTACCCAACTAAATCTACTTCACTATCGCTATCATCATCTAAAGTAATAATAAACCTTTCTATTGCATTCCTAATACAAATGTAACGTTCTTCTACTTTCTTTACATGTTGTACACAGTTTTTCCAGTTCACCTCAGAAACTTTTTTAGTTTCATTATGAATTAGAGTTAATAGACTAGAATTAAGTGTGGGTGAAATATTATTGCGACGAATTCCAGCTTTAAGTTGGTGCCATATTTGTTCAATAGGGTTAAATACACAGTGGTAAGGCGGTAGCCGCAATACTATGTGCCCCATGCTTTTCGCAAATTCAACGCAGTAATATTCTTTTTGTATAGACATACTTCTAAGCACTTTTAATAAGTCTTCCTTTCTATAGTTTTCATGAAAATATATATCATTATCAAAAATATATTCTTAAGTTTTGGCTTTAGTGTATTTTGAAGAAGGAACTTTGTTTAATTGTCCACTATGATAACTAGCGTTATCTCTATTTAGTGGAATATTCTGCAATAATTTAGTTTCGAACCAATTTTCAAAGAACTTCGCTGCTGTGTCTTCATGATAGTTAACACATGATTCACTAATATTTTTTGCCGAGAGATTGACCGTTCGGCACCATGCAGCATGTAAGACTATTATTTTGTTTCCACAGTTTGACGCGGCACCTGTCACACATTTGCCGCTAGAATCGACCCAACCACTTGACGGGGTGTCGTGGGTGTCAAGCCACGTTTCATCTAAATAAATGATTGGCCTACCTTTAGTTTTGTATTCATTTACTTTTGTCAAATATTCCCACCGCCATTCTTGAAGACGCTTGGACTTCATCAAAACCTGCTTTTAATTAATCCTTTTGAATTTAAAGCCAATGTGTTACAGGCGCCTCCACAATGTCGTTCTTGCGCATTTAATTTCTGTTTTATCTGTTGTCAGCCTTTTCATTAAATTGTCCAACGTTAGTATACTTTGCTCTTCATACATTTTATAAATTTTTCTTCGTATAAGTTCCTCGTTCCCTTAATCCAACCTTCTTGATTTTCCAATATCACTTCTTTTGTACGTTCCAAAATTGGCCCTTGTGTAATTTCGCAAACTGTGGAAAAGGACTTTTTTGTAAGTAAAGCCGTTTCCTTTACAACTTCTTTAGGGCACAAATTTACGCGCGACATTAATGTCAAAAACGGATACTGGTGGCGCCACCGAAGGAGCTAGTGCGAAGCGTTTCGGTACTAAGGGTAGCGGTGTTATAACATGGCATTTAAAAGGCTAAAAACCAGATGTCGTACTACTGGTAGTTTTAAGGCGATGCCACGAGTTCGAAATAGATCTTAAACGAACAAAAACATAACCACCTCTAGCACGTTCTAATGGCACCATTGAGACCAACGTACAGGAAAAAGCAAACTCACGGGCGGAACCATTCTCTTCACATTCAACGGTTAATTTCCAGGGAAAAACTCTACCAAACATTCCTCTTGTAAAATCGAGAATGCCCGAGGTTTCTTTCCGGCACCGCCATGTCAAACGAATCTTAAGGAGTCTTGACATCAAAGAAGCTTCTGGTCCAAACAACATTCTAGTCATTGTAATTAAGACATGCGCTTAGGATTTGGCACCGGTATTTTGTAGGTTTTGTAACTCATCTCACAAAAAAAGTGTATTTCTTTCTTGCTGGAAAATTGCGCAAGTCCAGCCCATACCCAAAAAAGCCAAGAAGGTCTTGCCAAACAACTACCGTCGAGTCGCATTGCTTTCGGTTATATCAAAAGTTATGGAGAAAGCTATTACCAAAAAATTAATAAATTACTTGGAAGGCTTCTTAGGCTTATTAGTGACCGCCAGTATAAATTCCGTAAGTCTAGATCAACAGGAGACCCTCTCGCTTATGTTACTCACGTTTGAAATAACGCAATAGAACATCATGGGGAGTCCCGGGCGGTAACACTGGATATTTCCAAGGCCTTTGACCGAGTATGGCATGAGGGGCTCCTAACTAAAGTGAGAGCATACGAATTGCCGGTTCATGGCTGTGTAAAGCTTTCTTAGAGGCCGTTCTCTGCTAGTGGCGATAGACGGATTTCTTTCAGACACATTTAACATCAACGCCAGAGTCCCTTAAGGTTCTATATTGTCGCCCACCCTCTCTTAACTATACATTAACGATCTTTTGGAGAAAGCTAAAAATCCTATACATAGCTTCGCACACGTGTCTCATCTTTTACTTTGGATGCTCGGACGTCGGCTCTCTATAGGTAGCAAGAGATCTCTCATCTCAACAAAGACCTGGAAGAAATACTGTCTTTGGGTGACACTAACCAAGTAGAATTTAACGCTAAAAAATCCCAGAAGGCAGTTTTCTCTAAATAAGTTAATGTTCAAGAACCGGACATAATCATGGCGGGACACTAGATGCCCTCGGATTCATCAATTAATTTATTAGGCGTCAATTTGGATAGTCATATGTCTTGGCATAGTCACGTTGCGGATATTGCTAAGGCAGCCTCGCAGAAGCTTGGATAACTTTTCCGAACTAAGAACCTCTATACAGTCTATACACCCCAACAACTTGTGGTGCTCTTTAAAGCCCAAATTGGACTATCGCTGGAGTGCTGGTGATTGATATGATTTGACAAAAAACTTGGAAAGTCTTGAACATCGAAGGCAGATTGGTGACTTGAATGTATTTTTACCTATTCATTCATCTGGAGAACGTCAGTACTTTGGAGCTACCTTCCTGAGGTCGTGTTCCCCAACGAGTATAATCTCCAAAGATTCAAGACCAACGTGAATTATTTTCTGCACACACGTACCGCTCGCAAAGCGCCATTAAAGATTGATCCTGTAGTGCTGTGCCTTATCATAAAATATAAAAAAAAAATAAAATGAATAACCGTTGGCGTTTTAGGAGCGGCAGCTATTGACCCTCATGTCGATTACAGACGGCTTGCTAGAGTTGCTGAAATGAGTCAAAAATCAGTTATAACCATATCCCACGTGAAAAGATTTAAGCATACCACATTACGCTCCACCAAAAGCTGTACTGGCACGACTTTGAAGATTGCGTTACCTCTTGCAATTGAGTATCAAGGCAAATACGAGAGAATAACAGATTCTTGAAAAATGTAATATTTTCTGACGGGACATTTAGGCAAGGAGTGAGAAAGTGTTTTGAAGTTAAAGGGGGATATTTTGAACAACTTCTCAGGTATATTGCCTTATAACACTTCAGAAAACTCACCCTGTATACGTGTCCAAGGATTTTGTCCCGTACGTCCACCAACCGAAACTTCTGTTATGAGACTGCTTGATGAAACTTTATCGAATATGCATGATTCTAGAATAATTTTAAAGTATACAAAATACTTCAAAGTAATTGTCACGTAACGTGCGAGTTTAAATAGAAAATGCTAATACTGAAACGGCAGTTGAAGACACTTACCCGGATTCCCTCTTTTTTCGGTAATCGGAGGTCGACCTCGTGCTCTTCTTATCCGTTGTCAGATGGACAAACAAAACCTTCGATAGTCAGGACCAGTTACGTAACACACACATAAATTAACGGGAATGAGTTAATGGTGAGTAGAAAAACTCGCGGAACTTTTGGTAACTTGTACCAGGCGATGAGTACTTCCTCAGACCGTGCTTGGTACTGTCCATTGAGGCCGATAGTGGCGCATGGGCGATGGGCGTTGCAAATTCAACTGCATGAATATTGCGCGGTAAAACTAATAAATGAAATCGCGGACAACTAACCAAAGGGTTTTTTTTTCCATATAATCAAAATGGCTACTAGAAATACTTGTTATAAATTAAATAAAAATTCTTAATCCCTTACAAACTAATTTTAATCTAAATTGATGAGCGAATGCGAAACATCAATATCATTAGAATACAGGATGTAGGATTCCTGGATCATAATTCGGAAGTCACCATACACAGAGGGCCTGGTAGAAAAAAATTATGAATGCCCTAATATGTTGCACTTTGTATTCCGTCCACACAGATCACATAACATCACTTTTTAGGTCTTATAGAAAATTTTATTTAAAATATGGATCAATCATTAAATCACTTTTTTAGTGAAAGTCGTCTCAGTATAATTTTAATAAAGACATACACCACACAGTAATAGCTATTTTATAGGATTACCTGAGACACGGAAGGGTGACTTGATTATGGTAATTTCGAGATACATGGAAAAGGGGACCTAAAATTTTAATTTAAATAGGGCTCAGGGCAAAACAGTTACGTTTGCAGGATTCAGCGAAGATATAATTTTACGAAATAGGCGTCAAACCAAGATAAATCGATAAATCTATCTGTGAAAATGCTTTTAATATAATTTATTCAACACTTACATATAAAGTGAAGTTTATTAGTTCGATTTTAGACTAACAGCTTATAACTCACACGTGGGTTATAACCATAACTCACTAGTGGGTTATGATTATAACTAGTGGGTTGTGGTAAAATATGCATTCATCTCGGTAAAACTCACGGAAATGAATGTAACAAAGCTTTAATATTATAATATAAGAATTTATCATGTGTAGGTAGGTATTATATTAAGGGAAGTTTAGTAGTCATCATATACTTTTAAAGATTTATTCATATTAGTGATTTGAAACAAATTTGAATTTTTTTGTAAGTTACTTTCAGACCCAATTTGAAAGTCCCCCCCCCCCGCCTTGTATCATTATTGATTTTAACGGTTTTTGTGTGTTTTGGGACTAACGTGAATATTTGAAGATGGCGGGTAAAAGTAAATGTCTTTCTTTAAGCGGAAAAGTGAAAACAATCAAGGAAAGTAAGAAAACAAAAAAACTGGTTTAAGTACCAAGTAATTGGCTGAAAGATTTAAAGTTGGTAAGACCCAAGGGACTATGTTGCTCCAAAATAAAACAGAAGTTAGAAATTGGTTTCAAGAAGGTCTAAATGGTGAACAAAACAGACAATACAATATCTGATACCAGGGTCGCGCAAGCGGGGGTCCCACAAGGATCACCACTCGCAGCGATCCTGTTAAATCTATATACAGCGGACATGCCGCTAAATGAATACACGCAGTTGTATTTATTTGCTGATGACACCGCGATTACTACCACCTCAGGAGCGCCCTGGAGAGTGGTTTTACGTTTGCAACGCCATATCCAGCTCCTGCAGAGTTGGCTGGAGTCCTGGAGGATGAGACTGAATGAGGGGAAAACCCAGGCAGTATTTTTCTCGAAGGCGAGATTAAGATTACCTGAAACTAGGGTCAAGGTCAACAACAAATCCATAGATTGGAGCCATAAAGCCAGGTATTTTGGCCTCACCTTAGATAAAAAGCTGACCTGGACTGACAATGTCGATGAAAGAATTAAAAAAGCTAATAAACAGGTATGCGCGGTGTACCCCTTACTCTGCGCAAAAAGCAGACTTCAACTCAAAACAAAGACTCACATTTACAAGACAATAATAAGACCCGTTTTGATATACGGTGTACCGACCTGGTGCACCGTAAACAAGGCAAGATTTTTAAAAACACAAAGACTACAAAACAAAGTACTTAGATTAATAACCAACTCACAAAGACACGTACCTACTAGAATAATACATAGAGATTTAAAAATGGAGACTTTTACAGAACATGCAACAAAACTTATTACAAAATATTTTCCTAGGACCGATTTATCGACAAACCCAATAATACAGACATCTCACATACATTCGACGATACGTGACAAACAAAATACCCGAAGGATTGGCTCCCCCCCTAATGGAAAGCTTAACATCTGCTTAACGACAAAAATTATGAATACAAATTAATAAAAAACGAACATCAAATAAACTTATGACATTTAAATAGAGATCCAAGAAAAATACAATAAAAATAGAGCCCAAAGATAATGATTTCAATAAAAAAAAACACAAAATGCATGAAATAAAATAAAAAATCAAGATTTGGCAAAGAACTTCAAGGAACATTTTCAGAATAGGGAAAGGGGAAAAAAAGGCAAAAAGTCTTTCTCCACTAATTTAATAGTGAGCTATTAAAGGCTCAATTTTAAAATTAAATTGTCTCTACATGTTTCAAAGGTAGTAACCTTCATCTTCAGGAGACCAAAGTAGTGCTGCAGTTATTATTAGCAGTAGAGAGAAAACTGTTGGTGGAAAATGACGTTGATGGAGCTTTTTTTTTTATTTAAAAATATTTTGACAAGATATTAATAATAGAATGTGATCAGCATGCTAAAATTGGAATTGAATGTGGAATGTTATATTTAAATCAAAGTTTATGAAAAGACACTGTCAGTCTGTGGTCGAATTTAAAAAGGGAAGGTATTCATTATTTGAAAATCATACGTCAGGATATATAAAAAGGATCTTTTGGACATTCTAGATCTTGTTAGAGAAAGATTTTTGTTTGTGATTTGTTTTATGAGAAATTATAATGTTGAAATTTCATTTGTAAAATTAGTTATTGGAGACCTAAGGTCCCGTCACCTTGCGTTATGTTCGTCCCATTATGTAGGGAAAACAATAGAGTTTTATTTAAAATAAAATTATTAAAAAATTAAAAAACAAAAAACAGATCTTATATTTTATATACCCTTAAAGATTAAAATAGGGAGACGAACACAGTTAAAAAAAAAAAATTTTAATTAATAAATATGGTTATATGTAGCATGAATTTAATTTGGATTTTATGTTGTTATAAGGATCGTTATTCAAGTAGGTAGTAGTAGTTGATTTCTCCACACTATACTACCTACTTGAATAACGTTTCTTATAACAACATAAAATCCAAATTAAATTCATGCTATTTTATTACTTTTAAGTACTAATTGATACAATAATAAAATTAATATTTTTTAAACTGTGCTCATCTATTTATCCATCACGTTCAGCCAAACAAGTCTTCAACTAACAAAATTTCAATTGCCTAATAATCTTAAAAGAGTTGTACTCATTTATTTGAGGCAACTACTAAAACCGAGACCAAACTCGATTTAGGTAAATCCTTCATGGTACCTGTTGTCATTGTACTTTCATAGATTCCTTTTAGTTCCCCTAAAGATGACTGTATGTACGGTCGAAACATGTAGGGACAATCGCTATAAAAAAATTTAATTTTTAAAATATACATCATTTGTGGAGGAAGACAGAAGTTTAGTTTTTATCTTTTTTAATAATGTTAACACTTTTGAAAAGTCGACAAATATTACTCAATTTCTATTAAAATGAGAATCTGAATTTTATAAAAATAAAATGAAAAAATATGAAGCAATCATTAATTTCAGATTATTTTAAGAAATAAGAATTTCAAGGCAAACATACAGTACATTGTATAATATATATGTTAGTATGCGCGTGCAGTATATACAATATACATATTGGTAAATTGGCTTTATCTCATTTAATTTTAGTTCTGATAAATTTAAACAAGAATATTTAAAATTATTTGGATATATGTAGATACTTATTAATAAACAAACAATGTAAAATGCAGACCAGTTATTTTAATTTCTCTCTATAAACCGACCGACGAACATTTAATTCCCCGAGTGGGGTCGCTATTGAGAAATTTTACTTTATTACTATTATTTTAATTGTATGTCTGACTTTACTGGTTCTATGCAGGACATTAGAAAACATTAATCTATGCTTATTATAGAATATTATCTTTATGATGCCAGGAAAATAAACCTTATATTAGTATAAATAGAGCAACCATCCAACTAAGAAAAACATTACTAATTCACATGAAAATTATATCATTTGCAAATGTTCTGGTGCTTTGTCTCCCCTTTCAAGCACCAGTTCTCCTTAAATCTAAATAGCAGAGAAAGCATGTAATAAATTAAAATATAGAATGAGCACAAATAAGAACACTACACTAAGGTAAATATATTTTCCTTTGTGTTATCTCAAGAAAGTTACAACAGGAATATTCATTTTATTAATGTTTGGGGCATTGTGCACAAGTCTTGTATAGAACATTTTGTGACATATATTACTTCTTATCTTCTTATGGTTATGGAAGTCTTGTTAATGACTCTATACTGCAATGCAATTAAGAGCTACTGAGTTTGCGAAATGACAAACATTTATTTCAAATTAAAAAATATATTTTTTTTCGGTGCCTTCTCTTTCGATTAAAAGCCCTTTAACTGGTTCTGTTTACAAAATGCAACAAACAGCGGCGTTAAATGTGTTGACACTTGAGTAAGCTTTCTTGCAGAACCGGGTGGCCAAAAAAAGTCATATCAAAAATTAAGTGTTTTATTCTTTAGAGCAAACGTAATAACTTACTTTCATACATACCTCTAACTCGCAAAATAGGCTAAGAAAAGGAGGAGGAATCTCTTTTGACGAAATTACTTACCAAATGTGACAAACTTTAAATAAATAAATAAATAAAAAAATAAACATGTCTTTATTCTAATTTACAATGTAATATTACAATTGGCGGAGTTGAAGCTTGGCTTCCTATCTCAACCAAGAGAGTTTTAACATATGTATAACAGTAAACGTAGTTTAACAATATGGAATTTATAATCATCATTACACAATAATATAGGTCTAGTTTATGGGCGATTCACAAGACTTAGACTTATATGATAGCGATCTAAAGTAAAACACATTAGTATCACATAGGTGGGCAGCGAGATAACTAGTGCGAGTTTAGAGGAAATTCTCGATATTTTGTTTTACAAATAATTTGAACTTATAACCAGAGACGTTTTTAAAATCGATAGGCACTTTATTGTAGATATTCGAGACCTGATACGTGAAGGAGCGTTCATACATAGTAGTGAGATGTGCAGGTGGTGTTATAGTAAATTTATGTCTAATTTCTAAATTGCGATCGTCATATCTGAATTTGACCTTATCGTACAAATAATCAGGATACCTATTACAAATTATCTTATTGAATAAGACCAAACTATAGTATAGCATAATACGTCTCTCGTTCATTCTTAACCAATGAATGTCACGTAGCTTTGCACTCACACCTCTCTCACGACCGCGAATACCTCCTATCAAACGCACACATGCATTCTGAATAAGCTGTATTCTTTTGATATCACCATCTAAAAGACAGGGACCGTATAGCACATCACAATAATTAAAATGCGATAGAACAATGGAGTCGCACAACACTTTTCTAAGATTTTCATTGAGTAGTGCTCGCTGACCGAAAATTAACTTCAGATTAGTAAACGCCCTTCTGATACAGTTATTTATATGTCCAGAAAATCTTAGATCAGTATCTAATAGCAGCCCCAGATTCTTTGCTGTTGTGCATGTGCTCAAAGTTTCATTATTTAAACTAACTTGAAGGAGATTCTGACTCTGGTTGCGATTTTGTGTTCGACCAAAGAGCAGCACTTGCGACTTAGTAGGATTTATCTTCAAGCAGTGTGCTTGTGAGGCCTTCTTAAGGACATCCAGATCATGCTTAAATTTGTCATTAGCCTCCAAAATTATATCTGTAGTATGAGGAATAATACTAAGAAAATAATTGTTTTAAAGTGCCTTAAAAGTTGATAATTAGAGAGGGATCCTAAAATCACAGCAGCACTCTATACAAATTAAAATACTTTATAAAAAACAATAAATCATTATATTTCTTCTGTCTTCATTTATTTCCTGCAGGACCATTAAAATATTAAAATCTTTCATACCCATGTCACAATTATGCAAAAACCCGTTTTCCCCGAAAACGTAAAAAGGAAAACCCCTCCAGAAAACTTTTGTTTAATGACTTTAACGAAGGTTGTTCGTATTTTCTTTGCAGGATTCGGTCGTATTTTCCAGCTGTAGATTTATTTTAATTACGTCTTAACGAGAAAAACTTAGACCAATACAAAGAACAGAACTGTAGTTCCAGGGTACATGTGACTTGAATATTTAATTAGTCATAAACTTTTCCGTATTAAGCAGGAATAAAGGCAAGTTTAAATTCTTGGTCTAGTCAGGAAAAAATTGCTTTGTGTCCTTTGAATTTCTCTTAAGTTGCATGCAGATTGGGCAGTATTCCTTTTTTGGTGCAATATGATTTAATTTATATAGAATGTTGCAGTGGTAGAAACATAAACAATGGAGATTTTTTTACTGGTCAATTGAATCTTGTAAGATTTGATTCTTGCTTGAAAGTGCAACTTTGATGAAACATAGCATCTTAAGCTTTTCAACTTTTAAGCTTAGCTGCGATTGTAGATGCACCGATAATATATCGGAAGTTGAAGTCCGATACATTAATTGTCTCATACCGCCCGAGCTAAATTTCCATCCAAGAGGGATTGGACTGCAAAACGTAAGGCTTGGTTTAAATCAAAATTATAAGGGGATGACATATTAATATCTAACCAAATATAGGCTAAAATTGTGTCAAATTCATATTAGGCAATCCAACGATGTGTCAAATTACGATTTGCCTGCCACGGTCATATTGAATTCGTTCCACAGAACCCAAAAACATTCAACGAACAATTCAGTATGGCCGTTGAGGGCAAATATGTAGCAAATATACACAGATTCAATGCTTAGTTTACAGTCGAGTCCTGTGCTGTGTATGGATATACAATTGCCATTGTTAACATCATCAACTTTAAGTAATATTAAATATTTATATTTAAGTTCTTGGACCTTCAGGTATATTTTAAAAGTTTTTTTTTTTCTTGTGTATTAGGTCCCTTGATAAATCAGAGAAATTCCCTTGTTTCCGTGGTTTTAAGCAAAATGTTTGTGACGTACGTGCAATTGTCCAACATGTTTTTGTTGTGAGATGACGAAAATCTTTCATATCAAGATGTTCAAAATCTGATGAAGGCCCACGTTACGGCCGAAACGTAATTTTATTTTGAATTAAAAACTTTTGAGACTCTACATGGTTTCGTTTTAATTCTTTTTAATTGATTTATCAAGGGACCTAATACCCAAGAAAAAAAAAACACTTTTAAAGTAATATTAAATGTAAATAACAGAAAAAACACATATTGAACAACAATAACTTAATAAAATACACAAAACCAAAATCGCGGTTTACACGTCAAACTTACATACACGCAAAAATAAAGGTTAGTTTGCCGTTGACGGCCATATTGGAAGCACTTTGTGACTCCAATATGACCGTGGCAGGCAAACATAACCTGGTTTGGATTGCTCAATTATAACATGATATGCCAAAAGGATGAATATAAAAATTGGTAAACAAATACAAATTTATTTTTGTAGTTTACAAAATTAACAAAGTAGGCATATAGAGAAAGGAAAATAAAAGTTATAGAAATTGCTAAAATTGGCCACCGGCATGCTCCAAGGATAAATTCACACGTCACTCTCGAGAAATGTTACCACATTCTGGGATAATTCTTTCTTGTAACAGTTCTAAATTTTCAACTGGTATTTTAAAAATATCGTTCTTGAAATGAGAATAAATGAAGTAATTCATAACCGTCAAACAAGATGATCTGGGGCGGAATTCTATTTTTTTTCGAAAACTGATCAATCTGTCGTACTCAGTTGCGGGATGATGGATCACTATCAAATTTTATTAAACCTACCTCTGGAAACAGTCTCAAATGATGATGCAAATAATGGCAAATTTATAAATATTTTAAATGAGCAAAAACTTAGGGATTATCTTGAAAAAGAAACGTGGGATAGTGTGTTAAATAATAAATGTGCAAACACGTGTGCAGAGAAATTTATAAGCACTTTGCAAAAATATACCGAAAAGTCCACTCAGTGTAAGTATATCAAATGTAAAAAAAGGCGCAAGAAAGCATGGATTACTCAAGGTCTACTGATCTCCATAAGACATAGAGATTGTCTTAAAAGGGAAGTCAGTAAAAATGTAGGTAATGATATAATCTTGGGTGAATACACTAATTACCGCAAAAAATTAACCAAATTACTTAATACAGCCAGAGAAACATATTATAGACAACTTTTTGGTAAACATAAAAACAACCTCAAAAAAACGTGGGAAACTATAAAATTAGCAACAAATGAAACAAACACTAAAACACAAATAAAGAGTATCATAAACAACAGAAATATAGAAATAAATCAGGGAAAAGACATAGCAGATCAATTTAACAAATACTTTAGTTCAATAGGATCCAGACTAGCTGCAAACATAAAACCCATAAAACACGTAACCGCAAATACAGTAAAAACACCTACAAATAGTATGTTTATTCAGCCTATAAAGACCATAGAACTTATCAATCAAATTGGCACACTTAAAACAGATGCTGCTGGCGGAGCGGATAAAATTACAAACAGGACTATTAAAAACTTACTGACTCCCCTTCTTCATATAATTAATACTGTGATTGTTACCGGCGTATTTCCAAATATTCTAAAAGAAGCGATTATTATTCCATTGTACAAAACAGGGTCAAAAAAGGAAATGGGTAACTACCGACCCATTGCTCTTACTAGTAATATAAGTAAAATAATCGAAAAATGTATTAAACTTCGACTAAACGAATATTTAAAAACAATTAATGCACTATCGAAATTTCAATTTGGATTTAAAGAATCATGCTGTACTGAAGATGCAGTTCAATTGGTAGCGGAGCACGTGACCGGTGGGTTTAATAAAAATGAAAAGAGTATGGTGGCATTTTTAGACCTGGCTAAAGCATTTGATACTGTGTCACACCGCATTCTCCTAAATAGACTTTTTGAAATTGGCATCAGAGGTATACCTCATAAGCTATTTGAGTCATATCTCACAGAAAGAATACAAAAAGTAAAAATTGGTAATATTCTCAGTGACTCATGTCCGGTTGAGTGTGGTGTGCCACAGGGTACAGTTCTGGGTCCAGTACTGTTTTGCATATATATCAACAATATGATGGAAACATTGCCCGAAGGAACCGTGGTCTGCTATGCAGATGACACTGCCATAATGGTTAAAAGCAATACATGGAGAAAAACGCAAGAATTAATGGAAGAGTCATTAACCTTGGTAAAAGCATGGTTTGATCAAAATCTGTTAACATTAAATACTGCAAAATCCCATGTGATGTGTTTTTCCATGACAAAAAGATGTTCGCCTAACATAGAATATTTAACAATACACAAATATAACTGTTCAAATAAAAACAACTGTAACTGCGAAATTTATATTAAAACTGTAGATAAAATTAAATACTTAGGAGTAATTGTGGATAAGCATTTAAAATGGACAGGCCACGCTGACTACATAACTACAAAAATTCGAAAATTATACCACAAATTTTACATATTAAGAGGTTCCCTCAACAAAAAAGCAACTCTCAATATATACAAAGCTCTCGTAGAAACACTTATTACCTATGGTATAATTATATGGGGAGCTGCTTATAACCGCATTTTTAACAACCTGCAAATAGCACAAAAGAGAATTTTGAAGATTATTCTATTCAAAAATAAACACTATCCCACTCAAGAACTCTTTCAGGAAGCAAAGGTTTTGCAAATTAGGAAATTGTACATAAAATCAATGATAAGATACTTGTCAAATAATAAAATAGTCAAAATACCTGTAAGTCACAACCAAATCACAAGATTACAAACTAACAACACATTAACTATTCCAAAAACTTCTCATAATTCAGCTCAACATAGCGTAATGTATATGGCACCTAAATTGTTTAATTTATTGCCAAACTCATTAAAAAACAAACCATATAAAAGAATTAAAAATAAAATAACACCTTGGTTACTGACTTTTGACTTAAACTTATTAAATATTATAAGATGACCACGAGTATTCATTCATTTATTCATTTAAAATATCTTATTTTTGAAAATTTTAAAAAGGTTTTATTATTTACTATTGATTTGTTACTTCTTAAATTTACATACGTAACTTTAAATTTCAATTTATATAATGCCTTCACTGTGTAACTAAATATTTTTATTTTTTTCTTTTTTCTTTTTGGGCTGTACGCACAAACTTGATAGTTCATTGTACATCCTAAATTAGGTCTTAGTTGATTAGAATTGTAAACATAATTAATAAATAAATTGAAATTGAAATTGTCATCGAAAAAACTGCGTAGGTACTTAATAGCTTCTGCAGATCTCTAGGCGGTTGCACCATCCTGTTGAGAATAACCAAAACGTAGTTCATCGTCAAGTAACTGCTTCATGAAGGGATGCAAAATATTGTCCCTATACTGCTGTGCTATCACTGTGTCATGGAAAATGCTTTGACCTACTGCGTCTTTGGAGACGCTGCAAAAACCTATATTCACGTGTCTAGCTTCCCGCCGCGGCCCCGTCGGGGTTAAACCATGTTAAAGATGCATATCTTTCTACCATGGGCTATTTATTTATAGACTATATCTTGGTTTCTTGATTGTTTTAAAAAACTGTCTGGATTCCGGTTACACATACACTAAAATACCATACTGGCGAGAACCAAAGAGTTCGAAACCGGTCTACAGGTAGAAACAGTGTAGCGCCCTGTCATTTGAAATAGAGATTCATACCTTTCTTTCCGGTAGTTTCTGCAATCTGAGTTTGTAATTTGGTACTAACAGTGTTAGTCCCAAAATATACCAAATTTTCCTTTATAATTTTGAGCTCGTTGGGGCATATGTCCCAGAGAATCGCTGTTTTAGCATAATTTGGTTAATCCTTATTGTATAAGGCCTCAGCAAGCGGCAAGAGAATAAGTTTTGTCACATATATATACATATTTATATATCATATGATCGCCACTTGTCAAGTAGTATTAATTTGTTATTGTACCAACAAATCTGTCGGAAATGATTTTGCACACTATTTACCCTATTTAAGCCGATAATGTACAATATTTTTACACTAAAACAGAAACATATGCCGGTAATAATAGGGTGAGCTGATGCGATGTTGCCAGTTTGCCTTTAGAGTTTCGCTGCGGTACTTCACGTTTTCTTAACATGTAAAGTGCCGTGGTGGGTGTAAGCTACCCATCAATTTTGGACATTTTTATTTGTCTTAGTGGCGTTGGTGGGTCAATTTGGGGCACCACACCTCATTTCGTTTGGAGCCACAGTGGTTTCCTTTAATCCACCAGATCAAGGTAAACTATATGGGGGGTGATTTTAATATAGTTTAGCAACATTTTATTGTATTGACCATTTAAGGATGACGTCGCTGGGGGGGCAAATTTGACAAATTTAGGTTAAAGTTTAAGTCAAAGCCATTAAATTACCATTACATATTTGACAACGGCTATATTTGCTGGGAGGCAAAGTCACAAGTTTAGGTTATACTTCTTGTCAAAATCATATGTTCTTAAATGGTCTATTTGGCCTACATGTGGTGGACTTATATAACCCACCACTGCCAGAAATTTTTTCTTTTTAAAAAATTATTATTTGTTCCCAAAAAAAGGTTTATTTCTCAATAATTATAAAAAAAAGATAATATAAAATTATGGTTTTAGATCAGCATTATGTAACACGAAAAAATAGTCCAAGCATAGGAATTTTAAACACTTGATACATCGATCTTTTGCCTTGGCCATTTTATTTTTGGCGGCCTTCCTCCCTAATTGAGTTACATTCTCACAATAACAGCCCGAACAAATTTGTTTTTTTCCTGAGTCCACTAGAACATGCTCATCTGCTGACAGTTGGCCAATGTCAGATAAAAGCTGTTTCACCAAACCTAATAAACAAAAAAGAAATACGTTAGTGTTGTCTTATAGTTCACTTTTATCATAATATATGTTTACCTTCTACAACATGCTCTCGAAATTTGTTTATACTTATTTTGTCGTTGGTAGTGGATTGATGGATAATATAAGCATTTACTAACGCTGAGCCATTAACCAATTTAACAGAGAGCTTACGGTATCACTTCACTTCCCGCCTCAAAGACGAATTATAAGACTTTATTTGAGCTGGAAGGAGAAAAGAGTATCATATTTTGATATGATATAATAAACTGTGGTTTGAGCTTACCTGATATGTGTCTATGTAACTTTTATGCTTGTTGTACTCCAACACAGACTTGGGCTTTTCAATTTCTCCCGTGCGTTTGCGAATAGTCACCATGTCAGGGACAAATTTTGTGTTTAGCATCAAAATATCTCGCCTATCTTTCCATTTTTCTATAAATACTCCTGTGTGACTCTCTTCTGCACAAACTTCTCCTTTCTTTATTTTCTTTTGTAGGACATTTTTAGGATTATTTTTTCTGTTGGTTCTTAGCGTTCCTAACAGGAATGTTTTGTTCGCCATTAACTTGTGTGCTAATTCGACAAAGGTATAGTAATTAGAGATAGGATACCAAACGAGGTGATAAGGCAAAGGACTGGTGTATCAGATGCGGTTGAAAGGATAGCAACTGGAAAGTGGAACTGGGCAAAACATAATGCCAGGACAACAGATGAGCGGTGGACAAGGAAGATTCTTGAATGGAGACCCCGGCAGGAGGCATACCGAAATAGAGGTAGACCCCCAACTAGGTGGACCGATGACATAAAGCGCATTCGAACTAACTGGATTCAAGCAGCGCAGGATAGGAATGAGTGGAAGACTTTACGGGAGGCGTACGTCCAGCAGTGGACACGGATAGGCTGATTGATGATGATGATAGTAATTGTCAACACAAAGAGTGCGCCCCTTTCCAAGTAAATCACCTGTTAAATTTAGTACTACTTTAGTAAGGACTGTCTCAGTTTTCTCTACATCCCTTTCTTGGCCACAATATACCTTCAGATCGTATAAATGGCCTCTCGCAAGGCACAGATTAAATAATTTGATGCCAAATTTGTGTCTCTTATTGATTATGTACTGTTTAAACTTTAGCTTTTCTTTGAATGGTACTAAAGTCTCGCTAATACAGACGTACTCGCCGGGTACAATTTTAGACTGGAATGACTCGCGAAGTTTGTTCAGAAGGGGTGTAATTTTATACAACCTGTCATTGCCATTTTGGGCATTTTCTGAGACATTATCGGCAAAATATCAAGTTTTAGTAACATTTGAAAGCGATTGCGTGGCATCACTTTTCGGAGGTTATTGTCATACAATAAGTTATTTGACCAATATGAAGAAATAGAAGGCAGTGAAAGGATGAACCGCTCCATTTCGTCTTGATTAGTGTCTTTCCAATCTTTTATCCTTGATGTTCTAAAAATGCTGTTATTTTTTCCTGTGCCGCATATTTATTTGTTGCATCTAAGAAGAGCTGAAAAATCTCGTCGGTGATTATCATTTTAAAAACATCATAAGGAGTTTTCTCATAGTTGTCATATAATGGAGCACAAATACCGGGCCTGTCCTCTGTAAAATCAAAATTTTTCTGGTAATTTCCAGCTATAGGACCCCAGGTGATTGAAGATGTTTCTGGCGCGATATTTATGTTCTCCGAGGAATTATCGTAAGCGTTTTGAGCAATTACATTTTTAATAATGTCATCAATACTGGAAAAATCACCGATAGCTGCATTTTCTAGCAGGGTAGGTGTCTCCAACTTATCAAGTAGCAAGGGTTGTTTCTCGGCAGATGTTGAAGCCTGAATATTGTGAGTAAGTATATCCCATAGGAAGGGATTTTTAGTACTATCTTTTGTTTTATTCAGACCAGTAAAAAATTGGTTATTGCGTTTGTAGATGCGCTTATGGTAGGGATAGATAGGCAACTTAACATACTAAATTGGTTCCCTTATAGCGCCATTCGTGTCTGGTTGAAGAAGTAAATGTAGAACTGTGGGCGAGGGGCGGGGAGTCGGCGCCACGCATGAAAATTTAAATTTTACAACTTTGAATTCAAATTTTCGCGCTTCCAACTTCTGATGGAAAAGTTAGAAGCGCGAACCTTTTGAATTAAAGCCAATATATTTTGGGAGATTAAAAGGAATAGGGCGACAAGCTTTATTAATATTAGATATTTACATAAGTTAATATAATAACAAGGCAAGTTTTACCTAGGATTGTGCTGTAAAGAATTAACATAGGAACAGCGTTCAGCTTTAAATAGGATCCTCTTCTGCCATGCTCAATTTTTTGGTTATATCCAAAATGTGTGTGACAAACTCTATAAGTTTTTTGAATGCCAATCTTATCTTTGCCACAGAGTAATGGATTTTGAATAGCATTTACCCGAATACACGGACATTATACTAAGATCGTAAACTGTCATAACTCTAAGAAAATCAGTATATAAGTAATGTTTATGATTATTCAGGATGAAAAGGTGTCCTGCATACATTTTTTTAGATAGCAACAATATTTCGTATACAGTATAGGCGCAAGGTGCCTTTTTGGCTCTTCACGATACACTCATTATATTACTTCGCCAAAACAAAAAAAAAATTACCTGGTCGCTTTTTGGAGACCTATACATTTTCACAGGTTTCCCACTTTGTACTTTACATCCGGGAACGCAACAATAAATCAACATTTTAGCAGAATAAACTTAACAAACTTGTTATAACTTGTCTGTAATTGCCGGACTCACTTTGTTCGTCCGGCAAACTTTCAGACTCGTCATAAAAATTATTGCTTTTTCTCCTAATAAAACAATAAACTATTTTTATATTTAGGTATAATTTTGTCTTCCTCTGACAACAAATTGCCACACAGTTGCAAAAATATTTAATCCGAGAAACCAATCAAACGAAAAACTAATATACTAGTCTATTTCAAACATTGTTTCTGTCATTCGTTGACCTTATTCAAAAAATTAAATTTCAGTCGAAATCCATTGCCATTCCCATTGCAGCCATAAAGCAGCTTTTATTTTTCGCCGCAAGGGAAAATTATTAACACAAGCTATCAAAGTAACCTATTTGCAATGAGTTTATTGGATACGAGTTTAATACCTGCGGGATAGACATTAATCCTGTGCAGATCATCGGTCGGTTTAATTGCATGTCGGGAACGATATCCATAAAAACTCATTGAAAAATGGGGGAGCACTTTCTTTGGTAATCCGGATTAAAAACTGTCGGCTTAGAACGAAATTATTTTTGGGCTGATGGAAATCGACCGCATTTAATATAAGAAACATTTTAAATCTAAAAATAATACTGGAAAGATTGTTGATTAAGATTGTGGTATGATCCGTATTGTACTGAAGTTAATATAGTTTTATCGTAACTAGGATTAAGAAGCTTGTGGATTATTGAGTTTTCCCTATAAGGAATATGGAATAATATTCTGTGAGACATGATGCATGACCCATATTTAGATTTTATAATTTGTTAGACGTTTGATACGAATTTTATTTTATTGATGTTTAGTTAAACTATCGTCTAAGTTCTGGTAATTTCACATGCGAATATTTTTATTCTCAGAATAATTGCTATAATTTCAATTGTGTCGACAATTGTTTCCGTAGATATTTTTTTTTATTTACTATTTTTTACGGTCGTCGGCGTATCAGAGGCCATCTTGTACCGGTCATCGACTGTACGGTTTTTAATCGTGCGGTCTACCGACTGGGGAGTGTGAAACGGCACCTTCATCCTACGAGATATCCGATCTCATCCGGCCTGTCCGGCGTGAATAGGATGGTTTTGATGTCGATTCATTTTATACTCTTCCCTAAGACAAGAGCACCGCGGTGTTTCCCAAGCGGTCACCCATCC
Organism: Polydrusus tereticollis; assembly: GCA_963920685.1. Lineage (NCBI taxonomy): Eukaryota > Metazoa > Arthropoda > Insecta > Coleoptera > Curculionidae > Polydrusus > Polydrusus tereticollis. The sequence goes on along the minus strand of OY987331.1, from coordinate 109,650,138 downwards.
AAGTACTAACCGCGCTCGACACTGTTTAACTTCGGTGATCTGACGGGAACCATTTCCATTTTAAAATTCTTTATTTCCTATAATTTTACATCACTAACTTACAACTAAAATATCCTAACTTAGCCTAATTACGTGAACTAAAACTAACTAGTCTATTTACAATGTTTTGGGCGCATATGGACCGTAAGCATACGGCCCAAAATGCGCCCAAATACCTGGCTTTGAGCCAGGCGGCCGATGTTTATGGCCTTTTGGTTGTTTGCTAGTGATCAGGTATCACTTAGCACTTCACTCCGTACCGGCAAGCGCCTTTACGGGTATTGAGGATGCGTTTGTTGCTCAGTTGAGCTTAAAAGGACTCATGAACACAAGTCCGAGCACAATTTTATTATTATTAGGAGTTTGGAAAGTCAATGGGAAAAGCATGCTGGGAAAAATTTGGAAAAAAAACCAGTAAGATTAAATCAGGTACTAACAATTATCTTCGCCCACAGCGGAGAATTAAAAATGCACTGTTGCATAGGCCATAGGCTCCAGGTGGAGAAAGGCCGAGAATTGTAGCGTGTCTTGTTGTCTGGGTCAGTTCGCGTCTCGTAAGTCCGTCCCACTGCCGTTTCTCGTGTTTCAAATGCATGTTTTGGGCCGCAAAAATCCGCCGAACGACCCGGTAATGTTGGAAGTCCAGCGTGACCTTTGTGGTCTTTTATGCATTTGTTTGTATGTTTGTTTGTCTGTATTATTTTTTGGTTGTAGGTTGGTTTATTTATTGTTTGTTGTTATTGTTGCCGTATGTCTGGCAGTGAGGTTTAGTAAATGGGCAGTTTATAGTACAGTGGTTTGTGTGTGTTTTGTTCATCATTGTCTGCTCTTCTGTCAGTAATATTTCTAGTCAATGGTGAGGCCTATAGTTTGTAGGTGTAAAATTTGTTTGATATGTCTGTTATGTATGTCAGTATGTCGTCAATCGCTGCCATATGGTGCAGGTCCGCGACCGTGACGTATCGATTCGATGACGTCACGCATCGCAGGATCTTGTTTTCGAGTCTCAGCAACCTATGTTGCTGAGTAATCGAAGCACTGCACCATACGGGAGCACCGTATGTGAGTATTGGTCTAATAATTTGTTTATAAATAAGTAGTTTGTTTGTCGGTGAGAGGTGGGAATTTTTGGACAGGATGGAGTAAAGGCTTTGCATTGCTGCAAAGCCTTTTTTAAGGGTTTCTGTTATGTGGGGTTTGAAGAATAGTCTTTCGTCGATAGTTAAGCCTAGGTATTTAAATCGTCTTTGTGGTAAAATTGTTGTGTCATTTATTTTAAGTGGTACAAAAATTTTATTGTTAGTAAATTTTTTCGTCAAAATTGCGCAAACTGTTTTAATTGGATTTACCGCTATTTTCCATTTTTTAAAATAGGGGTCCAGGATGTTAATATGCGACTGGACTTGTCGCTTAGCGGCTTCCGCATAAAAAGATTGCGCGTAGATTAGTGCATCATCCGCGTACAATGCAAGTTTGGTGAGGGGATACCTCGGGAAATCGGCTGTGTACAGGTTATATAACAGTAGTGACAGCACGGTTCCCTGAGGGACCCCCGCATTAACCACTTTTGCAACGGACAGTGCACCCTCTACTTTGACGAAAAAGGTCCTGTTTTGTAGGTATGTATGTAATAAAGTTATTAGGTATACTGGAAAGTTATGTATTGTTAATAGTTTGAATAACAGTCCGTCGTGCCAGACAGTGTCGAAAGCCCGACTGATATCTAAGGACAGTAAAACTGTGTTTTGGCCTTGATTAAATTTGTTTTTGACATCAGTCAGGACTCTCGTCAGTGCCTGGACTGTGCTGTGTCCTGGTCTAAAACCGTATTGTTCGTTAGGTATGTTGTCTAAAAGTTTATGTTTTTTCAATTTAAGTAGTATAGTCTTTTCTGTAATTTTTGAAAGTGTGTTGGTCAGTGCAATTGGTCTGTAAGAGTTCGGTAGTTTAGCGTCCTTGTGCGGTTTAAGTAGTGGAATTACTATAGCCTATCTCCATCCTACAGGGAATGTTGTAGCGTATTTACTGCGTTTATAATATACAAGACTTGTACAAATGCTTTCCGGGGTAAGTTTTTTATTAAGATATTAGGAAGCCCGTCAGGTCCAGGGGCTTTTTTCAGAGGAATAAGACGAATTATTTCGCTAAGTTCCCTGGGCGTGACGAGCAGTTTGGATAGGGCTGGGGGGGGGGGGGGGTATGGGGTATTTTTGTCTCGTAATGTTAGTCATTCTATTAGTTATATGATTTTGTTCGTTTTTCGTGTTGTCGGGAGAAGTACAAACTGCTGCAAGCGCTTCCGCTAAACAGTTTGCCTTCTCCTTGTCTGTTTGTGTTTGTTGACCTGTCATTGTTGGTATCTTATTAAATTTACGTTTGAGGCGCTTGGTCAGGCGCCACAGTGACGAGTCCTGTGCTGTTAGTCCTGTCAGTGTGTCATTCCATGTCTTGTTTTTGTATGCATTGATTTTGTCACGTATTGTTTGTTGTAATTCTGTCATTCTTCTTTTGTCAATTTGTCTGCGTGTCCTTTGCCAGATTTTTCTTAGTCGATTTTTAAATTTGATTAAGTCTAGTATGTCTTGTGGTAGTCTGTCTTCTTTATGTCTTATTTTTACTTTTTGTCCTATTTGTCTGTGTGCCTGTTGCATAGTGTTTGTCAGTTTTGTCACTTCGTGCTCTAGTGTTGTTATATCTTCAATATTGTTATTTATCGTAACTTTGTCGTTTAATATTTGTCTGTACGTATTCCAGTTTGTGTTTTTTAAAATAATTGTATTTGTCCGGGATTCGAAAAGCATTTGTACTTGCCATTCGATTAAAATTGGTAGGTGATCGGAGTTTAATTCGTTCAGAACAGTCGCCTCGGACAAGTCCATGATATTTTTGTTTAGATAAAAATCAATGAAAGTAGGCGTGGTGCCATTATACGGGTAATGTGTGGGCGTGTCCGAGGCGACTATCTGAATATTGTTGTTCAAAATATAATCACAAATTAGATTGCCATGTCTGTTATTCCTATGGTTATGCCACATGTTGTGACGTGCATTCAGATCCCCCGCCATAAGTACCTGGTCATAACTGGCGAAAAATGGTTCTATGTATTGGTTTGTCAACCGAGTGCGGGGTGCGGCATATACCGCACTTATCACCACTCCATTTCTCAAGCGAATTGACACATGCTCCACAGCAGTTATATAATTGTCAATTTGCATATGTGAAATAGTCTGTTTGATGAGTATGGCAACACCGCCCCCACGCACATTTCGGTCCGCCCTGTAAATATTATAATTGCGAATTTTAATAGAATCATTTTCCGTCAGCTTGGTTTCGGTGACGAACATAATGTCAACCCTATGAAAAGTTAGAAATGAAATTAATTCTCCCAGCCTGCTTTTCACGCCATTGGCGTTCCAATTTACTATTTTTATTGGTTTGAATTTGTATAACGTGTGAAATTGTAGCTCGGAAATGTATCCATGAATGCCATTAATTTATATGGTATTTCGGCTTTTTGCGGAGAAGTTGTGATTGCAACCAGTTCCGCAAAAAACCGAACTACCTCACCCATGTTTACGGCTTTAGCACCCTCAACAATACCCATAATTTCGCTTACCGGTAAATTTGTGTTGGCGGTCGCACTCGCACTGTGTTGTTGTTGCTGGTGTTGTTGTTGATGTTGGTGCTGCTGGCTGGCAGGTAGGGGTGCTGATGAACCACCTCTGGCAGGCAGCGATGGGAAATGGGATGAATTTAAAGGTGGGGAACCGGTGCTTTAAGTGTCGCTAGGCCCTTGCCCAACCATAGATATTAATCGGCGAATATCGCTATCCATAGATGAAACTATCAAACCTTAGAAGGGTAAGTGCCAATATATACCGGCTTTATATTTTGTATGGAAATTGTTGGGAAATATTCCTAAATATAGAAGTTATCCGAGGCATAATAATTCACCCGTGATTATGGCGGATTATCATTGTATGTAATTTTTTAAGGGCAATGACTCTCGGTAGGTTTGCTTGGACGATCGCGGCGAGGAACGAACCTACTCGTCGAGGAGTAGGCAGCGACATATTCTTCCAGGACCGATTTTCTCGCTGTGTGTATTTTTATTCTGTCACTGTGGATTTAATGCGTTGCGAGGCGCGACCGATTCCGATTAGTCCTTATTCATTATCTCATCGTTACGGATGCATCGATATGGGAAAATACTTACCACTTTCAATATGGAATATTGTAGATATGGAAAAATTCGTTTGTTCTTTAAAGGAAGGGGGTTCTGCAAACAAATGGCGTTGTTGTTTTTACTGATATAATATTATGATAATAATAATTAATTATTGTATATGAAATGTAGGTACGATTTAAATATACTCTTGCTTCCTAACTAAACCATCATACATGAACCACATTCTATTTGAGCAAATACTCCTCTAGCAACCGGTGATTGTTATGGTCCTTCTGGCAGAAAAAGGGCCAATTAGGTGATGTTCAACAATTCCAACCCAGATATTTAATGAAAAGTACTTCTGTTGGCTAGATTCCACAATGCGGGACTTCTGAGAAGTTTCGCGTACATTATTTCACAGTCAAATACGGGGTTTTGCGCAATTTTCTCCGAAAATCATTGAGAAAAGATGATTCGTAGGGAAAATATCGTGAGCTATAATACGACTCTGTGTGTGAATCTGGGGACTTTAATTTCTATACTAGATTGTCAATATAGCGTCAACTACTAAAATATAATATCATTGTCAAAAAATCTCTGGTAAATTTGGTCGACTTGAATAGATTTTCAAAATAAATATTAAATAATCAAATTCCAATTTTTGAAGCAAACTTTAAGCCTTTTCTCTTTTACTTTTTCAAAAAAATTATTAGGGAATGCTAAGGCATCTTTAAAATTTTTTACAGTCTGAAAGAAGCAGAAGATATTAATATAGCAAACCGAAATGCCTTCACTCGCCAGCTCACCACCAGCCACTACCCCACACTTCCATAAATTTATTTATTTATTATAATAATGCGAATTATTCGCTTTTGTAATTCGTATATATGACATTTTAAGCCGGCGTCCCATGCATACGATTTCCGACGATACGATGATCCGACAGTGCTCTCATTGGTGAAAAATTTTGGCGGCAAATTTTATCCGAACATTTTTAACAATCTACGATGCATCGTACGAGTTAAATTTAGCTTAACTTTTGTCCGATGTCGGATGATTTTTAACCATACTTTTCTCGTTTAATTTTTTGTTTGGCATGTTCATTCATTATTAATTTCGGTGGCATAATATAAAAAAAAAGTGTGTTCTGTTTTGATATTTAAACCACAGAAAGCTGTAAACTACCTTAAACAAAGTACTTAAGTAAGGTTAAGTTAACGAAAAATGTATTCTTCTTTTTGACACTCTTAATAGAGATTTTAGACACGACACGGATCCATGGGATATGTAAAATATTTTCGTACGAATACCAAATTGTTCTCGGATATCGGACGTCGGAAATCGTATGAATGGGACGCCGGCTTTAACCGTTCAACTACGACCACGGTTTAGCAGTTTACTGCCACTGCTCAATTTTAAAAATACGACATGCCGATAGGGGAAACCCAAATAGAACGGGAAACGCCGTACATTTACGAATAAGAATACTCACACTGACCTGAATTTACAGCGCCATTTTTAGAATTGCCTTTGTTTTTAAGTTGCCTTTGGCTGTTCAGCCACTCAGCCAGTCGCTTTTAACAAACACTTAAAAGCATCCTATGTCCAAGCCGGGATTCGAACCCGAGACCTCTCGGTTGCCGGGCGAAACCGCTTTAGCCCGATCACCGAGCTCGACTAGAATTGCCTTCAGGCTTAATGCTACACCGTTCGGAAGTCGAGGTTTGATTTTACTGTATCGATGTATCAATGTTTAAAATAAAAATCGATGTCATCAAAAGAATATCGAAACTTAAACATCGATGCTAAAATTTCTTTAAAGTAACACAGCAACGAAAACGCACATAGTCCAAAGATCTTTCAACTTTCGTAAATTAGAGAGCGCTTAGTCAGAATTAATTTAGAAATTGGAGCAGAAAAATAGAACTTTGCCCAGTACTGTATATATTTTGAGTATTATCATTTGAAGATCTTTTGTGTATTAAACCTACGGTTTCTAAAAAAAATAAAATAAAAATAAAAAAAATTAAAATACCAAGCTTATAAATAAATAATGGTTGACAATTGTCTCGATGTTTTGCTCCACTCATGTACCTAAGCACTATTTTCCGGAGAATAGAAAACGGAATTTAAAAGATGCTGATTACAGAGTACCAGAAATGCAATACCATAACCTCATATGGGATTCAAAAATTGAGTGATCTATCATTTTCCCGCTGAACAACCATTTAATTCAATTTGCCTGTTTTCCTTTGTATTTAAACAAAGGAAGTTACAGTCGCACTAAGCGAGAATTTTTTAAAGACCTTGATTTACGACACTCTACAATACTTTACCTGCTGCTTGAATGCCGCAAAAGAGCGGTGTCTCGGCGAAAAATGTAAACTGGACACTAATATCAATATTTGGAAGATCGTATATATACAATAGAAATAAGATAGTGACCAATACAGAACAATCAGGTACCCAGAACTGGACAACAGACAAGCCAGAGCGTCTTACATTAATGAACACAACGTGGGAACTCTCGCAGAGACACAATGAAAACAATTCATTTGCTGCCTCACAAATGTTATAGTACTGAAGCCCTTGCAGCAGTACTCTGTGATTAAGACAGTCGAATGTCTTGGAAAAATCACAGAATATTGCCGTAACAGCATCACCAATATTTTTGGACTGAACGCCAAACTAACAGAAAGTTATATGGTTATTGGTTGTTAAAAAGTTAAGTAGTCCAGATTCCCTATTAAACATAAAGGAAATTGGTCCCGCAGAATAGAAACATTAATGGAATCGACAAGAGCATGAATTGTGACCTCCGGTAAGCACTCCAACACCCTGACGGAAATGCCATCAGATCCAGCCAGACATTTATGCTTCATTCGCCTAAAGACATCTGGCAGCTCACCCATATCTGTAAAAGTCAGACAAAAATCTTGTGGATACCACACATCGGTAAGATATTCCAGAGGATTCATCTTGCAGGCAAGTCAGAAGTTAATCTTCGCGCCAGAGAGCAGTATAATTGATTTAACGCATCGGGTTGTAAAGAATTATTTTTTCCTCTTAAGTTATTAATTATGGCCCACTGCTCTTTAGTTTTACAGATTTCTATACCTCGGCTTATCCCCGATTTTCTGTTTCTAGCTCCTATGTTCCTGAAAGGAAAATATTTGCTAAAAACCATGCGATAATTGTATATGAAAAGTAGTCAAGGATTCTGTGGATTGAAAAACGTTATCCCAATGCAATAAAGTGCATTGTCCTTGAAATTTTCTTAAATTTCTCGCACTGGATATCCTACCCTTGTCAGTTCCATCACGATACTGGCGATCTTGATAAGGAAAACGAACCAGTATTCCCGTATGGTCTAAAAGTTCTGTGAATAGTGTATTAACAGCTTTATTTAAGGTCGAAGTTAGTACAAATGCAGTCTCCTTTTTGAATTCATTTATTTTCATAATCTAGTTTTATCTACATATGCGCTTAAATTACGGTTTGGCCTAGGTAGTGGCTCATATTTACAATTAGTATAGGTAGTGAACAACTTTCCGGTGGTGACCTTACAGCGTATTATGGAAGTATATATTGCCCTGGCTCAAAGATATTTCCCGCGTTTACGATAATCAACTGGGATACGGCTTGGCATTTGGGGAAAAAACTTCCAAAAAACCCCATTTACTTTCTTCAGTCAAAACATTATGTCCGCCATAGCAGACAACTTCAATGCAGTGGACGATAGCTCCAATCAACCAGCACGGAGTGCCGTCGGAAGGAGGCCATTACGATAAGGGCGTAGATTTTCCGTTTTGTGGGTAAGTCTTTGTCGGAGGCGTCGCCAGTACTTCCCCCCCCCACTGGCCAACGGCATGTGTATCGACCGTGTGGATGTTGCTGTGTAAAAAATGTATTTATTCTTTAAAGTTCCGTCAATTTTAATTAAGCGCAACACTTAGTTAAATTTATAAACTCAGTTTGTGCAAAGTTCGATAGCTCCGAGAATGTTTCCCTGTACTTTAAGGTAGATATTGTTTATATTCGCAGTTTAAAGAGTTGATTTCGATTAACGAAAAAAGTTCGTGACGTTGAGGTTCAGTGGTGAATCCTAATCTAAAAGTTACTCGACATAGCTATAGGTACTTATTGTTATGTATAAACTCAGTTCGTGCGAAATTCGATAGTTCCGAGAATGTCCCGATGTAGTTCGAGATAAGTTAATTCTGACCAATGAAAAGAGTTCGCAATATCGAGGTTTAGCTGACAGAGAAAATACCTTCAACTTAAAATAAACGGAACGCTTAGTTGAATTTATAAACTCACTTTGTGCGAAGTTCGATAGTTCAGGTTAGTTAGTTAGTTAGTTAGTTAGTTAGTTAGTTGGTTAGTTAGTTAGTTAGTCTTTGAACTCTGTTATTCTGTTCAGGTATATTTTGGGTTTCTCAAGACCTTTAATATTGTGTGAACTTCAACGTAATGATTATATTAAATTAGAGCTAGGAAAAAATATGATTGCATTACTCTCTTCTTTGAACCTTAGCTCAAAAGCAAAGGGTTAAAACTTAATATTCAAAGTTTTACTGAAACAAGTGTACCTACGTGAACAATGAAGAGAATATTATTTTACCAACTGTTTAGACCTACACACATATCGTCTTTTCCTTAATGCCTTGGAAATTATAATGCAATCTTGCACGAGCTGATTGCTAAATCCAATAAGGCAAACTTTATTATTGCAAATATCGGTGCATGTTGCGAGCATCTCGTCTAAACGTCCCTCAAGTTACAATAATTAAAGTTTATCCTTAATTAAACTATGTAACTCCAGACTTGCACTAATTGAGCTTACATTGTGCATGTGACTTAATGAATGGATAGAAATCGGTATACATTTCTTATAATATTTCACACTAGCTTGAATATTATCCCCCAGCTTCGCTTGCCATCAAAACAAATTATGATATTAATGGGTTAAATTGGGAAAAATCCCTTCTTAGTGAGTCTAGTTATAATAAATTACTGATATTGAAAAAATAACAGTTCTAAAATAAATGTAAGACTATTTTTAAATAGCAAAATAATACTACTTCACAAGTGGTAATCACAATATGACATATAAAAATGTATAGACTAGCGAATATTGGGGAGTGCAGCAAATAAAATAATACTCTTTAAAGTTATTCCAAGCTCTCGATAAATATGTATATATGTGAGAACTTTATTCTCTAGCCACTTGTTAAGACCTTATACAATAAGGATTAACCAAATTATGCGAAAACAGCTATTCTCTGGGCTACATGTCCCAACAAGCGCTGAATTATATATAAAATTTGGCGTATTTTGACTGACACTGTTAGTACTAAAATACAAACTCAGATTGCAGAAACTACCGGAAAAGAAAGGAATGAATCTTTATTTAAAATGGTAGGATGCTACGCTGTTGCTACCTGTAGACCGGTTTCGAACTACTTGGTTCTCGTCAGTGCAGGGCAAGCATGACAAGCGAGCATACCTACCATTGAAAAATCGAAACATCCTATAGCCATAATATTGTTCTGCCTATATTCTATTAGGCTTGCCACCAAATTACTACAGTGCATTTAAGTTCGCTCGTGGAACAAAATCACCTAAAGCTGATTTTTGCGTTAATGTCTAGCTTTGGTCGCCCCGATTAACATACAAAAAGTCCCCACCCCTCCGAGGGTGCAAACCACCCCTAAACCACCCCCAAAAGTACATTTTCTTAGTTTTTGCCTATTATCTCGAATATGGTTGACTTTTAAAAAAGAAGTAGATATTAAAATTAAAGTCAATAAAATTATCTACAAACTGATGTATATAAGTCTATATTTTAATTAGCACAGTGGCGTGCACCAAACGTTTTAAGTCGGCAAAGTACATTTTTTTTGTTAATTTTTTATTTATCTCAAAACCGGTTGATTTAAAAAAAAACAACTAGATAACAAAGCCAGTAAAAATACCTACAAAATGATGTATATAAGTACATATTAAAATTAACACAGTGGCGTACACTAAAGGTTTTTATGGTACTAATAATACTTTCCATCGTGTAGCGTAAACGCGGTAACGGACATTATTTTCCATATTATAAACGAAGAAACAATTATAAAATTACTTAAAAATTGGTAGAACAATATAATACCCATTTACTATCTTTTTTTCACATAGAAAACCAAAAAAATGGTTCTTTCAAAACATGTTAGGAAAATTCTTTTAAAAAATCAGTTTAACCACAATGTCACTAGATTTCCATGGCCTTCTATATGAAAAAAAGAAAGTAAATGTTTTAACTGCCACTCTAATTAAATCAGAGGCGTAGAGCAAGAATCGAAATTAATAGGTATCTTATTTAAACAAACTCTTCTTCGTGATCATCCTCGTTTTCAGTCGGCTTAGGGACGACGATATTGCTGCAGGACTATCCTTGGCATTGTCCACAGAGATTGGAGCAATCTAAGCCAGCCTTCCTACAACTGCACAGTTTTCCACATTCCGTCCTACAGTTGCAGAAAACCAATAGTTATACTTACTTATTAATGATATTTCATTGATATTAAAAGCACATTAAATAATAGATCTTTGCACACTAGCCATTATTTTTAAAACCCGGTTTGCGTACCGCAGTGTTATTCTATCCAGCCCGTCTGGATTCCATCCGCCTACTATGTAGTAGGAACGGGCCGGTTATAAACAGGTTACAATTTTTGGCACACACAAATCTAAATAAAATGTAAATAAAGTATTATGAACCTATTTACTGTGATTATTTTTTCATTTTAACGTTATTTTTAACTACACATTTTCTCTAAGCAACACGTGATTTTTTTAAGAAATCCAAAACATAGCGATTTTAAACGCCTAGTGCACGCCACTGTGTTAACTAAAATATAGAGTTATATACATCAATTTGTAGATAATTTTATTGGTTTTAATTTTAATGTCTAGCTTTTTTAAAAAAAAAAAAACAACCATATTCGAGATAATGGGCAAAAACTAAAAAAAATTACCTTTGGGGGTGGTTTTGGGGCGGTTTGCACCCTCGGAGGGGTGGGGACTTTTAGTATGTTAATCAGGATGACCAAAGTAAAACATTAACGCAAAAATCAGCTTTAGGTGATTTTGTTCCACGAGCACCATAGGAATGAAAATAACGGCCCTGGAGTAAATTGCGATGAAGTGGAAGTGTATTGTCCCATATAGGAATACTCCAAATTTCATTGAACTTAGACGTTAGAAGAACCACAGTCCAAAATATTATAAAATATTTCAGATTAGTTTTAATTTTATGATTTCATTTAACACGATTTCTCATTTTTACTATAACATTACCTTCGTTTTCTTATTTTAGAATAGGATACATACCTATCCATAATTGATACTTCATCAGTAATTAGATAATGAAGATTTTGATACAAGGCTGGACATCCATCCTTGGATGTTAGATATGATTGAAGATCGAAGACTTTAAAATAAGATTTTTTTCACAGACAAGGCAACATTAATTTAGTAGTGCGGGTAAGGGTCACAATTTGCACCATTGGTTAACCACTAATACACATTGGATGCAGACAATACAATTCTTTTACGTTAGTATGTAGCTGAGAAATTTATAAATCTAGTAAAGTTGATTAATTTAATTAACAAGTTTAAGAAAATTGATTTCGGGGTTCCTACCTAGCTAATTGAAACAAGTAATATTCTTTTTATCTATTTTTCTTTAATAATCGTATCGTTTACCGGCGGCCGATGTCTAACTATTTTGTCTTAAATTAAGATATTAGCATGCGGCTCTCACCAGATTTCGCAGTTTTTGATCTATCTATTATCTAAATAAATATTCATATAAAGAAGGTCCCATTGAAAACGTTTAAAACAATTGAAAAATCTGTTGATTTTGCAAATAATAACCTTTAGCGCTGGCGACTATAACAAACGATAGTCATACAAAAATTTAAATGTTACTATATAGAATAAGCTCTTTCAAACGAAACAAAGTTCATAAAATATGGTTAAGGCAAACCGAAGTTATTAGTTTTTCTGTCAAAACAGGTTCGCCCTCCTCTCCTTAGTCTATTGTGCGAGTTAGAGCAATATGTATACCTATGTATGAAAGTAAAGTATTTAATGTTCAATCTCTAGAGAGAGTAAAAATTAAATATCGGTGCATCTCACCTAAAACAATGGGAGAAAAGAATGAATTGACTCCCTAAAATCCTGGTATAAGGCCTTTCCACAAACAAAACTGTTAAATTTAAATTGATCGGGTAAAAAATAAGTAATTAGAGTTTTAAGAATTTCCATTCTGAAGTCGGTCGACTTTGTTATCGTCGCTTTTGTTTAACCGACAATAAAATTAAATCTATTGATTGAAAAAGTTTCCCGTCAATTCGGACTGAATAAATCTCAAACAAGCGCAAGAGATTTCAATCTTTATTGTTTAAATTGGTTTTTCTTCAAAATCAGCAATTTGTTCTAAATGGCCGATTCATTAATAAGATAATAATGTAAATAACTTTGGTTATTTACATTTTCTAATGCTTTCTAAAGGTTAGATATGAAGAAAATATTACTTTTAATTTGGGATAATGTTGAGTTAAGCTAGTATTGTAGTTTTGACTTAAACGAGGGTGCAATAGTTTAGGGTAGACAATAGACATAGCATAGTTTTTTTTTTGAAAAATGCTTGGACACGGGTATTGTTATTTAAGCTGTGACCTTTCTTATTTAAAAATATTGACACTACGTGTCCTAAATTAGAGATATGACGTCATTGAGATTTTTTTGAAATGGTAATCCTAGTTTTTTATTTAATATTTTTGAACAGCATATTGGGTTACACCTAGTCACCAAATTTCAAATTTTCAATTCTTGTCATTTATAGAATATAAAACAAAAATTAATTTTATTTACTTTAAAGAAACATTCAGTAAAAAAGGTAGTATCTGTCGTATCTTTACTTTTTTTGTGTCAATTTAAAGCAACGCCTTTAGAGGAACAATTCTTAGTTGGGGGAAGAGAACATACTTGCAATGAGGCGCATTTAAAGGCTACTGACAGAATGATTAAACAAATAATTAAGCTACGTTAGCTGGATTTGAGGTATTCCAGCGGCTGGCTTAGAGGTAAGCGATGTTAAGGTTACTTAACATGGTCTTACTAAGAGGGGACTCTGGATCCATAAAGGTCTAATTTACGCGCTAAAGCAGGCAAATGAATATTAAACCTGACATAATTAAGATAAAGTAGTTTTCATGCGGTGTAGTTATCATGACCGGTAAATGATAAAAAGGGGTAGAGATGCGTCTTAACTAGCCTCTCTTACCGAAATGTCAACGTCACCTGCTCGCGGTACACTCTGCTTCTACAAACGAGGCTCAGACGACGGAGTCCCGGCGGTATAACCGTAAAAGCAAGGCTGAGAAAATTAAGTCTTTTTGATACACGGCCCTTAGTCCCCGGCAGCTCCCGAACCCACGGTTATGATAGCGACCGGCAGGGAGAGAGAGTAGAGGGTGCAAAGAATCACCGGGTTAGATCAGGCTATCAAAGAAGACGACTGCAAATTACCACGTTGAATGTAAGAACACTGTCATCGGAAGAAAGACTGCTGGAACTGCAGAAAGAACTGACGCATATCAAGTGGGACCTAGTAGGGATGAGCGAAGTTAGAAGAAAAGGAGAGCAACAACAAAAACTAAAGTTGGGGTACCTGCTCTACCATATAGGAGGAAAAGACTCGACCGAAGGAGGTGTCGGGTTTATTGTAAACAAAAAACATGCCAATAATGGTACCCAGATAGAAAGTGTAAGCATAAGAGTAGCATACATTGTGAACCATAAATACAAACTAAAAATAATCCAAACCTATGGCCCAACAACTGCACACCCGGACGAGGAAATAGAAGTCTTCTACGAGGACATCGAAAAGGCAATGAGTCAATCACCGGCCCATTACAACATTATCATCGGTGATTTCAATGCTAAGCTTGGACGAAAGGAAGACGAAAACGAAATCGCTATGGGTGAACACGGTTATGGTCAAAGAAACCAACGAGGAAATATGCCCTTGGATTTTATGTCCCACCATAGACTATACGCCATGAACGCTTTCTTCAAGAAAAGCGAACAAAGGAAATGGACATGGGCAAGTCCAAATGGTATAAATACAAACGAAATAGACTATATAATCGTCGAGAGGAAAAACATAATACATGATGTAAATGTTTTGAATAAATTCACATTTGGTTCGGACCACAGAATAGTTAGAGCCAAGGTGGCCACAAACACAAAGCGGGAGAGAGAAAATATGATTTCAAAACGTTCTTCACGGAAATAGTCACATGTTAAAGACCTAGGTGCCGACCAGGAGCTGACAAGGCGGGATATAGAGAAAGCCGACGTAATGGGAGCAGATCATGTGGATATTGAAGTACTAAACCAAAAAATTAATGAAACGGTATAAAGGGCACAGGAGCGGTGGTGCTTGAAAGGCTTGAAAGTTTAACATAAGCTTAGTGAGAAAACAAAAAAACTCATGAAAAAAAGAAGAGAGTTAACGCTCAGACATTCTACAAACGCAAACCAGCTGAGGAACCTAAATAAAAGTATTTCAAAGAGTATAAGGAGGGACATAAGAAGATTTAAGACAGAAGAAATAAACAATGTCATTAAAAACAACAAAAGCCTGAAGGCCCTCCGGAGAAATCTTGCTCCCTGCGCTACGATGATTTGCAAATTCCAAAACAGGACGGGCCAAACCACATCAAATAAAGATAAGATTGTAAAGATAGTTGAAGAGTTCTATACCCAGCTTTATAAAGAAGAAAACTCCTCCCCCACAGAAAATATGCCTCGCTTACCTCACGTCCAAAATCAGGGCTCTAAAGACATACTAGATATTACCTTGGATGAGATAAGAAAGTCGCTGTAGAAAATGAAAAATAACAAATCCCCAGGAGACGACGAAATCACCATAGAATCAATCAAAGCAGGCGGAAGCAATGTGCTTAAGGCTATAAGCATGCTTTTTAACGCATGTCTTCAAAAAGGGACCACACCTTCTCAATGGGATAACGCAGAAATAGTTATAATGCACAAAAAGGGAGACATTTCAAGATTGGAAAACTATAGACCTATAAGTCTACTGTCACATATTTACAAACTCTTTATGAAGATAATAGCAAAACGCTTGACATCTAAATCATCTATATCAGCCGCGCAAACAAGCTGGTTTCAGAGCAGGTTACGGAACAAATGACCACCTTCAAACTATCAAGGACCTGATAGAAAAGTCGATCGAGTATAATCGGCCGCTCATCATGGTCTTTGTGGATTTCGAAAAGTCATTTGACTGAGTAAACCATCACAAAATGTTGTTAGCGCTGGCGGACGCTCGTTTTGATCATTGATGTACCTCACTGCTTGCTGAAGAGCATATATGAGCGAGCAACGGCAAGTGTAAGGCTGCACACAAGCACAAATAAATTTCAAATTGGAAGAGGAGTCCGTTAGGGCGACACAATATCCCCAAAACTCCTTACTGCTGTACTGCCCTACTAAGCAAAACCCCCGCAAAAGGATAAACTACCAAATGGAGATAAATGACGTTTACTATAAAGCCTAGTGCCGACCAATTCTAATAGGCATTTTTAATTTATTTTTCTGTCAAATTCGAGTTTTTTTTTTATATATTTCTACCGAACTAATTGTTGTTGGAATATTTCAATTTTTTCTAGTTAGAAATAGTAGAATTGTGTTTATGTCTACTACCAAAAATTAAGATAGCATAGGTTTGCTAAGCAAAATCACAGTAAGGCCTTTTACCGTGTTTTCACTTAGTTTTTTAATAAATATCTGTGCAAAAATACTATAGGTGGTTTGAAGTTAGAAGAAGAACATTTACAAGAAGTATTGAACAGCTTTTTATTAAAATTCTAAAATTTTTTTTTTCCAGGTGAGATTTCAAAAAAAGATTTAAAATTATTATTTAAAACAAAAAAAAAATAGAAACTAAAATCAAACCGGTCAGATCTGGGTCACTCAGTAACAACTGACAAGTCTTTCCAAAACTGTTGTCGATTTTGCGGTAAAAGACCACCAAGTTTTTCTAAAATATTATTACGTCGTTCTACAGGCACACCACATGGTCCACTTTTTAGATTTTCAGATCGCCCTAGATTAAGTAATTCTCTGCGATTTTAATATGCAGTGGGTTTTTTTTAACACGGGACAGGATTTGGATAATTTTAAACCCTATGTGAGGCACATTATTTGTATTAGACAAGTGATACTAAAACTTGAGAATAGACAATATTTGAGATGAGAAAAATAAGTTTCTCCTACAATATGCGTAAAAAAATTCTAGGAAATACCCAAAAGGACCTTTTAATTTTGTAAAATTTACACTTTTGAACCCCCTTGTACTTTATGTAATTAACTAGGTACCTTAGGTAAAGTTGAATATTATGATACCGCTGTTAGTATTTTTATGACATAATATAATAATGTCACATACCTGTCAAAAATACCTGGGTAAATTTATATAATATACAGGACTGGGCAAAACAGCGTGATATTATAACTTAAACTGATACTTTTCAATACTTTGCGTTAGCAAAATAAGACAAACATAGTCATAACTTGGGTATGATACCACAAGTAACATTTGTGTAAAATGTTAACCTAAAGTTCTTAATAGAAACATAGGCTAACATGGCTTTAAGATTTACCATGCAAAACCTAATGTTCCGCCTTAAAGAAAAACGCACTGTTTAAGCATTTTTTAACATTAGGTATATTAACGAAGAAAAATTGGAAATAAATTTCTGTTTACTGAGCCCTAATTCAAAAATATAATGCAACACTCTGTAAAATAATATTGAAGTAAGTAGCCAAATCTTTCCAAATTTATGCGCCCATGGATTCCGATTGTGATATTTCTACATAGGTTATAGGTATAAGTGAATGAATTGTGAATTCTCGATATTAGACTTCTTAGAATAGAAATAGAAACTTACTCACTCTCTTGAATAATTATTAGGTACACCTTACTGACTAAAAGTAAAACTTTTGTCCAGAAACTAATTAAAACTCACTCTACAACTGTTTAACAACCACCAAGTTAGTGGTAAAATTACACTAAACGAAAAATCACCGTTTACCGCGCGTAATAGAACAGCGCTGCCAAACTTAAGAAGAACACCGTATTTAAGACAAGCTAAGCAAAAACACCGCAAATTTTGACTCATTTGTTTGTTTTGCGGTGTTTTAGCTTAGTATCAGCATTCTATCATATTTTTGCTTAGTATCACTGGGGATATTAATAAATACGGGGTATAGGCACATGTAAATACTCATATATAAACCTATTTTACGGGATTTTTGCTTAGTAGATGGATACATTTTAATGCTACCTATATGAAAGTCATTATAACTCATTTTCGACAAAAAATCAATTTACGGGGGTTTTGCTTAGCAGGGCAGTGTATTGGAGTATGCCTTTAAGATAGTGAAGTGGGAAAAAAGGGGTATAAACATCAATGGAAAGTTTCTAAGCCACCTGAGACGATATCGTCATAATAGCTGACAGTGTGACCAGGCGCAGAGTATGCTGAAGGACCTTCACGAGGTGAGCCAAGATGTGGGATTAAAAATAAACTTCCCAAAGACACAATACATGACTAATCTCGTCTTGAGTGAGGATATTTCGGTGGGAAACAGGCGTGTTGAGCAGGTGATTTCTTATAAATACTTGGGGCATGAGGTGCAGATCGGCAGAGATAACCTTACCTGCGAATTGAAAAGAAGGATAGGCTTAGCATGGGCGGCATTTGGCAAGCTTAGGGATGTCTTTAAAACAAACATACCTATATGTCTCAAGAGGAAAACATTCGATCAGTGTGTCCTGCCAGTACTGACCTATGGGGCAGAGACGTTGACGCTTACCAAGAAAACAGCGAACAGGTTACGAGTCGCTCAGAGGTCTATGGAGCGATCGATGCAGGGTTTATCCTTGAGAGATAAGGTGCCTAATACGACTATACGTCAGATATCGGGAGTTATGGATGTGATAGAACGAATCGCAAACCTGAAGTGGAACTGGGCGGGCCATCTTGCAAGAGCAACAGATGGAAGGTGGTCAAAGCGCAACCTTGAATGGCGTCCCCGACACGAGGCATACAGAAGCAGAGGCAGGCCACCAAATAGGTGGACAGACGATATAAAAATAATCCGTACAAATTGGATGCAAACAGCACAAGATCAGGCAGAGTGGCATACAGTAAGAGAGGCAGTGGACGCAAATGGCTATTTGATGATGATGATGATGATGATGAGTTTTCATGGACTTAACATAGTCTGGCTCTAAGGTACAAATATACGAGTGTGCTTCGTGAAAATATTTTTGCATATACAGAATGGTCCAAAAAAGTATGACGACAAAAAAATTTTTTTAATGGTATACTCTGTATTTTTTTGCATATTTTGGTCCTCTTTAGTGTTCTTTCTTATTTTTTTTTTTATTTTAAACTAGTTTTTCTTAAGATTTTCTAATAAAGCGCCCTGTATATTATTTCATCATTTAATGCAGAATTTAAGTACAAATATTTTCTTGTGTTACCAGTGTATAAAAATTCTAGGCCGTTTTGAAGATATTTACCAAAAACCATAAATATGCCCATTTCATTAGTAAATTAATACAGAAAAGATCTAGGCAGCCATGGAAAGACAACCATGTGTATTTAATAATTAGATTTTGACAGTAACGCATATATCTTAAATGATGCTCGAAATGTCTTCCATTTTGTTCAAGGTATCTTCATACAGACCAAGTATGTCCATGGAATCAAATTGTTCATATATTCGATAGTATGTTTTCATCTTCGACAACAAAAAATTACATTTAACAAAAGTTTGATGTTGCAATCCGTATTGACATCCTGTCGCATCCATATTTTTCGGCACAACCTTATCCCTACCACAACGTCAAAAAAAATGTTCTAAAGAACAGCATTTAACTAAATAGATTTCTACTGTTCACTCAATTGGGTGGTTCATAAAAAGAATGTTTGCATAACCGCGCGTCTACTGTATTAGGTATACAAAATTATAGTCATGTTAACCAATACTGAAAATATTCTGAATTCGAAATCTAAAACTTATTGGGAAACACTCTTGCTCATGTATGTTATTTTCTTGGTACCTATATACATGATGTCAAAAACAGGTGAATCAGTAATATTATTTATTTAGTGATAAGTGACTGATAACATAATTTATCTTATCGTTAGCCTCCTCGCTCGATTGTTTAACGCATTGAATAGTTATCCAACGGTTTTACTTGCATAGAATGTGATAGGTCTTTAAGGTTGATAGATAGTAATAAAAATATTCTCAACTACTCTTTTGTGTTTATACCCAAGTTTATTAGTTTGCGAAATAAAGTTACTTGTTTGAAAATAGGTGTGATCTCGCAACTGTTCGACATACTTTAGTTCGCCAGTAATTTTTAATCTTAAAGGTGCGGTGTCGGAATCGGAACTTTTTAAGGCCGTATTGAACTTGCTAGTGTATTTTTTACTCAAAATCGAAATTAAAAATGGCCGGGAAAGGTGATGGAGAAGGCGAGGGAAATATCCTGAAATTGGAAAATCAAATTGCTGTCATTAAATATTTAATGCTCTTTTTCAACGTTTTAACGTGGGTAAGTGTTAAGATTCTGAATAATTTATTTATAGGGTTGCCGGAACTAGTTATATTTGTAAATAATTTTTTAAGTTACGAAGTAGCTAGCCCTCAATTTTTTTCGATTTAATAGTTTTTTCCGCGCATCTATTTCCGTTTTTATAATGAATAAATTGATACCAAATATTTTAATATTCTACCATACTATTTATTAGTATAGAAATGAGTTTAATACCGTCGTTATGTTATGCCAATAATTATATGCCTACATATTTGTAAACAAAGGGATAGGTTAGTAGAAGATATTATGGCAGGACTAAATTTGAATCTGTACAAATTTTTTAAAATAGAACACTTAAAGTATTTATGATAGACTTACTAGCACCAACATATCGTTTAAAGAAGTAAACGTTCCACAGTTAAATAAGATTTTGAACATTGAGCAGATTAAATCGATGAATAAATATATTATTATAACTCAAAATTTTAATGTAAATATAATAATGTCTAACACTGTTCATAGACATGAACATAGACCTCACAAAAATGTTTGTTTAATCGCTATTAAGACTAATACAGGAATAAATAACCCAATTGTAAGAGCATCCAAAACATATAACAGAATTACTTCTCATTCCATTTATTTAACCACGTAATGCACCAGGTCTCCAGCTTTTCTGTTGTACTCATTTATTTGAGACAACTCATTATTTCGAAGTTAAACTCGATGTTGGGTAAGTCCTGCTTTATCTTATTCTTTTCATTCCCAAATTTATATTATCCTTTCAGTATCCCCTGAAGATGAGTACTTAAGTGCTCGAAACATGTCGGGTACCTAATAACTTTTATGTTAACAATTAAACTGTGGAGGAAGACTGCATTGTTTTATTTCATATATAACAGAATACCTGAAGGTATTAGTAGGAGTGTAAAGAATTATCCTAAATCTGTTAAGCAAATAAAATCACCTTTGGATGTTGGTTGAAATTTACCGTATCTCCAGCATTGTTATGTATAGAGTAAGTATTCTCGACGCCATTATTAAGCGCTGTTTAGCGAACTATTAGCTACATTAGTAATAATTGTAAAAATCTAAGACTTAAGAATTCCCGTAGTACATAGATAATTTTATTCCTGATCAAATTTAATAACATTTAGTTTATTTTCAAAACGGAATACATGTTTAAATTTTTAAATTAATTCTTTCCGGTTTACATAATTTTTGCGACTATAAATTAATTTCACGTCATAATTATTGATTGTAGGTAATAGGAATATTTTTTAATTAAATTTATGTACTACATTTATAAGCTTTAATGTACCAACTTGAGTAACAAAACTAATAAAATAGCCAGTTGTTGCGCCTCGAATATATTGCGGGATATGCTAGTTAAAACCTGCAAACTTCTTACATTGATCGGCAGTGTCGGCACGACTTAGAGTCAATCAATTGAAATTTAATTGTGCGTGTAGGTATATTTTAGTTGATTAAACAGAACTAGGGGCTTCTGTATTACATAAGTTATAAACATTTTTTTAACCCTATAAATAAGAACCACCCAACTGTATATCCTAAGAGCATCTGTAGCCTACAAGAGGTTACGCAAACTATAAAATCCTACAAAACTTTTGTTTAGGCATTAATAAACTAAACTAGAAAGAGTTAACATCTAAACTGAAGCTGTTATGGAAATTTACCCAAACTTGTGTCTGCGGTCAGATCAAGCCAATTCAATAGGCCCAACCACAGATTATATACTGTTTCTATGCCCCACAGCATGCAGGGTTGTTCGAAAGTCGCGCATAAAATTCATATTTTCAGATCTGGTGGCCAAAAGTTCTGCATCATATTTTTTCTATAAGTTATTTTTAAGAAACACGATGAAACCCGGAAATTTTTGTTAATATTTCTGATATATATTCAGCCTCCTTTCTTTAACTCCTTAACCCCTCTACCCCAACTTTTTTTTTAACTTAGATTGCAACCTAGGTCACTATGAAAAGGTTTTTAAAAACCGAATGCCATTTATCGTATCAAAAAGTTGGGTTTCGCTCATTTCATTACGGTAAAACTATATACTGAAGCTGGGAAGTCTTCAGAGATTGGCCTGCTTAGGTATAAAAGGGGCAATGAAATCGACCCCTCCTGCAGCGATGGAGCACCTTCTTGGCCTCCTTCCTCTTCACTTTACGATACAGGAGAAGGCGAGAATGAACCTTCACCACTTTCAGATGATGCTGCCGACCTCCAGAGTAAAAAAGGTAGGTCACAATCTTATAGAAGACATAGCGCATATGCTGAAGATGAAGATTAGATCAGACTGCATGACACCAAAATTTGTTAACGACACACCCTTTGAGATAAACATTCAGGATCGAACCGTGTGAACAAACAATGAACCAGATTTTCTGTCTGGAGCTCTGGTGTGGTTCACCGATGGATCCAAGACTGAAGAGAATACAGGGGCTAGGATACACGAATTAAGACCAAGAAAAAACTTGGGAAAATTCCCAACAGTATTCCAGGCAAAAACCCATGCCATACTACAATGTGCATGGGAAAACAATAGACGAGCCTACCAAAATAGACGAATCTACATATGGTCAGACAGTCAAGCGGTCCTCAAGGCTCTCACGAGCCAGAGGGTAACATCAAGGCTAGTCTGGGAATGCCAGAATGAACTGAGAACCCTAGCGGACAGCAATACTATTAAACTATTCTGGGTATCGGGTCACAGAACCATTTTTGGCAACGAAAGAGCGGACGAGCTCGCGAGGCAAGCATCAGCTGCACCATACATCGGTCCTGTACCAGCCCTGGTAGTGCCTAGATGCACAGCACGAGACGCTATTAAGCGATGGACGGAAAATGAAAACAAAGCCTACTAGAATAGCAGACAGGGACTCAATCATAGCAAGAGAGTTATGGGGAATATTGGTCCTAAATTCTCAAAACAGTTGCTTAACCTTAGCAGAAACTAACTAAAAATAACAACGGGAAGCCTAATAGGACATATGGCTGTCAAGGATCACCTGAAATCCTCATAAAGTCAATGTGTGGGCCCGAATAGTTATTATAAAATTATAGAACCATATTTCATTGACGAAAATCTTACTGCTCAGCGTTACTTAGATTTTCTCACAATTGATTAAATGCCTGCATTAGCAGTTATTTTTTATAATGAGAATGATTCATGAAAGAATATGGTTTCAATAATACGGCGCACCGCCGCAGTTTGGTGTAAATGTTCAAAGACGAAATATTTTCAAATCGCTGGATAGGTTGACGAGATCCTATTGAATGGCCATCAAGATCTCTGGACCATACTCTATTAGATTTGAAAGTATTTGAAGAAGGAACTGTAGAGGAACATACCAGACACCATTAAAGGCCTAAAAGATAGAATAAGAATGGAGATAAATAATTTAACTGTCGAAAGTGTTCGTCATACGGTAGATATTATTTACCATAGACTTGGTTCGTGTCAAATGGATGGTGGAGGCAACTTTCACTTGAGGCTTGTTTTTCAGGTGTGAAATGAGCAATCACCTACTTTTTTGGTATCATAGTATTCAGGTTTTAAAGATCTCTTCATAGAGTTTTAAAGTGGCCTAATTTGCTATTAGCCAAAAAAAAAATGAGGTATCTAGAAGTTAAGGGCTTGAAGCAAGGGCTCTGAAAATATTACAAGAAGATGAACAACAATTTTGGTGTTTCGGATATTTTTCCTAAAAATAGCTTATTGGAAAAATATGAATTTTATGCAAGCCTTTTGAACAACCCAATATAAAGTTTTGATTGTGAAACATAACAGTTTAATTAATATTGGGGCTTTTTTTGCAAATAAGTTTTACTACGCGGATGTTATAGAGAAACCAAATGATGAATCGACGCTCGTTATGAATTATTTGCAAATAACCTGATGAAATTATTAAGAATACTATTTGATAGATTTTTTTCCACTGTCATTTTAAACTTCGCGTCGTCATAAACGTCGAATTAAACAGGTTATAAATCTTAAACTGCTTTGTGAATCTACTTGTTAAAATCTAAATGCCACTTTTGCCCCTAACGTTTTTAACTTCTAAGTTTTAACGTCCGTAAATAGCTATAAAATCCAAAGAGTTTAAAACCCTCTTTAATCTAGAGACATAATGGTACTTTTATCGCTATTTGCAGACCTTCATTAATCCAAATATCCAATTACTCTTAAATTAATCTAAGGGGTCCGTATTTTTAATTTGAGCGAGAAAATTACGTCTAGCTATGCAAATTAGAAAGCCGGATTTTTGTCTGAATTAGGTGGATACTGCACCGTTATTTACGACGCCGACGCCGACGCTTTCTTGGTAACTAGCCTGCATGCTTATTATCACTTTTATAAGGTAATTTATTTTTGTTTATGAAATTTAATTTGGAATACGGAAACAGGATACCGCATATGGCAAATCTTAGGGTTGGTGTAGGATAGTTAGGATGAAGTTTTAATTTTTAATAAAATATACAGGATGTTCCGTTTGGAGGAATTTAGTAAATTTAATCCAAATTTTCCGAAAGTTGGAGCACTCGTTGTGAAGACACCAAAAAAAATCGTATAAATTGTAGACAGATAACCCTGATGCAACTGTGTGAATAAAATAATAATAAAATTAAAATCGATTTCAGTCAATAAACTGTGGCATTTTTACTGCGGTGCAAAAAAACTAGGAAAATAATTAATAATTTGGCGGCAACGAAACAGATTGGAAATAAATAAATAATAAAGGAAAACACCGAAATTCCCGTTAAAAAAACATTAAGAGTATTTAAAATTAAGTTTCTGTAAAACACCCTTTCAATTTGAAAATATCTTAGAATGTACCTACAAGGTTTTTTTTTTTTTTATATTTGCAGACAAACCTACAGGGGTTAATAAAAGTAACAGAAAAAATTTTTAGTACAAAAGTTGAATCATTTTTGCCGTGTTACCTTTTGGACTTATAATATACAGGGTGATTTCTAAGGTAACATTATTTTTTCAACTGTGTATACCACTACTTAAAAGAAAGAACTTTTTCAAATAACTTTTTTTAAATAACTCAAAAATAAAGGAGATATTCCGGTATAAAGAAAAGAAATTCAGTTCCATTTTAAATGACGTGTTCAATGTTGTCACAATTTTCTTCTACACAACGCTATGCGCGACGCAACCACTGTTCGGTGCTAGTACGTAATAACGAAATTCGTTTCCCTCTCATTGTTGCTGCAGCCTGTTCTATGCGCTCAATCAATTCTTCCCGCGTGTTTACAAGTGTTTTAAAAACTAAGCTCTTTATGTAACTTCACAAAAAAAATCACATAGTGTAAGGTCTGGTGATCGAGGTGGCCACGCAACTGGCCCATTTCGACCAATCTACCTGTTTGGAAAAGTATTATCCAGGAACTCCCGCACTTCCCGTCTAATATCAGGAGGTGATTCGTCTTGTAGAAGCCACATGTTTTGTCTTATAGCTAATGGCACTTCTTCTAGCAGATTAGGCAGATGATTTTGCAAAAAGTATAAATAATAACCTTTGCTTGTTAAACGGTCTGGTAAAATGTGCGGACCAATGAGTGTTTCACCCACAATTCCAGCCCATACATTAACGGAAAATCTTTGTTGAAAATTTGATCTTCGAACAGCATGGGGATTCTCAACAGACCAAACATGAGTGTTGCGGCAATTATTGTTCATTCCATTTCTGGTGAATATTGCCTCGTCCACAGACAAAATTTTTCTTGTAAAATTTCTATCATTTGCATTGTTTTGTAAGAGCCATGCACAGAACTCAACTGTACGGGGATGGTCTTCAGGAAGTAGCGTATGTACACATTGAACGTGAAATGGGTACAACTGATTTTCCCGCAATGTTTGCCACACCTTTGTTTGACTAAATTCGACCTGCCTTGCAATTTCCCTAGTACTTGTCGATGGATCTTCCTCAATAAGATTTAAAATTCTGCACATTTCCACGTTGTCTCGGCCTTCCTATATGCCCTCCATGATGTTCTTTTAAATCACCAGTATCCCTTGCCCTCTGAACGAGATTTATAAAACTACGGGGTGTGGGATGGACTCTTAAGGGAAAGCTTTCCGCGTATAACCTTGCTGCCGCAGCCGCAATTTGACGACACTTCCCCTAACTCAACAGCATATCCGCAAGTTTATTATTTTCATACACATGAGCCATTTTTATTTTTAAACACTCCCAAACTAACTGAAATCTATCACGCGATGAACTGACAATAAATTGAGACTTCACTGTTTGACATAATAAAAAATAAACACCAACAAAAAAAAATATGAGCAGTCGTATCGTAGGCTTTTTATATTACTGTATCTCCTTTATTTTTGAGTTATTTGAAAAAGTTGTTTCTTTTAAGTAGTTGTATGCACAGTAGTTGAAAAGAAGGATCACCTTAGAAATCACCCTGTATCCAGGGTGTTTCAGAAGTACGGCACGTAACTTAAGGGTGTGATTCCTATTGATATTCTAAGAGAAAAAGTTCATATGAACATGTGTCCGGAGTTGACCCGTTCTTGAAATAGAGGGGGTTAAAGTTTAACAAAAAATCGGTTTTTGTATAATTTTCTTAAATATTGTTTTGATTGATTGTATGATTTTATTGAAATTTGGAACCGTTATTCATAATCAGGGTGTTTCATTAAGGTCGAAGAGCGGCCATATCTCGGAAACTATTGGGCATAGAAATTCAGGAAAAAAAAAATTATAACTAAAGTGGCCATGGGAAAATCCTGGAAATAATTTTTAAGTTTATTATTGCAAATTGCGCCCTCTTGTATTTTTATTGAGAAGTATCATGGACCACTCAAGACGATAGTTAAAGGTACTTACATTTCTCTTCCAAACAAGTTTTAGTTTGCTAAAATCGGATAAGTGGTTTATAAGTTACAGCGATTTAAATGATTACACATTCAACAGCTTCCCCCACTCTTACTAAAGTCGGTACGCCAATAAGCATGGGACCAAAATTATGCAAAATTGTCCAAGCTTTTTAATGGTCTTATCAAAAATATACCTTAACGTGCAATTTCCGGAGATATCTAAAATTTAAAAATTTACTTTTCAATTGCGCCCCCTTGCGCAAAATGCGGAACTTAAAAATTATTTCCAGGATTTTCTCATGGCCACTTTAGTCATTAATTTTTTTTTCCTGAATTTCTATGCCCAATAGTTTCCGAGATATGGCCGCTCTTCGACCTTAATGAAACACCCTGTAGTTAAAAAATTATTTTATTTTTAATTTGAATGTATTAATAAGCTTTGAAATACATATATAGGTATTTTTTTTGCACATGCAATAAAGTGGTTTTTATTTTTTGTCTCGAGAACGACGCAAGATACGAAAACAACTTAAGGAACAGAAAAGTTGTACTATTAGTTGGTAAATCCGAAAAAAAAAATATCAAAATTAGAAAAAGTCAGTGGCATACATTTTTTTGTTAATTATATTCGTTAAGGTACTTCCCGGGACGCTACTAAACTTAATAAGTTTAATCTAGTTAGGGCTAATAAAATTAAGTCCCCTATCAATATAAGTATCGGTACCAAATTTTAGTAAAATCAGTTAAAAGATATTTATAAAATTATAAAAAAAACATTTTTTTTTTTTAACTTTAACACCCTGTATATTAAAAGAGGGCAAATCTGGACACATGCTCTTAATAACTTTTTCTCTTAGAATATCGTAAGGAATCACCCCCTTAACTTATGTACCGTACTTCTGAAACACCCAGTGTATTACATCCCAGAAATATTGAAATATATATAATATGTCAACAACATTGAGTTCAGCTGTTTTTAAAATATTTGAGTTTACAATTTTGATAATCTGAATTCATGAAAATCCAGTTATCAAGACGTTCCGCGTGATATATTTCTCGTTTCACTTTAAATTGAAATTTATATTTTATAATTTATACCCCCACGACTTCTGATATATTTTCTAATATTTGCTCTGTCTTGAGAATTAATATTTCTTCTTCAATCTCTTGTCTCAATAATAAATTTGATTCTTTGTTAAAGATGATCCGTTGAATTGTTTTTAGATTTTTAGTTTAGACTTGCCTGCGTGTATACTTCTTTAGTTAATTTATTATTGTAAGACTTATGAGGAATTCCATTAATAGCTTCATAACTATTTTGTGCCCTGGTGTATTAAATTTGTAAAAACAAATCCTTATTTCAACGCATTTTTGTTTAAATAAGTTATAATTGCTAGATTTTGCTACCATTAACCATTTCTGAGATAATTGAAGTTAAATATTTTAATACGTTCTAAAACTCGCGGTTGAGGTGCCTGCCTTCACTTCTTATCCAGGCTTAGGATTGGTCCAACCTCAACCACTTTTGTTTAAGAAAGCAAAGAATGGAATGCGTGTCTGGATCGAGGCTAGGCCCCCTTTTGGTTGGAAAAACCTACCGGATGTACCGAAAAAAAGGTTTTAAAAATCTATATGTTTGACGTAAGTTGGGCTAGATCGTCATATTTTAGCCTTAGGAATTTGTCCTAGCATTTTGTACAGACCCTTTTAGAGACACCCTTTATTATATTATAGCTTATAAGGGACAATTGCTTTATATTAATATATTTTAATATAGATGCAAAATTTACCGTTTAATTTGGAACACGACAATATAATTTCGTGCACAGGAAATGTCGCGTTGACTTTATAGAGCTAAACAGCTGTCGCGCAAAATATTTGCAAATTTTAGCGTGCTTAGGGCTTTTTAAGCGAGGATATCGTAAAATGAGGTTTGTGTTACTAAGGTTACAAATTATAATTTAATTATCTGGTGAAGATAATATGCTAGATTTTATATTTGTATTGAGAAATACGGAAAAACTAATAAAGTCAAAGCACAACTGCGTGTCGTTTTATAAAGTATAGTCTAGTTGTGAACAAAATTGCACAAACTAGTGTAGCCAGTCGACACCATTTTGGGAAAGGTGATTGAAATTATCATGCTGTTCTACTAATTTGTTTAAATAAATTTATTTTCGTCCTGGATTTAGGGAAGATAGCAGGACAAGTTCATAATCTAAATATTGCTCTAATAAGACTACAACTGGTTATAATGTAGAGCCATGACTTTTGTTGTATAGGAGTAAACAAATTTGTCCTTTAATCGGCCGGAAAGCAAGCACTTTCTAGATAATTTTTTAACCGCAACATATCAGTTTACTTGGTAGATCAAAAAGCAAAAAAGGGGCCTGTAAAGTACTTTATCGATCCTTCTTTAATTACTATTTACTTTTTATAAAATTTTTATTTTATATTTAGTCTAAATACAGTAAAATGTCTCAATAGTAACCACCCTCGGGGAATCAAATGTTGGTCGGTTAATAGAGAAAAATTAAAACAACTGGTCTGCATTTTACAGTGCTTGTTTAATAATAAGTATATACAAATCCGGCTTTCATAAAGCATTTTGTTATTATCACTGGGGAAAATGGAAAATTGATATTTGCTGATTCGCCACATATTTTCTTGAAGGTAATATCGAGCCGACAATGGAATTTTTCTAATCATCCAATTGATGCCTTGAAGTTATCTAGTCCTAGACATTGAGCAGATTAGAGTATGTACTAGTGATGAAAAATAAATATCTACCCGATACTAAGTAACGGGTATCTGCCCAATACCAAAAGTACCCATTCCCAGTTATTTAAAATACCCGCTACTTTTGTACAGGGTCTTCCAACGAGGACTGAACAGGGGCTCATTTTTGAGCTTCCTTGTATTTAAAAAAAAATCCAAAATAGCCAATCGATGTACTTTTTCCTGCAGAATTCAAAAATGAAACCAAAAATTTATTTGAACCAGAAACAAAAGAGTTACGCTATGGATAAGGTGTTTTTTAAATGGAACATAGCTTTTTTTATACGATTTTTGAAACGAGTGTTTTTTTTTTGTCCGTTTTGATTAAAATTGTGACAGCTATTTTTATTAAATTTTAATGTTTTATCCAGTATAATTTAATTTTAACCTGTTTGAAACATACACTAGGTAATAAAGGTATAATCACCTTTGAATCCTTCAAAGTCAAAAAATTTGACAAATTTACTATAATATTGCCGAAATTAAATATTTATTAGATGAGAGATTGCAGATTGTTATCTTGTTGTACAAATGCCAAGAAAATGCAAGAGAAGCAAGGAGAAGATTTATTGCAAATTTTCACAGAAATATATCCGTCAATACTATTCTAAGGATAAAGAACCTATTTGAGGAAAATAAAACATTACATGACAAATTTATCAAATCAATATTTCAACGGACGCCATGAAGAATGGATTGGTAGAAATGGAACCTATGCTTGGCCACCCAATAGTCCCGATTTGTCAATATTAGACACATTTCTTTGGGGCCATTTAAAGAACGTGGTATACAATCAGCGAAACCACGATATTGAAGAGATCATGCAGAAAATTGTGAATGAAATAAATCGCCTTAACCAGAAAAATCACAGTATAACAGCAAGTTTGGAAAGGCTACAAAGAGGTTATCGCACATGTTTCGAGAACAACGGAGGTCACATTGAACAATTAAATTATTAATGTTTTTTTTTTAAATTAGTATAGAGTTGGATTTCTTTTTCTGTCATGTAATGTTTTATTTTCCTCAAATAGGTTCTTTATCCTCAGAATAGTATTGACGGATATATTTCTGTGAAAATTTGCAATAAATCTTCTCCTTGCTTCTCTTGCATTTTCTTGGCATTTGTAGAACAAGATAACAATCTGCAATCTCTCATCTAATGAATATTTCATTTCGGCAATATTATAGTAAATTTGTCAAATTTTTTGACTTTGAAGGATTCAAGGGTGATTATACCTTTATTACCTAGTGTATGTTTTAAACAGGTTAAAGTTAAATTGTAATGAATAAGACATTAAAATTTAATAAAAATAGCTGTCACAATATTAAATATTTTAATCAGAACGGGCAAAAAAAAATCACTCGTTCCAAAAATCGTAAAAAAAAAGCTATGTTCCATTTAAAAAACACCTTATTCATAGCGTAACTCTTTTGTTTCTGGTTCAAATAAATTTTTGGTTTCATTTTTGAATTCTGCAGGAAAAAGTACATCGATTGGCTATTTTGGATTTTTCTTTAAATACAAGGAAGCTCAAAAATGAGCCCCTGTTCAGTCCTCGTTGGAAGACCCTGTACCTGTATATATTCATGTTTTAGAAATACTGTCACGTATCGCGTTCGCGATATCGTGATAGGCGGCACCGGCATCGGCTCGCAGTGTTGGTCGTCGGTACAAATTTGTTTTGGTTGGTAGTTATTGGTTATAAACAAACGTAGAAAAGCTAATATTTTTAAACTGTGATAATGACTTATAGACACATATTATACTAGGTAATTTTTTATTTCGTTTCTTGTATTATGTGTTACTTTTACCCTCTTATCGTGTTAAGTAATAAATGCAGAGAGAAAAGAAATGTATTAGTATTATTACCAAATATATCATTTATCTTTTTTATTCTAGCTTGCCTGAGAAGTTTTCTGATGCAACAATTCTTAATAACTATTTTGCAAGTTGTAACGCTGTATAGACTCTACATCAGAGAAAAAATATAAATTAACTAGGCATAAAAATGCAACACCACATTAAATTTTAAATTATTGGATGAGTTAGATTTCAAAAAACTTTTAAACACCATAAATAAGAATGCTATCGGTGAGAATACATTATCAATAAGAGACGTAAGATTATGTCTACGTTTTTGTCTAAAGCCATTACTAAACATAATAAATAGTTGTATTCTAGAGAATTTCGATCCTACACTATGAAAACGGGCAATCAACAATATAATCACGGTATTGCCCTATTCACCCACAGTATACCGGGTGTTGCATCGTCGAGCGGGACATAGGAAATCCCATGTAATTTTAAATGGGAATCAATTATTGGCTTCCCTAATTATTTTAGAAAAAAATTCTATTTAGGTTTATTAAAGAGCACTAAAACCCACATTCAAAAGAATAACCTTAGATATTTTTGATGAGCCCGTTTACGGGTTATCGCCGATTTCTTTTTAACTATTTCTCCATTTTATGGCCCTGTATTTGCGGGCACCAGTCAAGGTAAAAGATGACTGTCAAATAAAGTTGTCATTTTGAAATGTGTGCTTTATTGTTAAAAAACTCTTACATCGAAAATATTAAAGGTGTATTTATGAGTACAAATTAATCTGAATAAAACTAAAATAAAGTATCCAATTACAAGGTTAATTATGACATTTTACATGTTTCAATATTTTACTAATTAATAGGTAGGTACTATTAAATTGTTAGAACTTTAGGATTTAAGAAGATGTTTAAATATTCCTCCATTGACTGCTAGACAATAACCGAGGCGATCATAAAATTCTCTTCTTACATTCGCTAGTTGGTAAACTGAAATTCTATTGCATTCGGCAGAAATAGCATTTTTTAACTCGTCTAGATTTGGGTATTTTTTATCTTTGCATATCCTGTTTTTTAAATGGCCCCCTAGAAAGAAATCATTTGGCGATAAATCAGGAGACCTGGCTGGCCAATTTACTGTATGATTTAAGCCAATAACATTTCCATTAAAAGCACGGTTTAAATATTCCCGGACAGCCAGGGTACTATGTGCCGGGCAGCCATCCATTTGGTACCAAACTTCCTGATTTTCCCTGGCGGCATCATGTAAAGTAGGTAAAATATGATCTTCAAGTAGTTCCAAAAAATATTCTGCATTTAAATTTCGTGTAAGAAATAATGGCCCGATAATATTTTCTCCAAAAATCCCAGCCCATACATTAACTTTTTGTGGATATTGCGTCCTTGTTTCCACAAACCTGTGTTGGTTTTCTTTGCTCCAATATCGATAATTTTGAACATTGGGTTCATTGTTTAAGGTAAATGTGCATTCGTCAGTGAAACAAATGTTTTTTAAAAATTCCCTATCCATGTTTGCTCTTTCCATCATACCAAAACAAAACTCCTGTCGTCGTATTTCGTCCCTATTTCTTAGCTCTTGGTGCTTTTCATATTTGTATGAATAATATTTATGTCGTTTCAAAGCTCGTAACGCTGTGGTGTGATCTAATCCTATGTCATCCTCAAGTTTCCTTGTGCTGATCTTCCCATCATTTTCTTCCACGCACAATAAAACTTGCAAGTCCCTATCATTTCTTGCATCTCTTCTTTGTTCCTGCCTTTCTTCACATCTGCAGTTATTTATTACAGTGCCTTTTGTCTCAAATTTCTTGATAGTCCTTTCGACTGTAGATTTTGCAGGTATCGGTCTATTCGCAAACATGTCTGACATTTTGATAACTATTTCCTTGATAATACCATTTAATCATCAATATTTTTTCTTCAGAAGTGTAATTCATGGCTAATATTTTCGATGTACGAGTTTTTATAACAATAAAGCACACATTTCAAAATGACAACTTTATTTGACAGTCATCTTTTACCTTGACTGGTGCCCGCAAATACCATAAGAAGGAGAAATAGTTAAAAAGAAATCGGCGATAACCCGTAAACGGGCTCATCAAAAATATCTAAAGTTATTCTATTGAATGTGGGGTTTAGTGCTCTTTAATAAACCTAAATAGAATTTTTCTCTAAAATAATTAGGGAAGCCAATAATTGACCCCATTTAAAATTACATAGGATTTCCTATATCCTGCTCGACGATGCAACACCCGGTATAGTAATATGTATAAATATCCTATGTCTCATATGTTTATTTGCTAAATAAATTATTTTTGAGTTTGAAGTAATTTCTTTACACATGGAATCAAAATATTATCCCTATACCATTGTGCTGCAACTGTGTCATGGAAAAAAGTAGGACCAACAATTCTTCTTCGAGAAACAGCCGAACATACCCCAATTTTTTCAGGGTGCAAATGGTGCAATGTCAGGTGTAATAAATAATTTATTGCCAATGAATTTTGGGTAAGCCACTGACAGTAATTCCTCCGTCTTTCAAAATCTGTACCTCGTATTTCTTGGAATACTCGCACTTCATAGGGAAACAAATTTAACTATTCTTTAAGTATAGTCCTGCATGCTCCATAAGACCTTCCCACTTCTTAAGATAGGCGTCTTACATATTTCGTTGGTATATTTTGCGTTATTAAATACATAAATAAATAAATAATAATCTTTATTTCCAATCATGATCACAATACATTTCTCGCAAAATACCACAAAAAACATACCCAAAACACAAAAAGAAACAGCGTCAGAGAGAAAAAAAAAGATTAACTAACACCTAATCTTTTACAAAATCACCAATACAATAAGGCTCTAAATTAATTAACATATGTTTCACCTTTCTTTTAAAGTGTTTCTCATTTTTTTCTGATTTTAAGTCATTTTGTAATGTATTAAAAAATTTTAAACAGGCGTAATATGGATTTTTTTCGGTTAGAGTTAATCTGTGTATGGGATAGTTTACATTTGTACTTCGTGTGTTATAACTATGATATACCTCCAGGTCAAACATATTTTTATTTTTGAAAAAGAACACCAAACATTCGTATATATACAGTCCATACACTGTCAACATACCATTCACTTTAAAGACCCCTCTATAGCTCTCCCTATATTCCATTTTTTTATTATTCTAAGTGATCGCTTTTGTATAACAAATATATTTTCTATTAGGCTATCAGAACCCCAAAATATTATACCATATTTAAGCACAGATTCAAAGTTTGCGTAGTATAAAATTTTGAAGGTTTTTTCATTCATGTATTTCGCAATAACCGGGATACCATAGCATATTGAATTGAGCTTCTTGTTTAACTGTGAGATATGATGTGACCAGTTTAGGAGTTCATCCAAATGGACCCCAAGAAATTTGGTATGTTCTACAATCTCTATATCTAATTGTCCAAAGGTGAATGCCCCAGGTTTTTGAATCTTAGATTGTTTTGTTCTAAAAAGTAGAACATTTGTTTTATTGTTATTAAGTAATAACCTGTTACTTGTAAACCAGTCTTGTGCTCTGCGAAACAAGTTTGCTCCCAATATTGCTGAGTTTTCTACACTTTTCCCTCCCCTTAACAAATTAGTATCATCGGCATAACAAGTCACATACTCCCTCTCTGAATGCACAATGCTGCCCAGGTCATTAAGAAATACAATGAATAATATAGGTCCCAATATGCTTCCCTGTGCGATCCCTATTTTATTTTCCTTAAGGCTTGAGAAGTAATTTTGTCCATTTTTTAATATTTTAACTTTTTGTTTCCTATTACTTAAATATGATGAAAATAATTGTAATGCTTGTCCTCGTACGCCGTAAGCATTAAGTTTTTTCACTAGAATATCTGGATCAACACAGTCATATATTTCACGAACGTTTGCAACAAGTTCTTTTGTTTTAAAGATGGTCCTCCAGCTCCTTTTTATGTTGTATAGAACCTGTTTCCATAAACAGGGCCACAGTTCTTTTCAGGCAATGATAAAAATTCCCAGCAAGAAACGCTAATTGTATTGCGACTTACCATTTACTCTAACCCCGAAAACTCTCTTCAACGATAGATTTTTTGTGCTGTCCGTACAACCCATTGCGTGAATTATTCACGAAATTGGATAAACTAGCGACGAATCGAATTACTTTTAACAACTGTTCAAGACGACGAAATAACTGACTGATTGATACTGCTAGAATTTACTGACACCCAACAGGTATTAAGCTCTACCGCTAAGCAGTATGGTCTTAGATGCAAAGCGCACTTTAGTGATAATAATTTTTGCTCGCATGATACTAACTTAAGTAGAAATTGATCACTTATACAGTGAGGACCTAAAGTCCCCCCCTCTAACTTCTAAACCGTTCGGTATATTTTAATAAAATTTTGAACGATAATATTTAAGTAAGTCTTACATTTTTTGACATACCAATGACAGCTTTAAATGTCAAAATGACAGCTGGGTCCTCTTTTGGAATATTTTTTTAAATGGAAAGGGGGTTTCAATGACACCTCATTTTAAAGGTCTTTTAATGCTTAAAACATTCTCCAGTTAAAAAAAAAATTTGGTTCAGTATTAAATGATATTTGTTAATTATAAGTATTTTAAATAAAAGATAGAGGCACACATATACAAAACAGTGGTTACTTCAACAATTGTTGAAAATGACCACCATGGACCTCCTGACAAGTAAATATTCTATTGGTAAATTCCTCTCGGACATTGTGAAGCACCTGTGGCGTTATTCTTAAACAAGCATCTGTAATTCGTTGCCTAAGTTCATCTAATGAGCCTGGAGCCGTTTTATAAACCTCAGTTCTAACGTATCCCCAAAGGAAAAAATCTAGAGGCGTTAGGTCTGGCGATCTAGCTGGCCATTCTGTCGGACCTCGACGACTAATCCACCTATTTTCATAAGATTCGTCCAGGTAATTTTTGACTTGCCTGAAATAGTGTGGCGGGGCACTGTCTTGTTGAAATATAACCTCTTTAAACTCATGTAGGTTTTGGGCAACAACATCATTAATAAGTGGAGTAATTGTACGTTGCAACATATCCAGGTACCTGGGGCCATTAAGATTATATTCCAGAAAAATAGGACCTATAATGTGATTACCCTAAATGCCGGCCTAAATATTTATTGTCTGGGGAAACTGAGTGTGTCCCTCCCGAAAAACATGGGGGTTTTCATCACTCCAGTACCTACAGTTTTGGGTATTAACTCTTCCATGTAAGAAAAAAGTACTTTCGTCGCTAAAACAAATATTCCGCAAATAGGTATTATTCCGTACGATTCTTTCTGACATAATTTCGCAAAATTCTAGTCGTCTATCTGGATAATCTTTTGTTAATTTGTATATAATTTTCATTTTATATGGGTGAAATTTATGGCTTTTCAAAATTCTTTTGACAGAACTACGAGAAACATTGCATGCCTCAGCCACGTGTTTCGTTGGCTGTTGGGGAGTAACAACCATTTCAGCTAAGACTTGGACTTTCACATATTCCATGATTTTTGGCGTTCCAGACCTTGGAGCGTCTTTCACCGTACCAGTTTCTTGAAATTTTAAGATTGGTTTTCGCAAAAATGTTCTGCATATTTGGCGTTCCGGATATCGTTCATTGAACATACGAACAGCAGCATGGTAATTTCGGTTAGCTTCGCCAAAAATAATAATCGCTTAAAATTTGTCTTGTAAAGAACGAGCCATTTAAGAAATTTTCGAGCTAAGAATATTTTCTGTCAATCAGACATTTCAAAATAGTATGACAGCAACAATCAATAGACAACTAATAGGTAAAAAAGTGTGTTATAGACAGTGGTAGTCATAACGTAGAAACCGATATTATTGATTTTTATTTAGAAAATACTGAACCAAATGTTTTTTAAATTGGAGAATGTTTAAAGCATTAAAAGACCTTCAAAATGAGGTGTCATTGGAACCTCCTTTCCATTTAAAAAAGTATTCCAAAAGCGGACCCAGCTGTCATTTTGACATTTAAAGCTGTCATTGGTATGTCAAAAAATGCAAGACTTACTCAAATATTATCGTTCAAAATTTCATTAAAATATACGGAACGGATTAGAAGTTAGAGGGTTTAGGTCTTCACTGTATAGTTTCTTCTATGTTTATGTGGTAAAATATTAATAAAATTGAATGTCACGATGTTACATTATAATTGCTGCCTTGTCTTTTATCTGGAACGGAATTCAATTTCTTTAAAATTGCTTCGAGGGCACCTATTTTTAATTTAAAGCTGGAAAATTACGTGGTGCCATGCAAATTGGGCCCTTGGCTTTACGCTCGACTTAGATGGAGATCGTACAACGTTATTTACGATGCTTTCACGGAAACTAGCTCGCACGCTTATTATCGTGTTTATAAGATAATTTATTTTTACCTCTGGAATTTAATTTGAAATGCGAAAACGAAAATGCCTGAAGGGAAAGCATTTTGGTAGCTTTGTGGAGAACGCTTATCCAGCCAAAACGCCTAACGCACATTCTGCGTGCTTTTTAAATTATGGCGTATTACATTTTTTTTTGGAGCAAATTAATTGACATATTATACTCGTGGCTCAAATTGAAATTAAATTTCATTATGAATATCTAAAATTTTTCATACTGTAAAAATTCTTGTCGGACAAAATATAGAATATCAAATACCAAAATACTACATAATCATGAATAATATAGGTTTAATGTAGGTATACTCTCTGCAAAACAATTTCCATTGTACGTTACACCCTTCGAGTAACGTCAGTTACCTCCTGCTCTGATTTTGCCAATGTTGTAACTGCAAGTGATATGGTTTTTTAGTTTTGTCGCTTTTATTTTTGAATTAGTGATCCTTGTCTCCTGAATAATAAATAAATTAAATGGTTATATTTTTGTTTTCTGTTTGTGTGCATATTGCATTGCTGCAATGTGATACTTATATTAGGATATATATTGTGGAACCTTATGCACTTATTATACAGTGACCGGCAGAAAGTATGCACCAAAGGGGATTTTTTTTATTTCAAAACTTACCAAATTTTTTTGACGGTGGAAATGTTCTGCATGTTCTTAAACAAAAAACAGCATAAACAAAATTAGTAAATATTGCGTCGTATACGAGGGAGAGGTGAAAAAGTTAAATTCACTCAAGAATAAAGTGCCCTTATTTTTCACCATAAAAAAAAAAATTTTTAGGAATTGTTGTTTGCACTTAAGAGCTATCCATAAACACCAAATTTCAGCTCGGTAGCACAAAAAAAACGTTTTTACTTTTTTTTTACGTCCCCCCGTATAACAAATCGATAGAAGCTCTGCAACCTATAAATTCAGTTTTTTAACAGCTCGTGGGCAATTAGACACCTAACTTACTTAAATTTGTTTAAATACGCGAAAACTGGACGTTTAATAAAATAACGTCAAAAATACTCTCATTTTTCTGGTGCACACCGTACATTATTCTATGAATAAGCGACATAACTTTATGTAAAACAAATGATTCATACATTTAACAATATTTTGCCGTCCCAAATTTTTCAAAAACTCTTAAACCCATGGTTCATGAATTAAAGTTCAAACCCTTACATAATAAAATTTGTGTTCATTGAAATCTAGTTGCCATGAAAAAATAGTTAGGATTCAAGCTGACGTTAAGCGTCAGTTGTTGTTTTAGTAGTTGTGAAAAATGACAGAACTAAAATTGTCTTTACAAGAAAAAATTGAAATTGTTTTGATTTTTGGGGAAAATCACAATTCTTCTCGCGAAACGGCAGATATTTTTAATCAGAGACATCCCTATAGAAATATAGTTCATTCAACCGTTTAAAGAATTGTCACTAAATTTAAACAAACAGGATCAGTGGAAAATAAATTAAAACGGCCGCACAAGAAAAAACGTAACTAATGAAGACACAAGTTTAAATGTGTTGCTGTTTGCAGCCGAAGCTCCAACGATGCCATTGTCTCGGAGACAAGATGATGTAAGTATCTCTGAAAGGTCGATACAAAGGATTTTTAAGAAACATAATTACAGAGCCTATAAGCCGAAATTCGTACACACCCGTCAGGCACGGGATTTTGATGCTCGCCTCGACTTCTGTTTTTGGTTTCAAGGTATGATAGAAGATAACCCGTACTTTGGTAGGCATGTTTTCCTTACCGACGAAGCAACTTTTTCTAGTAACGGTACAGTAAGTTCACAAAATTGCCGCTGGTGGTCAAACGAGAACCCCACTTTGTGATTTTTGTTTGGTGCGGAATAATAGATAATCGTATTTTAGGACCATTTTTTTTTCCCGTGGAAATCTAAGTGCTGCAATGTACTTGGACTTCTTGCAAACCGTTGCAAGTGATTCTATTTAGAATCTGCCACTGAATGTCCGTCAGGAATTTTATTTTTAACAAGATGGCGCGTCAATCCATAGTACTATTGCAGTAAGGGAATGGTTAGATAACCACTTCCCTAATCGGTGGATTGGGCGCTTTTCTAAAAACCCTTGGCCCGCAAGATCGCCCGATATCACACCAATGGACTTCTTTTTTTGGGGTTACCTTAAAAATGAAGTTTTTAAGCATCGACCATTTCGAAATCAAGATCACTTAGAAGAACTGTTCAGACAATGCGTTAGACAAATCAATCCTATCATTCTACGAAATGTTACAAGGGAGCTTATTCATAGAACCATAAAGTGCATCAAAAACGGCGGACGGCATGTAGAACGTTAAATTACTGGGCTCTTTTATGTTATTTTTACTTGCTCGCCATTTTTCTGACTTATTATACATTACTATAAGACTGACACTTGAAGTTTTATTTCCTTTACTTTCCTAACAGTTTGCCGTGCCGAAATCTTCATTTCGACCTTATGTTTTAAATTTAAGTAGGTTATGTGTCTAATTGCCCACGAGCTGCTAAAAAGCTGAATTTATAGGTTGCATAGCTTCTATCGATTCGTTATACGAGTGGGCATAAAAAAAAAAGTGAAAACATTTTTTTTTTGTGTGACCGAGCTGAAATTTGGTATTTATGAATAACTTTTAAATGCAAACAACATTTACTAATAAAAAAATTTTTTACAGTGAAGTATAAGGGCACTTTATTCTTGAGTGAATTCAACGTTTTCACCTCAACCTCGTATACGACGCAATATTTACTAGTTTTGTTTATGCTCTTTTTAGTTTAAATACATGCAGAACATTTCCACCGTCAAAAAAATTTGGCAAGTTTTGAAATGAAAAAAAATCTCCCTTGGTGCGTACTTTCTGCCGGTCACTGTTTGACGATAACAATATTTAACAATTTGTGCTTAACGAACCTCTATTATTTTTGTTTATATTTTCTATTATATCGCTTGTAAATGAGTCCTAATAAATCTGCATAGTAATTTATTTACTTCAACATTTCTATGATCAAAATCGAACATCAATTAGGAAAGTTCATTTGATCTTATAATTATATTTTATAATCCTTACGGAATAGCTAAATATGACTAATACGTATAAAATACCATATTTCTACACATTTTAGGAAATGAAATATTATTTATTATTTTATCACGAATTTAATGACCGATTTTATCTCCCTTTGTCGTAAAAGTTCTCGCTACGTACCTATATTTCACATAGTTTTAATCACCAATATTTACTTATACAGATAACGAATTTAGTACATCCAACGCTCCACTGTAATTTTATTGTTGTAATGTTTAAAAATATATAAAAATGTATTAAAATATTTATTTAAAGTGGTATAAATAATCTACTAAATATCGATAAATATTATTATTTTACAGCGTCTACACTATTGGTTAGTTCAAGTTCATGTAAAACGATGTCACTAAAATAAAGGGGAACCTGAACTTATGAAGCGCGATAAGAGAAAACCCTAAGGGTCGTCCTTCTAGATCACCCTGTAGATGTTTAAAGATTAAATAGGCGATCTCATACTTTTGACAAAACGATAACTCTAGAGGTTGTTTTTTAACATTAAATGTGTTGTATGCAGCTATTTACACAATAAACATGTGATATTTTTTACTCTGAAATAGCAAGCAAACAATAATAACCTAAAATAATTCCTATCCTATACATGATATTATGGTAAACTACTTAGAAAAACAGCAGGTAACGATTGAGTATAATAATTGGTAAATATATATAGACTAATTGACAAAGAAGTCAAAAATTAAAACTTATTTTAAATCAAAACAATAATATTTATATAGCTTGAGATGTCTTTCTTGCCAGTACCATTATATAAATTTTGGGTTTCTTGGTAGTTGCAGGCCTATTATAAAATTTACAGAATGTGTTTGACTTTGCAGACCATCCATCTGCCTTCCTGATATTTTCAATATTTATTCCAGTTCTGAACGCTGCAGAGGACGCAGCATGTCTAGTGCTGTGTCCTTTAAATTTCTCAGTGTCTATTCCACTCGATTTTAACCCATTTCTTATCCAGCGGCTTAAAGTTTGTGTCGTAGCTGGGCGGTGGGGCTTCTTAATTTTTACGATAAGAATGTTCTCTTGGCCCCTTAACGGCTTTGTGCGTTCTAGGTAGTGAAAAAAGGTGGTGGCAGTACAAAGTTCTAGTTTTTCTTTAATAACCATAAACCTTAGCTAAGGCTGGACTTTCTTAGGTGCATATGTTTTTAATATGTCAGTGATCTTTATTTCATGCCAGTGGCAACCTTTTGTCGTGGACAACAGGTTGTCATTTTCTGATGACGGTATCTCTTTATGAGGAGGCACTACGTCGTGGTCCGTTATACCTACACCTTCACCTCGTCGTTGGCTTGCCTTGGGCGCCACCTGGTCCAGAAGTCCAAAACAAGAAAATAATACCGAATGTTAGTACTTATTGAAAAGCTACACAATAAATAAAACCAAAATTTTCCCACACACACACAATCAAATAATATCTATTAAATAAAAAATACTTGACCAAAAGGAAAGGTTTATGCTAGGTGTATGATCATTGTTAAATGGTTTAAAAATTAGCCTGAATTAAAGTTGTTTATGCTTAAGAATAAAGTATAAAAAAATTTAACCAAGCTTTTCATGACTCAAGCATTTATGAAACCATGCGTTTATATATCTATATAACCTCTAAAGATTCTAGAACCTTCAATACTTTAATTTGTTACCTTTGGTTATATGAAAAATGTGACCTCAATTCAAGATTGCCTTATATTGAAAATAGTTATGGATTAAATTTTAGCTTATTGAAATAAAAAAGTAATATATTGAAATGGCTTATTGTGAAACTATGGTGACGATAAACATTAATTAAATTATAAAAAAACATATTCAGACGACTTTATACTGTCCTTTATACCAATCTGTGCAGCTAAGTCAGGATGACCCCATGTGGTTTCTTCCGGGCTGATCCTGGTAGGTCAGGTGGAATTGACTCAGCACAGCCGAACTAGAACCTTAAGCTCTTACGTGGGTCCCAAAATTCCATGTGGTAGGTGGTTTCCTTACCTAAATGAATTTCGAGCA
Organism: Polydrusus tereticollis; assembly: GCA_963920685.1. Classification (NCBI taxonomy): domain Eukaryota; kingdom Metazoa; phylum Arthropoda; class Insecta; order Coleoptera; family Curculionidae; genus Polydrusus; species Polydrusus tereticollis. Next base: position 109,607,210 of record OY987331.1, on the reverse strand, counting down.
GCATTAAAAACCGGCCGAACCCCAATTATAAAACAAGCGGCAAAACCAATCCGACAAACCAACAAAACCCCTAAAAATAAAAGAAAAGAAAATTACCCACTGAATCCCAACAAGAACAAAAAAACAGGGGGTGAGACCCCGTGGCCTTTTGACAAAAAAATGGCCTAATGGCGACTGGCTTGACCTTCTTGTCTGAAGGATTTTAAGAAAGTAAAATTAAAGGCCCCGAGAACTCCGAAGAAACCCCTTCTCCTTCAACAATCAGCTGACACAAAGTTTTGAGAACTTAACGTAAACCCAACAAAAAAAGAAGAGAACAGAGACACACTACAAAAAATCAGAACGATACGGGAGCCTGGGCTTGTACCAGAACATAAATTAAATAATGAAATAAAGAAAATAATTCCAAACGAATTTGTTATTACATAAAATTGCCAAGAGTGAAAAATGGGCGTTCTGCGGCCTTACGGAGACTGAAACGTGGATACATGGTCAACCTATTTGCAGCGCCTTGTACCATTAACCAACTGAAAAGCGAACGCACTACTTCTAACTCCACTTATTTTGATTAATTTTCTGTAAACAAAGATGACACAATTTAATAAACAAGTTTTTGAACAAAATAGCTATATAAGATGCACTTCGTGGAAATATGACTGTAGGAAACAAGGTAAGTCTAACATTCACCACAAAGTCAAGAGTCGCAATTTTAAAATTGCTACAACACGCATCAGCTTTAAAATTATTTTATATCCTGAACGAACCTGACATAAACGATAAAGCTCTAGAAAATGTCCTATAAATCAATTTAGGAATGTAAAGCAAGACATTCAAAAATATAGTTGTCTACTTACATATATCAATAAAAAGAACATGTTTTTTTTATCCAGACAGCCAGAAACTATCTGTTATTCAAAGTGGTTGTATGCGGCATTTTAGAATAGAAGCTTATTTCTTTTTTCAGATGATGTAATATGCGACGGAGACGTATAGCGTCGCGATTTCATTCTCTAGGGTAAAATATACGAAAGATAAATCGAGTGTGCCCCGGTCGACATATGACAATCCTGTTCTTGTTCCATGTTTCCTGCGTCAAGAGGAACATTTTGATAAAGTTCTAAACTACAGGAGCGTACCTTCTTGTGTTTAAAATAATGGCTGTCAACATGTAACTTTTGTTTACTACAAAAAAGTATATTACTCTGCCGCTCCTTCCGGAAAACAAACTTGAAGAAACATAATAAGACAGAATAGGCCTTTCATCTTTTTTATTCTTAACGTCAAAACTTCGTATTGGGTGAAGTTTTTAAAGGAAAAATTGCTCTTCATACCGCATGACAAAGAGACATACTATTCTTCACGTAAATTTGATATGCTCCTTGCTACATAACAATATTATTTTTTGAGAATGTTATAGATGGCACAACTATATATGTGGTTTAATGAAACAAAGGAGCAATATTTTTTCAAAATAACCTACCTAATTTATTTAGTAGCTATATCCAGGGTGTTTAAGTCTAGTTGTTTTACCATTTTTTTTTCTCTATTTCCTGGCATTATTTTAAATAAGCTTCATTTGAAGATGTTACCTACTTCTTGGCTCCACTTTTAGCTTTATTTTTATCCCATTTGTTTTTACCTTTTCCTCTCACTGCACTTTCTCTATTAATTTTTACGAGATGCTCATACCATTTGAAGGAATTGTGTTTGATTTGATGGACATCCGTCCTATGAACTTCTTATTTTTTCATTTGTTACCTTCTCTATTTACGATCTTAAAGAAGCTCATCTCTTTTCCTTTCCGTTAGACGCGTTTCGTCATATAACGGCTCATCAGCAAGGCTATAGGGTGTAACGAGAAGGAAGGGACTTATGTGTTCTTCAACATAAAATGCAAATTAATATTGTAAAACATAGCCATGTGGCGATATTTTTTTTTTTATGTTAAGGCACAGCACTCAGGATAAATCCTTTATGGCACTCTGCGAGCGGTGCGTGTGCGCAGGAAACGATTCACGTTGGTCTTGAATCTTTGGAGATTATACTCGTTGAGGAACACGGCCTTAAGGAGGTCGTTCCAGAGTGATGACGTTCTCCAGCTGAAAGAACTTTTAAACGGTATCGCTTGATGGACACTAAGCTAAACCACGTACGGGTGGACTGCAGTGGCTCGTTCTGGCATCGCTCTGGGTGGAATCAAGAATCCAAATTGACACCCAATAAATGAATTGATGAAGCCAAGGGAATCGAGTGCCCCGCCATGACTATATCCGGTTCTTCAACGTAACATTTTTAGCAAAACCTGGCGCCTGTTTTTTTAAAGCGGTAAATTTCACTTGGTTACACCCCAAGACAGAATTTCTTCCAGGTCTGTGTTGAGATGTGAGACCTCTTGCTACCTTTAGAGATGAGCATAGGCATCCAATTTCCGAGCATCCAAAGTAAAAAAAGGAACAGTGCGCTGTCATCAGCGAAGCCATTTATAGGATTTTTAGTTTTTTCCAAAATATCGTTAATATATAGTGAAAAGAGGATGGGCCACAATATAACACCTTGAGGGACTCCGGCGTTGATGTTAAATGTGGCTGAAAAGAATCCGTCCATCGCAACTCGCAGAGTGGTCTTTAATAAAGCTCGACAGCCATGAACAAAATTGAACCGGCATTCCGTTTGTTCTTACTTTAGTTAGGAGCCCCTCATGCCATACTTGGTCAAAGGCTTTGGAAATGTCCAGTGCTATCACTCGGGGCTACCCATTATATTCTATTGCGTTGTTTAAAACGTGAGTAACATAATAAGCCAGTAGGTCTCTTGTTAATCTAGACTTACGTAATCCATACTGGCGGTCACTAATAATGTTGAAGCCTTCCAGGTACTTTAGTAATTTTTCGTTGACAGCCTTTTCCATAACTTTTGATATAACCGAAAGCAATGCGACTGGACGATAGTTGTTTGGGAAGGTATTCTTGCCTTTTTTGGGTATTGACTGGTCTCGCGCAGTTTTCCAGCAAGAAGGAAGTATTTCTTTTTTTTGAAAGATAAGTTAAAAGGCCTACCAAATACCGGGGTCAATTCGTCAGTGCATGTCTTAATTACGATGACTGGAATATCGTCAGGACCAGAAGCTTTTTTGGTGTCAATGCTCCTCGAGATTCGTTTAACATGGCGGTGCCGGAGAACAATCTCGAGCATTCTCGATTCTATAAGGGAATGTTCGGTGGAGTTCTTCCCTGAAAATTAACCCTTAAATGTGAAAAGAATAGTTATGCCAGTAAGTTTATCGTTTGCTTGCATTGGTTTCGAGCGTTCACAAATATGGTACAATTTTCGGCAGTAGGATATTTACGCCTAGTGGTAATCGGGCGTATCCACTCAATCAAACCAACGAGGATATATCAATCATCTATCTAAACACGAGGAGTGGGACCCGAAATTCTAGTGGTCGAGAAGTATTTCGTTGCGGTTACTGCCAAGGCAGCCTCGCAGAAGCTTGGAACAGTTTTCCGAACTAGAAACCTCTATACACCCCAACAAATTCGACCATCGCTGGAGTACTGTTCGCATATTTGGGGCTCTGCTCTTAAACATACCCTGAGATTGCTACATTCCATTCAAAAGAGACCCATTTGCTTGATCGGTGACCATAACCTGACAAACCTTGAACATCGAAAGCAGGTTGGCGTCTATTTTACAAATATTTTCATGGCAAGTGCTTAACTGAGGTTGCCCGCTTGATTTCACCCAGGGCGGTGCATGGTAGAAATCTTTCATCTGGAGAACGTCATCACTCTAGAGCGACCTTCCTGAGGTCGCGTTTCCCGAAGAGCATAATCTCCAAAGATTCAAGACCAACGTGAATCGTTTCCCGCGCACACGCACACGCACCGCTCGTAGAGCGCCATAAAGGATTTATCCTGCAGTGCTGTGCCTTATGATAAAAAAAAATATATGTCATCAAATTAACACCAGGAGTGAAGTTATGTGATTTTACTGTTCATAAAGTGTAGGGTTGGACTTAATTGATTGATGTGATTTTTTTTTAAAATGATTTAATTACTTAAATATATTTTTTGGAGTTGTGTGAATTTTAGAGTTGATGCGTTCTAATTTAATATTTATAATAATTTCAAATTTATTAAGTATTTGAGAAATATAGTAACTTTTTTTTTATTAATAATGCTTAATTTAATAAAAATATTAATGTATAGTTTCTATTTTGGCATTTGACATTTATCAATTTTGTTTAAAAGAAAATGTGGTATTATGGAAGCATAAAAACACTTGCCTTAATCCTCCGTCTGCTTTATGCTACAGAAAACATTAAACACACAAGTTAACCTAAACAAAAGTTTTATTCCCTTACATAGACGCCTTCTAAATTAACTTATTTAGAATTTTGAATATTTTCCAACCTTAACAATTTTTAAATCGCCCGCTCTCTATTCTCAACAGTGTCATTTCAATGTCAGGATGGATTTAATCTTTTTTAATTTAAATAACCATCAAATTTCGACTCGAAACCACGTTCTCACGTGGAATGAAAAACTGAAAAGGAAAAATGATGGTTACTGATTGAAATTTACAAGTGGTTCATCCCAGTTGTTCCTCATTTACAATTTTACGTATTAATTGTTTTGTATGTAATATGTAATCAGTTTTTACATTGTGGTGTTGATGGCCCACTTAATGAAAAAAGATAATTTATCAATGAAGTGTTCCTGTTTCCTGACTAAGTGAGTAAAAACCAAAATACATTTTTATATTATTTCTCAAAACAATTTTTCAACAAAAAATAGGCAACATTTAACTGTTTTCACACAACTTTACAATTAGTTTTCGAAAAACGACATTTCTCATTAAATATTTCTAAAAATTGGATTTTCCTCGCTTTTTAGGAAGCACTGAAGATGGCCTATGGCTGAAAGCGCTCTGCTAATTATTAAATTTTGAAGATTATACACTTAATACACAAACCGATTGTTGTTTCTCTCTTAAATCAAAAAAGTGTATACAGCCCCATCTTATCAATATAAAACATGCTCCATCTTTGATTTTTAAACCATAAATGGTAAATGCGTGAACAGTAAACTTAGTTTTGCAGTGAGCTGCTGACGCATTAGATTTCGGTACAAGTAAAACAGCTTGCATATAGTTATTATTGTTTGTCAATTTAAATTTGATACCCAAAAAGACAATAAAAGCATTAATTAACAAGTTTAATATTTCGTACATAAAGGCTTTTGTTTACAAAGCCGAGACCTTTTGCTGCCTTCCATATTTATAATTATTGGTGATAAACAATATACTATCCTTTATTGTTTTTTATCCTTGCCTCAAAAGCAAATAAATTATTTCAAGACAATGTAAAACACACCACCTGTTCATTAACAATTCTACCACGCTTTTAATTCAAACAGTAATTGTAATTAAATGCTTTGAAAACGTTTACTCAAGACACGGCAAGGCATTTTTGCCTTTTAATTGAAATTTTTACTGTTTCATTTCGACGCTTTAATTTGTACAACACGAGCCGAAATTTAATTTAAATATAGCCGTATAATTAATGGAAATTCTTTTTATGCCACAACAATAAAGAAAAATCTACATCGTTTTATTTGTTACAGCACACATGTTTACTTTATACCATTTAAACGGTTAATGGTATTTGACGTCAATATTCCTAAAGGTAAAAGTTGTTAGGCCAAATTATTCATCTACTTAGAATATTGCTTGGTCAAGAAATACAATCGATCGTATTTGAAAAGAAATATTCCAAAATATTGCCTACGTAAAGCATTGCATTGCAGAGAAACAGTTCTCGTTAAATAATAGAAGCGGACATTACTAGGTATACATTAGAGTGGATCGACAAAATAAAAGTTAGAACTTGGACAAGACAAATACTGGATAACTGACTGTATCCAGTGAGAGTGACTCTGTGGTGTGGTTTTTTTGGTCGGGTGATGTTGCTGGTCCTTATTTTTTCCAGAATGAGGCTGGTGATGCTATTATTGTAAATGGAGCTCGATACAGAACAATGCATATTTGTGGAACGTATTGGAACAGCATGGATGTCCAGAACATGTGATTCCATCAAGACGGTGCCACTTGATAGGTCTAAAAATGAACTATGATAAAACAAAAATGATGAGCCAGGAACAGACAAATATAACAACACAGAACCACAGGATAGAAAACGTCGAGCATTATGTATACTTGGGTCACGACATCAGACTGGGAAAATCAAAGCAGGACGCCGAAATAAAAAGAAGAACACAGCTGGCACGGGCCGCCTTCGGTAAACTTAGGAGTAGAGACCATGTCCCTCACCAAAAAGTCGGCTAAAGAATTAGAGACAACCCAAAGGACAATGGAACGAAACTTGCTTAGAATATCACTAAGGGACAAAATTAGAAACACCGAGATAAGACGTAAAACTAAAGTCAGGGACATCGTGAAGGAGATAGCAAAGATGAAATGGCGATGGGCTGGCCACATAGCCAGATACGATGACAACAGATGGACACGAAGAATATTAGAATGGAGACCAAGGGAGACAACACGAAGCACGGAAAGACCTCAAAAAAGATGGGTGGATGACATAAAAGTAGTGGCAGGAAAACAATGAATGAGAGTGGCAAATGATAGAGAAAGATGGAAACAATTGGGAGAGACCTACATCCAGGACTGGATGGACAAAGGTTGATGAAGAAGAAGAAGAAGGTGCCACTTGCTATGCATCGGGTGAAACACTGAATCCATTAAGGGAGATATTTGGCAATCGACTGATTTCTCGAAGGGCGAAAGTTAATTGTCCGCCTAGGTTGTGCGACCTCACACCCTTTGATTAGTTCCTGTGAGGCTTTTTGAGAGAAAGCGGCTGTATCTCCAAAACCATACGAAAAAAAAACATTTCAAAAGTGAGCTCTAGAAGTATACGAAAATTATTTTTTACCTTCAAACGTTACCGCTAGTTGGCGTATTTTTAAGTCAAAATCAAAAAATTAAAGTAGGTCTTAAAATCAATCTTAAAGGTAAGTTACTTGACATTTTCTAAAGTAAGGGGTAAGGGGAGGCTGTAAAACGTAAACTAAGCCCTACTGCCCAGAACTAATTGAAATTCAACAATACCTTGGTAAATTTTTTTTCCATATGAGTACCCTCTTAATGTCTATTCCCGACATATTCTTCCTTTATAAGGATTTCTATACATGTGGTCTTTCTTGTCAGTGCTATAGCAGTAGGATTGGATTAAATGTGATGTGAATTTCTGCTTCATGAATCGTATTTAATTAAAAATATTTAAAGGGTCATAATTCAAATAAAAGAGAGATTTTCGACAACATGCAATGTTATATTATCCAATTGCTTTCCATTTAAAATTACCAACAAGGTTGTTAACAAGTGCAACACAATTCAAGCGTTAATTTCAATATTACCCAAAAGCGACCTAGTTTGACTTGCTAAGGAATTTATCGTGTTTAATTAAAAATATTTGCAAAGGGGCATGGATAATTTAATTCAAATAATATGCCAATCTGGAATAGATATGAGAGGGAAAGAAAATTAGGTTTTGTTTCCATGTATGTTCAGAGATAGTAAATTATGGGCAAATATATTAAATATGTGTTTAGCAAAGTAAATTAAAATATATAACTATAACCAAGTTGAGAGAGTTTGATGAAAATTAAAATTCTATATGTAGTAAACCACTACAGCCCTCTCGTATACAATTCAACAATGCTATAAATACACTTGTCTTGAATCTTTGTCATCCTCAGAATATGCTGATACTAAAGGCAATGGACCTCAGTATAAATATAAGCAAGACTAAATTCATGGTCTGCAGTCGACAGTCGCATCTCAACGCTTCACTGAAAATCGATGAAAAAAAAATAGATAGAGCCGCTCAGTTTAAATACCTCGGACGCTACATCACCCAGCATCTAGATCCAGATAAAGAAATAAAATATAGGGTAGAGACAGTCCGAACAACGTTCCAAAAATTTCCAAAAATGAAATCACTAATCTAAATTTAAAATTGCGTTAGAGAATAGTAAAAGTTAATATGGCTAACATTACTATATGAAGCGGACATCTGGATAAAAAAGCTGCTACTGTCAATCGTCTAGAAGTGCAGAAATATATCATATCTTGGACATATATTTAGAGGAGCAATACAAAATCCTCCAGCTAATAATGATGGACAAAGTCGAGGGCCGTAGAGGCGCTCGAAGGAAGTAGGTCTCCTGGTTAAGGAACATTCGTGAATGGACCGGCATACACAGTGCAACGTGACCTGATGTGGTACTCGAAGAAAGACATAATATACAAGTTTCAGGTAAAGGGCACCTTAAAAAGTCCCTGTAACACCAATATGAAAAGCTTTATACTAAATGTATGCCACATTTTGGTACCGCCGTTTTTTCAACAGAACTTATAATAATGAAAAAATAGTCCATACTTGCAGTGGAGTCACAGTAATGTAAATTAAACAATGTAGTCTTCCTCCACAGTTTAATGATTATAAAAGTTAATAAAAAAGGTCCCAACATGTTTCGAATGCTTAAGCACTCATCATCAGGGAATACTAATATAGTGTTTAGCGGAAATGGAATGTAAGTCGTCTCAAATTATTGAGTACCGGGTGTCCCACTAAGAATGGCTGTTGGCCGTATCTCAGAAAGTGTTAGTCGTATGGCTTGCGGAAAAAAAATATATCAGGTAAAGTGGTCATAAGAAATGGCTGGACATTATTTTCAAGTTTTTCAGACTGGCGCTAGAGGGCGCAATAGTAACGGTAAATATGAATCACGAAGTTTCCTCAAAAGTCGCCTAGTTAAGGTATCCCGAAAATAACATTTTTGTATATTTCGAAGATTTATTAATAAAATTCACCTATTGAACGTGTTCGTCACTTTTCAAATAAAGTGGTGGGGAAAGGTTGAACATTATTTGTAATAAATGCTGATAACTCCGGTCTGGCATAACATAATTTAGTAAACTTAGTTTTGTTAAAAAGGGCTTTTCTTACTCTATATATCACCTTATAAACTACGGCAATATGTGTTTTACACTAGGCGCTAGGGGGCGCTGTCTTACAACTTCACAAACATTGCGCGCTTTTCCATAATTATAAATATAATAGTATATTAATTTCACCTGATTACAAGCATGATTAAAAGTCTAAGAAGTCAGCCAAAACCGCAAGTTAATATCTATTTTCAATCCAGTTATATATACAACAATAATCATAATTACGGAACATTATGATTTTATTTTTAAGTCACCATTGTAAAGGTTTTTTTAAGAGTCAAATAGGCCTTGGAAAAAAATATGAAGGTACGTATGTTTCAAGCAAATATATCGTTACGACAATAATTCTCAGTGGCGCCCTAAATGTGCAAATTGTCGCCCATCGTTCTGTATACACGACTCCAATCTCTCCTGGTTGATAATACTGCAGTTTCCACCTCTGCTATAGGAATACGGCGGCTGCTGTCCATTATCCTTTCTATCATGTTTTCCCTTGTGGTGAGGCTGGTAACGAAAACAAGATCCTTCAATCTCCCCCATAGATAAAAATCTAGGCATGTTAAGTCAGGTGATCTAAAATAGAAATTACCACTTTCATAAACAGTATCACAATATATCCTATAATATTACCTGGCAGGCCACGGAAATATACTCTCTCTTCCTATCCACCTCGCAGGAAATGCGTTGTCAAGAAATTGACGAACGTTTGGCGCAAAATGTGCAGGACATCCATCGTGTTGGAAAACCATAGTTCTGCGAATATCCAAGGGCACATCTTCGAGAATAATTGAGAGTTCGTAATTTAAAAAATTTAAATATCTTTGCCCAGTAAGCGGATCATTAAATACAAACGGTCCAATTATTCTGCCACCCAAAATGCCGCACCAGACATTGACACTCCATCTTCCTTGAGGCTGCACCTCGCGCATCCAATGGGGATTATCCCGCGACCAATAATGCATATTATGGCGGTTTACTCCTCCATTACTATGGAAAGTAGCTTCATCAGTCCACAAAATTCTTGAGAGGAGATTTATATCTTCCAAAATCATATTGAGCAACCAATAGCAATGATCCAATCTTCTATCATAATCTTGCGGGGTCAAAGCCTGGTCGAGCACAATATGGTAGGGATGTAGCTTAAAGAAAAACAAAATACTTATTACATTGACTTGAAAACTATTAAGAGAAATATTGGCATTATTCTAAACTATTTAAGAGTTATAACATATAAATATAATTACTTACCTTTCTTCTGATAAAATCCTATGCACAGTAGAGCGAGTAACGCCCAAGTTTCTAACAATAATTAATCTAATACTAATTTGTGGATTAAATTCCACATATGCCAAAACATTTACAATGTTTTCGTCGGTTCGACCTCGGCGGCGTCTGCGATATACAGGACGACGAATACTTCCAGTAGTACGAAAACGGCTAGCTAAATGATTAAACATTGTACTGTCGTATCGGCGCCTTTAAGGGTATCGTACTGCGTAAACCCGTTCAGCAATTTTTGCCTTTCCCAAACATTCAAAATACACCGCAATGATGTCAACCGCTTCTTCAAGTAACAGAGGCATTTTGAAAATCAAATATGCCACAAGACTGTTGGCACGACAAAAATTTTGACGTAATAATAAAAGGAGACACGTTTGCACAGTTTCAATTCATATTTTGTTTTTCTAAGGCCTATTTGACTCTTAAAAAAACCTTTACAATGGCAACTTGGAAATAAAATCATAATGTTCCGTAATTATGATTATTGTTGTCGATATCTCCGGATTGAAAATAGGTATTAACTTGCTGTTGGGCAATGTTTGTGAAGTTGTACGACAGCGCCCCGTAGCGCCTAGTGTAAAACACATATTGCCGTAGTTCATAAGGTGATATATAGTGTAAGAAGAGCCCTTTTTAACAAAACTAAGTTTACTAAATTATGTTAAGCCAGACCGGAGTTATCAGCACTTATTACAAATAGTGTTCAACCTTCCCCCACCACTTAAAAAAAAACATGTATACCAAATAGGTACACGCAGTCTGGATAAAAAAAAATATTGAAATTTACCACAGACCATGTGTTTTGGGCGTGACCGTATTGAGTCACGCCCAAAACTTTTAGTTTGCATTTTATTGCAAGAGAAAATAAACAAATAATTTTTGTTATACATATGCGTAAAAGAAAAAATACAAATACATATTTGCCAACACTACTTAACGAAATAATCATGGCCTTCAAGAAAACAAGGTACGCACATATGTGTGGCATTTTCAGAGCACGCAGTACAAAAAGAATATACTTTTTTTGCATTCTTCATGGCTGATTGCGCCCTCTGTTTTCTGCGTACTTTTACAAGCAAGTTGAACACCTGCCCCGGGTTTGCTTCTCCTCTATAGAATGTTGCACTTTATTATTATTTTTGGGTTGGTTGTCCACATTCAACAAAGCACAAACCATATTTTGCGAAACTCTGTGGCACTCATGTTTTTTCCAGATACTTCTTTAAACACCACAAAGGCATTGACTAGAACAGTGCCATTTTATTCCGCAGCGTACTGGAGAGCTATAGGAAGCTTTTTGATCGGAAATGTCAATAAACCTTTTGACTCTATTGTAATCCACTATAGTTGATGGTTTCAAGACATAAGCTCTTTTTGTTGGAACTTTAACCATTTCTGGGTCAGCTTTTGTTGTCAGAAGTAAAACATCGCGCTTATCTTTACATTTTTCTACTACAACTTTCGTGTTGCTTTTTTTCATCTTCATTTCGCCCCTTTTCAATTTGGCACTTGTTACTACACTGATAAAATTAATTATTTGAATCAAAAAAATTTACCGTTGACTCAAATAAATATTTGTTTCCTATTAGCCAAACAAATATGTATTTGAAAAATACCAAGGAATTATTTGCCTCAATTAGTATTATCTGATTTGATACAAATTACTTTTTATTTGTAGTTAATCGCTGAATACAAAATTCAAGCAAATATTTATTTCCTTAACAGTAATCTAACTTAAATAAGCCGTTTCAATGACTTAAAGTAAATATGTTAAAAGTTAAGTTAACAAAATGTTTATTTGATTATCATTTATACAAACTTTATCAAGTATATATTTGTTTTACTTTTGTTTCACATGTATTTGCCGTAACAACACTGTTATTTAATTAAACAATTTAAGTGATTTGATTTAAATAAACCGGTAATTTCCATCAAAGTCGTTGTTCCTTTATTCAAGTACATAATTGTTTAACTTGTCTTTTATATTTATTTAGATCAAATATAAATTTATTTGGTTTAAATACCTTTTTTTAATTTTCAATAGATCAGAATGTTCATTCAAATCAGTTCTTATTTTATCCAAATACGTGTTTATACAGACGTCACATAAAAATAAGAAATATTGAAATGTTGCTATTGAATATATGGTTTAATCAGTACCTATACCAGAATAATCACAAACCTTATCAAATTGTTTATAGTGTTTAAATAATAAGACAAACCAACTGAAAAAACACATTTTTGCCGAAAATAAAAGTTATGACAAATTACGCGCACGCGCACAACGATTTTCACATAAAAATAACATAAAAGTTAAAAGATAACCATCTCTTATTTTATTTCTTATTTTTATGTTATATTATTTGGTTCTATAAACGTCTTATGGCAGATCTGTAGATTCAACTCTTATTTTATTTTTATGTTATGTTATTTTGCTGTATAAACCCACCATTAGTTGCTGTCCCCCTTAAAATATACCTCAATAAAACATGTAGTATCCTTTCTTTGCCTCTTATCTTATTTTTTTACTCGTTTCATGCATAACTAAAATATTCAAAAATAGTTTCCTACCTTGAAAATTATCTAGCAAATGGGATATACCCCAATCTTCGAAATAATTTGTCATAATTTTACGTGTATCCCCCATATTATCTTACTTTAATTATTGCTGAAACCACTAACCATGGAAAAATGAAACAGGTTCACTAACTTCTGTGCTAAGTCACTAAAGAACATTTAATTTTCACTCTCACTCTAAAATTTCTAGGAGACAAAATACAAGATCTAACACGAGTACCGCGATGTCGATTTATGAGGCCACTTTTGTATAACCAATCACGTTACTCAAAGCAGGCGACTTTCCGAATTCCAGGGGCAGTAAGGAGTTAATTTAAATACTTAATTATTTGTTTGGAGGACCAAATTGTTTGAAAAGTTCGGAATTGAATGATTTAAATTAGGGTTTAAGGTATTTAGTTCTTAACTTGAAATTTATTTTGATTAAATAATTAGTTATTTGTAAATATTTAGTCGTTTTATATTAAGGATTTAATGTAAATACATAATTATTTAGTTTAAATGACCTAGACATTTAAATAGTTCTCCATTGGGTGATTTAACTAGCGATTAACGGGATTTAGTTCCTAAATAAAAATTAGTTCGATTAAATAATTAGTTATTTAGATTTTGTTATTTTAGTGGTTTTTTGGTAAGATATTTGTTTGAAGGGTTCTATGATTTGACACAAATCAACCAACAGTCAAATAACTTTGCAAATAAAACGAAATACTCTCATTTATTTCAGTTAAATCAAATTTAGTTAATTAAAATCACATTTATTTATTACCAATAATTATTCACCAAATAAATCAGATTATTTGATTAAGGGAGCACAGTTTTATCAGTGTAGCTTTAGATTAAGTTTCTGGTTTTGACGCAGGTTTCCAACTAAATGTGTCTGGTTATTATTCAACTCATGTGCTAGACCAACACTTGCATTGAAGTTGTCGGTAAAAAGGTTCTACCCGTAATGAGAAGAGATTCCATTAGTTCCATGACAACTCTTGTAGCTAATGGCTTATCAAAGATTTAAACACCACCACCACCGCCATATATTTAAATCGAATAAGTATAGCCTCCATCAAAAAAACAATATAGCGGTGTCTAAAGTTCATTGAAAAACTAATAATAAAGAGAAATTATTATTTCTTTATAAGGTATATAATATAAAAAATCCAACCCAAGACAACTTTTTGTTCCCTAGGGACCAGACCTACTAATTGACGCATTTAATAACCATGAAGCTGCGTTCAGATAAGACCCACATGAATTGAAACATGACCATCACCTGTGCCCAAATAGGGTCAAGCGGTCTGCGCAGAAACTAGGGTGTGCACCAAACAGGGTCACATGGTCGTTAACGTCTTAATTGTGTTGAAATTATGATATAAATGAAGTTTTGATTGATTTTGAATTACACATTTATAATCAAAACTTTATTTATATCTGAATTTCAATACAATTAATATGTTAATATGACCGGTTCGTACACCAAGTCTTTAACTTTACATTTTTCATCCTGTAAGTTATCATTCCACAAATTCCAGATTGCGACTTCCCATTTGGTTATAATCTAATGAATATTTTGTAAATCTAAAACTTTTAACTTTGTAAACAAATAAAAAATGGTCACCAGAGCTATTATATGCTTTACAAAAAGTGAAAAATACATCAGGATTAGACAAACTTTACTAGGATATGAGACCATAAAAGTTAGTTTTTAGGTTACATTTATTATAAAAGAGAATATCGAACACAGAAAACTTTTTGACCAAACAAACCAACCTAAAAGTTATGTATTTCCAGGCGGAAAATGGGCTGTAGTTTATATGTCGAGTAAATCATAACGGATGGTTATCGAAGTTTTCTTATTCAGTTTTCTGATATAAGTTTAAGCCGGTTTGGGAAATTTGATGTCAGTGGGTTATTTTAATTTATGATGTGGATCTAGAAATATATTATATTTCGTTACTGTGGTTGCATAAGATTTAAGGGCGTTTTCACAGGCGAGGAATAAAATATTATGATTATTTTTACAGCATCAGATTGCTTGTGAATAAATTATAGTGCGTTTACAAAATTCAGTCTAATAAAAGTTTCTAGACTTTAGATGAATAAGAAGAAGAAAGCAATTCTTGTTGTTAGCCTTACCTGCTCGAACCTTGATTGTATTTATCGATGTTGTTCCACTCCGAAATTATATTTTTAGCATGAAAAAAATGTGTATAGTTTATTAATGTCAAAAAACTACATTGCTTATTTTTATAAGAGATCAGAGAGCATAGTAATTCAGAAAAAGAGCACTGTTTAGGTCGACCCAAAGACCCAAATTATCAATATCATATCCTATTAACTCTAACTACGAGATAATTTTTAAGTATAAGATTGTTAAGAAATTATTATTAATTCTATATTACATTCATTTCGTACATATTTCCAGGCCTTCCTAAAAATGCGAGATGTGGAATATTTATTTGTCAATGTTCTTGTAGCATTAAAAAAACCGTTAAAAATAAAATAAAATAAAATCCGAATTTGACTATTAGTTACAGTAAATAATTAGAGAAGTAGTACCAAACCTGGTTCCACTCAAGGTCAGTTCAGTCAAAGGAACAAGCGAAAACAAGTAGGGCGTTATATTTGAAAAAATCTACTTAACGACATGTCTCCAATAAACCAGATAAGCTGTACTTCTATATAACAAATTCGCCATTTTAAGCTACTAAATAATGTGTCTTGACAAATTCAAACATTTTCTTTATTAAAGTTTTCCGAATATCTACACAATCTACACAATGGTCAAATATTAAAAAATTAATAAAAAAATTCAAGGTTATATTTTTTATTTTGTGAAAATGGATTCAGAAGATACAGTAAACCTTGGTCAAAATTAGAAAAAAATAGTTCTTTGCATACATTTTATTGCTCCAAAATTAATTATAAATGATAAGTATGGTTGTTGACCACACTCAAGTAGTGGTAAAAACGTAATTTTAAATTTTAACACTTACAAAAACAACAAAAATATTCAAATGAGTTTAAGTAGTTTAATGCCTATGTTTTCAATAATTTAACACATTTTCATTAAATTCATGGAAATGTGGAATTATTGTTGGATTTTTTTTAATTACAGTAAAATTTCTCAATGGCGACCACCATCAGGGAATAAAATGTGGGTCGGTTAACTGGTCTGCATTTTACAGTGTTTGTTTATCAATAAGTATGTAAATAATTTTAAACATTTTTGTTTAAATTTATCAGAACTAAAATTAAATCAGATGAAGCCAATTCACCAATATGCATATACTGCACGTGCATACAAGCATATAAATTTTACAATGTACTGTATGTTTGCTTTGAAATTTTTCAAAATAATCGGAAATTTTTGATTGCTTCTTATTTTTTATTTTACTTTTATAAAATTCAGATTCACGTTTTAATAGCAACTGAGAAATAACTCTCTCTAACTTGTGCAGACTTCAGATAGGCTTGATATTTTCGACACTGGATCAAGTTGAAGTTCCTTTCCTTCTGTCTCAGAGTTGGGAGTAGTTTCATCCGTTGCTTGGATCCCTTCAATATATTCGATGATAGTCAATTCCGCACTTATTGCTGGTCAATCGTTATTATTAAAGGCCAATTGTTTCAAGTTCACAATTGTGTCCTAATTGTTATTAAACAGTTGTGCGAGCGGAATATTATCGTCTTCATCGAAGTCTTCGAGATTGATTCGCCATATATCTTTTTGAAAGTAATATCGTGCCGTCGACGCAATTCTTCCAACCATTCATTTCATGCCTTGAAGTTATCTAGTCCTAGACATTAAGCCGATTCGAGGGCTTTTGCTTAAATTATGGGCCCGGATATTGGTAAGTACTTGTTGCGGCATCGTCTCTTCTTGATAATTATTAAGAATTTATAACCAGGGCCCTAAGGGGGGGGGGTGAAAATTATACACAGAAAATATTCAAAACGGCCTCCTTTATTACGACGCGATGTTAAATTTTTACTAGCTGACTGAGATTGGGCCCTGCTCTCAATGTCAAAGGATAATATTTCAGAAACTATAAAGCAAACTAAAGAAAACAAGGTCTGTCTATACCACCAAACTAAAATTTTTATTTGTCCCTTTAAGGTGAAAAAAGGATTACAAAGTGTGCTTTGAACAGCATTAAGTCTTAAGTCATGTTCCTAATTTGTGCCTGTTTTACTAAAAAGAAAAGAAAAAAGAAAGTTTACAACGTAAACCCGATTAAGTCGACATAATTTAAATAAAAATTGATGACCACAACTGACTTAATGACGTAAATTATTTTAATACATTTTAATTTCCCTCTCCCCCCCCCCCCTTTTACTTTATTAGTACTATTCTTATTAAAATTCTGACCCACCAAAAATAAATCATGTTCTTTCTTGGAGTTGACTTATGAAACGTTTACTTTATTGTCTTTTCATTATAGACAGCTATATATCACATCATGACTATAAATGATTCCATTTGAATTTTCCCTCTACTACAATTTTCGCATCTAATTTCCTTCATTGCTGAAAGTAGCATCGTATAGGTGATTGTCTTCTGTCGAGTCCATTGGCTGCATAAGGTGCACGTTATGGCCATGTATTGTTGAACCACTTCGTTCCCCCCCCTTTTAATTTGTTTTAATTCGTTTATTTAGGTACATCCTAAACATAATTCTTAATTGTATGGTTGCTGATGATGACTTTGACTAAAGTTGAAACTAGTACAACCTAAACAACCTAAAATGACATTAAATTATGCACACTTTGTAATCCTTTTTTCACCTTAAAGGGACAAATAAAAATTTTAGTTTGGTGGTATAGACAGACCTTGTTTTCTTTAATAATCTCGCCACAGAAAATGGACTACTTCTTGAATCTATAAAGCAAACTTTTGACGAGGATGAAGATGGCTCAAGTCTCCTTCAAGATCTTCATCACCAGATTCTTCGCCTGTCTGCACATTCACTTCTGGAGATTCTGTATATATCGCCTCCACGTCCAGGTCACCATTGTAGGCGATTTGAAGAGCTTCTTCTAGCATTTCTACAATACGGCAGTGTAAGCGCCTAGCGTTACATATATGTAACGATCAATTTTTGGAACATTTAGAAAAAATGTATAAAAAATATTTTTGAAACTAATGTTTTATTATAAACATACAGGTTTTCTAAGTATAATAATACCATATAAATGACAAATATAAAGAAGAATTAAATTTTATAATACTTACTTCAGGTTTACTTCCATTTTTTTTTACTTTCGAATAAATGTATTAATCAAAGGCATTAAAGATACCGAGAATTCGATTTAGAGGCTAGGTCTGACTAGGAAACTAGGACTTCTTGATTCACGTACAAAAGCCTTGGCTTGTCTGTAGTCTAGAGTCTGATGGCATTGCTATATGATTGGTGGTATTGTACTATTTTATTGCTGGTCCTATATATTTATTAGATATTCCTAATGCTGATTCCTGTCTTAGGATAGAAACACCAGCTACGACTCTAGCAAATTTATAATTCTCCTTGTTGCCCGGAACCTCCTCATACCATTAGTTAGTTTTCCTTTTGACCGACACTCCTCCATGCCTTCCTATATGAAGGCTAGCTCGCCTTATTCCTTACTTATTGACTTTGCCTCGAAGCAAGCAAATGTCAATAGTTTGTCTCAGTCAATGTCTTACTTTTAATATCTCTTCCAGTAACTCCCATATTTTCTTCCCTCTTGCATGGTTTTTTACGTACATATAAATAAGCTAATATAATACATAGAGCATCAAACAGTACCACTTAAACTTAAAAACCTTTTATGTTATAATATGTAGTATCCACTTATACGAATAATGTATTGTTGCATTAGGCGTACGTCTTCTTAACAAATTGTATTTTTCTCCTTGCTTTCAGTAAACTTAGTATACAAGACTTATATTACATGATTATTCGAGACAAGATATTATTCTTATATGACAGGAAAGGTAGCGTAAATATGTTTTGGTAAAATGAGTGTAATTTATTATACATCACGCTGCTAATGCATTTTTTTTTAAATAAACCATAGACGTAACGATAAGAGTATTTCAAAGAAAATAAAAAATATTTCGAAAAAAATGGCATTGTTACGAGAGCATAATTTTTTATTACATTATACATTTACGCGCCAAAATTTAAAAATTAAAACGCATAGATATAGGGTCTCTATAAAAGAGTCTGTGTAAAATGCAAGCACAAATTCGCAAGAATAAAATAAGATTATCTAGCCCAAATTACTCTATTTCATACATTTATCTTAGTACTAACATGATTTGCAAGGGTTTCTTGGTATGCGAAATCCAGATCTAAATAAAGTTCTAATGTACCCTGATAATTTTCTTATACCAAGGTATCCTTCGTTCACAAAGGTATACCATTTTTTAGGTACTTTATGACAATGGCAACCTTTCGTCATGGACAACAGGTTGTCACTATCTGCTGACGGTAGCTCTTTATGTGGAGGTACTAGGTCGGGGTCCATATACTTACACCTTTCCTACGTCTTTGGTTTGCCTTGGGCGCCACCTGGTTTGATTAAAGTCCAAACCAAGAAAAATATACCGTATATCAGTTCTATTAAAAAATCTATGCAATAAATAAAACCAAAGTTTTCCCACGCAAGCAATAAAATTTTAATTGAATAGAGAAAAGAAAGATGACTCGATAACAATAGGGTTTGTTAGCTTTATGATCATCAAATTTTTAAATTTAGCTTGAATTATAAAAAAGGAATGAAAAAAACAGCCTTTCTGGACGCAAGGATTTAAAATAAAATGGGGGTATAACCTAGGAAGATTCTAGAACCTTTCAAATATTTTGATGGTGCATGGTTATAAAAGGGTTACCTTTATCAGGATGGCTTTACATTTGAAAAAAGTTATTGATTAAATAGCAGTTAATTTAAATGTTATGACGAATTAGTTAAATCGAAATGGCGAAATGTATTAAACTGAGGTTCGCTGTTAATCCCTCGCTTCTGCTGGGGCAGCTATAATGGTCATGGGCCATGTGGTTCCTGAAAGCTGCTCATGGTCGGCCAAGTGGAATTTAGTCCATATATAGCTTATAAATCAATTCAATCACTTCTTCTCAGCGTGGGCCAACTGGAACCTTGTAGCTCAAGGGATATTATGTGGATGTTAAAATCCCCTGTGGTGGTCCTAACCTATTTAAATGCCGAACGGCAGGTAAAACGGCATATCAGCCGAAACCAACAAAACCCCTAAAAATAATGAAAATGAAAATTACCCACCACTGAAGCCCAATAAAACAACAAACCAAAAAAAAAGGGATAAAAAAGCTTACCTCTAAAAGGGGAGTGAAGACCTCCTGGTCCTTTTCCTTAAAAGGAATGCCAAGTGGCCCAACTTCCTTGAAGAGAATTTTGAGACACCCCTTCTCCCCAAAAGGAATCAGCTGACTCAGTGTTACCAACTTAATCTAACTCCAACATAAAAAGAGAACCTACACACACTGCAAAAGGTCCAAACGATACGAAAGTCTGGGTTCTTACCAGAACCTAAATTAAATACCGAAAGTAAGAAAATAATTCCAACAAACTTTGTTTTACATGAAGTTGCCAAAAGTGAAACATGGCCAACCCATTTGCGTCGCCTGGTTCCATTAACCACAGAAAAGCTAAAGTAGTGCGTTCGCCCCATACTTTGACTAACGTTAGGTAAACAAGAATGATACAACTTACTAAACAATTTTTCGAGCAAAATAATTATAAAATATGCACAAAGGTAAATCTACATTCCCCACAAAGTCGATAGCGGCAACTTTTAAAATTGCTACAACTTAAGTTAAAATAGGGAAAGGGGAAAAAAAGTCAAAAAGTCTTTCTCCACTAATTTAATAGTGAGCTATTAAAGGCTCAATTTTAAAATTAAATTGTCTCTACATGTTTCAAAGGTAGTAACCTTCATCTTCAGGAGACCAAAGTAGTGCTGCAGTTATTATTAGCAGTAGAGAGAAAACTGTTGGTGGAAAATGACGTTGATGGAGCTTTTTTTTATTTAAAAATATTTTTGACAAGATATTAATAATTGGATGTAATCAGCATGCTAAAATTGGAATTGAAAGTGGAATGTTATATTTAAATCAAAGTTTATGAAAAGACACTGTCAATCTGTGGTCGAATTTAAAAAGGGAAGATATTCGTTATTTGAAAATCATACGTCAGGATATATAAAAAGGATCTTTTGGACATTCTAGATCTTGTTAGAGAAAGATTTTTGTTTGTGATTTGTTTTATGAGAAATTCTGTAATAAGAAAGAAATTTGTAATTAGTAATGAAATAAAATTATTAATAATGTCTGTACTTACATAATGTTGAAATTTCATTTGTAAAATTAGTTATTGGAGACCTAAGGTCCCGTCACCTTGCGTTATGTTCGTCCCATTATGTAGGGAAAACAATAGAGTTTTATTTAAAATAAAATTATTAAAAAATTAAAAAACAAAAAAACAGATCTTATATTTTATATACCCTTTAAGATTAAAATAGGGAGACGAACACGTTACAATGAAAACGTGACAACGTGTTTAGTCATTTTATAGTCGACCGTTGACAGCTTGAGAACAAAATGGTTGACAATGTCAGTATAATTGCATTAACGAAAAAGGTATGAAAAGCTCAATCATCGTTCTTATAGTTACTAGTCAGTTAAATAAACATACATAAAACTTGAATATAACATAAAATATAAATAAAAGATATTATAATAAAAATTGTTTTTCACAAGGTTGGGGGAATGGTCCTAAAAGATTTCCCTTTTATATTCTTTGGTGGTCTCCAGTGATCGTTAAAAGAAATATCGACATTTAAGTTGGGAGAAAAACAATCATCGTCAAGATACAGAATCCAGGAGTACGAGTAATCAGGCAGAAATTTAAAGGTTTAGTACAGAAAATAAATGTCAAACAAGCAACCCAAAAATCAAAAACAGTTGTCTGAAACTTCCCTTTTTTCGGGACCATAGATGACAACACTGATCTTTAAAGCACCTATTCCCGAAAAAAGGGAAGTTTCAGACAACTGTTTTTGATTTTTGGGTTGGTTGTTTGACATTTATTTTCTGTACTAAACCTTTAAATTTCTGCCTGATTACTCGAACTCCTGGATTCTGTATCTTGACGATGATTGTTTTTCTCCCAACTTAAATGTCGATATTTCTTTTAACGATCACTGGAGACCACCAAAGAATATAAAAGGGAAATCTTTTAGAACCATTCCCCCAACCTTGTAAAAAACAATTTTTATTATAATATCTTTTATTTATATTTTATGTTATATTCAAGTTTTATGTATGTTTATTTAACTGACTAGTAACTATAAGAACGATGATTGAGCTTTTCATACCTTTTTCGTTAATGCAATTATACTGACATTGTCAACCATTTTGTTCTCAAGCTGTCAACGGTCGACTATAAAATGACTAAACACGTTGTCACGTTTTCATTTTAACTGTGTTCGTCTCCCTATTTTAATCTTAAAGGGTATATAAAATATAAGATCTGTTTTTTTTTTTTAATAATTTTATTTTAAATCAAACTCTATTGTTTTCCCTGCATAATGGGACGAACATAACGCAAGGTGACGGGACCTTAGGTCTCCAATAACTAATTTTACAAATGAAATTTCAACATTATGTAAGTACAGACATTATTAATAATTTTATTTCATTACAAATTACAAATTTCTTTCTTATTACAGAATTTCTCATAAAACAAATCACAAACAAAAATCTTTCTCTAACAAGATCTAGAATGTCCAAAAGATCCTTTTTATATATCCTGACGTATGATTTTCAAATAACGAATATCTTCCCTTTTTAAATTCGACCACAGATTGACAGTGTCTTTTCATAAACTTTGATTTAAATATAACATTCCACTTTCAATTCCAATTTTAGCATGCTGATTACATTCAATTATTAATATCTTGTCAAAAATATTTTTAAATAAAAAAAAGCTCCATCAACGTCATTTTCCACCAACAGTTTTCTCTCTACTGCTAATAATAACTGCAGCACTACTTTGGTCTCCTGAAGATGAAGGTTACTACCTTTGAAACATGTAGAGACAATTTAATTTTAAAATTGAGCCTTTAATAGCTCACTATTAAATTAGTGGAGAAAGACTTTTTGACTTTTTTTCCCCTTTCCCTATATTTCAACTCCACTTCGAGAATGGACTTTTTCTTTAAATTAAGTTAAAATGTTTCAGTGCGTACTGAAACTAGTGGTTGCCTTCCTTCATAATAAACTTTATCCAGACTAAGGACTGGTCCAAGGTCCCTAATTTCTGTTTATGAATTTGATTTGAATCCAGGAGACGTAACTTTTTTGTTGGGGAAAGTTTTATATAGGTTGTCCCGAAAAAAGTTTTAAAAAATTATTTACATTGTTTCGAAAAGTATCAACTTTTAAACTAAGGACGAGATAGTTATTTTTGTATATTTCTAAAATTAAATTATTAGATTTTTGCAAGGCGCCAACTCTTTCCTTTTTTTGTGTATTGCAAAATATTTATGCCTCATAATTAATTGCTTTTTAAAATTAATAAACCTTCCCGTGTTGAGGAATTTAAATTAGGGCTTAGCCTTCTTTATTTATCTTTGAAAACGATACAACTTTTCACGGTTTTTTCATGACTAAATAAATGTTTGTTGGGGTTATATTTTAATTAAAAGATCTTTCTTTACATAAATTAAAAATTGTGAAAACCTAATTTGTGATAAATAATAAGCCTACAGTTAATATTTAAAAGCGGCGTTAAGCGAAATGTCTCTTTATTTTTAAGAATTATTAGCAAATTATCATCTCATTTAAATAGTGCGTAAAAAAGTTTTTCTTACCTATATCACACTTAAAAGAGTGTTTATGTACTTCGGGGAAAAATTGCACTTTTAGATCATGTTTCCAGGGCCTACATTAGAACTTTTGTTCCCTAAGGAAATAGGGATTAAAAAATTATTTTAGTCGTAATAGAGTAAAGTAATTAAATTAAAATATGCGATTTATTTATTTTACCGATTAGTTTGTTGGAAATACCTAAACATATAGAATACTAAAGAGTAACTAAGCGCTCTAAGAACTAAAACCTAATTTTTGCTATCATTATTAATATACAGTGTGTATATAAATTCTGGAAACGGCTTGATAACTTCACAATTTATTGGCCGATTTAAACCAAACTTGCTACAGTTGCGTAAGAGAATCTGATGCGCCGAATGACGATATTGGCGTTGCTGCCAGCTTTTTAGTTTGTCTGGAATTCGAATTAATTTTATATTTTTAAATGTAACACCCTGTATATTTTTTTATTTATACTTTTTACTTTAAATTTGTTACACTTTTGGTGAAACATACTTTGTTCCTAATATCAGTAGTTTTTGAAATAACGAGTAAAATAATTTTTAGAAAAAGTATGTTTTCTATATTAAATGTTTAAACTGTTTTCCCTGTACAGCTTGACAGTGTGCTAATTAAAAATAAAATTTTTCAATTTTGTTGTAAATCATTTCTGGCGTTATTAATTCAAATTCGTCCAAAATTCGACGCTGCAAATCGGCCAAATCTTGAGGTTTTGTGATATAAACTCTGTTCTTCAAGTGTCCCCATAAAAAGTAGTCGTTAAGCTACAAATCAGGGGACCTAGGTGGCCACTCAGTTGTACCCCCTCTACCGATCCACCTTTTCGGAAAAGTCTTACTCAAAAATTCGCGCACGTTTCGATCAAAATGGGGAGGAGCTACGTCCTTTTATTTATTAGTAAATAAAACACAATTTGTTGAAATTTTCAAAACACGTCGTTATTTCGAAAACTATTGATCTACACCGCTGATTTCTGCAATTATTTAAAGTCATGTTCATCTCACCAATATGCGGACGACACTCAAATTTATCTTCCATTTTGCCTATCCGACTCACTCTTAGCAGTTCAAAAGATTAAGACAGACTTAGCAACCATTTGTGATGTCTCTGTCGCACATGGCTTAGTAATTAACGAACTGAAGACAGAGATGTTGGTTTTCGGGAGTTAGAGAGAAGCACTCATCTCAGACCCCAATTTTAAAATTATTGGTAATAATCAGGCCATTACTTCCAGTACTTCCTGCAAAAACTCAGGCTTATGGATGGATGTTGGTTTGCGCTTCACTAATCATGTTTCTAAAATAATTCAAACTTCATATTGTAAGTTGAGGTCTCTATATTTGCACAAAGATATTCTTAGTAAAGCTCTTAAATTAAAACCATGTGATAGCCTTATTCTGTCATATGTTGCCTATTCTAGCGTCGTCTACTGGCCTGCCATTCTAAATCATGACAAGGAAAGCTTACAAAAACTAGAAAATGCTTGTGTTCGATTTGGATATAACTTACGTAAATTTGATCACATTTCTGTAAGGTTCTCGGATTCTGGCTGGCTTAACCTGGACGAACAATTTCGACTACAATTTGCACGTTTTTTATATAGATTAAATTTATATCAATCTCCCTCATATCCTCCTTATCTTTAAAACGCATTTTGTCATTTACTTAGACTTCATGTCTGAATGGCGCTAACTGGCGAGCCAATATAATATTATATCGGCCCAAATTCTGGGAATCCACGTAGAATCTAGTGGCGATCAGAGATCACTTGGCATAAAACAATCGAGATATCTTATTAAGAAACCTGTTCCAGTCTAAATTAAAGCCACACAAAATCATAGTCTCTTACAACGTAAAATATTCTAATAAATTTAACAAAACCTATATGGTATGTTATGTACAGTTACAAGTCGGCAGAATCAATAAAAGAAATTCACCAAAAACATGGGTACGTTGACTATCCTTCCAACAGATCGCTAAAAACAATGCATTTTACTAAATAAACCCACAATATTAAATTTAGTTCAAGAAAGCCTTAATATCTATAGCCACATAATAAGGTATAATATCCAACCGTAAACCTAAAAAAATAAAAAACTAAAAATATGCAAATTAGTTCATTTGATTCAATGCCGAATTACCGCCCGGTTACTACTTTGTTTGAAAATTGGTGCCAATTTCGTATTAGCAAAGAAAACTGCGATCAACACTGTCATAGCGAAATCACACAGGTGCCTAAGTACAGTGCAGTGTGTCTAACGTTACAAGATCCTGTTATTGAGTGTTGTGCATCCGTTATTTACCAAGTCAAATATCTATAAGTGAATCTAAGATTAAATGTGGAAATCGAAAGACGTTTTAAAGTTAAAGAAGTGTATTATTGAACCTAGCAAAGCATAAACGAGCTAGCCTAAACTGTGGCGATACAGTAGCATTATGACAACAAGAATGCAACCCTTATTCGATCAGAAACTTAATTTTTTTTTAACATAGGATGCAGATGCTACTTACAAATGGATGAATAACTTTTTTAATCTAATTGTCTCGGGTTTTGCAATAAGCAGAACAGTACAGACAACTGTGCCTTATCTCGAAGGGAGATAAAAACATGTTCTAAAATGGTTCATTTAAAAAGTTCTCTGCCAATATTTCTTAATTGAGGTAGATAGATCCAACCCTTTTCAAATAAATGTCAACGGGAATAAATTAAAGTATCACCAGAATACTTGTTGGTCATCCAACCCAAGCCCCAAAATAATTTAATTCTCTAAATTTATTTTTATACCAGCTTAACATATCTTTCCCTTTATTTTATGTTTAAATTAGTAATATTTTAGATCGACTAAATAAAATGTTTTGATCCCCTTTTCACAAAATAAATTATTCTCCAGGCTCTAGACATTAACATTATGATCTACGTTTTATTTTGTTCGGGTTGCCATTAAAATAGAAAAAATAACTGTCGAGTTGCAGAAATTCTAAAAATTATGAGGGATACCCAATTGCATTAACATAGTCAAGGATTTATTCAGCTAGATATGTTATAATGCCGGCACACTACCGGTTAATAATGGTTTATATCCATATTTGTTATTACTTTACTCAAAAAATGTACCGCTAGATTTTGAGAAGACCTAAGCACAATAATTAGCCTCATGCCGCATGATATTAAAACCTTTCTACAAATAACGGCACTGACGTCAACTGCGATGGGTTTAATATGTTTTGTGAACTATGCCAAAGCTTTTGATAAATGTCGGCATCAGACGATGATAAAAAAATGATTGGGTATTGACGAAAAAGGAATTTAGATTATCCTAAATCTTTATTCGGGATAGAAGGCTGCAAAACAAGTGAAAGACACACTAACACAGTACGTTGATATACAGACATGACTGTTTTATATGGTCACTCTTGTTTAATCTCTACTCGGAACACATATTCACCAAATCCATCATACCACTGTCATACTACCACTCTAATTTCTGATGGTTTCACGGGCTTTTGGAAGTCATTTAGTGTTGTGAAGCTGTAAGTGAAGAATACGGCACGACGTCCAGGAAATAAAGTACCCGGATATCAATGATCCATAAGCAACCTATCAAAAAAGTATCGAACTTCTCTTACCTCGGTTGCACGCTTAATGATGATTGGCATCAGTCAGCGGTAATCAAGTGTTGAATAGAAAAGCTAGAACAGCATTTATCCAATTGAAATCATTATTCTGTTCCCGATATCTCAGACTATCGCAAAAAAGCGGATTACTCTTGGCTATGTCTACTCAACTTTGTTGAATAGTGTTGTGGCGTTGTGGTGTTTAGACCGTGTCAGTCCTCATAGAGAGGCTAGTAGAATCTTTTGAAATGTTTATGTTTGGAAAACGTGTGTCAATCCTAGAGAGACATAAAATCCTATTATTCTACAACAAAAAGGATTCTACTAAGCTAAAGAAAACCTTAACAATATTTTATGCGCAGTCGCAAGTTGGCAAAATCAACGAAGTGAATCACCGTTTACAATTATATTTATTCTTGGCTTAAAACCCACCAAAAACATGGCAACGGTTTCAGCAGACTGTTAAAATCGGTTTACTTCACTAAACAAGCCAATAATATTAAGTTCAGTTGTTCTAGGAGTAATTTATCTCTCGAGTCAAATATGTATCTATTTACAGTTCAACAGCTAATGTGGTAAGGCGACACTCAGTAAAAATATGCAAATTAATTCCTTTGGTACAACGCCGACTTACCGCCAGGTTACTATATAATCTCAATATTTGTGCTAATTTTTTATTGGCAAAGAAACTATGGCCACCGTTGCCATGCTAATTGGTTTACCCGGGACACCGGGTAGCGGAGGTAGGTGGCCGGCTTCCTAACGTCAAGAGATTCTCTGATTGCATCTCGGAGAAAGAAGTTCGCTCTTGACGGGTTCCACGGGAACGATCTTTTCTCAGAATACAAAAGTGTTATGTTTTCTGTAATAAGTGATGTTTCTCTCCTGCCAAGTAGTGGCAATATGTAAGAAGTTAAAAGGATCCTAAACTCCTGTCTACATGTGAGGCTTAAATGTGAAAAATAGAAGACATTTTTAAATATAAATAGAGTTTTATTGAATCCGTCAGTATATAAACGAGCCAGTCTTATACTGTGGCTTATACAGTAACAATGTACGCCAGATAAGAATAACGCCTGCCTCGTTCATTTTGGTCCTGAGGATATATCGGCGGCTCCCTAAGATCTCCTGGACTCAACAGATAATAAAGGAAGAAGTGATTCGCATAATGGGTTATACACTGAAACTCGCAAGCACTATCAAGTAAACGAAAGTTGAGCTTATAGACATCATAAAGAATAGCCAAAAATACCAAAATCCTTTTAAAATACTGAAAAAATTGAAACTTCTATGCAACAGCTTATAAACCCAAGTCAGAGCATTTTACTTATCTGCATAGGCACAGCTTTTAATTTTGTTCTGAAACCCTCTTTAATTTAATTCATTTCTATCCTTTCTTAATAGTAGTATTTGATCCCTTTAATTATTCCCTCTGCGAGTAAGGTACGCGGTATTATCAGGCGCAAGAATTGTTATTCGAGCATACAACTTTAGCACGTAGTCTGTTTATATCCTCAGGCTTCAGATGTAAGGGGACTTAACTGAGAAAATCCCTTTAATTGGGGGAGCCGTCAGGAAAAGATACCTTTTAGCAGTGTAATAAACTATATAAGATGTACGATGATGAAAATTACAATTTTTTTTTATGAACAGTGATTTAGATTAAGGGCTTGGCACCTTGCTTTAGAAAATTGGTAATTTTAGAAATGCTCAGCGACTATCTTATGAGGTTATTTGTTTACATTCTTGACCCTAAATAAGATGACAGTTTAGTACGTGTTTACTAATGTAATGATTATTGCAAAAGGAACATCTTGTTGTTCAGATTGTTTAGTAACATTTTATCAAACCACAAACTGGTTTTATGCTATCCTTGTCTAAGAGCATTAGCAAAATTATACAGAATGAAACTATTCGATTACATAACGAATCTGAGGGCATGGTCCAAGCAGTTTATTAGTGACGATTATAGTAATTTTATATATTTTTCCGATAATAATATTCTAAAGAATGTAAAGTCGTTTTGCACTTATCTAAGGTCTAAACGGGTTATTACAGGCTATCGTAAACAAATAAATGTGTTACGCTGATTCTATATCATCTAATCCCAATGAAATAGCTAATATGTTTGCAGATTTTTTTCAGTCTGTTTATGTACAGGGGGATGGATCGGCGTTGTGTGACATTAGACTTCTTCCTGAAAATAATATCAATCTATGTATGATCAATATTGATAGTGATAAAATTCCACCCGCATTTTTAAAAAATTGCAGTCCGACTTATCTCTACCGCTTAGTTTTATCTATCAAACTTCTCTAAATGTCGGTATATTTCCCACAATATGAAAATTTTCCATCGTACCCCCTTTGTTCAAAGATAGAAAGCGTTTAGACGTAAATAATTATCGACCTATTTCCGGACTATCGTGCATGGCTAAGATCCTGGAATCCATAGTGACAGACAAGACAGAATCTTTGCTTCATTTAAAGGTGTCATCGCAGAAAATCAACATGGCTTTGCCGGTAGATCTTGTCAAACTATTTCATGTACTTACAGTGACTTCATTTCTACTGCTCTTTTTTCCTGGCTTAATAGCTCTCCACAATCAAATCCAATATGTTAAATTTAACCATACTTTGTCCAAGGAGATCACTGCACATTCCGGTGTCCCTCAGGAATCTCACCTCGGTCCCGTATTATTTTTGATTTCCATTAATGACCTATCCCTTTTTTTCGAACAGTGCCATCATTTGTTTTCTGCTGATGATTTGAAAATATTTCGTCATATTGCGAATGAAAACGACTGTGCCCTTTTGCAGAGTGAAGTCTTAAAACTGTAACAATAGAGCATCAATTTATAGAGTTGAACTGATTAATAACTTGGGTATTGTATTTGATAGCAGTCTACGTTTTAACACATAATTGCAAAGGCCTTCAAGATGGCTGGTTTTGTCATGAGACAATGCAGGCAGTTTAAAAATGTCGAGATATTAAAGAAAATGTACTATGCAATGGTGCGAAATTATCTAGAATATTGTTGTGTAGTCAGGGCTCCTCTATATCAGTTCCACATTAAACGGATTGAGCGGGTGCAATCGAGGTTCATAAACTTCTGTTGCATAGACTAAGAATTGATCATTCTACGCTTTCTTATAGGGATCGCTTGAGCCTTGTAGGGTTGGATAGCCTGGAGATACGCAGAATAAGGCTCACCCTGGTATTCAGCTATAAAATCTTCGTCGTTTGACGAGACGGGCCAATTTGTTTTCTGTGAATCAGAGCCGTACTGACATCGGAAGAAATAGCCCTGCAAATCGTATAATGAACAATTTTAACCTATTTGTGCCACAGGATTTTGATATCAATTGTTCCACGCTTTCTTTTAAAAACAAAATTGGACATTTTATTGACGATAGGGCTGTTTGAGTGATTTAGAATACTTAGTGGGGATTTTACTTACTGCTAGGCACATGAGGCAAAAAAAGGGAAGACTGTGTATATTTATGACTCTCTGAATTATTGTTAATTGTGCGAATTGATTTTTTTTACTGATTTTCTAAGTACTCTTATTTCTTCTTCACTGTTTTTTTTTTAGAATATACCATTTAAAATAAGCAGCATTAGGGACAACCCAGTATTTTTCTTATATTGGGTTGCGACTTTGAGACATCATGTGTGCTATCACTGTGGCACTATCAGATCGGTACGATCATATCGAAGGTCCGCATTTTTAAGTGGATAGATTTTGAACCCTTTGCAAACCTTCTTTGGCTACCTTAAAAAATAAGAAAATTAAAATTTCAGCTCTCGAAATGTTAAATGCTCAAAGGTACCATTTTGAATTCTACGAAGCTGCCACGATTTGTTTTCTTCTACTGTATGAAGTATCTGTCGCATATATCATTTTTTTTACGTAGAGCAATGCGATAAGGCTTTATATTTTGATCGGAACCCCTCTAATATTGCGATTATAAAGCAAAATATTATGAGGCTGCTCAATTTTAAAAATCGTTTTGCCCTTTACTAAATACCAGCTAACTGTATGCGTAGAATGAACTGGTATAGAATCGGAAGCTAGAGATACAACACTATTACCATGCCATTTTTTGACAATCGAAATTCCATCTTCGTTCGATCCAAATTCAAAATCTCCCCTTTTGCGTTTTTCCTTGTCAGATGAACTGAGTTGTGCGATTATCTCTGATCGTACCGATACTACGTAAATTTCTTTTCACAGGATGAAACAAAAAGATCGTATGGCTGTTCTTGCAGTGTACAAATAACAAGTGCGTATTGGTCCTGAACAATAATCTTCGTATTTCGGATCGATTTCGCTTTTAGCGCCCTGACAAAGCTTAATCCATACAACACAACTCTCACTAGTAAAACCTGTCCATAGCCTATCCTTATAACCCAGGGGTTCTCTTTTATAAATTGCTTACATCCATGATGCCGACAGAAAGGAACCATGCATTTATCAACACCAATTCATTATGATTGTCATGGTAATTATTTTCAGAACATTTGACGACGGGGTACAGTAAAAATTGTGATCAACTCGTCGCTCCAAAAGATTGAAAATAGTTTACCCGGTAGATTTTGGACAGTAAATTATGTCTGTGAAATCTAAATCACGGGATGATTATAAAAAAATGTTGTGATTTTTTTTCAATCGATCCCTAAATTAGTACTAGTCAGTACCTGTCAGTGCTACAGGTTATTTGACTCGTTGGTTTACTCTGGGCTCCGTAAAAAAATTAGTAGGAGGCATCATTGCTACTGATATTTATTGATGATCTCTATTGTAGAGTCAGTCCCCTGTAAAAAGTAAACGTGTATATTATGTGCCTATAGCCCATTTAAGAGGACGCTGCAAAATTCACGGTTCGGAAGTTACAATTTCAATATTCAATTTAAAGAAAGACAAATATAAATACGTACCCAATTAATTGCATATAATCTATTTGCGGGTCAATAGATTGTAGGTAAGGTAAAACTCATAAACTGTTAAATCTGTAAATATTTTATTAAATAGGACTTTAGAACATTGTTTCTATTAATCAACATCTATGAATATTAACGCAATCTCAGTAAAAATGCTTTGTAAAAATCTTTGCTACTCATGCCCACGATAGGCATTTATAACTATACCATATTTGGTCCTATATCTGTAGTAAATGCATATTTGTGCACTTATTAAGGTTTAGATTAAATGCATAATGATTAACTAGCTCCTGACTGTATTCAAATGTATTTTTTAATTTCTAAAATGCATAGAGTTTACTCGGCATACACAACGAGTTAGTTCTCTAAGCGCAAAATATAAAACTCCCAATCAAAGTTGTTAAATTCTTATAAAATTATTGTATCCAATTTGTAACCTAATAAGTATTAATAAAGTTGATTTCTATCTATAGCTCTCCTTATAAATAAAGTAAATTTTGTGAAGTAATATTAGGCAAGAAATTTATTATTTAAGCTTACAATTCCAGCACTTTATTTATTTATGTCTAGAGGCTCTGTAGGGGTAAAGAGGGTTAACATGCTAAATCTCTTAAACTTGGAAGTTTTCAAAAACTAAGTTTGTGAAATTAATAAATAAGTTGAGTGACGAAAAGTACAAGGATTTCTAATTAACAGTCGTACAAATGATTTTAATATATATTTGAATTATTCAGTTATGTTTGTTTAAGATTTAGGCTCTCAATTTCTCTAAATTTAGTTAAAAAAGCAATATGGATTGAATAGGTGTTTTAAATGACTAAATAGAAATTAGTTTTAAATTTAATAATTGTAAAATACCTTTAATTAATGGAGAAATTGGTTAGGCGTTATGGGGACAGTGTAATAATTTACATTGTCTTCTAACTAATCAGTAATAAAATCCATGCTTTGCTATTGAACTCTGTATATTGTCTGTTTATTCAACTTATAATTTCCTGTTGTACTTTTGTGAAATAGTAGGAGTCAGCAAGTTGATCGTATGCTGATTCGTAGTTTACTTAACAATTTTTAAATGATGCATAATTTATTGTTCTATTATACAGGGTGTCTTCATACTATATTACAACAGAGGAATAAAAAAATATCCTTTTTGGTTATACTGTACTTTTTGCTTTTGTGTACTCTTTTTCGTAAAATGAAATATGTTTGGTGTTTTGGTTTTATCTATTTATTCCAATAGAACATTGCAGTTTTCTTTTAAGTTTCAAGCTATACTATTTTCTTTAAGCGATGGAATACGCGATACTAGGCGCGAGAAATAATATTCGAGCACGTACCCTGTTTATAACCCGAGGCTGCAGAAGTAAAGCGAGTTAACATAGTAAATCCTTTAAACCCTAAAGCTTTCCGTCTGTAGAAGATAGGTTTCATGATTAATAAAATATTTTAAATCAACGAAAATTGCCAAATGTGTTATGTTTATTAATCTATGAATAAAAAGAAATATATATGCCTTTTTTTGACCAAGTATGCATACTGGTATGCAATATTTCTTAACCAGTTATAGTAAAATAGCGTAAGGAAACACTAGGATCTAAAAAAGATGTTTATTTAATAATATTAAACAATTTTTTAACCTGAAATTGTATAAAAGGCATTTAATACTACATATTTTTCAAAACTTTTAACTAAAAAGGATTGTCTTCTATCAGTAAAAATATACAAAGAAAAGCTCCTTTCATCATCTACTGATGTAATCGGACAATACTGCAACTTAGGTAGTAAAGTGTAAGGCCAAGATACAACTTCGATGGATGGTTTACCTTCATAAATACTTTTTACTGCATTTAAATATTTAAATCCTTCATTCTTTTTTACAGTTACATCTAATTTGTTCCTTACTTGACCTCCTACTTTACCGAGAATGTTGTTACATTTAGCGGAAAAAGTTTTAACAATACTAATTCAGTCCACGATAGGCGGATTTTTAAAGATTTTTAAAGATTTTTATTTATAACTATAACAAGTAAATGCATATTTGTGCACTTATTAAGGTTTAGATTAAATGCATAATGATTAACTAACTCCTGACTGTATTAAAATGTATTTCATTTCTAAAATGCATAGAGTTTACTCGGCATACACACCGAGTTAGTTCTCTAAGCGCAAAATATAAAAGTCCCAATCAAAGTTGTTAAATTTTTATAAAATTATTGTATCCAATTTGTAACCTAATAAGTATTAATAAAGATTTCTATCTGTAGCTCTCCTTATAAATAAAGTAAATTTTGTAAAGTAATATTAGGCAAGAAACTTATTATTTAAGCTTACAATTCCAGCACTTCATTTATTTATGTCTAGAGGCTCTGTAGAGGTAAAGAGGGTTAACATGCTAAATCTCTTAAACTTGGAAATTTTCAAAAACTAAGTTTGTGAAATTAATAAATAAGTTGAGTGACGAAAAGTACAAGGATTTCTAATTAACAGTCGTACAAATGATTTTAATATATTATATTTGAATTATTCAGTTATGTTTGTTTAAGATTTAGGCACTCAATTTCTCTAAATTTAGTTAAAAAAGCAATATGGATTGAATAGGTGTTTTAAATGACTAAATAGAAATTAGTTTTAAATTTAATAATTGTAACAAAATACCTTTAATTAATGGAGAAATTGGTTAGGCGTTATGGGGACAGTGTAATAATTTACATTGTCTTCTAACTAATCAGTAATAAAATTTATGCTTTGCTATTGAACTCTATATATTGTCTGTTTATTCAACTTATAATTTCCTGTTGTACTTTTGTGAAATAGTAGGAGTCAGCAAGTTGATCGTATGCTGATTCGTAGTTTACTTAACCATTTTTAAATGATGCATAATTTATTGTTCTATTATACAGGGTGTTCTCGTACTATATTACAACAGAGGAATAAAAAAATATCCTTTTTGGTTATACTGTACTTTTTGCTTTTATGTACTCTTTTTCTTAAAATTAAATATGTTTGGTGTTTTGGTTTTATCTTTTTATTCCAATAGAACATTGCACTTTTCTTTTAAGTTTCAAGCTATACTATTTTCCTTAAGCGATGGAATACGCGATACTAGGCGCGAGAAATAATATTCGAGCACGTACCCTGTTTATAACCCGAGGCTGCAGAAGTAAAGCGAGTTAACATAGTAAATCCTTTAAACCCTAAA
Source organism: Polydrusus tereticollis (assembly GCA_963920685.1). Classification (NCBI taxonomy): domain Eukaryota; kingdom Metazoa; phylum Arthropoda; class Insecta; order Coleoptera; family Curculionidae; genus Polydrusus; species Polydrusus tereticollis. The sequence continues at coordinate 109,571,648 of OY987331.1, read as the reverse complement.
GCTTTCCGTCTGTAGAAGATAGGTTTCATGATTAATAAAATATTTGAAAACAACGAAAATTGCCAAATGTGTTATGTTTATTAATCTATGAATAAAAAGAAATATATATGCCTTTTTTTGACCAAGTATGCATACTGGTATGCAATATTTCTTAACCAGTTATAGTAAAATAGCGTAAGGAAACACTGGGTTCTAAAAAAGATATTTATTTAATAATATTAAATAATTTTTTAACCTGAAATTGTATAAAAGGCATTTAATACTACATATTTTTTAAAACTTTTAATTAAAAAGGATTGTCTTCTATCAGTAAATATATGGTTATACAAAGAAAAGCTCCTTTCAACATCTACTGATGTAATCGGACAATACTGCAACTTAGGTAGTAAAGTGTAAGGCCAAGATACAACTTCGATTGATGGTTTACCTTCATAAATACTTTTTACTGCATTTAAATATTTAAATCCTTCATTGTTTTTTACAGTTACATCCAATTTGTTCCTTACTTGACCTCCTACTTTACCGGGAATATTGTTACATTTAGCGGAAAAGGTTTTAACAATACTAATTCAGTCTCTTAAACTTAAATTTCTACTTTCTAACGAGAATATTATGTCGGTATAAAACTGAAATTAACCTTAATAAAAACAAGATCTTCAACTACACTTGCACTTTTTACAACTCTTTACTTTGCATAACACACTGCGAGGCGTCATCTAAATCCAAAGTTAGTTATTTAAGTGCTTCAAAATGTTCTGCGTAGAATATTGCGGCCTTAATCCATGTTCCCCGCCGAGTTATTATAGGTTGTGGAGGTAAACTAACTCCTGGTAATCTCTCCTTATACATCTGCACTCTTAGAGGTGCCTTTAGAAATACTTTTTTTACATTTTAAATATATTTATTTTTTAAGGGATATTTAGTTCTGACGGTTTCTGCGACTCGGTTTATTCTATATAAAGGACAAGTCACATGTACCATATTAAGGTAAAAGATTCTTAAGTTTTGGCCTACTTTTACTGTATACGGTGCTGCATCAGGCAAAAGCACTAAAAACTTCTCATCTGGGACTGAATTTGATAGCTCGATAGGGACTGCTGAATAAATCGAGTTACGGTTACATTATTAGTTTTGTCTAGCTGCTTAGAAGCTATTTAATATGGGTTTGTTGCTTTATCTTCTTGAAGTGCTCCAATCATATGATGTGCGATATATCTGCCACAAGCATCTGTGCTTTCATCAAAAATAATATAAAAATTTGTATTACCCAGTGAAGCTCTAATTTCTTCTAAAATAGTTTCGTTACTGATTCAAACGGTAGTGTACTGGAAAATGTCGCCGGCCCATCAACCTCGCAAGACTTCGAGTTTGTCTGTGAACTTTCCAGTAAAAAGCCTCACAAACTAAGTCAAAGTGACCTTATAAGGGATTTGGAATTGACTAAGAAAAAATCCGAACTATTGGCCTCTCGGTTGCGACAATGGAACTTACTTTAAGATGAAGTAATAGTTTCTGTGTACCGAAGCCGTCAGAAAACCTAACATCATTTTTTAACATGGAAAACAATTTGGTAGCCTGTAGGGACATTGGCAGCTTTAAATCTCCACTATGATCCAAAAGACTGGAGACTTTTTATTGATTCCTCAAAAGTAAGTCTTAAAGCTGTGTTACTCCATACTCGAAACAAGTTGCCTTCAGTGTGAAGGCCATGGACAAGGAAGGCCGTGCTTTTAGTTATTTAAAAGAAAAGTTTCCTAGAATCAGTGACACTAAAATTAAAGAGGGAATATTTGTGGGTCCCCAGATTAGGAAACTTCTCGGAGATGCGCTATTCGATTCCATACTTGAAGGCAAGGAAAAGGGCGCTTAGAATGCCTTTAAAATGGTTGCAAGAAATTTTTTGGGAAAAGAAATAAAAGCAGAAAACTATAAAGACCTGGTTACCCAACTTGTTTTATGTTACCACAACCTAGGGTGTAATATGTCGTTGAAAATTAATTTCCTGGATTCTCATCTGGATTACTTTCCGGAAAATTGTGGTGCTGTAAGTGACGAGCACGGTGAGAGGTTCTACCAGGATATTTCAAATATGAAAAGAAGGTATCAGGCAAAATGGAACTGTGAGATGTTAGCCGAATACTGTTGGATTATTACGAGAGATGCCCCCGAGGATGCTTTCAAAAGAAGCGTAAAATGAGTGCCTAAACTTTAGACTCACTGATAAAAATGTGCTATTTAATTGCTATTGTTGAACCAACAATATATTGTTTGCGTGTTCATTGTAAATGCCTATAAATTAAAATGTTCATTGTTTATACCTATAAATTAAAATTTTGTAATAAACACCTCAGATTTTTTTTGCGAGCTAACTAAAATCTTTATTAGGTATATTTTAGTTACTTGGGTGTAGTTCAATAAAAAAAATAGGTTTTGTTCAAAAAAAAGTTAAAATTTGTTCCCCAGTGTAATCGAAGACAAGTTTTCCCATCAGCATAGTTACACAATTTTTTCAACCATCTCAACGGAAAAGTACAAAATATGTAATATTCAAAAATAGAATATCAGAGATGTAACCAAACGTATTGTACTAAAAGTCACCTTTGATGATACTCTATCCTTTTTGCACCAGAAAACATTAAATAATACCCACAAGATATTTCCTTTAATATTTGAAACAGAGTGCATTTTCTTTGTTCCAAATGTTCTCTGTAGTTGTGTTTCCGGATGTGAAAACGCAAGACGAATATCTGTTGATTTTTTCATTTTACCTAAAAATGATAGCAAAGCTTTTGAATGTTCATATTGTTCATTATCAAAGAGGATTTATGCAGGTACAAATAATAAAAAGTTGCGTTTGAACTGATATAATAATAATAATAATAATAAACGTCTTTTATTTTTTAAATTCTCTTTAAGACAACAACTACATATTTCAATTATAGGAAGAAAAAAAAAATAAACACTATCAATAAAGGCGAAGTTTAGCCAATGGCTATTCTTACACTTAACCTCTAAGCGAGTGTATAATATATTAAAATTTAATCTAGAGTATAGGTACATACATGTGCATTAAGCTCATAAATCTTAAATATAAATAACAAAATCCCTACAATATTACAACAAATTATTTTCTGCACAAAATAATTATACAAAGGTAAAAACACATCAGACCGAAAAGGTAAAAACATTGGATCAAAAATAAGTTTGACATAAAAATTACTGTAAACAATAACCCACAAACAACAAAAAAAAAACACATTCATTGCCACGATTAAAACCCTTACAAATGCAAGCAGGTCAGTAGGTACCTACTCAAAATACACAATATACCGAAAACCCAGGCTTAAGCAAGTGACAACTAACAGTAGGGTATCACTTGAATCCTAGTGCTGTATTACTTTTTTATTATTTAGGGTATTTTCCATATCGTTATTAATATTAAACGTTTCAAAATATGCCCGAATGAAATGTTTAACGAGAGCGTAGTAAAATAACATTTTTGTGTTTAATTAAAAGCCTAGTATTTAGGATTTGATTCTATAGTCTATAGTCCATCTTAAAACAGTGCGCAGAAGATGACAATAGAAAAATTTCATACATTAAAGATTTCGGTCTTCTAACAATGTAAAAACGGTTATTGAAATAAATTAAAAAGTAAAATATGTTATTATAGGAATTATATTCCACCCATTACTATCATAAAGGGTGATATTTAATAAGTGTCCGATATTTTACAGGGCGATTCCTCAGTTATTAATAATTTTTGCGCTGTGGTAGAACTTACCAACTATGTAAAAAGCAATTTTATATTGTAGGTCGCTTTCGGCACTATATCTAAGTATTATTTTACCGAAAGGATTATTAAATGCGAAGTAAAGTCCAGTTGGGTTTTTATATAATGTTAAAAGATTAGTTTTATTTTCTTTAAAACAGTAGACATGACCCAAATGCGGTGTTGCCGATCATTATTACCTTTTCTTTGAAATGCGTTTATGGTTTTGGTCTAGTTATTAAGTAATATTAGGAGTTTGAATTACGTTAATTAGAGTTGAAATGAACATGCATGACTCCCCAACAACAAGTTTTCCCATTTTATTTATTATTTTATTTGATACTGTCTGTCTTCTGTTATGCACATAGAACTCGAGCCATTCTTTAACAATATACCTGATGCCATACATTTGTAGTTTTTTAATTATTAGCATGTCTCTATCTAGACACCCATATGCTTTTAAGAGATCCAAAAAAATGCCCGTTGTTATTTCACCACCTTCAAGATGGTCTATGATAAATTGAAGGAATATGTTAATGTTCCAACAGGATGGTGCCCCACCACATTACGCATTACGTGTTCGACAATACTTAGATCAGACATTTCCAGGTCGATGGATTGGAAGAAGAGGTGCCATTGAATGACCCCCAAGATCGCCAGATTTATCACCTTTGGATATCTTTCTGTGGGGTCACTTAAAAAGCCAAATATATGCTACTCAGCCAACATCGTTAGAAGATTTGCGACAAAGAATTGTGAATGAGTGCCTTTAAATTACTCCTCAAATATTGCAAAATGTGCGGCAACGTTTTGAGCAAAATCTTTATTACTGCATGGAGTCATGGTGGTCATTTCCAACATTTACTTGGCTGACGGGTCAGTTCATTTTTCATTTTTACACTACTTTTCTGCCAAATTTATTGATCTCCACTAATTATGACGTATTAAAGTTTTATTTAGGCTTTAAATCAATAAATCTCCAAAACTACTGAACTGAAGTACATGAATTTTACATAATTATAAAGGGAATTGCAGGACTTTTAATATAAGGTATCACTCGAGCCCCCTTTCCATTCAAGATTTTAGGGGTTGTGCCACCCCCGCCCAGGGGCTGCACGTGTTAACGTGATTCTTTGCCAATTTTCTGTAACCCTCGAAAACAAAATCGGCAGGTCTGAGCGTTTTTCCAAAAAAGAACTGAGCTGCCAGTAAATGGCTCTGTTTCGTTTTCGATGCGCTACCCTGTATATTGATTTCCTTTAATATGGTTTAAGTAAGTAGGCATTCGATATTTTAGTATATGAATAAAATTTTCTAAAACTCATAAAAAATACCCAAAAGGAAAAGTTAAAAATATGTTAACTATATACTTACTAAGTCAGATAAAGTAATTTTGAAATGACCCAGTTTACATTATGGTGTTTCTCTATGGAATGGAATTGTTTGCAGTTTAATCTTGTCAAAATCAGTTGAATGCTCTCTCGCTGGGCAGGAATAACGGGCATTCCTTCTTGTTTGTCCATGCCCAAATTGAACCGTATATTATTATATGCATCTGAGGCCGGGAGGTTTGAGAGACGATGATAAAGTTGGGAACAATATTAAGCCGTTATTCAAAATGATATTAACGGGGTTCTCTATAGTCACATTTGCATAATAAACTAAATATATTGATAACGAAACGGCAAATATAATCCCGTTAATAATTGACCTAAGACTTTTGACTATTATTAAAATTTTTTTGCTTAATAGTTATTGGGAAATAATTTATTTTGATGGAAAAGGTTACAGAAAGACCAATTATATTTTAGTAAAGGTCTTTGATACAGAATGTTTTCGCTACAAATGTGAATTTCCGAACGATCCTTGTTTGCAATTAAATAACAAAAACTACCGTTTTATACTAAACGTTTCCGCGAAAAGTTATCTTGTGAAATTGATAGCCAGCCATGATTTTTTCTTCCGTTGCATATACCTTCCTTTCCCTCAATCTTTCCTTCCAGTATCAGTTGAAGCTGCTCGTATTCTTCGTGACGCATTATGTGCTCGAGGTAGACTACATCTATGTTAGTGGTTCTGGTTGTCCAGCCTATATAAAATATTCGCCTGTATTGTCACCTCTTAAATGCCTTTATCTTTTTAATGTCTATCTGTTTAAGAATCTACGTTTCGCAGCCGTATAGGAGCAGCGACCATAATATGTAGCACTTTATTGTTCTCAATCTTACTGTAATAGAGAGACTTGAGTTTAGAATAATCCAACTGAAAGTTTATTTCTCTGCCTAATTATATATATCTCTGTACATTTTGTAGAGTGGCACCATCAATTACAATGTTCGCCTGTTGTTCTTGTGGTGCTCGACTAAAAACTAAAGCACTAGTTTTTGCTGCATTCACATCCAATCCCATTCTGGTGCTTCGTTCTGCTAGTATGTTCATTAGTATCTGTAGCTGTTCTTTTAACTCTTCTATGACAATGGTATCATCTGCGTATTTTAAGTTGTTGATTGCAATACCATCTTTTTTCCCTCGGATTACTCTTATATTGACTGCTTGACTACGTTTTCCGCATACTTAAAGAGAAGTAACGCAGATATAAGATATTCTGTCGGATTCTCCTTTCAATATTTACATAATAGGTGTTTTCGTTTGCTGTTCGAACGTAACCTCGATGGTTATAATATATATTCCGTATTATATGTAAATAAAACAATGTAATCTTCCTCCACAATTTCGTATTATAGTTATATCTTGGCTGTCCAATCGAATACTTTGCAGGATCTCTATTAGTTTTAGTACTTAAGGCGGCCAAATGCTTTTTTATAATCTACAAAACAAATGTAAAGCCTTTTCCGTACCTCAAAACAGCTGTTCCTCTTCTAAATCCGTACAGAGTTCAGCTTAAATATTTTTCAAACCTATTTCGTATGCAGTTAAAAATCACTCTCATCATTATTTTTACCGCATGACTCATAGGGCAGATGATTATAATATGGTCCTCGCATCATTTTGCTTTGTTCTTTTTGGGAAAATGTTCATATGTCTTTCGCTTTCGTAAATCCCATTGAATAGGTAAGTTAATTTTTTAACTGCTTCCTTACTAAGGTTTTTAAACTGTTCGGCCACCGTAGAGTCCTCGCTTGGTACTTCATTGCTTTCAGTTTCTGCAATAGCGCGAGTAACTTTTGCCGTAATTCTCTATTTTTATTTACTATCAAGGAAGGTGTTTTGGCTTGCAGAGATCTGCGGCTTCTTTTTCGTGGAGCTCTTGGTCTTTGTGTAGCTTTTGGAGGTCTTCAGCCTCTCTACATTCTGCGTTTAACCACTGTCTTTTGCGTTCATAATTTGCTTTTTAGTCACCTGATTCACTCTTTTTGTTAAAGAAATCTGTGTTAATCTAAATAAAATCCAGACGTAAAATTTCGGCAATGACTCGCTAACAACATCTTGACGAGAGAAGTTTGCTTCGCGTCCGGGTATCACGGGACCGATTTCATTATGAAAGCACAAAAAATGTGTTTTACTCCGCTCTGTAATAAAAATTCTCTTAGTGCTATTTAGCTAGTAAGCTGTTTTTCTCCTGCCAGGAAGTGACAAAGTTCTCGTGTGTGTAACACAAAGACGCGTTATGTTTTTCTAAGATATCCTTAAGAAAATAAAGTATGCTTTTTCCATTGGCTTACGACAATTAGTCTTGTATTGTAACGTAAGATGTGTTTCTCTGTTACAGATGCATGAAGTGCAGTGTGTCTTATGTTAACAAATTCTTATTTATTCAGTGTAGTATATTCACAAGTTAAGAAGTTTAAAGTATTGTAAAATCCTGCCAACAAGTTCTAATTCAAATCTAGTAAATAGATATTATTTTTTGTTAAACAGAGCTTCAATTAAATCTATGCAGTTATAAACCAACCAGCCTTGCACTGTGGCGAAGTAGTAATTCTTAATAACGACAAGCTTGTTAAAACTTTGCTCGCATACTTTTGTATTCCGGTTTGTTGGTGTTCTTTATCTTAAGCCGATCATTCATCAGTCTCAATATTTCTTCAGTCATCCAACGCTTTTTTTTTCGCTTTTCTTTCTTGCTCTGTCTCAATGAGAAAGTTTATGCAGGTGTCCTTTATGTTTACGTCATTTCATATAATTTAATGTTAATACTTCAGGAAGAAACAAGTTTATTGAAATATTCCCATTGTATATCAAAGGAAATGTTTTTCATCTATACCGGCTTATTTTACTTCCACAAACATTAACTAACAATTTTCCATTTTGTTTATTAAATCTTGCATACATTAAGGACATAGTGCAACTTGAGGGTGAACAGAATTGTTCAAGCGTGCAGTTTCTGCACGAACTCTATTTACGTCTCAATGTATGGGTGGTAAAGTAAGTTAGCATAATAAAACATTTTAGTTTAAGAGTCCCTCGGTTGAATAAGTCGTGTAAATATAAGGCTACATAAATTTGTTTATGATTTATATTATATCGTTACCATAATTACATAAGGTCGTATGTTCAAATTAGTAGTTTTGAGATAAATTAACTTGTAAAATTGGAAAGTTTCACTGTACAATATCTTCGCATTAATGTCAAATATAACTGATTTGATTTTGGATTCATTATCAAGAGTTATATTTTTTACGTTACCGTTGTCAAAAAACTAATTTATTCAAGAAATTTTGAAAAATTAATTCACATACGACCTTTTATAGTAAGTAAAAGTGAAATTAAGTTGTTATTTACAACTTTATGCCTCATGTGCAAGGTTTTTTTATACCAAAAAATAATAGAAATTCGATAAAAAAACATGAAAAATAAATAAATAATCCCTACGAAACTTTTGATAGTATAATGACTAATATTTTTAAGGTAAAAGTGAATATATTCTAGCGGTGATCTTAATGATCTTAATATATACTTTGCTAGGCGTAGTATATACCTAATAATAATATTATTGTTAGCGATAATAATGGTAATAATAATAATAATAATAATAATAGTAATATAAGAAGCAACGCCAAGGAGTCAAACAAGAACCAGTACTTCGACCGCCGAAGGTGCTGCGCAAGAGCTACAGCCAGTGCTCGCCCAAGCGGGACGTCCTAGACAGCGCATGAAGTGGACAACAGCCATTAATGAAACTATAATGCGTACTTTTTACAAGGTGACGCATCTAGGACAAGATACGACCGGATACAGTCAAAGACTGCACGCTGGTTTCTGCAATACATACCAACAACTCCAAGTCTCAGAGCAAAGAGTAGCAGATCAGTACAGAGTAATACTCAGAAATAGACTCATTTCAGAGACCAGATTGAACATAATTAAGAGAGAAATTGAACGAGAAATCCAAGAATAAGAAATTGGCGAAGAAAATGCAAGAAATACAACAGAAGCGCCACAACCCGAAGACCAAGAAAATGAACAAGCTGAATTACAACCTGAAGATCGAGACCAGCAAGAAGAGCGGCTGATCGAAAACCCACGAGAAAACTATCAGCTCGTCGAAAAGCTGGCTATGGACATGAGAAGAGCTGAAATGAAATACGAAGGCACAGATCCACTGTGTAGACCACCACTACCCAAGCTAAACTCCTCGAAAAAACTAGCAGCTACACTAGAGGTAATGAACAACAGAATCTTACCAGAGTATGTTACAAGAGCAACATCATTGGAAGCAATACACACAGTAATATACTGGGTAGCATTAGCAGTAGCCAAATCAACTGGAGCGAAAATAAATCAAAATGACCACCAGGCAAGAGCCGATGCCCGAATTCCCGCATGGCAGCAAAGAATCCAGAGGAAAATAGAAGCGCTCAGAAGAAGTATTGAACAAGTTAAATCTTACATAAGTGCGGTCAGATCAGAAACAGTACTACGATCTGTAGAAGCAACAAGGACTCAAAACAGGATTCACTCGAGACAAGATGCAGAAAATATCTCCCCAGCGAATGTGTAATATGTATGCACATGCGACTTTATGTGATACTCATATGACTAATGTGCTAATGATTCTCGTATATTATGTTCACCTGACTGTACATACGACCATCTTCCATATTGTAAAACTTATTTTGGCACATACGTGATTTAAGTATTGGTAGTTTTTAGATTTTTCCGTTAAAAATCACTTACAACTTTCAGTCATATTGTACAATGGACCATTTTTACATATGTTGCTGTTAGTATCTCAAAACATGAAAAATTTCACATACGACCTTATGTTATTATGATAGCGATATTATGTAACGGGGATATTTAAAAATACATATTTACATTAAATTAATACGGTTACAGTTTCAAAAATGCAGCAGTGGTGTAATTCAAATTTCCTTAAATTAACAGATTCAGTGCCTACGTCCAGTTAACTCGACACCCCTTAAATATTAAATATACGTTTTCTTATCAAGGACGGTTAGAGCCGATATATTGTAGGTATCGAATTGGGCCCTTGGCAAAATTTGCGCTAAACATGTTTTACTTAATATGTAAAAGTGTTGGCATTGAGTTCTACGAGAAGCGCCAATGGTCTACAAATGCAGTGGTCCGGACTCGTGTCCATGTCATTCTCTTTGGTGTCCATGCAGTTGATTTATTTTCAATTAAATTAGTATTGATTTCCTTTGCATTACGTTAACTTTAACTTCATTTAATCATTATTTTAATGAAATCCCTCTTATACTCACGAACGAGGATATCTTGACCAGTTGATTTGAAATTGAAGAAATAGTTCATACTGGTAGTGAAGTCGATGTAATAAAAATGAAACAATTAGGTCTTCCCCACAAAGTTTTGGAGGAAAACAATTAGCTCGAGGCATTTAAACTGACAATGAAGGAAGAAAGAGACTCGGTTCGTTCTTTTGGGGCTCTTCTGTGTAAACAAGTATAGAGTAAAGCTCCCCTTGCAGCAGAAACTACTGGCGGAGATCTTCAACTTTGGCGTAGTATTAAGGCATATGAATCCCTTGATCTCCAAATTGGAGTAACAGCAAGAAACGTTTTAGAACATTACTTGTGGTGCCTCACAGATGGGCTGATAAGGCTTAAAATATTTTCTGACAGAGTGACACCTTTAGAAAAATCTAAAATTGTCTGAATATGGCCGTTGAAGTTGAATGCCGCATAGGACGAAGTAATCCTGCAATTTTAAGTGCTGCAGGAGACTTCGTAACTAACAGGACTCCAAAGTTGCTGTAAGTTTTGAACATCAATGACTCCTCTCTAAGAAACTTCTTAAACTAATGATGAATATTACAATGAAGGCAGAGATTGGACTAAATAACTGCGGGTGGTAAACGATACTGCTTAAAGGGGCGTTAAATTATTTAATGAATACAATGACATACTTACTACTAACGAGAATGTAAAACAGTTTTTGCTACACGTAGTAGAGGCCAATCTAAAAACGGAGCCTACTCAGAATACCAAAAAATGTCTCGGGGTAGTTAAGGCATTAACGACTTCAATGGTTCTTTCATACAGTTAATTATTAGTTCTTAATTAATCTTTCAAATTCTGCTTTGCGTTTTTAGTAAATGTAAAATGTAAATGTTATCAATATTTTTAAAATTTTTAGGGTACATGAGCATATTCTTTATGTCAGAGTAGAAAGTTAAAACATTTTACTTAATAATAATTCTATTTATGTGGAATTACTTGTTATGTCTCGTTGTAATGTAATTATTGGGATATTCTAAAGTAATTTTCATTACAACGTGAGTATGAAGTTTCTGTTATAATTTAAATTGGTTAACTTGAAGCTCTAGGATATCAAAATATATCGCATATTGCACCTTTGTAGTCAAGCATAAAGGTCTATAATAGAGAAGACAATTTCTGTTTGATCCAACAGGCGTTTGTTTGATGTTGCCTGTTCTAAAGACTTTTCATTAAAGTTACAACTGGGCAACGACAAGATTAAATTTATGAAAGTTGCTTGTTTACCAAACCCTTTGTTTGCGAGGTGAATAATTTTTAAAAACTAATAATCTTTTATGCAAAAAAAGCTATCTTATGTCTTGTAATTATATCAATAATTGAATCATTTATCCATGTAAATTTAAAATCAATGTTAAAAATGTTGTGTGGTAATAATATATAAATCCATAGGTAGTTTATTAATTGGACGTGATACTTCTGTAGTTTGTTTCTAATTTGTTTCCCTTTGCTTTAACATTAACAACAGTAACAAATTATAAGGAGTCTTGTTACGAAACTAATAGAGTTTGCAGACCGAAGGATATATTCCACGTAACACATCAAAAGTTGTCTCTAGTGAAAGCGGCACTATCGCATTGTCGAAAATGTTTCAGCTTGGTACTTATAAGAATAGGTATAGATACAATGGCTATTACAAAAATGAATTTTTTTAATTTCGTTAGTAGAGTTTCATGGTTCATCCGATAAGCTACAGTCTATGTTAGATGCACTTAATTTAATACAAGCTAATCTAGGAAACCACGAAAATAATGCGATGGCCTATGTAAAGACACGCCTAACTGGAAGAGCACGAGATTTAGTATCAGGAACAGAGACTCTTGCAAATATAGTACACAAGCTTAAAAATAAAACTAAATCATAAGATTCTCGGACGGTGATGACAAAACTATTCTCACGTAAGCAGTTTAGCAAAGATGATAATAAGTGTGCTGCAGAAATCGAAGAATTGGCTTAAAGACTAAGGAGGGCCTATATAAGGGAAGCAATTCCAGTACCGCTGGCAGAAACATATGCTACAAATTCTACCATAAGATCATTGAAAACTAATACAACATCGGAAAAAATAACAATATTTATGGAAGCCGAAACTTTTAAGAGTACTCATGAGGCAGTATCAAAACTTGTAAGCATTAGTGTTGACGATGGTACGAGTAACGTAGTATTTATGCAAGAAATGGAAACCAAAGGGGTAGATTTCGAAATAATTTTAGAGGCAGAAAATCAGCAATATCAAAATTTTAGAAATAATCCGAGAAGACAACACAAGTACACAAAACTTCGTCCCCCAATTTTAGTGTTTGCTATTTTTCGTTTAACTTGTCCATTAATGAGCAAGTTTTAGCGATATTGATTAAATATATTCCAATATTTTAATAACTAGTCGCACGAGGGTGACTTAACATTAAACAATGTTTCATCAGCGAGACTGCCACATGAGGGCTGATAATATTCTGAATGGTGCTAGCCAGGAAAATGAGAATGCTTAGACAAAAACACATAAATTAAATACAAATACATTTTATGCTACCTGTCTGCCCAAAACATAACATTGTAATACAAAAAAAAAATAAAATATAATAATCCGATAAACTAAAATAAGTTTATATATCAACAAATTTACATGTACTGCCTTTAAAGCAACGCTATTCGTAATCAAAAAGCAGAAATTAGTTACATTGAAAACAAAAATGGGGTTTACATTATTTAATCCGATATTCCTGACTAAAGAAATTTTAAAGTGCAAGAACCAAGAAACAATGTTCAAAGTTCAAAAGTTTATATGCACTAGGAGAAAATGTTCACTTTGACAAACAACACTTGATTTACTTAACCAATGTCCATTATTTAGCAAATCTTTTATTTAATTACATGGGATGATGCAAGGTAACGTTTATTAACTTTGGGGAATCTGTCAGCTTCAAATAACGGTATAGTCTAAGACCTACCTTGAGGAAACTTTTATATTATTTTTCTTACTGAGGTAACTTACAAGAACCATTAACTTTTCACGCCTGTTTGAAGTTGAACTGCAATAAGAGGTGCTGATTTCAGTGACGCATCACCACGCTCTCGACACTTTAGAGTAGCAAAACATTCAAAAACCCTTTGCATCAAGCAAAGTACTAGACATACGAGTTATTAAACAACTAACTTAATCAAGTTATCAAGAGAATTATATTTGTGAATTTTACACGTCACTGGACGTTAAGGGGTGCTTAGTAATACAAAAACAGTGCAGAGCTTTCTTGAGTATGATTTCAATGACCCTGATCTCGTTCCGTACCAGGTACGATAGCTTAACCAGAAGGGTATTTTTCAGCGGGTAGGTGTGAGAGGGGAGGTGTGACTAACAATCAGCGAGAGATTGATGCTTTCTTCGCGTTTAAAAACTTAACATTTTTATTGGGTGCATAAGTAAGACAGAGAGATATTGAAAACTTTAACGAGATTGATTGTTTGTTTTGTTGTTTGCCACACGAAAATATTTCTGCATATTTTATTACGCATTCTTTATTTTTGTCTTGATGTGATATTAAACTTTGGAATTTTATCCATTGGGGTAGGTAAAGTTATTAATAATGATCAATATTGAATAAAAGAAAAACAGCTACTAGTTGCGAAATCGCAACACAAATAATTCCTTATTTTGGACGCAATTCATGCAAGATGTACATAAATAAGAAGCCTGTTCGCTTCGGATACATGTACAAGTTTATTCCTCAGCAACAAGAAAAAAAGGATATTGGACTTGGTGCGACTGTAGTTTTTGAACTTTTGTCAATAGTCATAGTGACAGCAATAATTAGTATCCATTATTATATAGAGCTTCGTAAGTCTGCCAAAAGATATGATAAGAAAGCAAAAAAGTGTTACTTTCACAACTACCAATTATTAAAGCATATACTTTAAAATTTGTTTGTTCTATTTCTATCCTTTTCCGTGAATGAGTTAATCGGGTAATCAAAAATTTGAAATTTTATTAAACATTAGAAATACACTTTTTGCCAGTAATTTTAAACTGAAATAAAACTAAAGTATTATCTTCTTCTGACAACCTGTAAAAATTTCTGTGTGGATTTGTTATTCTCTTTTAGAGATATATGTACAAATATGGAAAAACCCAAGAACAGAATATTTATAACTTGAAGCAAGCTAATTTGACTATTACAATGATCTGTATACAAGGTGTCAATTTGAATACGAACAACATTATATAACAATATTTCGTCAGCGAATGACACTCTGAACATTTAGTGAAATAATTTTACTTTAATTTAAAGAAGGTCAAGTTAAGAGATTTATGGTTTCAATTTCTTGACACCCAGGGCACCTATCCGTAAAATTGTAAATGCCAACCACCACTTATTTGGTCATTTTTGAATACCTTAATAGACACGTATCATTTTTTATTCTATTTTCTTTTGTCAAACAATTTAGTACATAACCGCACATTTTCACAAAACGCTCAAAAGCGGAAATATAGTAAATTTAAAATAGAAATACGGTAACATTTAGGGGGTCACATCCCCTAAGCAGTCACAACCACCCTCTCAAATGATGACGGTAAATTTTAAAATCCTTAGCCTTGCGTTACTTTATGAATTATTCAAAATGGATAATCATTTGCTGGCGTTGTTCAATTGAATCTGGTTGTTTTTTATAATAATAAGTGGTTTGAAGTCACCTTACCGAAAGAAATCGAGTGGTGTCAGATCTCGTGACCTAGGTGACCATTCAATAGGTCATCTCCTACCAATTCGCTGCTCCGGAAAATGATTATCCAACCAATCCCGTACTCGACGTATGTAATGGGAAGGTGATGTGTCTTGCTGGAAGCAGATGTTCATCTAAAGCAAGATCTCCATTGACGTTTCTTTAATTTTCTAACGCACAAATTATAAGAAGTTTTATAGGCGTATCTATCATTGCCCATAAATCTCACTGGTATCGCCTAATATACCTACCCAAACATTTATTGTTTGAGGACATTGTGTATGCTCCTAACCTTACTTCAGTAACGGCAGTATGTTTTTTATTAACTGGGGCTAAGCAACTAATAATTTCACAAAACTCAATTCGATACTTTTCTAACAGATTCTTGCGATACTTCGGTAACCATTTTAGCTACACAACATAGTAGGAGTCATTGCAAAGTGGTTAACAACTTCAATCTGATTGGCATCATCGAGCAATCTTGGTTGGTTTACTCCTTCTTCTATTGGAAACAGATCCAGTTTCTTTAAATTTTGCTACAAGCTATCGGATGTACTTGTGTCGAATATTCTTTCCTTGCTGTGTATCAGTAAATCAATAAAATGTCAACAAGCAAGCTTAATAAAGATAAAAAAAACTTCTAAAACTGGAATAATATTGTTTCATATTGTTAAATTATTCTGTTTAAAATACGCCTAAATTGTCAATACATATAGTATTAATTCATTGCATCTGAATGAGCCAAACAGGTCTGTTATTATGAATAGACAGTATGCTGTATCACACGATGGACTTTTAATTACAACCCCAAACGAAATAACATGACATGTAGTCGAAAAATCTGGAACAACATCCGTTCCATGCCAACTGTTATAAATACATTAGCGAGATTGACGGGCAGACGGGAAATCGGAAACATCAATTACTGTTCTATATCCATCCCTTCTCGTTAAAAGTATTGATTTAACTTATAACTTTGAAAATCCATGTGTGGGTTAATTTTTTATTTCTTTTTTTGATAGAACATTATGGAGGGTGAAATCATATAGCTATGTGATTGTATGTGGCATTTTACCTATACAGTTACTTCATTATGAATAGGTATACCGGGTGATGCATGGCTTAGTTGATGTATAAAATCCCATGTAAATTTTGAGGTGGCTAAGAATTGGCTCCCCTCTACATTTTACACAAAGTTGTATTATATTTTTTTGAAGAAGCCGATATAATAAACCCATGTGCCAAATTTGACGTGCAGCTGGACATAATAAATAAAGATTATTTCACATTAAAAACACTTTTCATCAATCCGGCAATCACATATCCAAAATAAAGTGGTGATGTGGGGCGCCTGGGGGTGACTAACCCCTTGACTAAAGTATGGTGGTTCTACTTCCCCCTACCCAAATAACATTTGTGCCAAATCGCGTTGTTATTACTTTTGTAGTATTCGAGATATTTGCATTGGAAGTTTTTAAATTGCCACCCTGTGTATACACAGTGAAATTTTAGTTCTATAGATTAACCAATCCCCGGATACGATATCACTTTCCATTCTCCTGTATTAAGGCCGTTTCATGACATATACCCGACCCTGTATATCAATCTTTATCCAACAAAATAGCAACAGATTTTAAGCTTTTTAATTTATATAAAAAAAAGTTGTTTTTAATTCACAACGCGATCGTAATCTTAACTCTTTTATGATTTGCTTTTCCAATCAAAGAATTCCCTGTTAAGTCCTTTTGTACATTTTCTGCGTGACTTACATCCTAAGAAGTTAAAGCGAAACATTAAAAGCAAACTTTTTTAGATGTTAAAAGCATTTAGGTATGATATCCGTTATTTTGGAAAACCCACGATTTACAAAATAAAACTAATGATTGACAGAGAGAACTTTTTTAAAGCTTTTTATAGTGATTTTCACTTTACCAAGGTTGTACGTGCTCTCCCTAATTTAGCGAAAATAAATGTAATAAAAGTTAATGAAGAAATACTCGCCAGATTAGTTAATGAGGATATTCAAATAAAGACATGAGAAAAACTTCATATTAACATAATATGCCCAAAAATTAAATTTATGATTTTGCTTTATTCTCTTTAACTTTCTTTTGATGAAACTTTTAGCGATTACACTGCTTGCCAGAGGAAATTTTGTAGTGAGCAAAAAATCGCCACACGGAAAAATAATATGACATGCCTATTTTATGTTGTAAATGTTTTTTCTAATGCTTATTCAGCAGCTGCCATTAAATGTCTGTTAGTATTTTTTAAATTTTATTAAAAATAACGCAAAATGTATTGCCCGATTAAATAGTTGGTATTAAGAAATAATGCCATTGTCTCCTAAAATAAGCTCTAAGTAAAGTCAGGTATTCAAAAAAGCTCCTAAAATTAAAATATCCGTGGCGTGCATCTTTGTGTTCCAATCATATCTTGAATTTCTTATTTTAGAAAATAGATATTTGAGGATCTGGCTTATATACATTATCAGAGTATTGCTAAAGTCCGACACACGATAATTGGTCATGATTTTACCTGCTTTATAGCGATCGGATGACTTTACCCCCCATAAAGCAAGTAAGGGCTGATTTGCAAGCGTTTCTCAGTACAGGGAGGTATTTTATATTTATTTTGATAATGTTCGTATTTAAGGTATAATTAATCACACCTGTCGACACATTAGAAATTGTCGAATTATTATTAAAGCATTTGAATCATTAGCGGTGTTCAGTGCTGTTATTAATATTAGTAATTTTTAAACTGTTCAGACCGTGGGTTGAAAACTCTAAATCCGACGACGGAACTGAAGAGAAAAACGAGCAAAAAATAAAGTACGATTTACAGATGTCCTACAAGAGGATCGTTTTACGAGTATATCAAGGTAAATTTTATATTTTTTTAGTTTTAAAATGAAAGAACATCTTACACTGCCATTAAGAGGACAATGGAGTTAACCGGCATTCCAAGGTCTACCCTGCCTCGGTTCCTTGACCAAGACGATCCACTGGAGAGGAGCGACAGATCTGGCAAAGGCACATTGAAAGTGTTTGGAAATGGTGATGAAGTGTTGCTTCGCAGGGAAGTGTATGCGATGTATGAGCTTAAGCAGATTCCGTCACTTGATTCTCTGCGAGAAAAGTTATTACCAAATGGTCTATTTGCTGTTAGTTGCGAGACGTTGCGCCAATTCCTGCAAAAAATTGGATTTCAGTTTACAGAAATTGACAAGCGCGTTTGTATTAAAAAGGCCCAACGGTTAATGGGATGGAGACAAAAATATTTAAGACAAATAACATCCTGTATAATAAAAATTATATATTACGGCTTACTGCTTTTACGCATATTAATAATTTACGCAGGTATACCGTATAAAGGCGTCAGTTAGTCATGACCATTTATTGTGTGTCGTACTTTTTCAATCAAAAAATTCTTAAAATATTAAAAATTCGTAATTTTTCAAGTTGCTTATACTTTTATTTTCGTGCTCTTGGGCAGTAGACTGGAGCATTGTCGCAAAACAAATAATGCCTTCAAGCAGAATTTGAACAACAAGGAGAGTAAAAATATTCATGTAACATTCAGCATGTCTATTATTGGCTATAACTTTGGCACATCTTCTTGGCATGGAGTTGATTAAATAGTCTAAGATACGAAGTGGCATGTTCTCCAAACATCTGTAATTATTCATCAGAGGTTGTTTGTAAGAAAATAATTCGGTTCTTATTCGTCTTTCTACCTCCTGCCATAGGTTTGCTATAGGTGATGGGGATTTCCAAGCAGCAGTCTTCGATTTTAAAGACCAGCAAAATTTTTCAGTTCGTTGCCAATTGCATCTTCATATGTTCAGGGAGGACGTAATATTAGTGAAACACTTTAATTTTAGTAACAGTAATAAATTATTTTATTTATTACATCTTCGAATTGCATGAGGTGGTAGAAGGGTTAAGCTTGACACAAAGAAGGTAACTAGCTCTATTTTGCGATACAGCACCTGCCGAAAAGTTACCGCAGTCACGATACTATAGTAAGTACTTTAAAAAATGTAGTTGTTTATAAAAAAAATATTAATTCTGTAGGTGAGGTAGAGAAAGCACCATAGATAGTGTTGTAGATTGTACAGTGAGTACAACGTTACAAAAACTGTTAACTGTATATACCCCGTAGGAAAGGGTGAAAAATAAAAAAAAATAACGAAATTTGCCGTCGCTGACGAGTGTAAAAGTTAAGCTGCTTTTCCCGACTGTCCTAGTGGATCGCTTTATTGCACCTAACTAGAAGGTTTGAACCTCTGGTCATAGTAGGTGCCTACTATAAAAATTAATGTCCGATGCCAAAGGCTATTAAGTTTTAAAATTACTTATAACTGGAATTTCCTTTTATTATACCTCAAGCAAAATGGTATATTGTTAAGTTCTTCAACAAGGATCATTTTGAACGCCGTGAAACTAGTGTAGGAAGAAATAATGAGAAAAATTTGATTTTGAACAATGGGGTTGAGATCGGGAGATCTAGACCAGTCTAGAACTCTCTCGTCCGAACCATGCAAGCTTGCATCTTACGAACATGATTAGATGTATAATTAGGATCATTATTCTGTCGGAAAATAAACCATAGGGGCATTTTCCATTCTGCAAAAGATAAATCTGTCGATTGTATTATCGATAAAGTGTAGAGGACCAACTTCACAAGAGGAAAAGCAATCTCGTAAAATAACACTACCTTTGCCATGCTTAGCTGTAAGCACTTGGGAGTGATGATACTAGTGTCTAGTTGTAGCAGAGAGTTTGATATTTTATGATTTCCGCGCATGCGTTAATGAGTATCGACGAATCACAAACTTCAAGCATCCCAACAAACATATATAGTCTTAGCGACCTCCAATTTAGAGAAAATGACCTATTGAAGTAAAAAATAGTCTATTTTTGACTTCAAAATCGGCTTCTCAGACAAAATAGTTAAAAAGACGAACCGCTTGGTCAAAAGGGTCAAAAGAAAGTAATTCAAACTTAGTATTACTGCTTCAAAGCCTGAAAATATAAGAGGCCCAAGAAATGGTCCAAAATAGGAGATATTAATATTGTAAACCGACTTGATAGTCAGGTCTAAATAAAGTTAATGATCAAAGATAAAACAGGTTATTTTTTACCTTAGATTGGGCCTTAAAGCTTAAAAATCTTTTAGGCCCATAAATGAAGGCTAAATCACTTGGTTTGTTTATTTAAGGTATAAAATAGATTACAGTATGGCTTACTGAATTTCTTTATAGCCAAATAGTCCTCTGGTTTTGACCTCAAAGTAATTTTATCCGGACATCAGGCCGCATATTCCAAAAAAAAGTTCTTTAAAGAGATTCTGGCATCAAAATCCGTAAAAAGTAATGTTGATTATAACGTCGTTGTGCTGCGGTGAATTCTGGGCAATAATTTAGGATATCACTTTATAATTACACATTACACCCTTAATTACACCACGATGAAGAAAAATAAATTATTTCGGTTTTCAAGTAAATACTATCGTAATCTGAGGAAGTTACAACAAAATAACCCTAGTGAGTTAGCTAGAAACAGGGATCATAATCAAAATGGGGGACAGGAATCGCTTAGGGTAACAGCATCTACTTCAGCTGCAGCTTTTACGACAACTTTAAATACGAATATAGAAGACGAGGTTCTCAGCAGTTCCAGTGAGGAATCGGATTTGGATGACAAGTTTATAATAGGCAAATTGCCTCTTATAGAAGATTTAAGGTTATGGGCTTTAACACATAAAATTTTCCCACTTGTGAGGTACATATGAGTAGTCCAAAGAGGAACTTGACCCTCTCCTTTTTAAAACTGCCACTATTTTAAAACAATCGGTGTCCATTTTGCTAAATAAAAGAGGCAACCGCTAACAATAAACCACGGAAAGGAAATTGTAGGAACCATAAACTAAGGAAGTGTACTGTGGCAGGAATAACGAAAGCCGCCAACTGCCGGCACTGCTGCTAAAATCTGCCAAGAAGTTAGGTTACACAGATTAGAATGGTAGTGGCTATACATAGGCCCTGCAAACCCCTTAAATACCTAATTTAGACTTTGTATACCCTTGTTGTAAATTTAGGCCATATAGATGAATATTTCTCTTAATTTAGACCTGACTATCAAGAAAAAAAGTCCTAAATAGGAAATTTTCTCCTAGCGTAACCTAATACGGACCACTACGGACTGACTTACAGGTCCAATTTATTTTAAAGTCGAAACTAGAGGAAATTATGACTTTTAGGATAAATATTTCACTAACGCCATATTTTTTAAATAATACTTTTTTATCTTAAAATAATTTTGTAAAATTACTCGTAACAATAAAAGAAAAACAAATATATTACACAAACTTAGCAAATAAATGAAGTACGTATTCGTCCCAGCCCAAAATATAAGCTATATTTTAAATTTTTTGTGTTGACAATCTTAATTATCCCTGTTTTTTATAATTAAATGCATTTTTTTCGGGGGCGCGCTTTGTTTTTCAAGGCAGAATTGAAATCTACACGAAAAATGTTCACGCGCACCTAATTTTTCATCCCACCTTGCTTCCAATAACGATTTAGAAGTAGCCATACTACCAATTTAATATCTAAATAACTACTCCATCTTTAAAATAAACAACTTGACATGACATGGCGATTTAAGAAAACTCCTGGGCTTTGTTATTATAATAAAAACAACATATCTTTTTCTAAAATTGTGGTTATGATTTAAATGAACTTTATAGTCCATAACAGGTCCATATTAGGCCCACAAAGGTTAAATATAGGTAAAAAACACTTCTTTTATACCCCGAACAAGGCTGCGCGGCCTTGTCTATGAAGCCCAGTTCTCCTAATGACAGGTGCTTTTTACCAGTTTATTACCTTGGTTTTTGTCCCCACTTAGGTGATTTAGTGGTCTATATCACTTATTTCTGACTATGTAAAGCGGTCTGTGTGGCTTTTTAGTTATAACCTTAGGTAAAAATTACCTCTTTTGGACTATAATTGTTTGTTGGGATATCGAAATTATTCAAAATTTGATGCAAAGAAACATAACCTTGTCTGTTCTATATAGATCATTCAAGTAGAGGACTTATAGTGGAACGATGTCTTTCTATCATATGAGTGATATGACACAACGAATAGCCCTCATCTATTAAAGCGAATGCTCTTATTGCTTTTTCTACCGATAAATTATTTTGGCGATTCATTTTTCAAGTTTAAAGAACTTGTCGGCACTCGCAATTGGGCATACAAAACGAATGTTGAATCAACAGTTTCTGAACAGATTTTTATTGATATGTCGAATTGCGTTTATCCGTTGTAACTTTAAAACGTAATTTGTTGATACACTACTTGAAATGTCAGAGGAGGTTGGATAGCCTTATGTACAAATATACATGTGTGTAATGAGTCATTAAATCAGCCCTCGTATATAGTTGATGTTTACAATTCATCGACACTCATTATACGCATGCGCAGAAATCATAAAATATTGAAACCGCTGCTACAGCTAGGCCCTAGTGGGATTAACGCGCTGGTCATGTCATTTGAGTAAAAATATTGTATCGCCCTTCATTACTAAAAAAAAACCTTCTCCAGTCAATATGCCTTAGTGCGAATTCAAGCCTAGCAGCTTTATTTTTAGTGGACATTAAGGATTTCCTTACTGTATAATCGTGCGTGTACTAACCTTCTTTGAATTGTTTGGCAGGAAATGTTTCCATTTGATATTTCGGCTTTGATCTGAAGATCCGAATTCCCCAAGTCGTTTTAAAAAATGTGGTTTATCAACCTGTCCGTGTGACCATTTGACTTTATCGGCCCACCTGATTTGGGGATAGTATCCCAAAATAGTAAATATTTCTCTGCACAAGTAACGATATCAAATTCTGAACGCATACTCAGATTACCTATAAACATCTATATAGGTCACGTCTGATCATGCCAGTGGAAGGTTGGCAACTGGTTACACTTTGAGTTCCTATGTGTTTCCTGGTAATTGACTGAATCTCGTAGCAAGTTACCAACCTACCCTTTAATACCAATGATCAAGCTGATGGGTTATACTCTGTGCACAAAGCTGTCACTTGTATCGTCTTTTGTCACATGTCACTCGAACCTGACATTTGACATTTGCTTGTGAAACAACGTGACTTGTTATATTTTTTAAATGTTTTTAATTTATTTATTACAATTTTTCAAAAATAAAACAATTTTCAGCCTTTAGGCCCCTAAAACCTTTTTTTTCTTCGTTAAATGTTCATTCATTTTAGAAAACAATGCTACAATTGCCGCATTCTATCTTTTATCTCCACGATAAGCCAATTTCGATTCCTTACATCTCAAGTTTAATCATATAATGTCAGAATATCTTTTTCTCCATTACCTAAGAAACTTTTATACTCTTACAAATTAAAAATTAATTCCTCTCATCCTTCATCATTTCAAATCACTGGTCCCTATTAGGCTCGGCTCTATATTATTCACTTCTTGGAACTACTTGTCACAATTCAGCATAAATTCATCCTCTACGAACATCGTTTTTACTGAATAGAGCTAATCTCGTTGGTAATTCTTACTTTACTTGACCTTAGTATTGTACAATTTTCTTTTCGTATCCCCTGATGGTGAACATTTCTCTGTCCAAAACATGTCGGGAACCATTAATAAGTTGACTAGTTACGGCTGTGTTACATTTAATTATATCGACTCCACTGCAAGCATGGAGTACTTCATCAATTTTTCATTTTGTTGCAATACTTATATCCGATAGTGTATATTATTATGTACTTTTTTCGTGTTTTCATAGTTATACAGGATCTCTCCTTGAAATAGGCAGGCAGTAAAAGAATTAATTTTTAAATAGGCCTAATAAATGTGGTTGTCCATTTTATCATTAATTGGGACACAAAATCACTTATAACTCTACTATTCGTCGGCCAACTACTCAATTAAAGCTATCAGCGTAAACTAAGTCTATCTATTTCAATGTTCTTTCGAAAAAATACAATCTTGCAAACCTATATTGGAATATAATTATGTGAAACTGAATTTTGCACTAAATAGTTCTGTAGTCTGTAAGATTTGATTTTTTCACACAAAACTACATATCCGCCAATCCGAAATAAAGCTGACAAGAAAAATGGAAGAAAGCTCTTACAGGACAATAAATAAATATATTTTATTTCGTTATTGACATGTCCTACGTCCCAAATGGAATAATTAGTTTGTCAATACAAATTGGAAATAACGCGGTGACGGATAATTATTCTCTATTGTTAAGCTATTTAAACGATTGTGCCAGCATTTGGTTTACTGATAATTGACAGGTTGATATAAATGGTAATGAATCGCTGACTTCATTACCCTTAAACCGTTTGATTAACATTAATACTCTCCAGAGCTTTTACAAGTATATTAAGAAAAAGTATCGATTTCAGCACCGCACAAAGATCAAATTTCTTACTGAGTTGCCAGGTATTCGAAATGGGTTCCTTAATTCCTTGTAGGTTCAATTTAGGTTTATATTGATTTTATAAAACTGGGCATACTATTTTGTGAGTTTCTCGGGGACCTTTAACTATAAGGTTTTAGAAGAATAAGAAACACTCTATTGAAAACGTAAAAAATTTATTTTAGGTTTTCAATTGAGATGCTTCAAATTACAAAAATCAATATTTTTTGTATTCACCTGTTATATTATTTTGGTAAGAAATTGAATTAAACTTTTCTTGTAAGAAGTAGATTAATCAAAATATGGTGCTTCGCGAATTACACTCTCTACTAATAATATTAATATTTTTTTATACGGTCGCTTCCTAAATTTGTTGGAATTTATCAGAAATTCAGAATAAATTTCAAAATAAAAGACAGTCCTAAGTGCTCTCAAAATTGGTTTTGAATGTACTAGTACTGAAAGTTTTGTATTAATAATTATATGTACATTTCTATATCCGAGCTTATTTGACGCACGGTGCTGCATCAGACAAAAGCACTAAAAAATTCTAATCTTGGACTGGATTTGGTAAGAAAAAGCTCGATAGGGAGTGCTAAATAAATCGGGTTGCGGTCACATTATTAGTTTTGTCTAGCCACTTAAAAGCAATTAAATATGGGTTCGTTGCTTTATATTCTTGAAGTGCTCCAATCAGAAGATGTGCGATACATGTGCCACAAGCATCTGTACTTTCATCGACAATAATGTAAAAAATTTTATCACCCACTGAAGCTGTAATTTCTTCTAAAACGGTTTCGTATACTGAATAGACATTCTTCTTTCTAAGCGTGGATTCGTCAGGAACGGTTTGTTGGCAATATTTGTGCAAAAATCCTCTAAATTGCGGATTTTGCAATTTTTTAAGGGTATGTTTGCTTCTACCAAAGCCTTGCATAAGTCTTCTTAAAAACTTTCCTTTTCAGATTTTGATTTTTCTCCAACATTGTCAAATGCTTTTTTTTTCACTCAGCTGAACTGGCTCAGATTTAATTTTTCTTATTTCTGCAACGTTGTTTTTAAATGTTGATCGATTTGGAACTTCTTTTCATAAACAATAATTTTTACAGAAGCTTTACAGACATTTTCTCCACTAAACTCTAACTCTTTCTCTCGACAAGCCAAAACAGAAGTACATATTACAACCCGATATAACCACAGTTTGTTGAACAGGTAATAATAAGGCATGATTAAATAAAAATAAATAAATACCCCTAACAATATACCTGCGAACCCCGGAAACCCCCAATTGCTTCCTTGTGTGTAACCAAAATGTAAATATTAATTATTTTATAATTATCTTCAGATTGAAAAATCGCTGAAACAAGTGCTGGACAGGACATTAAACCTATGAGTTTACGAGTTTTCATGACCGGGCAATTTTAATTTTTTGATAACGCCGAAAACATAAAAATATGCTAATGAAATAATAATTTGGGAAAAATATGCATTTTATTATAAAATTGACAAAGTGTGCAAAAAATGCATATAAAGCGGGTCCAAAAATGTACGCACATTTTAGTTATCGTGGCATTTTCGTTTTTATCATAGTAGGCTTCTAAAAATTTTATATCTGTCATATAATTTATTGCAATTAATAGCCATGGAGCGCTACACGGTAGAACAGCACATTGTTACATATTGAAAACATATAATAAATGTGGAGAATGGTATGCGGAAACAGTTCGTAGAGTGCGAGCCGTTTTTAGAAGAAGTAATGCAACAAAATATACGATAGTGCAAAGATTGATCAAGAAATTGAGCAAAGTGGTTGGAAACATAAAATCAACAGGGCGGCCGCGTACTGCTCGATCTATTGAAAATAGCAGCAGTGCGGAAGGTGTTGGTGAGAATCCAGGCACGTCGATTCGCCGTCGGTCACAGCAAGTGAACATTACCAAAAGCAGTATGCAGCGAATTCTTACAAAAGATTTGCATTTGCATGCCTAAAAAATCCAGTTGACTTAAGAATTGAAGCCAGCAGTAGGTTGCGCCGTGAATTTGTTAATTGGATTCTGGAAAACGAGGCAAATGTCGGAGATTTTTTGAAGAAAATCCTGTTTAGTGATGAGGCCATACTTCTTTGAAGACGAGGCTGGAAGTGCACCAACAGTGAATGGCAAACGTTATCGTGCAATGTTAGAAGAGTTTCTGTGGGCTGAATTAGACCGAATTAATGTGGAAAACTTATGGTTTTAAGGACGGAGCGACCTGTCATACTGCGCGTGAAACAATGGACTCGTTACGACTAAAATTTTCTGGTCGCGTCATATCTCGCAATGGTGATCAGAATTGGCCACCACGATCCTGCGATATAACACCGTGCAACTTCTTTCTCTGGGGTTTTCTTAAATCTCGTGTTTGTGCCAATAAACCAGCCGCAATTCGTCCACAAATATGCGAAAATGTTATCAATAATTTCGTCAAAAGGGCAAGAGCCTGCCAGTAAAGCCGAGGTGGACATTTGTCGGATATTGTGTTTCACACTTAATCGTGATATGTACGCCTAGGATTATTTATTTATTTATCTATTCTTAAAGATAATTTTTTTTTTGTATGTAACTCTTGAATGTAAACAGTGTAAATTAATAAATATTTATTATTATTTTTATTATATTATTCTTTCTAATCCCAGTAAAGTTTTGACATATTTTAAGAAATAAATGTGTTTTGTTAACAAATTCATTTTGGTACACCCTTTTATTAAAATGGTTAACTTTAAATAAATATAATTAAATAAAATAAATGCTTCTTTTCATATTAGGTTGTTCTTATCTTCTAAACTGACTGAACTAACCTGAAATAACCCAATGAAAAGAGATCCGTCAAAAGTGATTTATTAATATTTCGTTCCATCAAATTTTATCAGTGCTAATGAAATTTTTAGCCACCGTTTAGCTTAATGGCCTCTTTTTAAATTAGGTTGTTCTTAGTTTCTACCAGCAATCAAAACACATTAAAATATATAAAATATTTAATTTGTTTATTTGTCCAAACATTCCTCCATTTTTTTCCTAAATAATTTTGTAACGTTCGACGTTCCTTTAAATGCTTTATATCCAATTCAAGAGCATAGCACGCCTAGAGTTGGCTCATCCCCAATATCCCATCCTATTAGCTATCGTTCCCCATCTCCATAAACCCTAATACATTTCTGACATTCGCCGTTTCCTGTTTCATTTGGAAAATGCCCCGTAGTGTACAAGGTTAGGGATGTCGATATTTTAGACAACACCTAATATAATCGATAGTAATATCGATACAATTTGAGTTAAATATGCTAGTTGATTCCTAGAACTTTTACACGTTTTTCTAATTAAAGGTCTTTCATTAACCGTTGTTTTTGTTACCTTCAATAAACAAAATAAAAAGTGTCGCGAACAAGCCTTCTATAATAATAAAGTCTCGTATTTTTTATATATGTTTTTATTTAACTATAAGGACGACAAATATTCGGTTCAAATGTATCACTAAATAAACTCAGTGAGACGCAATAATTTCTGGCTTCAATTTATGGATTCATTTTAAAACATCGATACACCTTCACCATCCCTATTGAAGGCTAGTTAGCTTGTAAGCGCTTGGGTAAAAATTGGTAAAATAAACATAAAAAGTTAACATGTTTCCGTGAGAAGAATCCGTACACCCTACAAAAAGATATGTTTGTAGAAACTATATTGTCTGTAAACGTAGCAGTAAAAGTAAAATTATTAATTATTTTTAGATAAATATTTTATATTTTGAATAAATATTATTGAGTCGAGTTAAGGAAGCTTTCTAATTACTCTTTGACGTAAATTATTAATATGCGTAAAAGTAGTAAGCCGTGAAATATAATTTTTATTATACAGAGTGTCATACGTAGAAGTTCTACCTCCCCCCCCCCCACCGCTTTATTTACTTAAGCTTTTGAGATATTGGAATATTTTTTTTTTATTTGAAAACGAATGGCAAAGGCTTTGTTGACATCTGTGTAATTACCGGGTTGAACATGCGGAACTTCCTGTATAAAACCGTATGAGTAAAATGAGTCATCTCAATAAATTAAATCTATAATATCACTATCATCCACTGATATAATTAACTCCAATGGTATCTGGTATTAATTCATACTGAGTTTTAATTACTTCAATTACATTAGTGCACATTTTTGGGTTTACATAATTGCGTCTAACTTTGTTTTTTAATTCGGACCATATCATTTTTATAGGATTCATATCGCAATGGTAGGGGGCAATCTAAGTGGTATGATACCGGCTGCTTTAATAGCCTCATCTACGCAATATATTTTATCATACGATTTGGTTTTGAGTGCCTCTACTGGTTTTTATTTTATATAATTATCTTTAAAATAGAGGCTATGTTGGTTAAGGAACTCTTGCAGTACCTCTTTCTTGCTGCTTATGGTTGGTATTTTTAAATAATTCAATAATAATTCGACAATTTCCAATGTGTCCACAGGTATAATTAATTATACCTAAAATACGTACATTATCAAAATAAAAACATAATACCTCCCTGTTACTGAAAAAGGCTTACAAACCAACCCTTAATTGCTTTATGGGGGTAAAGTCACCCGATCGTTATAAAGCAGGTAAAATCATGACCATTTATCTTGTGTCCGACTATATATTGAATTGTTCAAAATCATCTGAAACATTCGCTCAAATATTTATATCGTTTAAATATTAACAAAAAATAATTTACCATTTTTTTCAATGAAATTTCGAGTAGAATTGACCATTGCTGTTTGATAACTTTTCTTGCTGTTTTCCTAAAACACAATCTGCAAGTAATGCTGATATTTTTGAACTCTCAGATACTTTTAGCAGATGTTCAAATCAGTAATAACTTTTAATTTGAAAAAATATACCTTCAGACATTGTGTAAAGTAACAAAAATACTTGTGTTCTTCAACCACCCTGTATAGTACCACGATTGACCATAGCGTAAAAAGCCTCTAAGCATTGTCTAACTTCCGACCAATTTTTGCTTTATATTTTTTATTTTGTTTTTATTAAATTCAGATTCACATTTCAATAGCAATTGAGAAATGTTTGTAGGATTGTTAGCACTATTAAAAACGTCTCTCAGACTTGCGCAGGCTTCCGATAGGCTTGCTATTTTCGACACTGGAGCAAATTCAGATTTCTCTTCCTCTGTCTCAGAGTCGAAAGTAGTTTCATCCGTTTCTTGTTCCTGTTGGCAAATCGTTATCAATAGAGGTAAATTGTTTTAAGTTTACAAATGTGTCCTTAATATTAAGAAACAGTTGTGCGAGGAAAATATTATCTTCTTCGAAGTCGTCAATATTACCTGTACTACACATAAATCCGGCTTTCATAAAGCATTTTTTTATTGCCATTGGGGACAAATTGCGCCAGGCCACTGAAACCCATATCAAAGCGTTGGTTATGGTAGTAGTATTTTCGATTTCTTGAAGAGGACAACCACTGTCTATGCATGTTAAAAGCTTCCTGATAAGACGACTTCTGTAAAATTCTAAATAATGCCTTGGGCCCAGGGTTGGCAATGTGAGTGAATAGAAAAAT
Source organism: Polydrusus tereticollis (assembly GCA_963920685.1). Classification (NCBI taxonomy): domain Eukaryota; kingdom Metazoa; phylum Arthropoda; class Insecta; order Coleoptera; family Curculionidae; genus Polydrusus; species Polydrusus tereticollis. The sequence continues at coordinate 109,541,377 of OY987331.1, read as the reverse complement.
AAGTTTGACAAGATACAGTGTAGTTTTGGGATGAGATGTTGCATTGTCTGGAAACAATACCACCCTTTTCTTCTGCTTCTTTATCTCGGTATCAAATCTGTAAAGCCATGTTGTTATGATGTCTGCTGTCATTCACGCTTTTGCTCAGAACAGGATTGTAAATCCTTGTTTTGCTTTTTTTTTCCAGTACACTTGTCGTCTTTCAATGCATATGCTTTTGTTGGCAATGCACGATAGTAAAGACCTGTTTCATCTGCATCAAATACGTTCCTTGGGGCATAATCCTTCAAAATAGTTAATAGCCTTCCTTCCCAAGCAGTTACATCTTCGATATTGATATCGGCTGATTCGCTACATATTTTCTTGAAGGTAATAGCATATTTGAGAAACTAAGGGTATTTTAATGTAATTTCAATGTTATTTAAAATTTCTTCTTATCCCATTAATTTTAATATAGAAATGGCATAGAGCTATGGCAACATAGTGCACTATTAAATTATTTAATTGGTTGACACGGGTCACTCGCAAAAATCAGTGGCAGATATTTCTGTGTTTCAGTGGAGTAGTGACACAACGGGCAAAATTTATTCAGTTTTTATAAATACGTCCGCGATGTTATTATAAGCTTCAATTCATGCGTCTTTAACATTAACACTGCCAAAACGAATAGATCATTATCACGGAATCAATGATTATTGCTGACTATTATTATAGTCCTTGCGTATTTTTTTAATTTTTTTTGGAAAATAGTCTATTCCATAGTCTATTTTGTTTTCGGTGGGGTATAATATAGCAATTGTAAATTGCCACTATTACCTTTGTGGAGAATCCTAGACTTACCTTTGATTCTTACAGTCATATTTCCACAAAGTGCATCTTGAATTGTTATGTATTAAATTGAGTCATCTTTGCTTACAGAAAATTAGTCAAAATATGGGGGGGTTAGAAGTACTGCATTTGCTTTTCTGTTAGTTAGTTGCACAAGGCACTGCGAGTAGAGTTGATCATGTATTTCCATTTCGGTCTCCGTCAAATCGCAGAACGACCATTTTTCACTCTTGGCAATTTTATGTAAAAACAAAATTGTTTAGAATTATTTTCCTTATTTGATTATTCAATTTATGTTCTAGTTGTCCTTCTAATCTTTTGTAGTATATCTTTTGTTCTCTTTCTTTTTTTTGGGGGGTTCCATTAGGTTGGCAACACTTCACTTAGCTGCTTGTTTGAGAAGAAGGGGTTTTTCGGACTTCTTGTGGCCTTTGATCTCGCTTTCAATCGAAATTCTTCCATCCAGGAAGTCAAGCCACTTGCCGTTTGGCATTCCTTTTTAAGAAAGAGCACGAGGTCTTCACTACCCTTTTAGAGGTACGCTGCTTTTAATTCTTTTTGTTGTCTTAATAAATATTTAGTGGGTAATTTTTTTTTTTGGTTATTTTTAAGCGTTTGGTTTTCGGTCGATTTTGCTGTTCGGCATTAATGTAGATTAAACCTACCATATGAGACTTTAGGGCTCCTGTAATGTTCTAAGAACTTGGGTTCTAATTGTCCTGCCTAGTGCAATTCCACCTCACCTATTTTACTAAGGAAAAGCCACATGGGGCCTTCCTAAAGGATTGAAGTAGCAGCACAGACTGGCCAGTATAAAGTCATATGATATAGACATTTTTTTAAAACAAGTTAACATTTATAATTTATTACATTTTTATTTCCATTTAATTGCTTAATGATTCATATTAATTTACCTATTCAAAATATAGTCGTTTGAAGTTTAATCTTAAATCCTTATTTAAATTATGTTAATTCAGATGAATAAATACTGATCTAAAATCTGTTTACACCATTTTTGGGAGTTAGCAGCCCCTCGCTCTGTACAGACCGAAAGATAATCTCCGCTAAACAGCAACAAACAATGTTTCTCGGCGACTTTTGGTATTAACAATGGTGGAAAAATATTCATTCAAATTTAACAATTTTTGATAATCTACCGATGAATACTCCAGCGACGCTGGAATGTTGTCGGCAACAATTTAAAAAGTATCATGGCAACATCGCTTGTTGCTGTGCTGTGGCGATTATCTTCCGGTATATACACCACTTTATACATTACAGCAACTAAATAAACAAATCAACTTTATAGCTAAAAAGTACGCCTAAAATATGAAATATTTTTTTTTACACAATCCGACCCTTTCCCGACCCACGCATCAGTAATAGCGCGTTACGAACCCCGATTTTGACTAAACAGGGCTCTGCGATGGCTGTTTAACTCTGTACCCACGTGAATATTTAACACGGACAGAAGCACTTTAATCACACTTCCCGTTTTGGTCTTTTTACAGCCAATCATTATAAAATATATTTTACTTATCTATGTGTATAAAGTTGTGTAACGGATTAAAAATTATTCTAATAGAAAATTTTGCCTAAAACTTTAAAATAGTAAAATGTGGATAAAAGAATTTTCTTCAAATTATATTAATATCCCAGGAACGATGTTTCAAAATTTAAATGTTTTCATTTTCTAATCGACGCGATGCAATAACTATGTATTTTGATCTTTCAACAGTTGTGATCTACATAGGATGGAGTATTTATACATAAGAATAAGTCAAAGTTTCTGCTACATCCGGATATGCACGCCTATTATACCAGGAACGCAAACTCCTTGCTTGAAAAGCATTACCGTTCGAATAAGTCTAAGAAGAACTCACTGGATTTACATCTTTATAATCATTTGCCGGATAATAATAAATTCCTTGATTCAAAAATTTTAAACGTCATATAAAATGATGATAAAAGGGTTCTTACAGTAGAGAGGAATACCTGAACTTCTCCTTTAGGTTTGTAAAAAATGCTCTGTTTTTAGTTCTTTATACTATAATTTGTTGAATAATATTAAGTATTATTATATACCTAAGTAGTAAAACTCAGTTCGGATTTCAGAACGGTAAGAGTAATGCAATGTTCGCTTTTCTTGAATAACTGTACTTGAGTCTTAATAATGGGGACGCTGCAGCGGCGGTGTTCTGTAACTTATCCAAGGCCTTTGACTGTGTCAGTCACGGGATTCTGCTGCGGAAGCTCGGCCATCATGGTTTTAGGAATGTATCGCTGAGGTCCTCTGAGTCCTATCTTACGGAGCGAAGACAGGTGGCTTGGATAAATGAGGACATGTCCGATGAGGCGTGCAATGATTGTGGAGTACCACAGAGGTCAGTACTCGGCCCCATTTTGTTTTTGCTCTGTCAATGACCTTGCATCCTTCAGTATTCAAGGTAAATTTACTATGCTCGCAGAGGACACCACAATATTGTGGCATGACAGCGATCAGGATCGACTGAACGAGGTTATTAATAATGACATCCTCAAGGTGAAAACGTGGTGCGACTCGAACGTATTGTCCTTTATCATTAAAAAAAAAACGGATGTTTTGCACATTTAAGTGCACTCTTAATAAAATTTTAATAGAAAGCCAAAATATCAACAATTCCTTGTGTTTTAAATTTTTAAGCTGATACATTGACAATAAACTGTCGTTCTACGAACATATCCTTACTCTCTGCAACAATTATTTAGCTAAAGGTTGCTATGCCTTAAGGGTTATTTCTAGAGAGTTGGATGCCTCTGCATCGAGAATGGTTTACTTTTCTGTGATAGAATCGCACTTGAGGTATGGAATTTCCTTCTGGGGAAATTGTACTCGTGGTTTGTTGAACTCTGCCTTTGTTTTGTTATTTGGTATATAGTTGGAGCAAGATACCGTGACTCCTGTCGGCCACTGCTTAAGTCGCACAGGATTTTGACCCTTACAGCCCTCTTTATTCTCAAGACAGCATGCCTAATGCGTGAGAAACGTAAGTCTAGTGCAGACAATAGGATACTATGTTCTGGCTATGCCACTAGGCAAACACAAAAGATAGAGTTACCAATCCCGTACTCTACTTTGGTAAAAAAAAATCACTTGTATATGATTTCAAAAAAATATTTAATCACTTGCCTCTAAATATAAGAACAGTTAGGTCTGAAGGAACATTTAGAGCAATGGGGAAGGACCTCTTGTTGAAAAAAGCCTATTATTCCTTGGAAGAGTACTTTCAGGACACTTTTATAATGAATTGAATGCCAATAATATAGTTATATTTTGAATATCAGTTATATCTGTACAATTTTGTTACAATTACAAATTTGTTCTTCTTTAGTCTATAAGCGTTAATTGTTTATTCTGTACCATCGGTTATCACTGGTGTCTGTTTCTTGAATTTTGTTTTTCTATCCTGTTTTATTCTTAAGACCACGTGAACAATGTTGTCACATTTACATATTTTAGGAAGCTTAGGCCGATGTATCGTATCTATATGTGTATTTATTATTGTCTTTGATGGCTGTTGTTACTATTTCATAGGCTATACTAAGTATGTTTATTTATTTATTTGGTATCATTTTATATGTGTATACAACCTAGCTTTGTCAACAATATTATATCTTACGATAATAAACACTTTTGAGTTTAAATTTCAGTTTGGAACAAAGAAACAAATCTTGGTTAAATAGAAAGCATAATAAAAAATGCCTGATGGCATCGTGTTACTCATTGAAAAGATAATCAATGTTCAATTAATTGATTTCGAGATATAGCAAAACTGTAAATACATATTAAAGATAAACGTCCACTGATCGGCATCGCATGGACGGTACGCATTGCGCGGATTTTATTTTTTTAGTTCACTAGTACGGATCATCGGAATCGGTGCCATATATGAATTGATATTTTTGTTCAGCACTAGCCTAGCTATTGTTGATAGAAGTTATGTCGTTATTCACTAAACAAGATGTTATTATAATCTTTTTATTGTCACAGGAAGAAGAGAATGACAAGGAAAAGAAAAAATGGAAATGCTGGGTTTATGATATCAATAAATGTAAAGGTTAAATCTCGGAGAGTTCACAGTTTATCTTGTGGTTTAATTTAAGATGATATAAAGTTTTTTTAATATTTTTGCATCCGAGAGGAATTTTAAAATTCACTTGTACTACTTCTACTTCTGGGTATAGTTGGATAGGCAATTTAGTGCCCTTTACATCACTCGGTAGATAGTGTCATTTGTTTGTTATTTAAGAATGTCTAAAACACACATTCAACGAAAGCTGCGTAGGTCTATTGGTTCCGGCAATATAATCAAAAGGAAAGCGGTGGGTAGTGGATAATGTCTCTGCTTTTATTATTGGAAAAATATAATTCTAGGCATTTGCAATATAAAAAAAGTAGTAAATGTATCAACACCAATAATTAAATAAAAAGTGAAACCTACTTCCCAAGATTCTATGAAATTTCTAAAATTATTGTTTAACTTTATTCAAATTTCTATTCTCGATTTCAAATATTACAAGATCTACAGTGAATTATAATATTAAAAGTAAAATTTAGCTCATATCATAGAGGTTTTTATTAAACACTTAACTCATACTAACTGATTTATAAATTTAAATTTTAATTACCAAGTTAATTTTTTTACGACTTTTAAATAATACTGATACAAAATTAAATTGTGATTATCTAAAAGCACGTTCGAAAAATAAAATATTTTTTGCAAACACTTTTTCATCCCTTTTTCTGCATTTGCATCCGTAATGCCACGATACAAAATCCAATTTTGCCTAAACAGCGCGATGCTAGGGCTATTTAACTGTTTAACCCAATGAATGTTTAATACCAATAGAAGCACTTCAATCACGTTTCACCGTTTTGATATTTTTGCAGTTGTTAGTTTAAAATTTTTATTTAATTTCTCGACATGTACCTCCGTAATATTATACAGTACTTCCACGGATAGAGCTCACAAGAAGAATAATGGACCAAAAATTTCATTGTTAAAAAAAACGCATTTCTAGTAATTCTGGTTTTTGAAAAAATACGGTATACGAAAAGGTTTTCGACTTTATTAACAAGGAGACTCAAAAAATACAAAAATATTATATCCAGCTAAGTAAGTAAACTATTTTAATTTTTTATTTAAGGGCAAAATGATAAAGACAAAAGTATTTTAAATTTCACTCAAATTTAAATTCAAAATATCAGCTAAATAGTTTACTTTTATTTTTGTATCATAATTTTATGAAATATGTATTACTGTACCTACGTTTTCTAGGCAATATAACCTTTTTCGCATTATCTCACTGTCTTTTATTACAAATATCAAAATTTGGAATTTAACTGTTGGGCAAAAAGTTTTTTTGGTTTAGTGTTATGGAAGCGGTGAAAAATCTTATATCTATGTGCAAGAACGATATTTCTCTACCATCAAATCTAGAAAACTCTCCGACATGAGTGTTAGCTCGTACTGGTCCTTCTTGTTGTAATTTTAGGAGTTTCTAAAATGCTGGCGGCGGAGATCTTTGAGAAGTATATTCATCCATTTTTTCACCATTGGTGAAGTGTACAACTTTTCTTCTCTAACGTTTATGCTGTTTAAGTCTGCTTCGTTAACTCCGCCCATATTTTGATTATATCTTCTTAGTAGTTTTGGCTAAGCTACAGATATATATGCTCTTTCTTTTCTTTTTTTGAAATGTAGACACATTATTTGTTGGAAATGCAGATAGAGAGGTGGAACTAAATAGAGACGATATTACCATTTCAAAGATATAGTAATATTTTACGTTTTCTTTTGGCATAGTCAAACCGTCGTCTTTCTGTTGTTTGTAAATCTACACCAGATTTCATTACAGAAACTGCGATTATTCAGTTATTATTATACATTATACTGCAAATATATTTTCTAATCCAATCATCACTTTTTCGCCTTTTTATATTTTTTTATGAAATTCGATAGTGGAATATTATCATCACTATCACCGCTATGATCTCCATTGTCATTATTGGCATCATTACCGTTGACTGGTGGAAAAATAATTGCGGCACGTTCCCATATCTAAGAACAGCAGCCCGGTCTACCACTAACCTTCTAAAAGAACGGCATAGTTTGTAAGGCTATGTAGCAACATTACTCACAAAATATATATTATACATATAAGTTATAAAAATACACCAATAATAAACCACAGTTAAATTTAGTAATAAAAAATATGCCTTGCATTAAGGTTTGCATGATTAAAGTCCACACAAAGAAATTTTCACAATAACGCTACGAAAAATTTTAAATCGTTAAAAACGTCATATTTTACAAATATCTTACAGGAAATATAATTGGTAGCGCATTGTCCTTTTAAAAGGATTGGTGGTTTTGCGTTAAAAAAATTTTAAAAAAAGTACGCTAATTTTTTAAGATTTTCTGCAACTGGTACCATATTGCTTGTGTTGCAGATTTATTGTTGCACATACTTCTACAGCATCAAGAATCATTGTTAGGGTCGGTAAAGCCCTAGCTTTGTTACTTAATAAGTTAGTTAGGATTCCAGAACCTCGTTTATTTCATTCTTCATTGTTTACCTTTTTATTTAGCAAAAATTTATCTTAGGTTTTGGTTATCGTGCTATTTTTGTCTAACTTCTTAACCTATTCAAAAATTCGAATATTCTGAACTTAACCACAAACCTCCGCAGGGGATAGCGAACAAGGTGCGGCACATTTAAATCTGAACTGAACCTTATAAAGGGTTTTCCAATAAGAACGATATGATTTTGAAACGATATGGTAACCATGGTAATAAAGTTATACCTGTCACCAGTTGTCAGTTATTGTCAGTAAACTATAACAATTTATTATGGCTAAATACGCGCTTCAAGAACGTTTGGTTATTATCCAAAAATTTTATTAAAATAGACGATCTTTAGTAAACACTTATCGCGCACTTCGCGAAAACTTTGGTGTAAATAATCGTCCTTCTTTGCTTGCCATTCGTCGCATCGTTGAGAAATTTGAAAATAATTTTACTCTTCACGATACAAAAACACCAAGAAGACATCGAAACGCAAGAACTGTTGAGAATATTGCTGCTGTAAGAGCTAGTGTTGCAGTGTATCCAAATTTATCAATTCCTCGTCGTGCTCAAGAGTTAAGGATTAAAAAAACGACAACTTGGCGTATTTTGAAAGAAGACTTGAATTTACACCCGTATAAGATTGTTTTGACTCAAGAACTTAAGCCACTGGACCATCGTCGGCGCAGAGAATTTGCTGCTTGGAGTTTAGAACAACTTGAAAGGGATCCTAATTTTGCCAAAAAAATTATCTTTTCAGATGAAGCTCATTTTTGGTTAAGTGGGCACGTTAACAAGCAAAATTGCCGTTTTTGGTGTGAAAACAATCCACAACAGATTCATGAGAAGCCTTTGTATCCTCTAAAGGTAACTGTATGGTGTGGTTTACGGTATGGTGGCATCATCATCATCGGACCATTTTTTTTCCAAAATGAGGCAGGAGATGCAGTTACAGTGAATGGTGAACGATATCAACAGATGTTAAGAAATTTTTTGTGGCCAAATATAGATGCACTTGATTTGGAGGATATGTGGTTCCAGCAAGACGGTGCCACATGTCACACTGCTCATGAAACTATCGATATACTGAAAGAAAAGTTTGACGAAAGGATAATTTCAAGGAATGCTACTGTTCAGTGGCCTCCAAGAAGCTGTGATTTAACTCCTTTAGATTACTTCTTTTGGGGCTATTTGAAATCTAAGGTTTATGCAAACAGACCACAAACACTTGATGCATTAAGGTTGAACATTGAACCCTGCATTCGTCAGATCACGCCCGATTTATTGCATAAAGTCATCGAAAATTGGGTTCGTCGAATTCGCTCGTGTACACGAAGTCGCGGAGGACATTTAAACGATGTGTTATTCAAAACATAAATGTTATCAACTATACTTTAAGATAATATAAAAAGTTTTATTGTATTTGAAATAATTTTAATTTTATTTCATTTTGAAATCATATCGTTCTTATTGGAAAACCCTTTACTTAACTTAACCTTAGCTAAATTTTAGAATTAGGATAGGCGATGCAAATGGTCATGATCATATATAATTAATTAAAATCTTATCCGGTCTGACAAATATTGAAGTAAGAGTAGAAACACTCTTTACCCCCGGCCCATTAAATACTTAATTGGATAATTAAATAAATTAAATATCCCTTTATCTATTAACTCCATTTCACTTGCCATTTAGTTTAGCTTTTCTCCAGATAACTGCTGACGCTGAATAATGTCGTGGCCCGACCATACGCTCAAACCGTTGTCGCGATAGTTCAGCCCATTTACTTTCGATGACTGCACTCTATTACTGCCGTATAGTAATTACTGTTGTAACGATGAAATTTAGGTTACAAGAGGTCCATTTTGTGCTCGCTTTATCGAATAGTTTTCCCCTTGGGCAGTTCAATTGGATTCTTGAGCACTCTTATCGTTTGGCTCAACAATTATCACGACAGCTACCTCTAACACTTGGAATAAAATTATATTTATATATTCATCATTTGGCTTATACCTAGTGTTTGCAAAACCCGTTTTATAATAATCAAAGTTATAAACTGCGCTGCAATAAAAGAAAAAGGCCGCCTGTGTTCAAGTCAATAATATTAATAAAAAAAAAAACGTTAATCGGTAGGTTTGCGGCTTCAAGAATATGGAAAGTAGGTTCTGTGACAACGGGCAAATATCACGTGTCAGGCAAAGCGATTTTCTAATAATAAAAGTGATATTTTGCGGAGGTGTGCCCGGTAACAGAGGTCACCATTCTTTTAAACGGACAGTAAAAGTACCGTGAATTTCGCAGTTAAATTGACTACATTCCTTGTGTTTCATTAAGACGTGCACAAAGTTGCACCTCAGCGTTCTGCAGTTCGCGTAAACACGTGAAATATTCCGTTCTGTACAGAACATAACCCTCGTGATATTCAGACGGCATGAGGCTGTAATTAATTCAACTTTTGATTCATTCTCTACGGTAAAACCAATGAAATCCTAACGGTATCTCGGTGCAGTGCTTTAGGGTTGTTAAGATGATGTATTCGTGTTTAACATAAGTGTGATATTGTAAGGATGGTCAATAGTGGAAGAATAAAGAGACATAGCTAAGTTATGTTTAATTGGTCTATCAAAAATCAAACGAACCAACCTCATACTGTGGGTAATACAGTGTCTAGGTGAGACCGGAGCGAACCCCTGTCCAAAACACCTAGATAGAAACTAATTAAGTGATATTGATAGAAACTTGGAAAAAATAAAAGGGAGTACGACGGTGGTGGCATGGTAATGAAATCAGTTGTATGTACAAAAAGTATTTCACCAGTTTATCCCCAATGGTTTACAGATTTGACCTTAAGGTAATTTTTCTAACAAGCTAAATATTGTTATACTAAGCGGTCAACCGCTGAACCAGAATCGGGGATGGAAGGCGAAATCCATCAACTCCCTGGGCGTCGGCATAATCACTAACAGCGCCAAGCTATGGAGACGGGTAGAGCATTTAGAACTAACCTGAACTAACCTCCTGGGAGCGGGCGCTACTGATGAGTCCAAGAGGACGAGACACCGAGCCGATGGGACAAGCGACTGCAGTATAGCATGGTTTTGAGATGAGGTTGAAAGTTGTATCGTGGAATATACAGATCGCTGACCCTTTATGGTAGCGGTATGTGACAACCCCGTGATACATACGGAGTACGCTCTTGATTGAGCTGAGAGCACGTGTAACGGTGAATCGGTAAAGACCATTAAGCCGTCAGTCCCCACTGATAAGGTGAGAGGCACGTGTGCAAAATTACTCATCCGTCGATCAGAAGGCTCTACAGAGTAATCTTTCCGTCCACCGGTTGACTTTTATATCCTCGGAGGATTTAAAATAAAATAGCCCCTTTTTTCAATTAATGTTTACTACCAAGTTCGTGCTCGTCGTTGAAGTAGGGACGCAAATAAAAACTTGCGCCCGTTCCCCTGTTCCAAAGACCCCGGTCTCGGTTTATCCTCTTAGGTCATCCGACTCCTGCACTGGTTCTGATGTTGTGTGATATTATTAAAGCTAAAAATAATTCTCTTCATCGTAACCAGTACGGTCAAAGTGGTATTTAAAATATTAGTCAGGGATTTTTCAAAACGTTGTATTTTTTGACGTTGTCATCTAGTCAGTTTCTTCGTCACCAATAAGTTTTAAAATTTCCAATTATATTATCATGACACCTGTTTCGGCAACACAGTACCTTTTTCCAAACAATGAGTACTAACATACCATGTATCTTTCGCCATTTTTTACATATATTCAAAATGCAGCTCTTTGCGGAAAAAAATTTGAAACATTATTATTTATTAGCCAAAAAACAATAACATGTGAAAGGATATAAAAGTTATTTTAGCCCATATTCAAAATACGCCCACTAATCTTCTGGTGGTACGTATCACCTTTTTCAAGGAACTTTTAATTCTATTTCGGCTGTTATCCTATTCTTTAAGTCTCCGTTGTTATTTGATAACTTAAATTAAACTTAATCTTAAAATATCCATTCAAAAAAAATTATAAGGGATCAAATCAGAGATCTGCCCAGTTATTTAACTTGACCTCGTCAGTCAATTTATCGTATTAAGTACGCACGAGACCGATATGCCTAATGATCTGGAGATGCATCTGGCGGATAATATAACTTCTTCTTGGGTTACCTTTTGTACGCAAAATGACCTATAAACGAACAGAATTTATTCTTATCTGCCGTACATTGTTACTGTATTAGCCACAGTATAGGGCTGAATCGTTTATATACTGCTAGCCAGGTTCTGGAAAATCACAACGCGTCTTGACGTTAGATACAAACAAATGTTGCCACTATAGTTCGCCACATGATTCTGGAGCTACAACGCCAGGGCATAAAAATAGTCGCTATGACGGTGGCAGTATAGGCCTGCGTAATAATTTTTTTCTTAATTATTTTATGCTGAAACTGTCTAAAATATAAGAACAAATACCTACTGATTATTTAGCAATTACTGCCCTAGCTGGACTATGAATAACTTTACATTTTATATACTTATTCATTTTACAACCATAAACGTTTAATGTACGTAAAATTTCTCAAGGTGTCATGATCTGCTTTGTATCCCCACTAATTCAATATCATATACGATAAAAAAGAGACAAAACCATTGGTTAGGGAAAGAAATCCGCGCTTGATTTCGGCGTGGGTTGCCAAATGTACCAAGACATATGATTCTCACCACTACAAGAATATAATAGATTATATTAAGCTAGTATAATTTGCAATTAAAAAAAGAAAAAACGGGATATATGTTATAGGGTATAAAATATACAGCGATATGTCTAACTGTTTTAGGTAATATATTCGAACTACATGCAAATTAACATTTTATGGAAATTTAAACAGAGAATTACGGCAACAATGCACTTTTTTTATTCGGATTCTTTTCTTAGCTTATCAGTCATGTGGCGAACTTTACTTGACAGGAAAAAAACATCACTTATAACAGAGCAGAGAGAACATCACACTTTTGTGTTCTGAGGAAAGATCGTTTTTGTGGAAACCGTCTAAAAACCAATTTCCTTCGCCAATATGTTGTTAACGAATCCCTTGACTTTACGATGTAGGCCACCTACCTCCGCTACTCGGTGTTCAGGGTAAATCAGTTAGCGTTCGGTGACAACAGTGACCATAGTTTTTCTTTACCAGTAAAAAAGTAGCATCAATATTGAGATAAAATAATAACCCGGCGGTAAGTCGGCGTTATACCAAAAGGAACCAATTTGCATATTTTTTCTTAGTATGGCGTTGCTACAATAGCTGTTGAGTTTTAAATAGATTTACTATTTTATATTATACTGTTTCTGTATGACTATATAGAGATACAATTTCATAGTACATATATTAATATCGTTGGATTATTATATGAATTATTCCGAATCCAACCGTTTTTCGACCGCTACTATATTTTTGTATTGATTTGGGTGGAATATAGGTTCAAATTATAATTATTCCACGGTGTAGTTCTTTCTAGTTTCCGCCGACTTTACTGCTCTTTGAATATTGTTAAGGATTTATTTTAAACAGCTAGCCGATTCTACATTGTAGCAAAAATTATATTTAATGTCTGGACTTGTTTTTTCACGTGTTTCTCAAACAACCCTGAAAAACTCGCAATAAAAATGCGAAATTGACTGGGCCGAGCATTTGAATTTAAAATGAAGTATAGAAAATTAATAAATTTCCTGTCTCATTTTATTTTGAGGTCCAGTGCAATGATTTCGTTAGCAAAATTGCAAAGTTAACGATTGAATGCTTACGAAATACGAAAGGTTAGACTATATATTATGCTGGAGGGCTTTAGGTAATTTACAGAGAAATTAGGATCCCGTACTATGTAAATAATTTCAAAAGAATTCCTGAAATGATGACAGAATTGTTTAGGTCCGCTAAAGCAGACCGAGATTGGAATGCCAAAGGGAATATAACTGAAATAGTAAAATTTCTTTATAACCTTTAGATATAAGACCACAATATATTGAGAAAAATCAGACACTGATATAGGAAGGGGTAACGGGGGTTGATGCGCCCTTTCCCCGGGGTCCATAGTAAATATTTGTACTAGAAAGGTAATACGTAAATTTACGGTATTAATTTCTATAAAAATATGAGTTATATTTATTTAAAACCCTATTCACTTTTTGTCCCCTATCAAATGAACAAATTTTTTTATTATTTCAATTTTTTTACTACACAATAATACTTTTTCTATTATTTCTTTGTATGATCTGGTAAATTCACTGCAGGAAAGTGTGTTATGAGATTCTGCAGGCAGTGCGTAAGGGAAAGAAGCTATTAACGTTAGTTTTGAAATCTGGATAAACATATTTGTTTAAAGGCATGATGACAGGAATGTCGCTCGAGAGTGATAACATTCTTCAGATTAATGTCATTCAAAAATACTAAGCTAAACCATATACGGGTGGATGGCATTGATTGTCGTGTATTTAAATCAAGCATCGCTTCATTCTTTTATCAGTTAAGAATATCGATCACCAACATCGTCTCGATGTTCTGAGCTGTTCAAGTTATTTCGAGCTCGTTGTGGCTTATAAAGCAAATGTTTCATCGTTGGAAGAAATCCGAGTCGAGTATGTTTGGGAGCAGAGTTGTGTAAGAAATATTATAGCGAATCTCAAATGTGGGAGTCAATGGATTTTTAGGTGTGTCTATGAAGGTGATTTGTTCGGGAAAGTACCCCAGGTTCCTCCGAGGATGCTCTATGTTTGCAGTGTTAATATATGCTTGCTTATTTATTTATTTATTCAGGCAAGAACCAAGGTATAAAATATAGACTATAAGTAGGTAAACAACAATAACAATACCAAAATTGTGTTTGAGGCACCTAAGTGTTTAAACACTTGTGTGTGTGTGTTTTTTTTATGATAAGGTAAAGCACTGCAGGATAAATCTTTTATGACGCTCTGGGAGCGGTGCGTGTCCGCAGGAAACGATTCACGATGGCCTTGAATCTTTGGAGATTATACTCCTTAAGGAACACGATCTCAGGTAGGTCGTTCCAGAGTGATGACGTTCTCCAGATGAAAGAATTCTGGAACAGTGTCGTTCGAGGGACACTAAGCTGAACCACGTACTGGTGGGCTGCAGTGGCTCGTCGTGTATTTCTACCATGCACCGCTCTGGGTGGTATCAAGCGGGCAACCTCAGTTGAACACTTGCCATGAAAATATTTGTAAAATAGACTCAAGTCGCCAACCCGCCTTCGATGTTTAAGGCTTTCCAGGTTATTTGTCAGACTATAGTCACCGATCAAGCGAATGACTCTTCTATGAATGGATATCTCAGGGTATGTTTAGGAGTAGAGCCCCAAATATGCGAACAGTACTCCAGCTATGGTCGAATTTGGGCTTTATAGAGCATCAAAAGTTGTTGGGGTGTATAGAGGTTCTTACTTTGGAAAAGTACTCCAAGCTTCTGCGAGGCTGCCTTAGCAATGGCCGCAACGTGACTATGACAAGAGATATGACTATCCAAATTTACGCCCAATAAATGAATTGATGAAGCTAAGGGAACCGAATGGCCTGCCATAACTATATGTGGTTCTTCGTTTTTTGGAAAAAAGTGCCGCCTGGGTCTTTTTAGCGTTACATTCCACTTGGTTACTGTCACGCCAAGACAGAATTTCTTCCAGGTCTTTGTTGAGATGTGAAACCTCTTGCCATTACTTACTAAAAATGCTTAACAAATCCAATATCTTGATTGTCCAACTGAGGTTTGTGAATCCCTTTAATATATTATATAACAGTACACTAAGTTACACATCAACTTAAAATGAATTAGATAAAATCTTAAACAAATCAGTATTATGATAGATGAACTTTATACAGACTCTATTAAATCTAATCTGGTTGGTTGCGCTTTTTTTAGGTCCCAGGTAACTAACAAACCTCAAATTGACATTATTGTAATAAGTAGGAATTTGTGTATTTCTGTCCATTCTGTTACGGATGCCATAAGCATATTCGATACTATTCAACACAATTCCTCTCTTTCTCAGAAATAGAAAAACGATGAAAATATATATGGTACGTATATCACATATACTTTCCGAAAAAAGCAAGTGAGCTGGACATAATCCTTGTGCTTTACAAATAATTTTTAGTATAAACTTTTAAATTACATTTAATTTGTTAAGGCAGTTATTGTATAAATCACCCCATACCAAGATACCATACCGTATTAGCTGCCCGACATAGATCTTATAGATTAACTCGATAACTGACCTAATGAGGAATTTTCTTAAGAGATAGAATTTATGTATAAGAATTCGTATTTTATTTGACAGGTAATTTATATGTGGCCCCCACTTTAAGTATTTATCCAATACGATTCCAAGGTATTTATTATGGAGCACTTCCTTTATTTGTTGCCCATCGATTTCAATACTGAAAAAAGAAGGTCCGTTTGCGGCTGTTAGCGAGAAAGCTATATAATTAGTTTTTGATAAATTTAATGTAAATTTATAGGTCTACAGCCAGTTTTCTATTTTATTAAAGTGTTAAATGCATACTCTCTACAGGCAGCTAATAAAAAATCTTCTCTTGAAGTTTAATTACTTTTAAATTAAATGTTTCCGTTAATAAAACTATACACCTCGCTTAACAACTCATAAAACTGCAGCTACAAAGAAAAGTAAATATTGCAGACGCAGATTTTATGGATGGTTTAATATTAAAGACGAGAAATGTAATTTAAATTTTCATTATTAACAATGCGCCTGTAAAATAAAATATGCATATTTGCAATTGCATTTTAACCCGGTAAAAGAAACCTTGGTGGCATTTTAAAATTTCATGGAAATATACAAAATCTGAATCTGGCTATATTGCACCTTTTTGGTTAAATGCGGAGCTTTAACTTTGAAGCGTACCTCGTCTTTTGCATCCACAAGTTTTTAAAGTGTAGGTGTATCAAATATTTTCATTGGGATTTATAGTAGACAGATGGGGAGGCAAATGACTTAGTAATTTTTCTGTTTTACCTATTTTAATAATGAATTTAATTTTATTTTATTAACGATGTTTGTAGTTTATATCTTGTTGTCCATATACTTTACCACTCATGAATGAATGTTTGTCTCTAACTGTTGGTAACATATTATATACTTTTTACATATTTCTAATAATTATTTAGAAAATACTCTTACTTTGAATTTAAATCTAGCTTTAATAAAAAAATTAAAGCGTAAACAATTCTAAATTTGACAAGGGTTTGCTTTTTCCTTCTGCCAGAAACATCTCCAAGCGCGTTTCGCTGTATAACAGCTCGTCAGTGAAGCTATAGGTTCTAATAAAAGAAAAAGCATCGGCGTCTGCTTTAAATCAGAAAAATTGTGATGAAACAGAAAATAAAACCAGATATAATTAAATTTTCAAAATACGTGTACACCTAATCAGAAAAATAGTCGAAGAGAGGGAAAAACTATTAAAGCTAATATATCCCGAAAGCAGTTTTGGTAAGAAATAGTTATTTGTCTATTAAGGGCGCAAAGTGATACATAGCAGCTCTTAGCGAGAAGTCTGACTATCTCGCAAGTCACTTTGCGCTTGAATTACATACGACATTTTTTCTAGATCCGGTGTTTGTTAAAATGTTTTTACTGCAAAATAAAAATAAGAAATTGCCTAAGTACATAATATTTATTTAAATACCGTCTTACTGGTCACAAAATTGTCAACATGTCAATGCCTACTTTTAAAATTGGGTCAAATATGATGAAACCAGATGTTTTATGATGGTTGTCAAGGTAATCAGACGAGCGTTTTGGTTACTTTGTGGCTCGGTGAGCGGCAAAGTGAACAAAACGCTCGCTCCTCGAAAAGATGCTACTTTGTACTTTTGGAGGCGCAAAACTCTATTTTCGCTCAGTTATAGGAAAATAGTTTTACCTTACAGTAAATAAAATAATATTCAATTAGTTTAGGTTATTCCTGGTTAGATAGTAAACTTCGCGGGCGTGCCAACAACCACCTACCAAAGTTTGATCGATATCGGACGAATGGTATAGAAACGCGTAAGGGACAAACATATAAACCAAAAACTTTAATTTTTTTAATATATATTATATAAATACTGATTGGTAATTATCATGGATGCGTTTATTGCTTTAAACCTTTGCTTACATAACGCTGTCTCTTTCTTGTGTCATGTAATTACACAAAGGATGGCAAGTCAATAACAAATCGCATATGATACACATTTTCCCCCAATATCTTCATAATACATTATTATATGATACACATTTTCCCCCCCCCTTTCCACAATACATTATCATATGATACACAATTAATTTAATAATGTCGGTAAAAGTATTTAAAAACGCAAAGACAACTAAAAATATAAAAAAAATAAACCTATATTTTATATTTTAGATACTTATGAAATAATTTTTTTTCAGGTTGTTGGAGCAGCAGTATTTGCGCTATGTCTGTGGCTAAGATTTGAACCAGGAATTCAAGAATGGCTTTCTCTGTTAAATGCATCTGCATTCTATATTGGAGTTTACATTCTTATATTAAGTGCACTTGTCATTATGATTGTCTCTTTTATTGGTTGTCTAAGTGCCTTGCAAGAAAATTCATTTGTTCTTCTCGTGGTAAGTACCCAAATTATATTAAAGTGTGCTTAATCAGTAATACTTGAGTATTAATGCTGGTTCTCACCGACTAACTTAAATTTGAAAGTTAGCTAGGATTTATCTTAACTTAATGTTTACCGTAAAGTCTAAATCCGTTCAACAAACTTTTCTTCCCTGAAACTTATCTAGGATATTTGCAAGTCTGGCAACAACGTCAATTCTAGTGATATTTTTTAGTTGTTTTATTTTTGATTTCAATATCAATGTAAAATCATTCTTGTTTTGTCACTTTCAGCTTCCATTTTATTTAATTTTTGTTTGGGGTTCGGAAACCTTACTTGTTGTTCTACAAGGTAGAAGTTTTAAAAAGCACCCATGAAATCTCCTGTACGGCTTGTAAAATGAATACCGTGCACGAAACTTTCTTCAAGTAGAAAAGCATTTATTCCCAACTATAATAATATATAGCAGCAAATGAATACTACTTGACAAGTAAGTGGGAATTATATGTCATATATATGTAAAAAAAATTGTTCTCTAGCCACTTGTCAAGACCTTATAAATTTTGAGTTAACCTAACCGTGGTAAAACAGATATTCTCTAGGCTATGTCCTAACGACCGCTCAATTGTACAGGACAATTTGGCGTATCTTGACTAACACTGTTAGTACTAAAGTACAAACTTAAACTGCAGCGAAAGGAATAAATCTATGTTTTTAATGGTACGATGCTACACTTCCGCTACTTGTAGACCGGCTTCGTACTCTTTGGTTTAGCAGACGAAAAACAAATTGTATAAGACAGAGATAGATGATTACCTAATAGAGATACTATAGAGATCATTGATATAAATTCAAAAATATTTCATGTTATCAATGAAAATAGTATATTAAAATTCAAGTTTTAGGTATAATGCTTCTATTTAGCTAACGCGTTCATGTTAGGTAACGAGCCGGTTGTCTAACGGGACAAGTGGGCTAATAGTTTTATAAAACATGTAATTTACTGTTTTTCATTCTTTGTTCCATATTCAAAGATTGCAAAATTTGTATTTGATTCTATGTTGTCCCTTCTTTAATGCAGTATGTATAGGGCTATCAAAATTGTCAACTATTATAATAATATATTATATTCGTCTATCTATATCAGCACCACCAATAATCACTACAAGTCAACTTATCTTTAATTGTAAAAAAAAAAAATTACTAGTCAACATAACATACAAAAACCATGGCATGGAGTTTGAGCAAAAATTGAGATTACGTTTCTATTTTAAGCCGCTAATTTCTTGAGCTTAACCTAACTCAACTTTAAGGATCACTTAGGGTAAACTACCCAATTATTGGCACATATAAGGCAATGATGTCAAATTGACCAATAACTTTAAATATTTAAATGTTTTTAGTAAAAATTAAACAGTTTAGACCCTTAACTATTTTTTTTACGCTTTTATGTATCATATATCTTTAACTGAAAACTAACTAACTAACCATAAAATTAATGATTTTATTTTAAAATTCCGATTTACCAATAATTGGCATATAAAAAAACATTCTTATTAATATTTTAGTTATACGTACTACCTAGGCACTACATGACTTACAAATAATTGCTAATGTTAACGTTTACATTTTAAAAACAATGTAAATTGTATTGTCCACCCTAGAGCTTTAGACATCTGAGTCCTTGTTTATGACCAGTTATATTGTAGGTACAAAGGTAGCAAAGGCTGCTAACTACGCGATTTTCTAATAGTTCAATATTAATCGTGTGAGACTCTGAAGTAATATTCCTTTAACATTATATCTTGTGGTTTAATCGGTATGTTAGATACTACAATCTTATGTTTTTAACAGGATTATTTTCTATAATATTTAAGTAGAAACCTTCTTTGCAAAGTGCCCTGTTGGTATTTGATTTGTTCTTTTTGCCCAAATTAAGATCTGAGGAGTTATTATTTATAGTCGTTTTGGAACGCCGAAGCTTCTTTATCAGCTTTTCCTTTGTTCAGTTGTCTCTGTCCCTCTTTCTTCGCTATTATGTTGCAAGTCTAGCAAGTTTTCCCCTATTTATTTTTTTATTTTCTTTTCTATCTTTCCGTTCTTTTTTATCTATCTGCATATTTTTCCAACCGGTAGACGTGCCTACGTTATTTGACGCTTATTTTTTCTTTGAGGAGTTTTTGGCCAATCTAATAACTAGTCAAATGAAATATGTTTTCCTAAGTTTAGGGATTTTCTGATCCGGAACTACTATTCTTCATATCGTTTTTAAAGTTAAAACAGTCAATCAACTACTACTATTATTTCCTTTACTTCACTACTCAGATTTTTAGGAATGTTTGGTGGAATAAAATCGTCCATAACATCCTTACTTTGCTTAACCTTAAAAACTTTTCGAATTGAAAGAGACATTGTCGTATTATCATCGTTTGAAATTTCCGTGTTCGAACATTCACTATTGTTGACCGTAAACGCTGCCATTTGTAAGTTTTTGGGTAATTTATTTTGTTCGAATCAGTAGGTACAATCCATTTTTTAAACCGATGTGTTATTATCGTTAACACCTTATTTAACATCTTCTCCTGCTTATCATGTTGCGAAAAAAATCAGAAATCAATTACCCGGAAGGGACTATATCCAGGTATATCTTCTACTTTCAATTGGTAGGTAAAAGTTTCACTTGGTTTGTTTTCAATCGACGTTAGTTATAAGTGTTGCAGTCAAGTGGTTCCCTATACTTCAAATATTCAATATTTTTTGCAATTTCCAGCTCCTACGATATTTGATAATGCATTAAAGCTTAGACAATTTACCGGTTTAATGTCGTCAATAGAAGCCTTAAAAAAATTGTTTTCAAAACTTTAAATTAATTTCATCAAAAAAGTATTTTAAAATTATTGTTATTAAATTAGGTGGTCCCAATAAATGGTTTTTGAAAAAATGTATTAAAATCCAGCAATTTGCCCAGTAACAATTATTATTGGATTTAAAACCATTTCTTTACCTAGTTATTGGTACCTCTGTAAATTAAAAAAATTAAACATTTTGAGGCTAGGAAGAAGCTTAGAAAGGCTCTGGAAATGTTGTTTTGTTATGGGTAACTTTTATATACATACAGAAAAACTAAAGATCCTATAGAAAAGCGACGAAGTAAAGGTACCATCCTTTGCTTTCCTACGAAATTTGCTTAAAATCCACGTAAAACTAACACTGTTTTTAAACTATGATCTTTATATAAGTAACGTTTGTATAATTATCGCCAAAACGATTCGCTGAAATATAAAATGTTTTTAAATTGTATTTTCTATAATAAAATTAGGCAATATTTCACTGTTCATACTAACCTACGGGGTCCTGGTCTGATGAACTGCTTTAGAAAAAGCAGTACACGCAAAGAAACTAACGAAGATACAACGGGCAGGTTGTTTAGAAGTTACTGGTGCCCTTCACTCCACACCAACATCTACTGCCCGTGGACATTTATGGAAAACTATGGCTGCAAGAAGTGCTTTACTGCTAAAAGAGTCGAAATGCTGAAACAACACCTACTACGGGCACAGCAGTATATTCAGGACATATTCAGAGAGGAGTTTTTTGTACTCATTCCGACTAGCGAAGAGTGGGAGGGCAATAAGTTAACAATGGAGACGGATTACTCGATTTTCACAGACGGTTCAAAATTAGACGTCGGAGTGAGAGCTGGTATCTTCTCTGAGAGCATGAAACTCTAAAGGTCACATAGACTTCCGGACTACTACAGCATTTTTCAAGCAGAAGTTACGGCAGTAGATAAAGCAGTGAGAAAAGTAGGGACCTCCAGACCTGAGAGCAACTGCGTCAATAGCTATCTATATAGATATTCAATCAGCGATAAAGGCAATTTGTTCCAACAACATTAAATTAAAATTATTAAGACGATGTCGAAACAATCTCCGCATACTTGGTGCCCGGCATCGAGTCCCTTTTTGTTGGGTTCCTGTTCATCACAAATCACAACATAGATGGCAAGGAGTCTGCTGGTGCGTTCGTCAGGGAGGTTGCGGGCATGTCCACCGATCTAGCAGAGAATACCGAGTCTAGACCACTGGGATCGATTAATAAGGAGATAGATCGCATAGCTAAATAACTTGCAATAAGCAGATGGACAAAGTTAACAACCTACTTGATAATAGGAAAACCGCAGCTTTATTCCAACACAGTAGGAAAGACCTAAGAAATATTACTGCTATAGTTACCGGACACTGTCTTTTCGGTAGACATGCCGAACTTATGCAAATAACAGCGACGACTTCTGCATAAGTTGCAGAGACGAAGAAGAGGAGGAAAGTATTCAACGTTTCTCACATGAATGCCCTGGCCTTGCAATACTCTTCAATAATCTGTAGAAAGTAAGCAGCTTACAACTGGGTTGACTTACTAGAGTTTTTAACAGTAGTGGCTGGTTCAAGTGAGCTGCGAAGATTCTTCTACGTTGTACGTCGCGGTAGCCGTCAGGGAGCTGATGCTGATAGGTTCCGCAGAACATGGGTGGTATCACAACGGCCTGTCTGGACAAACAAAAAGTCTGCCATCCTAACCTAACCTACCCTATTTGCCAAGATAACCGGTGCAACTCAAAACTGCAAGATAAGGCTAGATTAAGTATAACCTAAGATAGATTGAGATCAGCCATAATACTGAAATAAGTATTACTAAATTTAGCATTATTAAACTTTTAATTCAATTCTGCCCTGACTAAAAAACACTCTTATTGCATATATTTTTAAAAAGATCAGTACAACGAAAAATATTTCCTTGTTTGTCGCTATGCTAGGGGGACAAAGATTTTCTTTTACCTCTAGTCAAGATAAAAATTAGAGAACAATTTTGTTTCCTTTATAATCCAGAGCAGGTTTAATGGAAGCTCATTTATTATACGAAGAGGTGTTATTATTCTCCGGGTTACGGCTCACTGGAGCTTCCTTAGATCTTATTATTTTCAGTAGGGTAAGTTTCAAAGCTTGTTTGAGATATTAAATATGATGCTATTTGTTAGATTAAATTTTTGGCTCTTGTAATCTTTAAGGAAATATTTTAGACTATGTTCGTGGTATCATTTTTCTAGAATTACTTTAAGTAATCAATAGTATAATATACTGATTGTCTCGCATAAATTCAATATTACTTCGACGTAAAATAATTTATTTCGTAATTTGGGCATAAAAAAATAATATAATAATATGTAGAGCGCGTCTCATGATGGTGTTATGTCTTCGCTGGCAATTTTTTTAAAATAGAACACTCCATAACTAATCTTTCAAATCAACAAATAAAAACGAATTTAAAATATATTTTAAATATGTGTTTATTAAATGTTCAAACTGCCTTCCATTAGATGCGTTGGTTAAAATTTAGGGATAAATTTTACCAAGAAAATCCAACTTTCATCGAACCTCATGATTTTGTAGATTCTTCTGAGAAGGCGCATGGCGCCTGCGTATATAGATGATCAGTAAACTACAACCGTGAGATATCCGTTAACCTTCTGTGCGCTTAATCAAGAATCGATCCACTAAAAAGTGTTTCCCACGCTTGGAACTATGCGCCGCTATTCTGCTTGCTAACTTTTTAGAAAAAGTTTCTAAATATATAAAAAAAAAAAGCTTCCCCAAATTTTATTATTATTCGGATTCAGCTATCACCCTCTGCTGGATACGAGCAGCACCACAAATCTGGAAAATCTTTGTTGAGAATCCCATTTCTGAAATACAGTCCTCATCAAATATTTTCGATTGCCGCGGGTCTTATATCGCGTGGAACTACTCCGAAAATACTCTGGAATTCACATATTTGGTGAAATGGGCTTTCTTGACTGCCTGAGCATGACTTAAACCCCAATATTGATAATGTTATTTTAGATAATGTAAATTTACCCGAAATAATAGCCCTAGTATCGGAAGCTCTACGTTTTGATATATTATACTCATTCTCAACATACCCCAATTTATAACGGATTACCGCTTGATGACTTAGATTTATATCTAACTCAAAAGTTCCAAAGAAAGATCATAATTAGGATGTCTTTCTGTTCAAGAACTAAATAAAACTTTAATCGTATTAATACAGTCTACTCAACAGGAGCATTTTGCTAAAAAAAATCAATTCTTTAAAGCAAGGTTTACAAATTAATAACAATAGTAAAATTTTATCGCTTTATCTAATTTTACTGGATGGCATTCTACGCGTACGCCGCAGAATCGCGATGTCAAGGTTAATACATGATAAGATGCATACTATAATACTTCCTAGGGGTCATAAGTTAACCAAACATATAGTTAGATAAGAACATATCAATTTACTGCATTGTGGCCCTCAGCTACTAATACCTTCCTTGGTAGAGATTTAGTAAGCCATGCGGTACATTCTTGAATTATATGCAATAAAACTAACCTTAGGGTTTGTACGTTTTATGTTATGAGATCTTTAGCAAAGATATTATTTAATGCATCATTTCCTTTTCAAAATATGTAGGTCGATTACTCTGATAGAACTAGTTTCCACTGGTAACCACCTGTGCCTTTTTACTAGCTTATCGCACACTTACAGAAATATTTAATTAATGAGAATCAAAACGAAATTATAGACATTTTATTAATTCAGGAAATTGTTTAGAAATTTATCTCTCCTGGCTCCCCTCATTCTGAAAGCTAATGGAAGGCGAGTGTCAAATCGATGAAAAGTCACATGAGGAAAGGTATCAATTTATCAGCGTCATCCTCCAAAGAATTTTCGACAGTCCTGAGTCAAATAGAATCAGTATTAAATTCACGTTCTTACTTCTTCCCACTTCCTCCTCAGACGATCAGCAGTATCAATTCCTCATGAAGATGTTTAAGGTCAATATGACAATCGACTTAGAACCTACCAAAAGCTTTACCGCCTGTACCAGATGTTTTTGGTTCCTTGGTCAAGATACTATATACCAAATATGCAAATGAGTACAAAATCGAAGACCGACGCGCGACGGTTCCAGTAGTGCTTAACCTAGGATGTTAGACATGAAAAAGAAAGGATGAAAATTTACCATCACTTTGCTATTTCTTTGTGTCATGCAAGACAAAAAACATTTAAATATTATTGACTACAGATTTATAGTCAGTGGGCAAAGTCACATGGAATCCAATGTCAATCAGCTGAGAAGCAAAAGAAATGTTGAGAAATTTAACCAGAGGCTTTGATACTTATATTTTTAACAAAGGACACAAAGTCTCGGCCTCAAATAAGTAAATTTTTGTTGTTACATGTTTCGCCTTAAACAGGCATCATCAGACCTAAAGGAGTAAAATCAGTTATAAATTGCACGAAAATAACAAAAAACGAAAAGAACCTACCTTACAAACAGTCAATAAATTACATATAAAATAAACATAAAATAATATAAAAATATAAGCACATCACGGTAACATATTATTTAGACTAACATTAAAACAGAGGACGAAACAAGTTGGTTGTCTATTTAATCAAATTAAGAACCCAAGGTCAGATCTGCATTAAAAACGAAAGCAGTAAATAAATTAAACAGTGAACAAACTAATCTCTTTTAAGGTTATTAAAAACCAATTGGGGCTCGAAATTAAAAACATCATTTACGCAGGAAAGTACTGGGCTCTTTTTGCCTTGGTGATCTCCATTTTTTCGAGTAAATCAAGATGCAAAAAAGAGCCCAGTACTTACCTGCGTAAATGGTGTTTTTAATTTCGAGCCCCAATTGGTTTTTAATAACCTTAAAAGAGATTAGTTTGTTCACAGTTTTATTTATTTACTGCTTTCGTTTTTAATGCAGATCTGACCTTGGGTTCTTAATTTGATTAAATAGGCAACCAACTTGTTTCGTCCTCTGTTCTAATGTTAGTCTAAATAATATGTTACCGTGATGTGCTTATATGTTTATATTATTTTATGTTTATTTTATATGTAATTTATTGACTGTTTGTAAGGTAGGTTCTTTTCGTTTTTTGTTATTTTCGTGCAATTTATAACTGATTTTACTCCTTTAGGTCTGATGATGCTTGTTTAAGGCGAAACATGTAACAACAAAAATTTACTTATTTGAGGCCGAGACTTTGTGTCCTTTGTTAAAAATATATTTAATAACAGGTCTCTTTGGGAAAAATGGACGAATTCTTCGAATTTGATACTTATATTTTAATTACGTTTCTTTTGATCACTATTTAAACTTAACTGCCTTCTCCTGAAAAGTGTCAATTTTAGACTTATCCTCGTATGCCCGCGCACCAGAGATATATCCTGCAATGTCCGTTATTGTCGCAGTACCGAAAATTATAAGATATTTTATTATATTTATGAGACTGTGAGATAATCAAGTTTGTTAAACTACAATGATGATAACTAATAAATTGAACATTATGCAGTTAAAAAAATACCTAATGTTTTCCGTGTTAATCATTCTAGTGATAGCAAATCGATGTGGATACCTTGGCAGATATTTGTATTATTGCAGTAAAAAAGAATAATATCAAAATCTGATTTTGTTACTACTACAATAATGAAAATCTCGCACTGTAGCTTAACCTGGCGATTAGTGGGATGTTTACCTTCGTTAGTTTTTACTATATTCGTTATGATGCTTTGTGTGACAGTCTTAATATAACTATAAAATAAGAAATAAAATGATTCTTATACTTACAATTAATAAGACTCTAGATAAATATTTCTTTCTAAAATGAGGTGATTTTAAAACATGCTTTTCTCGCTACTACAGAAAGTATGTTTTTACTAAATATAGGTCCCGCTTGCATTTGACAATACCCTATAAATGTGCTTCCAAGATGGATGTGCCTTTATCCCATCGATCATTTTGATCTGTCTGCTTTTGATTGAAATATTCGGATAACGCCTCAGGCTCGGCATTTTTTGTAATTCTTATTTATTCGACGTCAGAAATATTGAGTTTAAGAGACAGCCCAATAAATAAAGTTACTTGTTTGAAACTTAAAATACAGTAAAATATACACGGTGTCTCTTAAGGCGATAACTTCTATGGTATATGTTTCAATGAGTATTAGAGAATACTTTTGCTTGTCACATTAATATTTCGAAAATATATGAAACAATGATTTCACTCACACATTAAATTAGTATGACAGGAACCTAACAGCTGACTACTAACACCAGTAGGGTAAGAAGTACAGGTATTGGCACTTTAAGAGCCAGTTTATTTAATTTATTCTCTTGTAGAAAGAATATTCAAATCTTGAAATTCAGTATTTTATTTAACGCATCTAATAAAAATATTATTTTGGCGTTATATAAATTATAAAGCACCGTAAGTTGTTGATACAAGCCGAATGTGGGCGTTGGCTAATGAAAAAGATAAAATTAAACCTACCTACTGAGGCACGGTAGAATAAAGAGACGGTAGATACACTATCGTCATATTTTCAATTTTGCTAGCACCTCTCGAATTTGAAGTAAAACCAGTTCTAGCTGTATAGTGGCTAGCGCCAGCACCAGTTGTCTGATCCGCTTTCTGCTTTTGTTGTGAAAACATCAGAGGATTTTGGGGTAAGGGATTTCACTCGGTGATAAATTATATTCCGATTCTAATTTGTGATAATGTAATTGAGACATAGGACAATATTGAATCACCCATGGCTTATTTTATAATAATTTATAGTCCAGTCAAAATAGGCTTCGGAACATTTTTATCATATAGCTTACTTCAGACCTTGAATACGCTATTAAAACCAAAATGTCAAAAGTCCCCACCGTTCCTTACTTTGGCTAATAACTCAAAGGTCAAAAATATCGTTTTTTTCATATTTCTCCTAAACCGTAAGTGTTATCGTAAACATACGTCCTACAAAGTTTGTAGATCATGCAGTTATTTACAAAAACCGTTCAAATTGCTTCCAATGTGTGAGCATTGCAACTGATAACACAAAAGCTACCTACATTATCGACGTTTTGTGGGATCGAGGAGAAAGATTAGACGCGATTATTGATACATACATACCATAGACATAGTCACAATGTTATTATAATAGTATTTAATAGTTATACTTGATTATAAGAAAGATATAAAACTTAAAAAATATCTTCATCGTCTTATGTCTTTTTTGATCGATTTATGACAGTTCCAACCAACCAACCAACCAACAGTAATTTAAATTTACCGCTGCTGATATTTTTGTGAAACAAGCTGAAATGAGGCTCATGCCCTCGTAATTGAAAGAGCAATATAACTATTCCATACAAATACAACTATCATTGTTCATTTGTTAATACTACTGACTTAGTGAGCACCAATTAATAAGATTATTTACCTTTTAAAACCTAGCAAATCTCACATAATAAAAAAATGTATTCAAAACACAGTTTCACTTCATATCCAAAATGTCAAGCTCATATTTTATTTTTACCTCCAACAACTACCTGCGATACTAAATATATATTTTTCAAGAGGGGTAAAAACAGTATTTAAATTGTTCAAAAGCCGTCATCATTTAATTGATTGCACAGAAGTATTTACAAATATTAACTCTTCTCCAGACTTCATTCCCACAAATGGAATTCGCTTTGTTCCTGCTATGTATCGAGCTTAGAAAAAAAAAACGATTCTATAGACAAGTATAGATATTAAGTTTTGTAAAAAACACACCGAACAATAAAAGAGAATAGTAATCCTGTCTTAAGGCGCGTACAGATTAGGCGAGACGAGACCGAGACAAGCGTGAGCCGAGCCTGCTACCAACAAAATTCCTGCAATTTGTATGGCCTCGCGAGGGTCTCGCAAGCGACTTGCAAGCCTCTCGGCGGGAGGTCATTGCGATCCATTTTCTGTCGGTTTTTGCCACAATCTCAAAGGGACTCGCAGTATCAATTAGTACGTGTTCGTGGCAGGTTCGACGAAATTTTGTCGCGCGAGAATGCGGCCTGAAGAAAATCAGCTGTTGCTAATTGAATTGTATAGGGGACACCCAAACGCTTTTTGTATAGCTCTGCACGCCACCATAGACAAGGATTTCGTTTTCTTTGCCGTAAACTACCTGCAATTATTATGCTGCCACTGCACAGCGTTAATAACGCCGCAATTTCTTCGTTGTCAGACATAGTCAAGCATACGCTATCACGATAATTTTGGAGTGAACCGAAAACAAAAGCTACAGTGCACCCCACTTGAAACTGAAATTATTCGCGTTCTCCCGATGGATCAGGAAATACTCGCGGTTAGCTCGCGACAGGCTCTCAAAAATTTGCCGCGAGCCATGAAAACTCTCGGCTCGCCTCGTCTCGGTCTCGTCTCGGTCTCATCTCGCCTAATCTGTACGCGTCTTAACTCCAACATCTGCTGCTGCTTATCAACACTTACATCGTGTTTACTATCAAGAAATTAATAGATTATAGTTTGGAGTAAATTGAAACTCTGTTCCCACCGGCATCGGCACCAGAAAAATTTCTTAATACTATTTTTTGTAATTGCAAGAAAGATTGTAGTAATGTGGCTGTAAAAAAAGTCGGATTATTTTGTTCCCTAGTTCACGAATTGCACAGGTCAATCTTGCTCCAATGTTAAATCAAATACAATAGGTAAGGATACTTATGATAACTTATTTATCTTCTTTTTTCTGAAATAATCTACATATATTTAGCAAGAAGAGGAAGAGAACATAACTGTTAAAATAGATGTAGAAGATTATTAATCATACCACAATTTGGAAAAAATTAACAATAATTCGTTTGTGTAGTACTTTGATAATATTTTCCAATCAGTAGAAAACTGTTGGATCAGACTTGCTTAATCCAAGTAGATCGTGGATAACTTTTGCAATTGCGATATCTTATGAATGATGATTCTTAGAAGAAAAGTATCTCTACAGTTGTGAAGATAATTGCATGATCTACAAACTTTGGTTCACCTATTTTACCGATAACACTAAACGATGGAGAAATATGCGACAAACCGATATTTTCTACAGTTGACCTGGAATAAAATTTTTAGCCGGTGGGGAATTTTGATATTCTATTTTTATTAGGATATATATAACATATTAGATACCAATTTTTTGTTCTATGAGAATCTTTCCGAAGTTAAATGTCTTTTTTCAATGGAAAACTGTGAAGTTCGGAAACAAGTTAAATATAGCGTTAATGTATGAGGAGGAATATGTAGCAATTATATATTAGGACTATGCATTTTTTTTAACAGGTTAAATTTGTTGCCCAGTGTTATTAATTAGCTTTTAAGTACATATTTTGAAGTATATTTAACTGCTATCCCTTTATATACAATACCCTTAGAGTAGGAGGTTTTCTGGTTAATGAGCTCCCTCAAAGAGGTGGTGTAGAGATCACCGGATCTTGCTTTTTGTTTCTCGGGGACTTTAGAAACGCCAAGTTTAAAACGGGAATAAATTCTATGGAAAAATAATTATAAGAATTCAACACTCTTACAACAGAATTATATGCAAATCTACTCCAAAAGCAATTAATAAGGTTAAGGAAAAATTTTAAATGTATAGCTGTTCAGGGAAATATTTTTAGATATTTAATTATTAATTAAATTAGCTTTTTTTTACTTAGTGGCGTTTTTGTAATAAAATCGAAATCACTCCTGTTTAAAAGTTTTTTAGTGCTAAATTTCTTAAGTTGGTTTTTGAAAAGAAGTTAATTGATTTATTTAATAAATAATATGAAATGTTATATTTCATAACATTTAACATTATTGGGAAGGATTTTGATTAGGATTTATGCTAATTAATTATTTATCATTTTTGTTCTTTTTTTGCAAAAAAAAGTTAATTCGTTTATTTAAAATTATAAAATGTTGTTAAGTTTTATAAAATTTAACCGTTTAAGCAAGGATTGTTATGTTAACTAGTTATGTGCGAATTTTGTAGTTTTTTGCAAAGAATTAGTTATGATTCTTAAACAAAAAAATTATCGGTAACAGAGCGGATTAGAAAAATCTAAATATCGTAATAACGGCCTAAATTCTTTTGCAAAATTAACATTTATCCTGGGCTTTGAATGAGTTGAATAGGTTATTTACTCAAAAATTTAAAAAATACAGGTTCTTAATTTAAACAGTGAAATTGATGATGGTTCCAGAAAAATAAAACGGTGATGGTAAAACAAATTACAGATTCCCAAAAAAGGCGCCAACTGTTTTTCCGAATATAATCGGAATTAATAAAGATCTAAATGTCTTCTATCTGAATTATTTCTAAACAACTTAACACTTATTTAACCATCTTCATATCTCTCAAGGTTTAAAAGGTCCGTGTATTGATAAACAAATTTAAAACACCCCATTTTATTTGTACTCGATTTAGTTAAAATATAATAAAAAAACAATTTGATTAATGAAACCAATAATATCTGATTGCGTTTGCACTCGTAATTTTGTAATATTTTTTAAGCACACACAATTGGCAAAATGAATATTTACATATTTTACTATTAAAAGTCTTTCCTCCGCATTACTGGTTAATAAAATAAGTTAATTATTAATCAAGTTTCCAATAATCTATGTCTTTTCATTATTGTTATAAAATAAGTTTAATATGACTAGAAAATTATAATAATACACCATTATGGTATAAAATAATAAAGCGTATTTGTTATTTTACTCGTTCGTTGGGCGGCACTGTACCTAGTTTTCTGGATATTAAGTATTATTATTTTGTAAATATTTTATGTCTGAAAAAATATTTTATGAAGGAAATTGTGTGTTATAAACGAAATCATGTTAATAATGTAAACAGGAAACAACAGTGAAAAATATCCAATGAGTTATACAGTGCCAGCAAAAACTATTATTAGCAAAGTGTGCTTTGCATCTAAGGCCGTAGCGGTAGAGCTCAATACCTGTTGGGTGTCAGTAAATACCATAATTATAAACCGATCAGTTATTCCGTTATTTTTAATAGTCGTTACAAGTAGGTAATTCTATTCATCTGATGATTTCTTTTTTGTTTTAAAGCTTTTTGGTATCATGTAGTTGTTTCGTACCCAGAAAACAAAATAAAAAACAGTTTTCTGGATTTCGCTAGATGAAACTAAAATTTTAAAAATGGTCTAGTAGGCTCTGGCATTATCCGGATAGTTTCCTGTTTTTAATAATTTTGAAAGTTCGCATTTGAAATCGTTACTTGTTCCTGCATGGGTTTTTTAATTAAGGGTTTCAGTTGCAAACTCTAAGGCGTAAAAGTGTTTTAAATACTCCTTATAATCACGTGACAATGCCAAATTGTACGAATGGCTGAGATGCATTTCATATATAGCCTTGCGAATGAAAATGCAAGAGAAGCCAGGCATCTGTACATGAAGAATAGAATAAAACCTGATCATCGAATATTCTCGAATATTCTCGAATATCCATAGGCGTCTTGTAGAAACTGGAACTATTAATAAGAATACCAATGATGCAGATAGACCACGTACTGTTAGCACACCACAGATCAATAAAGCTATTCTAAATGAAGTTGAAACAAGTCCAGGCACTAGCAGCAGAAAAATCTGTGAACATTCAGAATGTTAAAAATTTAAGCTTTAAGTTGTAAAGCTTAGTCTGTCCCTGGAAAAGTAAGAAAGCTAATTGTGTCCATCATTTTAAATGATGAATATTATAAAACATTTTCGAGATTACCAAACATTTTTGAATTATTCAAAAATGTTCAATTTACTAAACATATTCCGTGTCTTGCCGCCGGAGAACTATACATACACTATCGGACAAAAGTAGAGCAACACTTTTGAGAGATGAAAGAAATCTCGATTTCATAATATTAATGCATGATATCGTATTTAAATACATCGTGTCTTAAATATCAAAGTGGGCTGCTGTTATCGGCGTCAACAGCTTTTTCCAACAATCAAAACAAATGAACTGATATTGACGTGAACCTTCAAATACAGTTTTGTAATGCTTCAAAAGTATAGCAACATTTTAATATTTTCCTAAAAAAGAAAGGTTTAAGTGAAAGTAAAGGTTAAAATATTTTTGTAGAGTTTATTTTATGTTTAATTAATATTTCTGTGCTGGATTAATCATGCCAATAATTATTCCAATTTCGAAGGATTAAAGGAGAGAGTAATGAATTCACATTTGGAAGGTACAATACAAGCCACAATTTCAAGACGGTTTGTTTTACCAAGATACAGCGTAACCAAAATAATTTCAAGCTACATTTAAAAGGGACATTTAGAGAATCTACCTAAATCGGATAGACCGAGAAAGACAACAATTTGGAAAGACAGACGCATTAAAAGAATTTCTCAAAACGATCCTTGGATGTCTGCACCTAGAATCATTGCTGAAATTCCCGAAATTATGGTTAGTTCACGGACAGTTCAAGGAAGGTTGGTAGACGCAAAGTTATTTAGTAGACGCCCGGCTAAAAAGCCCCTTATTTTGGTAAGAAATAGAGTGACTGGGCTTGAATTTGCACGTTGACATTTAAACTGGACAGTAGACGAGCGGAAAATAGTAATAAAATTTTCAAGTGTGATGGAATGAAGCGTGTAAGACGGCCAATTAACACAAGGTTTAATCCCAAATACGTTACGCTCACAGTTAATTATTTCTCATGGAGTAGGGTGGGTCCCTTAAACCATTAATGACACCATGGATCGATTTATCTATAGAGATATAATGCAAAATGTAATGTTGCCTTATGCAGAGTGGGAAATGCCGTTGCCTTTTATTTTCCAACAGGATAACGATCCAAACCACTCCTCACGAATTGTTCAAGAGTGGTTTCAAAAAAATAACGTTCGGGTTTTGCAGTGGCCTGCACAATCCCCAGACCTTAACCCCATTGAAAATCAATGGAAAGAAGTTGAACGTGGAATTCGTACACAATTATTTCCGAATAAACAATAATTGGTAAATAAAATCAATGAAGTTTGGACAAACCTTTCCGAAAATACTGTTCAAAAATTGATTGCCTCAATGCCGCGACGTTGTCGGCAAATAAAAAATAATGGATATTCTATTAACTATTAACATATTACTTCTAGCTATTGTAATTATTAAATGTGTTTAATATTTTTTTATCGTAATATGTAAAATAAAATACTGTTAACACAATTTGTGGCTTTACTTTTGTCGCACTTCATTTCGTTGATTTTTATAGTTATAAATATTTTTCTACGTTCATTTTGTTTAAAGTGTACCAAGATATTGTGAAATATTACTGATATTGTGGGGATAATATTTCATTCAAATTAGCTGGGGATCACAATCCTATAATTAACTTTTTAAATTCCAGGAAATAAAAGCACTTTGTTGCTCTACTTTTGTCCAATAGTGTATATTCAAACAGGTTCTCTACCGGATAAACTGGACAGCTCTCACAACCGGTTGTGTTATCAGAACTGTCCTCTGATCACAGGCCTGACGTGGTTGAGTATGGAAATCAGGATGAAAAAAGCCATGAAATTACATCCAGGGCCAGAACAAACTGGTTAGTTTTCAAGCGAAAGCTGGAAGAAAATTAAAATTTAGTGCTAATTCAGTCTGAACTGGAAATATCACAAGCAGTTGAGAAAATAACAGTCAATATAAACTCAGCCATGGCCGAATCTTCGGTGACAACAACAACCAGATTTTTAAAGTTGGGCGTCATTGGAGGCAAACTTGCTCAACAGACCACGTCCAAAAACACATTAATAAGACAACCATAAAAAACTGGCGATCCGCATGGTAAAATACAAGCAAACAGAGCGGTCTCTGAAGTAGAGGCACTACTAAGGCAACAGGAATCTGATGTATTGCACAGAAAAACAAAGAAATTAAGGCATGAGGACAATTCAGTTTACAAGTGCACATCATTAACAGAAGGAGGGAGGAAAGCTATGTCATATATCAGAACACTATCTGAACCCGAAAAGAAAGCTGAACTGCTCGCTGACAGCTTCAGCGAACAGCTCAGTGAAAATTCTTCTACAGAACTTGTAAGAGACGCGCGAGTCGCCAGGACTTCCAATATATACGAAAGTACGCAGAAGGACATGAGAAATATTCTACGTGTATCGGTTGAGGAAGTTCGCTCAGTACTGAGTCAAATTAACGCAAAAAAGGCGCCCGGCTTCGACGACACAAGGAATAAAGCGCTCAAAAACTTACCCGAAAAAACAGCAGTGGATTTAGTAAACATAGCCCAAGCAATACTCAAAAAGGGCTGTTTTCCAGACGCTTGCAAAAGGGCCAAGGTGGTGTTAATTCCAAAAACTGGTAAATATCTGACATTGGCTACCAGCTACAGACCAATAGGTCAGTTATCGTGTCTAGGTAGTAGTTGTGAAATTGATATTAAATCGTGTAACCGATTTTATATCAAACAACGACAAATTACCACCAGTGCAGTTTGGTTTTCGAGCTGCTCATTGCACGGTGCGCCAGACAACACGATTGGCAACCAATATCTTAAGTAGATTTAACCGACGCATGTTGACAGGATGTCGATGTTTCTAAAGCATTTGACAAGGTCTAGCACAACGGACTTGTAATAAAATTAATAAGGGCAGGCATGCCTGATTACCTTATCAGGCTGTTAGTGTCATGTCTTGAGGACAGGTCATTCGCGGTATCGTCAAAAAATACAGTATCAACAATAAGAATATTCAAAGCGGGAGTCTGGCAATGATCGCTCCTTGCAGCGATCCTATACAATATAAACCCAGCTGATGTACCGCGTGATCCATTCACGTAACTATATCTATTTGTTGAAGATACTGCCATATCTACCACCTCAAGAGCGTCTTCTAGAGTAGTTTTACGTCTGCAGCGCCATATTCTGATCCTGCAGAAGTGGATTGAAACATGGAGCCTCAAACTTAATGAAGATAAACACAGGCAATTTACTTTTCGACTGCAAGGCTAAAACTACTCAAGACCAGGGTTAAAGTCAATAATATACCAATTAATTGAAGTAACAAATTTAAGTATTTGTGCTTTGCCTTCGACAAGAAAATGTCCTGGAATGATAACGTTGATCATGGACTGAAAAAAGCTCAAAATTAAATAAGGCATTGTATCCTTCAATATCTAGAAGTAGTAAAGTTAACAACTCGACAAAACTAACAATATACAATACGATCTATCCTAACATACGGAGCATCAGCATGGTGTATAGTAAACAAGACGAGACTCAAAACACTACAAATAATTCAAAATAAGGAGTTACGAATAATAATTAACTCACAAAGACGTGTACCAGTGACAGTACTTCATAACGATGCAAACTTAAAGACAATGGAACAACACACATAACAAACTACCATAGACGGACAGACGTATCGACCAATCCACTTGTAATAAACTCACACATACGTTAAAATCCTCTACATTCACACTGTTTCCCTAATGATTTTCTCCCACCCTAGCTCAACTAAATAAAATAGAATAAATTCAAAACTGACAACAAATCAATCTCAAGGAATAATGAAAATAAACAAAAATGCGATAAATATCCGGAAGAACAATGAAAAAAGAACACTAAAACCCAACTTCAATAGTCACCGACACAGGAAGACACGAGTATTGAATAAAAGTAAAAACCATATGTGGATAATTTAAGAAACCGACATTATAATGACCGTGTCTCAACATTTTTGTAACTTTTCCCCGAAAAAAAGCGCTTTGACTAGAATTTTACATTTTTTGGTTGTAGAGATGGCAAGTATATTGGCAACAAAAATCTTTTTTAGTAAAAATTTTACAAAAATAAATATATTTTTCAGAAGATTAAAAGAAAACCTTTCGCCTGGTTATCTGAAAAGCATATTTCATTTGAAGAAAGCAAATAAGATTTTACATCTCAGTAATAATTTTCCCGAATATCAAAAATTTACATTTCCAGCCATAAATCTGACCAACCTAAGTATTTATGGCTCTTTCAAAGGTATGGGAAAATTTGGCGTTCGGTTGTTTTCATATTTCATGCGGAAAACAAAATTCGTTATATTCGCCTTTAAGTTTGACGAAACTCTGTAAATCATTGTTTTCTTTTTTAACTTTATACAGGGATCAGCCTTTAACCCTTATCAAGAATTTGTGACAGGTTATTGATCATTTTTTTATATTACCTATAACCGATATCTACAGTATCTGAAAATAATTTTAACACAAAAAAATACTTTAGAAATTTCAGGCTAAGAAAGATTGTACAAATAATAGAAAATTATTATTTTAATTATTTTTAAGAAATGCGATATCAAATTACTAATCATTTCAATAATTTTCTTATTTTGACTTTTGTTATGTTCTGACATTTTTTCGGAGATGAGAACTAAGAAAGATGTGGAAAACGTAACTCGAGATTTGTTAGCAATTAAATTAATTTTTTATTTATCGGTATTATTATGGTTAAGGTTTTTAGTGCCTTCATGAAGTGATACAATTAAATTAATTGTATTTTTTTTTTGCGTTTATCACTTATTCCGTTTTATGAATTTGAAAGAGAAAAATGGTAAGAGCCATTTTTTTTATTTATGATTTTTGTCTCATTCGTCCACATGCAGAATGTTATGATTAAGAAAGTATTGATCTATAAACGATAAAGTTACTATTTGACCCCCAGCGTAGAAAACACCTTTAACTCAAATATAACTGAGCCCTATAAATCCAACCAAATCCTAAAGGGGAATCGAAAATTTCCTTTACCCGTGTTTGCCAAATATAACCACCTTTAATATCTGTAATAATAACAAGCGAATAAAGGGACTCAGATTCAATATAAATTAGGTAAAACCAACATAATATTTTAAAATGGTTTTCAGCGAATCCACAATTTATAGATAATAATATTCAAGGTCCATCAATCAATTCATCATTCAATCAGTTTCGTCCACAATAAGTTAAGAAGTCAGAGATTTTTCACATTGTCTTATAAATAATTTAAAGTTACTAGGATTCATGAAAAAGTGCCCTATATTAAATCTTGTTGAACTCCTATTTGCACAAATTTTAGAAATATATAGCATTATAGTCTTGACGTTTTTTTATGCACGTCTTCATCTTTGAATTTTATTATGAATTAATAAACCTCATACGATAGGTAAAGCTAGCAACTTTTAGTTTCAGTAGATAAGTTGGAAGAAAGATTTTTTTATTTGCTTTTAAATAAAGATATGTACACAGGACTACTTAAAAATTCTAATTGGATAGAGCATCATAATCTCTCAATTAATGTTGTCTACTTCTGAAACTAGATCTTCCTAAACTTTTTCTACTGATCTCGCTATTGAGCTTGCTGTTCAACATACTCAACCAACAGATAAGGGGCAATGTGGAAATGGTTGATTACTATCTGGGTTTTCGACATGTTCATCTTAAGTCAGACTTTACGTGACTCAATTGCTAGTTCTAATAGCATTTTATTTACATCATCTATACCAACGGCAAAGTGCAGATGATGTAATCTTTCAATGTCTATATCTATCCCTCCTTGATCCAAATCTAGCTCCTTGAACGTGTAGTGGAGCAGGGGAGTATCATTTATGGGATATGGTGTCCCCTTATCTTACTCCGCATTTCATTTGGAATCTGCTGCTGTTTTCTTTCTTTGTTGTAGCTTTCTTGTGATATCAGGCATATCTTCTAATCCTTAATTAAGAATTTGTAGTATGTATGTATTGTCATTATGTTATATAGTTTTCGGTATTGGGTAGCATATAAGTATTCAACTATTTATAGTAGTTCAGCCCTGTTTACAGTAACCTTCCCATTGAAGTTTGACAGCTTGTGTCTTTCTTCCAAATAATTTTTTGGGTTTAGCACTTTCATGCGTTTATTTTATTCTATCGCATTTAACGTCCATGTTGAGTTGTAGGTCGAGATGGTTGGTTTTGATTTATGCTTATTTAATTGCCTTAGTTCAGCTTGATTTGTAGAATGTTGTTTTTTATTTATTTCTTATGTTTCATTTATTGTTTCCTTTTGTTTATTTCAACCTTTAATTCTTTTATATGCGTACTTTTCTTGTGCTTTCCTTACTAATGCTGTGATTGTATTGTTGTTTATTCTACATATACAGGGTGTTTCCTAACTACGGTACGAAACTTTAGAAGGTGATACGTACTTTTTAATTTGTTTTCTCGCAAACGAAGCCAGACATGAAAAAACACAAGAGACCAAAAAGTTGTATTTGCAGTTGCTCAATCTGAATAAATAAAAAAACTAAAAAAAAAGGCAGTGGCGTGCTTTTCCCTCCCAATAATAATAGGCTGTGCCCACTGAGACGCCACTGGACCTAATAATTTCAATCAAGTTAGGGCTAAATAAGCGCCTTATTACTTCAAATAACTGAACCAAATTTCAACCAAATCAGTTTAAAGATATTTATGGCCGTTTTTTTTTAAACTTCAACGCCCTGTATCTCAGAAACGAAGCAACTCCAGACACATGTTTATAAGAACCTTTTTTCTTAGAATATCCTAAGGAATCACCCTCTGAAGTTTCGTACCGTAGTTGGGAAACACCCTGTATATTGGCATTATTCTCAGTATTTTCTGCTTCACTGGTTGCTACCCTTGTATGATATTCATCTGATTTTCTTTTATTTTGACCGTCTCATAATAATCTTATTTCTTACCTGCTTCGGTCTTACTAATATTTTTCTCTCACCATCCCGTGGTCACTTTCGATTGTAAAGTTGTTGAGATTTTTATATCGGTAGTTATTTCTTTTTTGTCGGTGATTATACATATAGTCAAGGGTCTACCCCATTTTCTATATCGTCCGCCTTAGTGCCTAATTATAAATATAATATATAATAGTGACTATTCAGTTTTATATTAAAAAAATATTAATATGTTAAATACTTCTACAAACCTAAAAAAATCCTAAAACATATTATTACCGAACACAAATAATATTCGTAATAATAAGGGAAGTGACTACTGACATTATATGTTTCTTTTTAGGTAATGATTGTCAACTCACTTATCATGATAATATTATTATGAACCCGTTTTCTTAGCAAATTGACAAACAATTTTTACTTTCCAAAATACGGTTTGGATTGGACCTAATCATCACTTTCCTTGGTAATATGATCATTCACCTGATTTTAGAATAGACGTTCTTAAGAAACTGTTGTGTTGATTTTAATTTAAGGTATCATATTTGCCTAGGTTAGAAAAGGAGAGTTAATTAATCAATGGCTTGTCATACACTGCAATATTAAACTGAAATAAATTTAACTTAAAATAGAAACAACAATAAAATCATATTTTTTAAATCTTGCGTAAACATTTTGCGTGCTAAATGTTCATCCTTATGTTAGGACCTTCTCTATGGTGTCGATACAGCTGAAACATTCAAACAGATGAAGTTTAGGGTTCTTAAACTGAATTAGCTAAATACCCATCCCAAAATATCTATAGAAATAAATAAAAACTGAAAATATGTTCTAAAAAAAAGTTACCTTTTAATGAACTCTGTAGAGGTATAGTCATTGTTCAGATTGTACACACCTGTAGCAGGTAGATCAGACGGCAAAATATGTATCAAGTTCCGTGATGTTTATAAAAGACCTATAAGATCTAACTTTCTTCGATATTTTATTTTATTTTTATATTATTTCATCTACCTCTAATAACATGGAACACTTTTGAAGATAGATTACTCCAATAAAAGTAATCTAAAGGCCGAGCTTCGCACCGAATATTAAAAGGGCCAAAACGGCCTATCTAAACTTGGAACCGTGGCATTCAAAAATGCAGCACCTCCTGCATTATGAACTGGAGCTCCATTATGTTAAAAAATGGCGCTGCAATTTTCTTATCATTCCTCGACCCTACAATTGCATGACGTTAAAGCAGTTCTAACTTAATGAGTGCCATCCAATGTTCGCAAAACTGCATTCTAAAGAAATATTCATAGGGCAAAAGTTCTTGAACATATTGACTTTATATTAGTAGTATATTTTGATTCCTCTTCTCTAAAGGCTTTGTGCCAAAGCTCCTCGTTTCTGTAGAAATTTCAGCAAGCTGAGTAAGGCTAGTGGTTGTTGGATTTTCTTTAATGGCAACGCCAGTCTACAATTATAAAAGTCTCCGTTTTTGATACAGGAAGCTAATTTTAGTAGATTTCAACTAACGTGAACTAATCTAATCTTAGTAGATCAACTTTTATTTGACTTAATTTACTACTTGATAAAGTATAAAAACTATTGTCTTAATAGTATTTTAATAACTTAAGTTCGCGGATATTTATGTATATACAAATTAACACATATTATGCTCCTTTCATCTCAGTCACTAAACCAACTTAAAGGGCTTGATCCTCATAAGTCGCCTTGATATGTCCAAGCTGGATGGTCTCCACATTCACCTGTTGATTGCTAAAGGGCGGAATATATGCAAAGTGCATATATATGCATTTTTTGCACACTTTGTCAATTTTATAATAAAATGCATATTTTTCCCAAATTGTTATTTTATGAGCATATTTTTATGTTTTCGGCGTTATTAAAAAATTAAAAACGCCTGGTCATGAAAACTTGTAGACTCATACGCTTAATGTCCAGTCCGGCACTTGTTTCAGAGGTTTTCCAATCTGAAGATAATTTTATAATAAGTCATGTTTACATTTTGGTTATACACAAGGTATTTATTGGGGGTTTCCGGGGTTTGCAGGTATATTGTTAGGGGTTATTTATTGTCATTTAATTATGCCTTATAATTACCTGCTTAACAAACTGTATTTTATATCGGGTTGTAACACGTACTTCTGTTTTAGTTTGTCGAAAGATTTCAGTATTTTCAGTGTATAACTAGTGATTTTAAATTTGTGTTCAAAACGTCTAAAGTGGCGAAAACATCTTCGTGGGTTAAAAACTTCCCAGAGTTAGAGTTTAGTGGAGAAAAAGTATTTTGTAAAGCTTGTGCAAAAATGATTGTTTGTGAAAAGAAGTTCCAAATCGATGAACATTTGAAAACAACGCTGCATAAATCAAAGTAACAAAAAATGAAACCTGAGCCAGTTCAGCTGAGTGTAAAAAACGCGTTTAAAAATGTTGAAGAAAAATCGAAAACTGAAAAGGAAGTTTTTCAAGAAGACTTATGCAAGGCTTTGGTCGCAGCAAACCCTTAAAAAAATTGCAAAATCCAAAATTTAGAGATTTTTTGGAAAATATTGTTAACAAACCATTCCTGACGAATCCACGCTTAGAAAGAAGAATGTCCAAATTAGAGCTTCACTGCGTGATCAAATTTTTTACATTATTGTTGATAAAGGCACAGATGCTTGTGGTAGATATATCGCACATGTTAGGGTTGGAGCACTTCAAGAAGATAAAGCAACAAACCCATATTTAATAGCTTCTAAGCAGCTAGACAAAACTAATAATGTGACCGTAACCCGATTTATTCAGCAGTCCCTATTAAGCTTTTTCTTACCAAATCCAGTCCCGGATGAGAAGTTTTTAGTGCTTTTGTCTGATGCAGCACCCTATATGGTGAAAGTATGCCAAAACTTAAGAATCTTTTACCCCAATGTGACTTGTCTTTTACATGGAATAAACCGAGTCGCAGAAACCGTCAGAACTGAATATCCTTTAATAAATAAATTTATTTCAAATGTAAAAAAAGTGCTGTAAAACACCTCTAAGAGTGCAGATGTATAAGAAGAGATTACCAGGAGTTAGTTTACCTCCAGAACCTGTTATTACCTGGAGGGGAACATGGATTAAGGCCATTAAGGAAGCCATTAAAGAACTAACTTTGGATTTAGGTGACGATCCGTAGTGTATTGTGCAAAGTAAAGAGTCGTTAAAAAGTGCAAGTGCAGTTAAAGATCTTGTTTTTATTAAGGTTAATTTTATACCGGACATAATATCCTCGTTGTAGAGTAGAAATTTTAGTTTAAGAGGCTCAATTAGTATTGTTGAAAGTTTCTCCGCTAAATGTAACAACATTTCCGGTAAAGTAGGAGGTCAAGTAAGGAACAAATTGGATGTAACTGTAAAAAAGCATGAAGGATTTAAATACTTAATTGCAGTAAAAGGCATTTATGAAGGTAAACCACACAACGAAGTTGTATCTTGGCCTTACACTTTCCTACCTAAGTTGCAGTATTGTCGGATTACATCAGTAGATATTAAAAGAGCTTCACTTTGTATAAAAATATTTTTACTGATACTTTTTAGTTGAAAATGTGGAAAAATGTTTAGTAATAAATGCCTTTAATATATCAGGTTAAAAAATTGTTTACTTTTGTTTTTCTTTGTCCTTTTTTGCAAAATGCATATACCTGCATATTTTAAAGGCAAACAAGGCATATTTTGTCTGAATTTAAGTGCACATATTCCGACCTTTATTGATTGCTCATTGCTGCAAATCAATATTTATTATGAAGCACAACAACAAAGCTGTTAATTCTGTGATAATAATGTATCTTTTTTTTTATTATTTGCACTTGACATGACATGCGACCACTTATAAACAGAAATATAAGAAAAAATACCCCGAGTCAATTTTATAATAATTATCTTAGTACTCGATCCCTGCATGCTTCATAAGCAGGGCTAATTTTTTCGGTCCGAACAAGGAACATGCAAATATTCTAGTTGTATAATATCGCGCAGCGTAAACATTTCACAAAGGAAGAAAACTGTATATTCAGGTAGACTTCATCGAATAAATTAAAAATTTCATTTTTGCGGCTTAAGTATCTTTTTAACTATACCTAGGTACGACACAATAAAT
This sequence comes from Polydrusus tereticollis, assembly GCA_963920685.1. NCBI lineage: Eukaryota > Metazoa > Arthropoda > Insecta > Coleoptera > Curculionidae > Polydrusus > Polydrusus tereticollis. Next base: position 109,497,574 of record OY987331.1, on the reverse strand, counting down.
TTAGTGATGTGATGTTTATCACTTAAATGGAGAAAAAAGGAAAATACCATCCACACGAACTACTTCATGAACGTGATAACAGGGGTATTGATCGTACAAGCAAGGGTGTAAGCAAAACCCCATTTTACGTTCAAACCGACAGTGTAATTATATTGTTAGTTTAACTTCGTTTTATATAATTAAACCGTTGTGTTATGCACTTAGTCACTCCTACTTTCCATGCAATTTCTAAGATATATCGTTCGATAAGTTAACCCGATGTTTGAATTAAAGGGGTAACCAAAGTCAGTTGTTTGTAAAATTTTTTGTGCATTGATTATATCAATACTACGTAAGGCTTTAATTTAAAATAATCATAATACCTATACAGGGCCCTGCAACACTGCGTCAGGCTTCCATAACACCTATACGAAGTATGTTAAGAATTTTATTCATATGCTCACTTATGCTGTATTATAGGAAAACATTTTCACCTGTAGGGTGACCCAAAAAAATGTGGTATTTTCTAAAATGAGATACCCTGTATTTTTTTTCTATTCGTGCGCTTACCTAATGCCTAAAATATTATTTGATTTGCTTAGGCAGAGCAATAAATTTAAAACTACAAAAAAAAATTTTGCAGCCCATTCAAAAAAGATTTAAAAAAGTACCTAAAAGCATTTTTTAATCACGCCGTGGTATGAGATTTATGGCAAGGGTTAGAGTTATATAGTTAATATGAGTCTAATAGCATTTATCCATTTTATACAGGGGGTTCAAAAGTACATGTATAAAAGGTGTTTCCCCCTACGATAAAGAGACATTCCTAATACTAGTAGTTTTTGAATCACGGTTGCAAACTGAAAGAAAAGAAAATAAGAAACATAGCAATATCTTGTCCAAAGGCCCTGCAAACTGTAAAACATTTTGTGTTTCATTAATAACAAAAAACACTAGTAAACTATTTACTCTCATTTTTAAATAAAAGATAGGCTATGGAAATATAACACATTTGTTGTTATAGGAACGTTGCTCAAGAAAACATTTTATCTTTTGTGTTCTGAAATATACGCAACTTACTTCAGTAATCAATATTCATAGGTATTTTCAACGTAATAATATTACGGATAATATGGCAGAACATGAAAATGTTTTTACACCCAGAAAATCTGTTAACCGCACCCCACCGACGAGCAAAGTGGGCAATAGCGAAATTTCACGCAACAGCACTATTTTATCACAAAAAAGGCCTAGGTCGGATTCAAGTCCAGAACTCTCAGAACGTAGCAAACTTAGACGGGAGGAAAAAGAATGTGATGCAATGTCCGACATGAATAGAAGTAATTATGTCACGAGAATGACAACCGAAGATATACTGAACCAAATTCTTGATACTTTTGATACTATACAGGAGACTGTATCCAGCGAAATAGGAGATCACCAGAGTAAAGTTCAATCTGCTACTCTCAAAATGCATAAATACATCACGGCCTTGGCCTACAAAGTAGGACAAGTAGAGAAAGAAAACGTTCGCTTGAATTGTTTACTAAACTTAACACCTGAACTAACTGACAAATCTAAGAAAAACACTCTACAAGACACTGAGAATTGCCAAGTGAATCAGACTAATAAACAATCTTATAGTGAAGTAATAAAAACGCAAGCAAACGTCACAGCAGTGACAGAAACATCAGAGTGGAGGACCCCTCCTCAACAGAGTAAAAAACACGAAACAATAATTAAAATCAAGGACCAAAATGACTCTAGATTCGTCTTACAAGAAATCAAAAAAAGCGTTTGTAAAGAAAATCTCTGTGGAGCCTTCAAGAATATTAAACATAGAACTGGAAGTGTTGTAATAGAATGCCATAATGAAAACCAACAACAACAACTGATTGAAAATTTAGCCAACAAAAACTTTGAAATTAAACCCATACAAAAGATGGATCCAATGATTACAATAACCGGGATACTTAAGGGATACACACCAGAAACCTTTATTAACGAATTTATTTTGGAAAATTCAGATATTACTGAAGCATTTGGCGAAGATACAAAAAATTATTTCAGATTTATTACTAAGAGGGACTGCAAAAACAAACTTAAGGAAAACTGGATATTTCAGATACCACCGCAAATATTTAAATGGTTAATGAAGCGTAAAAATGTATCCTTCGATCTTTGCACAGTATACATACAAGAATACACAAACATATCAATGTGCTTCAAATGTTGTAAGTATGGGCATGTGGCTAAATATTGCAATTCCCAGGAATGCTGTCACAAATGCAGTGGAGCACATGATGGGAGAGGATGTACAGAGATCAACCTAGATTGTCCAAATTGTAAAAAACTAGGACTAACAAACCGAAATCATACAGCCAGAGATCAAACTTGTGCGGCATATCAACAAAGAATCCAGAGACTACGACAAAATACAAATTACAATAGTGAGGACAGTTTTTTATCCAAAGTTTAGCACCAACCTATAAAACTAATCCAAGTCAGACCTTATGTAACCATACAGATAGTAATACACTAACAGTAATGTATCAAAATGTTAGAGGATTAAACACAAAAACTCACACAATATATAATACAATATGTCAGTCGGATGATGAATACGACGCTATAGCTCTAACAGAAACTTGGCTTTCTAGTGGCGTTTATGACGGGGAGGTTTTCCCAAACAACTTTGTAGTGTTCAAAGATAGAAATAGAGTCGACTCAGTTCGTGGTGGTGGTGTACTTCTGGCAGTCAAAAACACTTATAAATGTCACAAAATACATCTGAACTTTAACTTTCCCATTGTAGACATGGTTTGTGTAAAAGTATTTACCAGTGATTTTAATTATGTATATATAATAGTAGTTTACGTACCTCCTAATTGTTCGACTTTTGTACGTGAAGAGTTGTTTGCGTTCTTGGAGAATTTGATCATATTGCATGAGAATAATTACCTTATATTGGGAGATTTTAACATTACCTATCTTAATAAATATTATGTAGACAATAGTTTTAAAGATAGAGACGTAGAGCTTTTATTGAATTTTATGAATTTCTTTGATAGCAAACAATTAAACATGATAACAAATAGCAATCATAATATTTTAGATCTCGTTTTATCTTATATGCCATGTGCCGTTAGTAGGTCTAGCCTTAGTTTTGTTAAGGAAGATTTACATCATCCCACCCTTACAATCGAGGTAAAACTAAAAAACACAAAACATAAAGATCTAGCTATTAATAATGAAATTCCTAATTTTAATTTTAGAAAGGCGGATTTTCCTGCAATGTATCAAATGTTTCAGGCGTTAGATTGGAATGATTTAGAGTTGTTTGTCGATATAAATGAGGCTGTCAATTATTTCTATACAAAGATCTATGACATATTTAATGCATGTGTTCCAAAAAGTCGTAGAACTAAGCAATATCCTGTCTGGTTTAATAAAGATATTATCAAAAACTTAAAAAAGAAAGAAAAATTAAGACAAAAATCTCGAAAATTTGGAAATGAAAGTGTAAAAAATGAGTTCGTTTTATTAAGAACGAAAGTTAAAAATGATATTAATATTGCTTATAACGATTATCTCATTAAAATACAGCAAAACATCGAAAGCGACTCAAAGTCATTCTGGCAATACATTAATAGTAGGAAAGGTTCTAATACAATTCCCAGTAAAATGCATTTAGATGACAAGGAATTCAACACTGGTCAGGCAATTGCTAATGCTTTTGCTTCACATTTTAGCTCGGTTTATGAGGAAGATCCCAATATCTTTCAACTCGTAGATCATTATAGTAACTATGAAGTTATCAATCTGGAGAGAATAGACTGTGAAGATGTCTGTGATGCTGTCAAAAAATTAAAAGTAAATAAAGCGGTAGGTTCTGATAATGTGCCGTCATATGTTGTCAAAGGCTTGGTGGGCTTCTTTGTTAAACCTTTAAGTATTTTATTTAATTTGTCTTTAAAAAAGTCAACATTTCCAGATAAGTGGAAAGAGGTTAAAATCTATCCAATTTTTAAAAAAGATGATATGACTAATATAGAAAATTATAGGCCAATTGCTATTCTATCTGTTCCAGCAAAGATCTTTGAATCAATAATTTATAAGAAAGTGTATGGTTCTGTATATAGAAATATTTCTCAATTTCAACACGGTTTCATGAATAAAAGATCTACCAGCACAAACTTAACTAATTTAACTCAGTGTATATCTGAAACTCTGGACAACAAATCACAAGTAGATATAATATATACTGACTTTGCAAAGGCATTCGACAAGGTATCACACACAATTCTGTTAAACAAGCTGCACAATGAGTTTGGATTTCACTCAAGATTGGTAATGTTTTTTCAATCATATTTGCAATGTCGAATACAGAAGGTGGTGGTGAAGGGATATTCTTCAAATCATTTCATAGCAAAGTCTGGTGTTCCACAGGGTTCCAATTTAGGTCCTTTACTGTTTATTTTATTTATTAATAGTCTAATTAAGCAAGTTAGTAGATGCAGTGTCCTTATGTTTGCTGATGACCTAAAGCTCTACTCCACTATCAATAATATCACAGATTGTCTCATTCTTCAACAAAATCTAGACCATTTACTTGAATGGTCGATAGAGAATCGACTAGAATTCAATATTAATAAATGCTATGTACTTACGTTTACCAGGAAAAAGAATCCAGTACAATCTGTCTACTACATGAACGGGGCAGAATTGAACAGAGTTACAGAAATAAAAGATCTCGGAGTTCTGTTTGATGATCAGCTTACATTTAGGACGCACATATCAAACATTGCAAATAGGGCTAGCAGGATGTACGGATTTGTTGTGCGAAACTGTAGATACTTTAAAAACATTACTTGTATTATAAAACTGTATGTTACATATGTTAGGCCTATTCTGGAGTATGCTGCTATTGTTTGGAGTCCGTACTATGAAAATCATAAATACTTTATCGAAAGAGTACAAAACAAATTTCTGAGATACTTGTTCTATAAGGAAACGGGGACATATGATGTAACAATCTCAAAAATTAGACTAAGGGAAAAATATAAATTCCAAAGTTTAGAAGAACGAAGAACTATTTCCTCTCTGGTATTTTTATATAAACTCCTAAACAATGAAATTGATGATTCTGCTTTGCTATCACAAATTAATCTCTACACATCTTCATATAGAACCAGAAACCCTGTTCTTTTTTATTTAGAATCAGCTTCTACAAATAATTTTTTGAATGCGCCACTCAATGTAATGTGTAGATTATTTAATGAAATTAGAAATGATTGTGATATATTTCATATAAGTCTAAGAGAATTTAAAATGATTTTGTATAACTTATTGTAAGCATTGGAAGGTAAATTGTAAATAGTAACTAGGTATAAATATAGAAACTAGGCTTCCTACTCTGTAAAAGGGTATCTCGATACCTGTTGAGTTTGTAAATAAATAAATAAATAAATAAAAAATAATGGTTTTGGTTCCTAAATTGTGACAACTAATTAGACAACAAGTCAAGCTAAAGACCGAGGCCTGCTTAAATTAATCGTAATGAAGAAAAAGTTCCAACAAGATATATTACCAAAAATATCCCGAACCTTTTGTTTCTAAAGCGGTGCATGGTAGAAATAAACGATGAATTACTGCAGTTTATCCGTACGTGGTTTAGCTTAGTGCCGATCGAACGACATTGTTCAAAAATTCTTTCCTTTGAAGAACGTCACCCCTCTGAAACAACCATCCTATGGTCCTGCATTCCAACAAGTAATGGGTGATTCATTTAGACCTTTTTTTTCATATGGTTTTTACTTCACATTCCTCGTCACTGATGGCATACTGACATCCTAGATTTAATCAGTATTGCTTGACAATTCGTCATGGAAAGACTTACACCGCAACAGCGTCTCCAAATTGTTCAGCTGTATTACGAAAATCAGCGTTCTGTGAAGAAATGTTTTTCGTTCACTTTGCGACCTAATAGACTACATCCAGCCCGTAATGAGGACAATATTGCGGCTGTAGCGGAGAGTGTGACTGAAGACCGTCAGCAATCAATTCGACGCCGATTTCAATATTTGGGCCTATCGTTATGGACAACTTGGCGAATTTTACGAAAGGATCTTGGTTTGAAGGCTTATACAATCCAACTCGTTCAAGCATTGAAGCCACAAGACTTGAATTTACGCTTTAATTTAACTCTGGAAATGCTTAATGAAGATCAGCTGTTTGCTCGTCGAATTTTGTTTAGTGACGAGGCACATTTTAGGCTTAATGGATATGTCAATAAACAAAATTGGCGTATTTGGGCTGATGAGCAACCCGAAGAGACTCTCGAACTACCGTTGCATCCACAAAAATGCACTGTTTAGTGTGGTTTATGAGCTGGTGGCATCATCGGTCCCTATTTTTTTTTAAATGCGGGCCGACAGAACATAACCGTCAATGGCGAGCGTTATCGCACCATGATAACAGACTTTTGTTGCCTGAAATTGTAGCTCGTGATGTCGGCGACATTTGGTTTCAGCAAGACGGAGCTACGGCATACACAGCGTTCGAAACAATAGCGATATTGACAAATCATTTTGGTGAGCAGATAATTTCGCGTTTTGGACCTGTCAACTGGCCGCCTAGATCGTGTGATATTACACCCCTGGACTTTTTTCTTTGGAATTATGTTAAATCAAAAGTCTTCATCGATAAGCCACCTACGATTCAAGACTTAGAAGCCAACATTACTTGCGTAATTAGGCAGATACAGGTCGCAATGTTAGAAAGAGTGATCGAAAATTGGACCTTCCTAATGGACCACGTACGGCGTAGTCACGGCCAGCATTTAAATGGAATTATTTTCAAATAGTAAATGCCAAACATTGTTCTTTCAGGTCATAATAAAGTTTCGGCCATCCAATTTTATTTTATGTGTTTTATTTAGAATTAAAAAAAAAGGTCTAAATAAATCACCCGGTATAATCTCCAAAGATTCAAAACTAACGTAAATATTTTTCCACGTACACGCACCGCTTGCAGAGTACCACAAAAAATTTGTCCTATAGCGCTGTGCCACATAATAAAAAATATTTCTAAAGTAAATTATTTGTAAATAACCCCAGAAATCCAATAGAACATAAAACTAATAAACTAGATGCTGTATATGTAGTGTTAGAAACTTGACTAATGGAGTCTAATAGTTAGTATGTATTAAACTACGAAATGTGGAGTCGCAGGAGCAAATCTGTTTGCAGTGTCTTTACTTGTATTTTTTTAATTTCGATTTTCTGACTTTCTACAAATATATTGTCATACACATATAATAACGTAATCAATAAATAAATGTAAATAGGTCAAAATATCTTAATGTGTTAATTTATTATTGATTATTTATTATAACTTTCCTTTAACAGAATAAAAAGTTCACCAAGTACGGATATTAAATATTCAAATGCCCGATTAAATTAAAAACCATTAGAATTTCTTACTTTTCCATTATGACTTGTATTGGGATGAATAAATTAGGAATGGCCTTTTAATAATTACTACTTCCAACTTTGCAATGAAGTGAAAAGAGTTCTTTTTAATCTATATTTAGGCGATTACAAAAGAAGTTGCCATGAATAACTTATAATTATTATTATTAATGGAAATCATTTTAAAGGCAAATTTTCTTAATGGACGAATCATTAGAATAAAATATCTGCTACTATCTAGTCTCTCTATACGTATGGATTACCAAAATTACTACAGTTGATCTTATATTGTTGGGGAAACATGCATACGCATTTCAAGACTTATTAACAAAATTCAAACATTGTTTAATAATTAGAACAAAACCATAATTGCATTCCAGAGAAAAGTTAATGATGATCGGCAACGCGGAATTTGGGTTATGTTTTACTGTTCTAAAGAAATAAATGACACTAATCTTTTAACATATTATAAAAACTTAACTGCGAATTTACATCGCATTAAATAATCCTTTTGATAAAATAATATAATAGAAAACCCTTCATAACAAAACAGCTTGTTTACATTTTTATAGAACCTTAAATTGCGTTAAACTTAGTGCTTGCGAGAAGATTTATGACGTCATATCAGATTTTTAGAAGAGCATGCGTAGAGTCCGCACACTAGACATCTACAGGTTGACGTGATTACTTTTCACTTGTCTTTGACACAATATTCAAAAATGAAAGGCACATAAGACATATCTGCGTACGGTTATAAATACTAGGAGTTGCTAAGAAAAGTTTTACCTTTTAAGATCAAATCAATTTTCGCTATTTAGCTGGCAATAATTTGACGACTCTAATGGCTTGACATTAAACAAATAATATGTTGTATAAAACTATAACATAATATTTAATTCGGTGCTAAGCACTTGTTGAGCCAATTTCATACTCATGTTAATAAAACTTTATCGGACGTACTCAAATAACCATTAATTTAATAGTCCAAGGGCCGAATATATGGAAGGCTTGATAAAAAAAAGTCTCCCTAATTGTATTTTGGTCGACTAACCTCATGTTAACGATGACTTAAATTTGCATCTCTTGATAATTTATTGAAAATAAGGGTCATTTAGCATTTTTTTATCACATTTTCTGAAACATTTTTAATTTTAGTGCGAGCTGCAAAAAATTTTAATTCTATAGTCTTTAAAATAACCATCGACTCGCGGAAGCCGCTATGTGACGTCACTATCTCCTATGGCAAGTCGGGTCGTACTCGCTGCCGTATACTTGCTGTTTACGACTTATATCCGCGTTCTCAGTGCTTCGTTCTGTTGCTAGCGACAGCTGCGTGACCAATAAAAAATTAGTATTTATTTTTTTCTGACCCCCACTACTCTATTGCCGGCAGACGTCGCTGTGTAGTTGGTACATGGGCACCCGCAGACGAGCGACTTTTGTAGTTCGACAGTTTTGTCGCTGAAAATGGAATGCATAATTTCAATACAGCTAACCTGAACTAATCTAAACGGCCAAAGGCAACCTCCGAAAGGGGTGAAACTCGGATACGTCTCTTTCTTAAAACTAGATACTTCGTGTACATTTTTTTGGTGAGAAAACGATGTGAGATGAGACGAACATGAAATTCCTGAATCTGAAGATATTGATATTAATAATGACATGCTGTTGTTAAATCTCGAAACTCATATTGGCGAATCTGATACCGAAACGGCTGATGAAGCCTGTGACATTGAGGGATGTGATGTTCACTACGAGGTACTTGAACCCTGTAATTATACTTGTAAGGGACGGAGATTATATTAATCGGATCAATGTTTCACTGAAAAAGTGATTTTATAGCGTTTTATATTTATATATATGTAGTTAGTGTGTCATTGTTTGCGTCAATATAAATGTTTCATCTTTAGATTTATAGTGAATAAGTAATTGCATCCGTTAATAAAAAGATTCATTATTTCAATAAAGTAAACGAAATTGTACCAATGATTTCATATACATGCTTTTCCCGCCTAAAAACTCGACACAAAGTATGCTCCTCTTTCTTTCAATTGAACAGTCCATCAAGAAACCTCGAATCATCATCTGGTATGTATTAAATGATCTGTGAAAAAAATAATTCATTTTGACTTCACTTCATGAAACCGCGTATCAAAGAGATAGCTTTTGGCCGTTTGGGAAGTTGGTGGGGTCGGATGACGATCTATATTTCACCATCGTGTCCAGCATCCTCGAAACCGGTGTTAGTGCAGATCTAGCCGGTATGAGACGTCGTATTCGAGCTTCACCCCTTTCGGGAGTTGTTTTTGCCCGTTTGGGGGGTGCGCTCACCTCGAAAAGAGTCTGAACCACCGCCATCGTGTTCAGCATCCTTGAAAACGGGGGGTGGACATAGTCTCGTTACTGTACCAAATATTAACACATTTGTCTGACTCACAGAAGTCACTTCAGCGTCATAAAAGACAGCGGCGATTGCCGCCCTGTATCTAACGCACAAGTCTTAACTAGTCCAAGCAAATGAGCGAGAAAATTGTGGTAGTGTGCGATATATTTATTTTATTTGTATTATTCTATTATATCTGGAATAATTGGGGAATATACTGAAAAATTGATTACTGAGATCGAATTGCGGCATTGACTTTATAATATGGTATTATCAGAATATAGTGATCACAATTCAAATTTGAAGATATGGGAGGAAGTGTCAAGATGTTATACCAGAATGAAATAATTTGGATGCCAATTTATTAGGATAATTTCCCAAATCTGGATAAATGTAGCACGAGGACAAGAGCAATTCACGCTAACCCTACCAAATCCATTTTCTACTGCCAATGGTGTTAATTTTGTAATTATTTAAGATTACAAAAATGTGGTTCGTCTGCACACAACAACTATAGTCGCCCGTCACTGCATCTCCGCGATACCTCGGTAGCGCTACAAAAGTCGCTCGTCTGCGGGTGCCCTAATTCAACTTCACCTGCTTGTCGTTGCGACGCGAAGTTTGGTGTGTCGCTGCGATAGAACAAATCTCTGAAAACGCGGCTACAGAAGACAGGGCCAAGCACATCGCTCTTTCTTCGTTGCTGACTGACGGAGTTGACATCGACAAGAGAAAAAAAGTCTAGAACTCGAATGGAATGGCATTTCCTACTTGTTATCTAATATACTACTAAAAGTAATAATAATAAGAAGGTAAGCGCACCTCCCTTATGTGTGTACTGAACGACCGTTGCATAAGGTTAAAGCGGACGAGGTAATGACATCACCGCCTCGTGATCTGAGGCGAGAATTTTATTTATTTTTGATCTCGTATATTTCGAAAGCTAGGATTAACTTTAAATTTTCAGGGCTGACCATACCTTATGACCACCTTATGGCAAGTTCCTAAACACCGTCAGCCATCTAACAGAAACAGCGCTACAAAATCTTCAACGTTGAGCCTCGAGATGTGGCCCGCAAATTAACCCAAGAAAAACGGAGCTACTTCTAATCACACGCAGAAAAGTGATCGAGAACGTCAGCCTCCCAGTTCTGGACAACAGTACCTTGGTGCTGAAAGAAAGAGCAAAGTATCTGAGACTGATACTTCATTTCAAGCTAAACTGGGGCATGAACTTATAAGAACGAGTCAATAAGGCTTCAGTTGCGTTCTATGCCTACAAAAAAGTCATCGGTAAAAGTGGGGATTGAAACCCTCATATAGTACACTGGATTTATACGGCCGTTGTAACACCTATACTAACCTACGGGGTCCTGGTCTGGTGGAGTGCTTTGGAAAGGGCATTACACACAAATAAACTAACAAAGATACAACGGGTAGGTTGTTCACACACTGCTGCCCGTTGATATTTATGGAAAAAGTATGACTGCAAAAAGTGCTTTACGACTAAAAGAGTCGAAATGCTGGAACGACACCAACTACGGGCACTATACTGCTGTGCAGGACATATCCAGTCCAAAATTTTCAAGAGCCGATTGATTACATCGTCACACTAACAGACTTCGGAGAGGGATTTTCTGTGCTCATTCCGACTAGGGAAGAGTGGGAGCGCAATCAGTTAACAATGAAGACGGATCACTTAATTTTTACAGACGGTTCAAAAATGGACGTCGGAGTAGGAGCTGGTATTTTCTCTGAGAGCATGAAAATACAGAGGTCATATAGGCTTCCGGACTACTGCAGCATTTTTCAAGCAGAAGTGATGACAGTAGATAAAGCAGTAAAAATCCTGCAGGTACATCAATATCTGAGAGCAGCAGCGTCAATAGCTATCTATGTAGATAGTCAAGCAGCGATAAAGGCAATCCGTTCCAACAACATTAAATGAAAACTAGTAAGGTGATGTCGCAACAATCTTCGCATACTTGGTGCCCGTCATCAAGTCACTCTATGTTGGGTTTCTGGTTATCACAGCATAGATGGCAATAAGTCTGCTGATGCGCTCGCCAAGAAGGGCGCGGGCATGTCCGCCGATCCAGTGGAGAATACCGTGGCTAGACCACTGGGATCGGTCAAATTTGTGATAGATCATACAGCCAAACAACTTGCAATAAGCAGATGGACAAAGCTAACTGCATGTAGGATCTCCAAGCAATTGTAACCCCTACTTGATAACAGGAAAACCGCAGCGTTATTACAGCACAGTCGGAAGAACCTAAGACATATCACTGCTATAGTTACCGGACACTGTCTTTTCGGTAGACATGCCGAACGTATGCAAATACCAACTAACGGCTTCTGCAGAAGTTGCAGAGGCGAAGAAGAGGAGAAGAGTATAGAACATTTCTTGCGTGAATGCCCTGGTCTTGCAAGAAGAAGGTTTAATGCCTTCTGCAAACCATTCTTCAGTAATCTGGGGGAAGTAAGCAGCTTGCAACTGGGTTGACTTACTAGGTTTATTAACCGTAGTGGCTGGTTCAAGTGAGCTGCCCGCTTCTTTTACGCCGTACTTCGCACTAGCCATCAGGGAGCTACGTGAGACTACCTAACCTAACCTTACCATACCTTATGATTGTTTCATAAAAATTGGCATTTGATAATATAACACTCGAAGATTATTATCTGAGAACTGGAAAATACAGTTTTACTTACGCCCATAACATCCATCGAGAAAAAATATGAAAAATCGTAGATTTTTGGAATATGTAGCGAGTTTTTTCCATATTAAAACTTTGTGGATCAAGTTTATATTACGTTTAATGTAAAAGCTTAAGGATGCTTTTAGTCTATATGTTCATAATAAGAGGCCGCCTTATTAAATTATTCATAAACCCTAAAAGCTCCCAGGGTTACTTTTTGTTGGAATATGCTGATGTAAGGCATAAGCTTTTTATTTGCGTAATAAATATCTTCTTTGATATATCCAACAAAGCATATTTTTATGAAAGATATTAAGGATATATTTAGATACAAGGTATTCGATGACGGAAAAGGGCGTCGATAATATATGATAGAAAGGAGGGTAAGAGTTCAGTCAGTAATTAGTGTTTTCATACAATTTTTGATATATAAACAAACAAGAAATTGTTATCTTATTTTCGCTGCTTTGCTATGCTGGAAGGTGTATGATTTTTCAATCTTCTAACTGTTAATATAGTCACTTATAATTGACAGTTTTGTTAATGTGTACATTGAATGGTTGGGAAGTCACGTTACGTGTAAACCAAAACATTAACCTAGAAAATATTACTACCTTCATCATATTACAGTTACATATTATAAAACTACTTACAGATTTTCTTTTAGGTAACCTTAATGTCATAACAGATATTATGAGATTTTAAAATAATAAGAGTTCGATAAAATCAGTCTTTTGACCAGTAACCAAAGTTATGTGAGAATCTTTTCAACATCTAGGGTCAAATGCCATATATTGCCCTAAAAGTAATATGGAGTGGGGTCTTTCTGGCTAACTTGCATATACAAGGATATGCGGACAATCTCCCGGATTCATATAGAACACAAAAAAATATTTAGACAAGTTCCTACACATTTACTTTCCTATGGCCCCTCCTACGAAGATACATTCCCATTAAGGACGCCCCTGGAAATTGTTTGCTTTTAAATAACTTTTGATGTAATTTAATAATTTTTAATATGATAATAAAATAGGCCCTTTTAATAACATTCGGCTTATTTAGTTTTCCAGGGGCGGACTAGCTCTAACACAGTAATGTTATTTTTTTTACACCTTGTACGATAAAGGCACAACAATAATAGAACCTTCTGGATTGCTTAAACCTTAATCTAAGAAAAGGTAATCTTGATCGACATCGATGAAATGAACCGTTTATGAAGAGAAAAAAAAATTTTTTGGTTCATTATGGTTTTTTGCATTGGTCGTCATCTACATAAAATTCGTTCTTTTACTATGGTTTTTTTGACATATACCGATTTAAATAAAGATATTCATTCCAGGGTCAGTTGAAAATAAAGTGTTTTGAAACTTTCGACCTTTTTCTCCTTTTTCTTCTTGGTAAGTTAATTATTAGTAATGGAATTTACGTTTGCCCAATATGCCTACATGCATTTAATGTATGGGCTTGCATCTTATAATACCTTAGAAGCCGGGAAGGCTTTATGAAGAACGATTTCCTGATAGGAAACCCTTTGAAAGAGTGGATCGTCGTTTTAGAGACATGTATAGTCTATACATGATGTTTTATTTCTTACTTGTACTTATCGAATGATAGAGATTTAATATATATGTAAATACCTTTAGAAAAGTTTAACAAAGTCAGCCTCAATTGTGGAAATCGAACCCATCGAGGTGAGGGTGTTGAAGAAAACACCCTAAATTCCGTAGAAATGGATCCTTCTACAAGTGTCCGAAAATTGGCTGTCGAGTTTGATTGCTCAAAATCGACGGTTGCATCCGTATCATCTTCAAAAAGTCCATGAGCTTCTTCCTGAAGACTTTCCGCGGAAGATAGAACAAACGATGCAAATTTTATTGGTTCAGTTTTCTTTACGGACGAAGCTGGATTTTCTAAAAACGCATCATAGACTCCCTTAATCTGCATTTATGGGTAGAGGAAACGCATCATTAGCATCAATTTGAACCCATCAACGTGTGGGCCGGAATCATTTGGCAAAATTTAACTGGATTATTTGTATTACTAAGAAGGTTAACTGGAGAACTTATTTGGAATTTGTTCAAATCAATACGATGTGATATGTGGTTCATGCATGATAGGATCCCGCCACATTTTAGTCTAGTAGTTCGAGAACACCTAAACAGGAACTTCGAAAATCGATGGATTGGCAGAGGAAGACTAGTAGCTTGGCCTCCTCAATCACCTAACCTAAATCCATTACATTTTTTTGTGGGGCTATTTAAAAACTTATTGGAAATTAATAATTTTCATTGTCGCCAAATAAGAACTAATGTTGAAGCATTGTGAAGGGTTCAACAATCTTTAATTCATACAGCTAGGGAATGCATAAGAGTAGAAGGAGCTCATGTTGAACCGACAACAAAATTATTCAATAAAAACCACACTGAACAAAAATATTTTTTGTTCGTAAACAGTTCATTTTAATGCTGTTAAAAAATATTATTGTGGTGCCTTTATCGTGCAGGTTGTAAAAATAATTGCATTGCTGTGTTAGAGCTAGTCCGGCCCTGGCAAACTAAATAAGCCGAATTTGACTGAAAGGGACAATTTTAAGGAGACTTGCCTAGTAACCATCATATTAAATAATTATTAAATTACACATAGTACTTTAATAGTTATTTAAAAACAAACTATCTCCATGGGGCGTCGAAATAAAATGTATAGGAACTTATTCAATTATTTTGATGTGTTCTATCTGAATCCTGGAGATTGCCCACGTAATCTGGGACACCCTGTATATATTCAAAAAAATCATAATCAATTTTAATACGAGATCTAGTTTGTTTATTGTACAAGTTTTTTTAAACGTGCGACCAGGTTTCTAACGGGCAAAGCAATAACTTCATATATAAAAAGTGATTTCATAAAAAACTTGTTAGAATACTAAAAGGCATATCAAAAAAGCCGTCATATGAAACCAAAAAAGGAAATAAAGGGTAGTACTTCAATAAAAGGTAATCAGATTCTACAGTTGATTAACAAAGTCTCAGAATATATGTAGGGTGTCCCATTTTAAATTTGAAAGTTCTGTAGAGCTAGAACCCAAAATATCTTTAGTGCTAGACTATAATATCAATCTTCTGATTATAAGATAAGCTTCAAAATAGCTATTAATACAGCTTCGCCTCGTAGAACAACACGTCAAAGTGACTAAAAGACATTGTTTCGTAACGAATGGTATACAGTATTTTTTTCTACGGGCGTTTTATAATAAAAAACTTATTTTTATTTTGCCAAATATTTCATTACCTGTGTTTTATTTACACCATTCATGTCAAAAAAATTCACACTTGTCAAAAAAAAATTCGAAAGAATGTTTTTGTCAAAAACTGCGGCAAATATTAAGTAAAAAATGAGTGATTTAGAAGATTCATATATTGAAAATGCCGCAAATGAGGCAATGGTGAACCTTGTTCCCCAAGAATCAAGGAGTTTGTATGACGGCACATACGAAAAATTCAAAAACCGGTGTGAAGAAAAAAACGTAAAAAAATTCTCAGAAAAAGTCGTTTTGGCATATTTTTCACGTTTATCTGATGCCTATAAGCCATCAACTTTATGGAGTACTTACTTAATACTTGGAACGATGATTTATTTAAATAAAAATGTTGATATAAAGACATTTACAAACCTAATCGCATTTTTAAATAGGAAATCTACGGGGTATAAGCCCAAAAAGTCGAAAGTTTTTTCCGAGGAACAAATAAAAAGCTTTGTCAAAGAAGCAGATAATAAGAACTATTTATTGGGCAAAATCATTCTTATTGTGGAAATCTCTGGAGCATGTCGCAGAGAAGAACTTACATATTTAAAAATGAATAATATCGAAATTTCGGAGTCTTTAATTAAAATAACCATTTCAAACACTAAAAGAAATATTGCAAGAAGCTTTGTAATTAGCGAAGGCTCAATTGACAGCATCAACTTCTTGAATATTGCCCGAATGAACAAACAGGCCACTGCTTTCGAGGATCTTCAGAAACTTTTTTAGCGGACTCTGGAGCGGATATATTGATGCTAAAGCGACATGGAGGTTGGCGGTCAAATGCCGTGGCTGAGGGGTATATACAGGGTGCCCAAGATAAGGAGGGCCTCTATGGGGATCTCGGTTATGGTAAGAGCTACAACTTTGATTAAATGGGGAAAAAGTTGCGCAATCAGAGGACTAATAAAATGGCATAAAAAAAAGTTTTAGTAATATTTGTAAGTTTTGAGATATTAAATAAAAACTGATATTTTGGATTTTTGATTTTATTTTTCTTTGGCGTTATTATTAAAGTTAGAGCAAAACTGACAAAACTCTCTCACAGCAACTTGTTATGAACTTAAAGATTACATCGCAATTTTTGTTATACGACGTTTCGTTTCCAAGCAAACACCATCAACTTCATTTTTTCTAATACGGCCCTGATTTCTTATTGTCAAATTTTGAGAGCATTTTTTATTCTTAATTCAATGATGTACCAGACAATGTTGTTTAATTACGTTTCGAGCCTTTTTAACCATCTTTATGAAATTTTCAGGGTCCGGACCTGGATCCTAGAGTGTTGCATATGCTTTTTCAGCTTTTTTAATTAAAAAAATGAAAATGATGGATGTAGAAGGTAACAACGTAATCTTTTTAGTTTCATTATCAATTTAAAAAAAAATAATAAAATTACATAATAGATTTTTAATTATTTATTTAACATTGTAAAATACTGATTCCGAACCCATAATAATTAAACTTTAATTAATTGAAATAAAACTAACATTAACTCATTAAAAATTAATTTTCCAAAAGGTGTTCAAAGTGATTTCCGTCGTTCTCCAAACATAAATAGGATTTTAAAACTGTATTATTTAGGACATTAGTTAACATTTGTGGCGTTACGCTGTGAAAGGCTGCAAGCACTAGTTGTCTAAGCTCTTCTTCTGTTTCAAAATTCTGCTTATAAACACAATTCTCGATATATCCCCAAAGGAAAAAATCAAGCGGGGTTAAATCTGGGGAACGCGCCGGCCAGGGTGTTACAGAATAAGTGCTGATACTTTTTTCTGGAAATCTTGCTGAAATGTACTCTCTAACTACCCTTGAATTATGTGCAGGTGCACCATCCTGCTGGAACCAAGTGTCGCGTTGTTCTGCCAGAGGTAAATTATCCAGAGCCTCCTCTAAGTTATTTGGGAGTAAATTCAGGTAATGCTCAGATGTTAAATTATGTTGATAGAAAAAAGGTCCTATTATTCTTGTTCCCAAAATTCCAGCCCACATATTAAATCCGAAACGGTATTGGTGTCTTGATTCTTTGAATACACGTGGATTTTCCTTAGACCAGTAATGTACATTTTTTCTGTTAAAGATCCCGTTTCGATTTACCATGCTTTCATCAGACCAAATTATCTGATAAGGAAAATTTATGTTTTCGTGGCATTTTCTGGTGTACCATTCGCAGAATGATCGATGTCTTTCTGCATCACCTGGCCTCAGTCCTTGACAAATTCTGTATTTATATGGGTGAAATTTTTGTTTGTTTAAAATAAATTGAGCAGTTGATTTCGCTACGCCTACATTTTCATCAATTTCTCTAGTTGATACTCCAGGGTTTTCAGTAACAGCTAATAATACGCTGAAAACCTTTTCCTGGTTACTATTTTTTTTTTCGGGAGAGCATGGGTTTTTTAAATGCACCGTGTTCTTTAAGGTTAGTTACTAACTTACTGTAAGTCTGTTTAGCTGGTTGTCTCCTTTCCGGATATTTGTCCAAATACATCCGCTCCGCTACATTACAATTTTCTCCGCTTAAAATAAAACATGATAACATATCAAATTTTTCTTCATTTGAATAATAACCTGCCATATTTAGTTCAACTGAACTAGAAAATAAACCCAGGAAGTTTTTATTTTTTTTTAAACAGTATCGTAAGGTTTAATTAAAAAAGCTGAAAAAGCATATGCAACACTCTAGGATCCAGGTCCGGACCCTGAAAATTTCATAAAGATGGTTAAAAAGGCTCGAAACGTAATTAAACAACATTGTCCGGTACATCATTGAATTAAGAATAAAAAATGCTCTCAAAATTTGACAATAAGAAATCAGGGCCGTATTAGAAAAAATGAAGTTGATGGTGTTTGCTTGGAAACGAAACGTCGTATAAAAAAAATTGCGATGTAATCTTTAAGTTCATAACAAGTTGCTGTGAGAGAGTTTTGTCAGTTTTGCTCTAACTTTAATAATAACGCCAAAGAAAAATAAAATCAAAAATCCAAAATATCAGTTTTTATTTAATATCTGAAAACTTACAAATATTACTAAAACTTTTTTTATGCCATATTATTAGTCCTCTGATTGCGCAACTTTTTCCCCATTTAATCAAAGTTGTAGCTCTTACCATAACCGAGATCCCCATAGAGGCCCTCCTTATCTTGGGCACCCTGTAGACGATTCTTTAGAAAAAAAAAGAAAAATTTCCGCAAAAATTCTTGGTGAAAAATATTTGAACGCTAACAACAAACGTGTTAAATGTAATGAATCAGAATGTTCTACCAGCTCTACTAGTGGCATGAGTTTAATATAGTCTGTGTTTAGTTTTTAATTGCTAATAATTACTTTTAGGCACAGCGTGTTTAAAGAACTTTTAAGTACGCTGTGCCTAAAAGGAGGTTATTTAAAAATCAAAACGACAATCAAAAAGGGGTTACTATAAAACGTCAGTAGGAAAAGTTATTTTTAGTTGTTTTCTAGATACTTCTAAGGCTAAACACATAGCGAAGCTGTAAGCAAAGCAACGGAAAAGGCGTGGAGCGTTTATGAATGCAATATAAATAGGGTCTATAGTCCCAGTATTTGATCCATGAATGATACCCTCAAGAGAAATCTGGTTCCGTGATTCGGAAAAATACATCTTGGCATACCGGCAACGCAGGCATCATTGTATTGTTTGCTAATTAAGGGTTGTGCTTATGTGTTTTTTGTTGTTCTTCGTTTCAATATTCAATATTCTGTATTGGAATCTTTTGTGCTGACTACAGCTAATGTGCCTATAGCCAATAATAAAATAAAAGAAATTCGAAGGCTCTTATTTCATTCTTTTCATAGAAATTTGTTCGCAATTAATAAAATGAATCATGAACCTGTTTTTTCGGGACTTTCGCTGCTAGCACCGGGACTTAGAATTTAGTTCTGAAGTCCACAAACCTTTCTAGTCCCGGGACTTGCAAACCCTAAAGAGAAACCTTTTGTGTTACATGCATTGACGCATAAGGCGCTATTTTGCTCCTTGCTCGACTCTCCACTGTAAATGAAAACTAGCAGCAGAAGCTGTTTTCTTTTTGGGCTTTCTCTCATTTATTTTTATACCTTAATGTGCCATTTCGTTTGGGATACCCTGTATATTGTGTATTTTTCTGTTGAACGGTTTGAAGGAAAATTACTATTTACCTCTACATACTAGTATTATCCAAAAGTATTATTTTTTCCCTTTTTAACCTTTAAGCGAAGCTTGCTTTAATGAAAGACTTGATTAATTAGCTTCGGTTGCAATACTGTGACTCTTGCTGTTAATTACTTCCTACAAATTGCGTTGTAAAATTGCGCCGTTATTTTGGCGCGAATTTAAATAATTATTTAAAGCTATTCGCGCATGCAAAACATCACCTACTGGAAAGCAATAGCTTATAATTACTTTTTTTTTAATTATGAAACTTTGCATATCACCAAAATTGACAAAGTAGTAGTAGAGGGTACTCGGTTTTTTAGCGGTATCTCCCTTATTAGTAAACGTTGAATAATTTTGCGGAACAGTGATATTTTTTTAAGAGGCAAAAGATTATACAAGCAGTTTCATAGTCTGGGTGGTTCTTGATATGACGTAACGTCCTTAAAGAATGTCATGGAATCTATCGTGCACGTCTAGAATTATTGTCACAACTGAAAGGTAACCTAGGTGGATGAAAAATAAAGTTGTCAGGTTCTGCTTATTCAAATCCTATACAACGATGAACCTAAAAATGACAAATTTATACTAAATGAGAGACTTGCCTACATTCTACTTCCACGTCATGTCCTTATTTTTTTTTAACAACTCAAAACATTGGTGAGTAATTAGCAAATCAACGAAAATTTATTAAAGTACCATGAAGTACTATTATTAGTGACCGCCAGTATGGATTCTGCAAGTCTAGACCAACAGAAGACCTTGTCCCTTATATTACTCACGTTTGGAATAACGCATTAGAACATCATGGGGAGTCCCTGGCGGTAACACTAGATATTTCCAGGGCCTTTGACCGAGTATGGGGCTCCTAAGTAAAGTGCGAGTGTATACGGAATGCCAGTTAAATTTTGTTCATGGCTCTCAAGCTTTCTTAAAGACTGTTCTCTACGAATGACGATGGATGGATTTTTTTCGACACATTTAACATCAATACTGGAGTCCCTCAGGCTTCTATATTGTCACCCACCCTCTTTCTACTACACATTAACGATATCTTGAAATAAACTAAAAATCCAAAATATAGCTTTGCTGATGACAGCACACTTGCTCCATCTTTTACTTTGGATTCTCGAACCTCGACTGCCAATTTACATCTCTATAGGCAGCAAGAGGTCTCACAACTCAACAAAGACCTCGAAGAAATTCTGTCTTGGGGTGACAGTAACCAAGCAGAATTTAACGCTAAAGAAACACATGCAGCAGTTTTTTCTAAAAAAGTTAATGTTGGTTGGCTTGGCTTCATCTGTTCATTTATTGGGCGTCAATTCGGATAGTCATACGCCTTGGCATAGTCACATCGCGGCCATTGCTAAGGCAGCTTCGCAGAAACTTGGAATAATTTTTCGAACTAAGAACCTCTATACACCCCAACAACCTTTGATGCTCTATAAAGCCCAAATTCGACCATCGCTGGAGTACTGTTTTCATATTTGAGGCTCTGTTAGGGGTTCTGAGATCGGGTAGGTAGAGGCACAGGTAGTTTAACTACCTGTGCCTCCCTGTTTTAAAAATTTGAAATGTTTAGTTACTTTCCGGCAGTTGTTAGAAAACTTTGTTCTTGAAAATGGGTAGTGTTTCTGAATTTGTTGCTGAGAAACTGATTTTAAAACTGGGCTTTCTACAAATGAGAAAATTCTTATTCTCAATGTATTCAACGCTCATCGCCACCAAAATTTAACATTCGGAGTTGCAAAAATAGTCGAAATGTGTTCTGGAGTCGAACAGTCAACAATATATCGACTTGTGCACGAGGATAAACGAGGCCCCATCAGGTCACCAAAGAGACGTACAGGAAGAAAAAATCTGTAATAAATGAGGATGAAAAGACTGCCATCAGAAGAACCATACACTCTTTTTACTTAAAAAAAGAAATACGTATCTTGGGCAAAATAATGTCTGAAATGAAAAAGGATAATTTTATGCCACCCATCGGTAAGAAGAAACTATGGAAAACTTTGAAGGAAATGAATTTTTGTTATGAAAAAATTCAAAACAGAAAATCACTTTTAATGGAGAAAGACGAAATCATCTGCTGGCGACGACGATATTTGAGGGCAATTAGACAGTTTTGAAAGGATAACAGGAATATCTATTATATGGACGAAACTTGGTTAAATGAAAGATATACCGTTGGTAAAATATAGCAGGATAAACATATAAAAAGCGCGAGGTAAGCTTTTATGGAGGGTTGGTTTACTGAAATAAAATCACCCTCGGGAAAGGTAGAAAATTAATAATTACTCACATTGGTGCCAAAAATGGATTTGTCGATGGCGGCTTACTAGCATTTAAATCAAAGTGGACTGGAGAGTATCATGAAGACATGATCGCCGATGTCTTTGAAGAATACTTCCAGCAAATGCTAGATCTTTTTCCTCCTGGGTCTGTTATAGTCATGGATAATGCCAGCTACCACTCAAGAAAATCCGAAAAATCACCAACTTCTTCTTGGAAAAAAGATGACATCATTCATTGACTTACTGTTAATAAGAAGCCATTTCATAAAGATATACTGAAAATGGAGCTACTGGAGATTATAAAGTTGAATAAACCTCTTCACTTCAAAATAAAATATAACGGTACCTCGCCTTCCGCCATATCACTGTGAATTAAACCCCATAGAATTGGTGTAGGCGCAAGTAAAAGGGATTGTTGCAAGGCATAACACCACTTTAAAATGAAAGATGTTGGAAACTTCTTGCAGTGAATTGTGAACAATGGAGTAAGTGCGTCAAATATGTGATTGAAATAGATGAAAGAATGTTGGAAGCTCGTAACAGGCTATAAAACACTGTAAAGCCCCTTATTATTTCTCTGGACCCCAACGATGATAGTTCATCGGACTACTTGGAACATGATGACTAAAATTTAAAAATTATGTCGTTGCATTGTACATACATATTTGATTTTTTTTTATAAATATTAATATTTATTCCAGTTTATCTATTTTCATATTATTCTTACTTCTATATAAGTTTATATCTACTTCGTTTTATTAAAAATTAATATGGTGCACAATAAACATGACAAAGCAAGACAAGTTCCAGGTACTACAAAATGGGGCCTTAAAAGTCAATGCGGATGCTCGAAGGTATGCTGTAACTAGGGTACTTCACAGGGACTTTGATATACGAACACTGACTCAATTTTGTGACAAAATTATTACCAATTACTATAGACGTCGCTACACTTATTAGATAACGAGTGATTATTAATTATTTTGCTCAAGGGCGGCTGTGACCCAGTATACATAGTGTAGCAGTAGCGCGTAGATTAAATCATAGGGCGAATTTGCAAGAAAGCAGCGTTGTCACGTTGAAAACCTAAAATAATGTTTTTTGACGGTATGTAATATAAAATCCTGAGCTATCTTACTTTGAAAGCCTACTTTATATGGCCGCCTCCTACTTCTAGACACCTTCTGATGTTTCTTCTTACCCTCAGAGAAACATTAACCAATACGTTTGGAGAATTATTAATTTCGGCAATTTTTTCTGAAATCCTTCGTTTAAGATCATTTATATCCTCAATTGGTGTTCGATAAATGGAGTTTTTTATAAAAGCCACAAGAAGAAATCGCAGGGTGTTAAATCGCAGGAACGAGGTGGCCATATTTGTTGCTTATTTCGGCTTATAACTCTGTTTTCAAAAAATTCACTTAAAAAATTTAAATTTTCTCTGGTTACATGAGGTGTAGCGCCATCTTGTTGGAAGTAACCTTCCCGCAATTCATCATCGTGAAGCTCATTAATAAATGTTGTCAGAATTTCGATCCGATATCTCTCAGCTGTAATTGTGCCATCAAAGTAAATTGGGCCTACTATTCTTCTAGAACTAATTGCTGCCCACACACCAACTTTTTGACGATGAAGAGGTCTTTCTACAAAAACATGCGGATTTTGCGTATTCCACATTCGCATATTTTGTGAATTAACAATAAATAAAAATAAGCCTCATCGGTAAAAAATGTTTTTTCAAAAGCACCACTATTTTCTTCTTGAAAATTGTTTAAAACCATTCACAAAAATTAAGTCTTTGGGGAACGTCATTGGGAAGGAGTTCATGAATAGCCGTAACACGATAAGGGTATAGATGCAGATCCTTTTTCAAAAGTGTTTGACATGTACTGTAGCATAAATCCGTTTGCTGAATTTGTTGAGATAAATGCCTAATAGAAGTTGAAGGATTATTTTCTATAATTTGTCGCGCTTCTTCAATAACCTCATTCGATCGTTTCGTTGGTCTTCCTTTTTATGTTGAACAGAACCAGTCTGACGAAATTTATCAATTAGGTATTGTGACCCAGTACGAAAATTATGAAAGGTCACCGCAACATCAGGAAACTCGGTTCGAAATTCATCAAAGCAGTCATGCATAGAGTAATTCCACACACCGCCTATTTTGTTTCCATTTCTAAAAAAACTTTCAACAATAAAAATTTTTTGTGCTTCACTAAACAATTTTACTGTAGAACTTTCAATCCGGCAACAAAGCTTCACCAAAACTTGATACGCTGAAAAATAAAAAAAAAATAAAAAATTAAATAATATCCTGCAAATAGCACTTTATAATAGTCAAAAGACGACTCCCCGGAGAAATATTAGTTAAAGCAATAGTAACCTACCTTCAAATAACTGCAAAAATTACAAAATTTCTCCAATTTTTAAACTTTACAAATACACAAATTCAAATAAGACGTAAATGTCATAAAACAATCATGTCATCTTATCTACGCAGTACGGCCATGACGCTTTTAAAATGCATGGCCTCCCTTGAGCAAAATAATTAAAAATCACTCGTTATAATCCCCGCCGGGCTTCATACAAGGCTCCTATAAGTTTTCAAAGAATTGGCCGCCCCTAGTTATTGTAGAGAGGCACTAACGCTGGTGGCCTCGACAAGCCCAGCTCTTCAGAATTATATATAAATTGACGACACACATGACACAATAAGCAGCAATCCAAATAATGGTCCGAAAATTGGCCAACACAAGCATCAAGTATTAAAAGAAGAACTTAGAAGCCAGACAAGATCACGAGTATGAGTGTCTTTTGAAAATCTGCATGAAATTACTGAATGTGGTCCCGTGTTAAATATACTTACTGACCATTAACCCTTCTACCATTTCTAAGGTAACTTTTGATTATAAAAGCTTTTTGTTCTACCATCACTACTATTCCATATGGGTGAAAAGTGTTAAAAATAGTTTCACAAGTGAATATCATATTTGCCACTTTATTGATGAGCTTGCTTATCAGGGCCTTTTATCTGAAGTACGCCTTATCTCGTGTCAAGCGGTACTCATTCCGTAAAATGTCAGAAAATATAGTTTGTTCATTTTTTATGTGTTAAATTATGTCATATTAAATAATACCAATACATAACAGCTACCACATTTAATTTTCCTAAAAAAATATTTCAAAAATTGACGGCTGTATGTTTCATTTACCTAGGTGACTTTTCAAGAGTAATAATTCAAAACATGCGTGATTTATTCCACAGCATAGTTTCAAGATATTTTCTGTTGATCTTACGATATCTTAAGAGCCAAAATATTATCTTTTTTATTATCTTATGTAGAAAATACATTTTTACGTGGAATCCCATGGCATAATAAGATTTTTCTTCTACTACTTGAGAAATCGCCATTATGTACTCCATTCCTCTAATGAGAAGTAAGATTTTTCTACCTAGGCGATTACTATGTAATAGCTAACCTATCAACCTTAGTATATAATGTACTATTTATTCCTAATTATATCGGGTGAATCTAGGTTTCATTTCTTTAATTATTAGAATTTGTTGTAAAATATATTTAATTTTTTATGTAATGAATTCCATTAATTCACAGTAAGCCAGCTAGGCCTCTTTTGTAATTTTTATATTAATCTAAGGAGCATTTTAGTTCTATTTATAAAATAATGTAAAATGTTTAATGTTATGATAAAGACATTTTGATTAAAATTATTTAGGACTCACACAAAGCCCGTACAAGTTAGGTTGTACCGGGGTAAGATGCTTTTAACGCACATAAATTATTTAACGCTACGGTTCCTAAATATAGACCTAAATGCTAAAAGCAACTTTATCATTATATTTATTTTTAGTTTATAATGGGCGCAATAACATTAAATCCGAGAGGCTATTTTCTTTTAAACATGATGTATGTAAATATGAGTATATTATAAAAGCCTTATTTAATTCGCTGATAATATTATAAAAATTATGTGTAGTTTTAAGGAAAGGACCTGAATAAGTAGGGTATTTATACGGTATGTTTATAAAATGCTATATTATGTCAATATTAAGGTAATCAATATACGATTGAGAATGCAACTGCTATATTAATAATAAATTTACCCTTCTATGGCTTTCATGTTAACGCTTTAGAAGCATAAGTTACGCGTGACTCGTACTAGAATATGATCAATATTAATTAAGTGCGACTGACTTATTTTGCCATGCCGTGAAATAATGTGTCAGTATAGAACCGCTTGTCTACCTAGTCTAAACCACCAAACTGGGTTGGTCAAAAAGTTATAGTATTTTTGAATTCCTCATTAAATTCTAAATACTTTCCTTGTAACATGTTCTCTAGGATATTCTGAGACGTATGGTCAATCAATAGGGATCGGGTAGATCGAGTAAAAATGGGGTTCGAAGGCCATGTAATATTTGATTCTATATCCCCCATAATCGAGCTAGAACCCATGAAGGGGAAGCTCCGAAGATGCTTGTTTCTTAATTAAATTTTAATAATTACCATTCTTTATTAAAAATGGTAATTATTAAATTTTTGCTACATAAAGAAATTGAGATTTACTTCTTTAACCACTTTTTGACATTCACCTTTTATTACACTAGCTAAATACAATAATTTTGACATGCCAGATAATTTTTTGATCGATTTGTATAGAAACAAAACCCTAAATCGTGTCTAAGACTAGCTCGTGGTATAAAATCTATGTGGAAAAACAGTTAGGTATATTTTAACTCCGCTCTCTTCTATTTCTGACGATGCTTGGGCATTGTTGACATTTTAACAACAGTAGTTCGGTTCTGCTGATTTGACGGAATTTGACAGATACGATGCCATTTTAAATTTTTAGGAATCTCCGTATTTCCGGTACGGTTTAAAATAAATCACGGGGTCTTGATTGGGGTTTTGCGTCAGAATATTCCTGTGACATCTGTTGTTTCATCGAAAAGTTTTTGGGTCTTGTCGCTTAGTTTTGAATTTTGATTCGGCTATTGCTTTATTTCATGAAGGCTGGAAAGCTGCATAGTTCTTGGCGCCTGTTACATGTCTATTAGACGATCATTGTAGTGCTTCTCTATTGTATACTCATAGTGCTTGTCTACTGTTAGAGATTTATGCCAACGGGGAGCCAATCTTTTGGCAGTTTGTCTGTAGAGTTTGGTCTGACCGTCGTATACGAGTCCGTTGTTAATATATTGGTCGATACGCCCGTACGTCTGTAATAGTCTGTGATTATTAAAAATAATTCGTTGATTGTCGGTATTCGAGTGTTCTAATGCAGGGCACTGTTTACTAAGTCTATTCCGCCTGTGAAGCTGGGGGTAGATTGAGCTTAATTGATGCAATGCTGATTCTATTAATTGAATTTAACCTTTAATTCAGTCTTTGACCAAAGATAAGTCCCAGGTACTTTACTTCTTGGCACCAATTCACTTGAGCCCTGCCGACTCTAAGCCTCGTCTCGGGCCGTCTAATGCGACTTTTGGAGAAAAATATGACTTCTGTCTCGGAAGGATTCAAACGAATGTTCCAATTAGAAAGCCATTTTCCAATTGATTTTTTAAAACAGATATCAACAACTATATGTTTTTCAAATCGGATCGCCAAAAAAGAAATTCATAATGGTATCGTATCTGTAATATTTGTGAACCTACATATATAATTTTGCTTCCTTGCGAAAAATCATTGAGAAATGTATAATTTATTTTTTATTGTCGTCAGCAGGAAAATCGTTAATCGCGTGAGAGAAGTTTATTTCAATATTTATAGTTATTTTTATATTATTAATATTATTAAATGGCATGTCCCTTAAATGTATCAAGAATTAATTGAAATATTCAAAAATGGCATAGTATACCAAATGTTTCATTTTAAATAAGAATATATCAAGGCAAAAACTAAAAAATTGGGTACATCAATAGAGATGCAAAACTCGCCAATCGACAAAAGTTAAAAAAATGAGATGGGTTCACTGTCCTGTTTACTATCATAATATTAATAATATACTTAGATATCTTGGTGCAAAAGTAGCTTATCAGAATATAAATTTACCTCTGGATTTCACAGTTCGATGCACAACTTGCTTTAAGCTATGTAAGATGCAAAACTCGCTATTTCCAACGCATCCAACCAGCATCGCGAGCATAAGCACAT
Source organism: Polydrusus tereticollis (assembly GCA_963920685.1). Lineage (NCBI taxonomy): Eukaryota > Metazoa > Arthropoda > Insecta > Coleoptera > Curculionidae > Polydrusus > Polydrusus tereticollis. The sequence goes on along the minus strand of OY987331.1, from coordinate 109,469,113 downwards.
GATTTTTGGCGGCGAATCGCAAGTGACACGCTAAGGTGTTGGATTAATTCAGCTGTTTTAATATTTTTAATTTACATGTCTAACCAATAAATATTCTTTAGCAAATTAAGTTGTGCCAAGATTAATATAAAAGCTCCAGGATTCTGGCATTTTCAATTTAAGAGCAAAACAAATTGTCTCATTAGAGGTGAACGAAGTTACAACGTTGATAAGGGTGAGGCAAAATCCGTTTCCACATACATTATTCCAAAGATACTTTCTACTAGTTCTTACCTAAAAGGCGCCAAATCTACAATAATTTCTCTTCTGAAAAACGGTACGGTGACACATGCGAGAAAAATACTGACTTACAATTTTTGATTACAAATCCTATTCACGTTAACAATACAAAAAGAAACACCGATAACGATTAAAATGCTAACATCGGAGCTGGTTGCAGCAATTTAAATAAACAAAATATTTGCTATAAGTGGGTTCGTACCAAAGAAGAATGCTTTAAGTTTATAGTAAATTTAATATCGCATAAAGTTTTAATGCTTTTTCCCCAAATTTAATTTCCTCGTGTTTTCTTACGGACTTACAACTAACAGCTCATCAGATTTTAATTTCGCATTAACCATAGTATAATATTTTATAAATCTTGCTTCTGTTGATATCCAAATAAAAGTTGGCTTGTGGCACTTTCTAGTTGAAAAAACAAAATTAAAAAAATATGCTGTTTTGACGTACAAAGATCTTGCCTTATTTTAATAAGCTCTGAGTTAAACGAATGAATGCCTCGGGGCATATTTTTTTTTACATTCATCCACCGCTCGCCACCGCCATAACAAATAACAAAGTATTTAAAACTCGACTCAAGAGATAATTCTATCAAAAATTAAAATGGTGAACTACATTAAAACGAAACAGATTATTGAAAATAAGTTATTTAAGCCTTTAAAGCAGCTGCTTAAGACAATTGGCAATAAGGCATTGTCAGAGTCATTTTGTTGTTTAGTTGGTTATGGTAATCACTTAATTAGAAACGTTAAATGGCATCATTCGGGAATGTCTGTAGTGGTGTGACATCATTTTACCTTAAAAGTGGTAGCAACTGAAAGTACTTCCCAATCGATTTTGGCGTACATTAAAAAGTTTAATGTTTTTATTACTTTATTTTAACGAGGCCAAAAAGTTTTCCTGAGATAAGAAGACTTAATATTAACATAATTATTTGTTTTCCATTACAGTTTATCGCAACACAAGCCTTCTGTTTCGTGGTCTTATTGGCCGGGTCAGCAGTCCTTCTAGACAATAGTGCCAGGGAATCCAATTTCCAGCCTAGGGTGCGTGAAAGTATGAGACAACTGATTATAAATCAACAGAACGACGTTTCCAAGAATACCCTGGCCATGATTCAAGAAGGTGTAAGTATAACAATATTTTTATTGGTGCTGAGAGATGATGAGGCTTATTTACTTTAGGGGATGTTACAAGGTAAAAAGAGTTTAAGCACTTTTTTAAAACATTTTCATTGAAGAATACCATAAATGAATATAAAATGTATAAGTTAGGGTAAATGCTACAGTTATTGGCCTATTAAGGAGGGTTTTGATTCTTTTATTACCAATTGAAATGCATTATCAACATTTTTTTTTATTAAGAAATTAAAACTGATGCCAATATTATTTTTACTCTAAGAAGTTTTGAACTATCTTTAAGTTTAATAATATATTGCCGACGGTATAGTCCTTGGCGACGGCGCTATATTGGACTCGCGATCTACACTTATTGGTCATACCCTGGAGCTGATAACAATTATACTAAATTAGGTACCTATACCTACCTAGGTATACTTGCGATTAAAAACAACAACATATTTTTTTTAAATAAATATTTATTAATTTATTAAAAGTTTCAAAAAATACTGGTTAAAAACGAAATACAAATTAAATTATTGTATTCTTGTAATTTCTAATCTCTCTGAAAAATAAAGGAGGTGAATCCTTACCTTATTCTAAGATAAAAATGTGGTATAAAAGTTTTTCGCATGTCGCTTCTTTTTCGAAATACAGGGTGTTAAAAAAAACTAGCAAAGCAATAATAATCATTTTCATAATTGATTTAAAAACTTAAAATAATGAACCCACATAAACAGAAGTCAAATAAATTGCTGAAAATGTCCTCCATGAGCCAGTAAAGACCCATGTACACGAAGTGCTAAATTGTGTCTTACGTGTTGGAAAATTTCGGGACTGGCGCGAATCGTATTAAAACCATCAATAATACGCAGTCGAAGGTCTTTTTCAGTTTCAATATTAGCAAGTCGTTTAAGGTGACCCCAGAAATAACAATCCATTGGGTTCAGATCCGGCAAACGGTGTGGCCATGGGTGAGGTCCTCCTCTACCTATCCAACGAGCAGGATATTGTTGATCTAAATAGTTTCTAGCACGTACTGCAAAGTGAGGGCGAGCGCCGTCATGCATGAACCACATTAAAGTTTTCGTTCTTAATGGCACTGTTTCCATCAATTCTTGCAATTTATCTTTTAGGAAGTTGTAATAAACATCACCAGTAAGTCGATTTGGAAAAAAATACGGTCCAACTAAGCTATCTCCAATAATACCTGCACAAATATTAAAAGAAAATGTATACTGGTGATGTCCTTCGATGATAGCATGACGATTATCTTCCGCCCAAATATGGTTTATGGTGCCTTGTCTGGAAAAATTCGCTTCATCTGTAAATAGTATTTTTGCCGAAAAATGTGGGGCCCTTAAAGAATTTTCTTGAAACCAGTTACAAAAATTAACTCGAGCTGGAAAGTCTCTAGGCAACAAAGCTTGCACTGGTTGAGCATGATAAAATAAAGTAAATACTAAATAGTCCTTTAGGATACTTCATTCATTTGTAACTTACATTCAACTCGTTCCCGACTAGTGCCTGGAGATTCTTCCACCATGTTTAAGACCTCTTCCTCAAGTTGTACGGTTCTAACTGTAAGTGGTCGGCCGCCTATTTTGCTTTTTACAAAGGTACCTGTCTCCTCTGTCCTGAGGTGTAATCTTGTAAATGTTTCCGAACACGGTACTCGTCTATTAGGAAAACGTTCTGCATGCAAACGTCTCGCCTCTAGCGAATTTTCATTTGCCAAACCGTACATATAATAAATTTAAGCCATTTCTTAAATAGTAAACTCAGCCATTATGGAAAGTATGTAATGTAGTACAAATAAATTCAAAAACAATTCAAAAGGATATTATTTGAAAGATGTTTAACAGGAGACAAATATTACGGCAAAAACAAATGTGATTGCCATGGAACAAAGCAAAGCCTACGAGTATTCAATAGATTACTTAGTCTCGTAGAAGACTTCCCTTCCTGTAGATAAATAAGGATTCAGACCATATGTTCTCTGGAACTTGTCACTACTACGTAAATAGATTGTAGATCTGGAAACGCCAAATTATGTGGCAGAATATTGTTGGCTCATACTCTTTTTACTTGCATGAAGACCAGGATTCAAATTTTATTCTGTGTATTTTTTAGTATATTTCGTTTCATTAAAGAAATTTTGGGCACTTTGTTCAACCTTAAAATAATTTACCGTGGAAGTGATCATTATAAACATTAATATTTAGTACCATCTTTTGCAAAATTACAACATATAAATTTGTTTTTATGTTAGTTATTTGGAATGTTTTACTTTATTATTTTTTAAAATATTTTATTAATAATAATTCTTAGTTTCATATTTACTGGCCACCCTCAAAATGTGTATTTTAGTATATGCCAATAATTCAAAAGCCGTGGACATAATATAATGTATAATAATTGAATATTAATATTAATTAATATAATAGACATACCGGGTGTTGCATCGTCGAGCGGGACATAGGAAATCCCATGTAATTTTAAATGGGGTCAATTATTGGCTTCCCTAATTATTTTAGAGAAAAATTCTATTTAGGTTTATTAAAGAGCACTAAAACCCACATTCAAAAGAATAACTTTAGATATTTTTGATGAGCCCGTTTACGGGTTATCGCCGATTTCTTTTTAACTATTTCTCCTTTTTATGGCCCCGTATTTGCGGGCACCAGTCAAGGGAAAAGGTGACTGTCAAATAAAGTTGTCATTTTGAAATGTGTGCTTTATTGTTATAAAAACTCGTACATCGAAAATATTAAAGGTGTATTTATGAGTACAAATTAATCTGAATAAAACTAAAATAAAGTATCCAATTACAAGGTTAATTATGACATTTTACATGTTTCAATATTTTACTAATTAATAGGTAGGTACTATTAAATTGTTAGAACTTTAGGATTTAAGAAGATGTTCAAATATTCCTCAAAATGGTAACTTTATTTGACAGTCATCTTTTACCTTGACTGGTGCCCGCAAATACGGGGCCATAAAAAGGAGAAATAGTTAAAAAGAAATCGGCGATAAACCGTAAACGGGCTCATCAAAAATATCTAAAGTTATTCTTTTGAATGTGGGTTTTAGTGCTCTTTAATAAACCTAAATAGAATTTTTCTCTAAAATAATTAGGGAAGCCAATAATTGACCCCATTTAAAATTACATGGGATTTCCTATGTCCCGCTCGACGATGCAACACACGGTATATTACACTTATTGGCTATTTGCGCCCAATAACTAAAAATTGTTAATGTTTGATGCAAGTTGCTGGCCAGACCTACGTCAAAAACTAACGCTTAAGATTTCACTTTCTACAAACAATAACGAATAATAAACATTGTATTCGCATGTAATAACAATACCAAATAGTTTTTAACATAATTCTAGTTTTTAGAACTTATTTTTTGGACCCTGTTTCCGGTGGAAATAAAAAATTTCACCAGAAAACACAGAGCAATAAATACATGGATACTCCACGCCATTGCGAAATAAAGCTATCGTTTTATTTCTAATTTTGACAGCACATAAACAGATATTGCCGAATCTGTTTAAAAATTACTAACCAAACTCTTATTGTTGCACCGTACTGGTATTTTTCCAAAGAAATACTGAGATGCTCAATAATTATCACATGCCCAACAAATGTAGAATTTACACCAGTTGTTTCATCTATTGCTTATACAGTGAGTCCCAGAAGTAATGTCTAAATTCATTCAAAATTCAGCGCTGTGTTTTTTGAAAAAAAGCTTGGACACGTCGATTTTCATTTCTAAATGTGTTTTCCTTATGGAAAACTCATTTATACACAAATAAGTTACGACCATCAACTTCATTTTTTCAAACCAAATGATCTGTTTTTTTATTTCATTTTTGGATTTTGCATCGAATTTTAAGTGTATTTTATGTACCATGTCCTATACCTAAACTCAACAGTTATCGAAGAAATTGCGATTGAACATATGATTGACGTAAAACATGAAACCACTCAGAATGCATGTACATTTGTTCAAGGAATAAATTTAATAGTTGTTCAAAATAAAAAAATATAAGTTTTTACCATACAATAATTTACAAATCAAAAAGTAAGACCTGTTTATTTAAAAAGAACAGACCAAGACATTAAATTAAATGTTAAAAATGTGCGTCATTTACGGATTGACAATATCCAAGGCAATCAATAAACTCCCTTTGCACGTTTTCAACCATTTCACGGCACGCACTTCTCTTCGGATCCTCTCTTTCAACTCCTGCAGATTGTTTGACCTGTCAACAAATATTTTTGATTTAAAATAAACCCAGCAAAGTTAGGTCTGGTGACCTAGCAGGCCATTCGATAGGTCTTCTCCTTTCTATCCATCGATTGGGAAAGGTTTCATCCAATAATGTACGCACAGTGGTAGCATAGTACAAAGTAGCACCATCTTGCTGGAACATCAGTTTATTGTCACGGGAGTCTGTGCCCAATGGATTCGGAAACAGAGCCACTATTGATGGAATTAATTCAAGTTGGAGAAATTCGAGATATACTTGTCCAGTAAAAGACTGCTCTAGGAAAAATGGACCAAGTACTCTGCCGCGCACCATTCCACACCGCGCATTTGTTTTTTGACGGTACTGGCTGTGAACCTCTATTATCCAATGCGGATTTTCTGTTACCCAATAACGACAATTTTGTCTGTTCACATTACTATTCAAACAGAACGTAGCTTCATCGGAAAAAATAATATTTTTACTAAATTATTATTTAGATTGCACATATTTTTCATGCGTTCACAAAGCTTATTTCGCCTTTCGAAATCATCAAATAACTCATGCACTGGGATATCTTTGTATGAGTAATATTTGTGCTTTTGAACTATTCGGTGAACAACAGATTTCCGCCTGTGTAAATTGGCTCCAATATGCGATAGAGAAGTACATGTATCTTCTTCGAAGGGTGGCAACACGTTAAGTGATTCATTTTTACCTTGAGCAAGACAAACAGACTTAGGCAGATCTCTAACATGACCGAAATCCCTAAATTTAGCCGCTATTCTACTCAACACCTTTTGACATATGGGAGGACGCTCAGGACGGATTTCATTGAATAATTGTGCTGTTTCTGCTTGAGTACGTGTTCTATCACCAAACCCAATTTTTCATTGAATTTCAATTTTTTCTCGTTCCGTTAACTTCACTATTGTGAAAACCGCAACTTTGCAACTAAGCTTAGCAATTACTTACGTCGAGTAAAATTGTCATAGAAATAAACGGTAACAAGTCTACATTCAGACATAACAGAATTGAAAGAAAAACAATATAAACATACAATGGAATGTTTTCTTCGATTTACAAATAAATCCTCAGAAATACGGTTTTACTTATTGATATGTTCAGTCGTAATTTTTCGATAACTGTAGAGTTTAGGTACAGGACATGGTACATAAAACATGCTTAAAATTCGATGCAAAATTCAAAAACGAAATAAAAAATGGATGTTTTTATTTGAAAAAGTGAAGTTGATAGTCGTAACTTATTTGTGGGCTACGCTGTATACGTAAATTTATCATCAAAAGAACCACATTAAGAAATGTATATCAAAGGGTAAAAGCGTTTTTCAAAAAATACACCGCTCAATTTTAAACGAATTTAGACATTACTTCTAGGACTCACTGTAACGTATACCTTTAAGCAAAATAAAATTTTGAAAAAAATAGCTGCCGCAAAATATTTTATATATAAAAATTAGGTTCGGGTTAATGTGCAGTATCAAGTTTCCTTTGTGATTTTTACTTTAATGTAAGAAACATCCCGATTCAGTCTAAAGAAAAATATCGAACTTCCTAATGTAATGATGAAGACTTATTGATGAAAATTATTTTGAACTCATGTGAAGTCCGTGGGAGAAAGGTTATACCTGGGTAAGATGCTTTCAACGCACATGCATAATTTAACATGGCTGTCCCTAAATATAAACCTAAATGCTGAAAGCAACTTTATAATGTTTGTAAGTAGAGTTCAAGTGAGATTTTCTTAAGCTTTTATGCATTATTTTATATCGTTTGAATAAGCGATCTTTATGAAATATCGACCACAATCTTGTAAAAAGCACTTTTAAGAAAAACTCATTTAAGTTATGTGCGAAGTCAGTTTCTTTGTAAGTTAATGTACCTAGTTATACTCTGTTGCTTAATGTCAGAGAGCAATAAAACGTATATTTGCAACGACAGGGCTCATTAAGCAGGGGGACAACCTAAGGGTGGCATTGTAAATTTCAGGTAAATTGCAATGACTATTTCCCTCATATACTGTAACTACAATGCGCTTTTCACTTGATTTTCGGTGAAAATCAGCCCTCGGTCGCGATTGAGCTGAAAATTGCACTCTTCTGGTTTTTCATTGTTGGTTACCTACGAGAATAACCGTCACTGTCACAACAAGTTGAAATTTCTGCTTTGACAATTTCGCGTCAATTTATCAAAATGATTCGTTTCGGAGCATTTTCCTTGAACGACATATCTGAAAATATCGGAAAAAGCGTGTCAGACAACACAAAAAGATCAAAAGCTTACATCTGGGGACAATTTACTGCCTTCTGCAGTGAAAGAAATAATATAATAATTGTGTTTTCAATTGTAATACTTTGTATTGCTCGAAATAAATGTTGTCTTATATTTCTGCACCTACTAGTTTTTCATTCAGGAAATAGTCTAAAAAATATATTTCGTGCATGTAAAATGGCTTGATAATCATGCACTCAGATTTGTTGCCCTAAAGAAACAGCTTTCATGCATTTTTATTGTTATTTACCTTAAAAAGTGCCCTCCCTTCGGTCGGGCACTTTTTGGTAAATAACAACAAAAATGCATTCAAGCTGTTTCTAGGGCAACAAACCTTCATGCATGATTTTCAGCAATTTTACATGCACTTAACATATTACTATTGAAAATTTCATTCATACCTGTTGTTTTCAGCCAATCAGATGCCTTGGTTTTGACAGGTTGCTATGACGACAACCTGAGTTTTCCGAAAATTGTTTAGGTCACGTGACCTAGCTGTAAAATTAATAAGTGATAACTCCCCTGGCTTGACAGCTGTCACGTGCAGATGCCAGAATAACAGAAGCGTAGATTATTTTTGACAAATATTTATTTTCAATTTAAAAATAAGTACATGTTATTTATTAATGACAACATCAATTATTATTTGCAAGTATTTTTGAAATTCATTTTCCACTTCTTTTTTCGTCAATGGCGAATAGAGTAAAGAGCTGTGGGTTTTCTTCACTAAATGTCTATGTTTCATGAAATAAAAGTAATACTTCGATATGACTTTGTTCTTCTCAACACTAGATTTATGGGTGAAATATGGTATAATTTCACGAAAAATATTGCTCATACCTTTGAATAGATCTTCTTGTTCGGGATTTAAGCCGGAATTCTTCACCAAATACGTTAAATATTTTACATTTTCATGATAATTTTGAATATGCTCAAATTCCGTACAAAAAGAACAAAGATTGTACGATTTTTAATTTATTTTATGATGTTTCCTTTGCGACTCTAATTCTAATATGGCGAATAATCCTAAACGTCATTCCACCAAAGCGCTGCAGTCACAGCCAACTTCACAGATTTTATGTTACCGGTAAAAATTGTCATTGATTTTGCATGGGTTATTATTAATTTTCCTTTCTCTCTAGTAGTATAAAATTATTTATAGTATGAAGAAATGTATTTATTTAAGACTATGATTCCTACTTTTTTTTACTAGGGCAAAGGGAAAGCAAAAAAATAAAATAAATATTTTTTAACTTAAAACAATTTTTGGTATAAAATTTTCGTACCGAATCTCCCGCGAGCTTGAATTATTATCCGTAAATTTTCTCTCGAAAAAATTTTCGGAAATTATTCAAGCTAGGGAGATTATAACTGATAGTTTTTAAAAATTTTTCTTAAGTGGTAGCTGGCATTATCCATGACTATAACAGACCCTGGAGGAACAAGATCTTGAATTTGCTGGGAGAATTCTTCAAAGACATCAGCGTTCATGTCTTCATGATAGTCTCCAGTCCGTCTAGATTTAAATACTAGTAAGCCGCCATCGACGAATTCATTTTTGCTACCAATGTGAGTAATTATTATTCTTTTACCTTTTTCCGAGGGTACTTTAATTCCAGTGGACCATCCTTCCATGAAAGCTTGCCTCGCGCTTTTTATATGTTTATCTTGCCATATTTTACCAACGGTAAGCAACAGACTATACAGAAAATAAAGCTGAGGTAAGGATAAGCGACCTAATCCTTAATGCTCAGCTTGTTTATACCATGGGTCAAAATATTTTATTTTTTTTAGACATCCGGTTAGCTTGTTGCCCAGTACCAAGCAGAATATCTCACTGAAGCTTCTAAAAATAAAATTTTCAAATAAGTTGCAAAAGGATAACAATAACAATAAATGCTCTTTCAACAAAATAATTTAATTTCACATTTTTGTTAAGCAGTCCTAAGTATTCATGTTTGATCATTCAACAGACCACTTTTTTCATATGCCTGATAAAAATTACATGCTATTTCTACTATTTAAAAATACACAGTTTTACAGAATAAATTCAAATTGCCTACGTCAGAGTTTTTAAAGCCTAAAACATTTGGACTTTTAGTTGTGTATGTGTATAATGTACATAAATGGAAAATAAAAATGTTTAGCGGTGCTACTCTGGATCGCGATCGCTGAAAAATAAATGTCGGCATTTACATGTCACAGTCATGGTTCTCTGTCGGCTTTTGTATCTACACTCATATTTAAAACATAAATTTTGTGTGAAATATGTTGAATTTTGCTATTCACACCTAAGTAATTGAGTGTGTCGAAGACTTTGCTGTAATATATAAATCTTATAAACTTGTCAGATGTCGGCGTTTGTATTTATGAGGCTCATATCATAATATGTAATGATTTAGTTTTAAAGAAAAATCGAAAGTAAGTTTTGTACTTTTTTTTATGAAAAGTTTTAAATTGAAAAGGGCAAGAAGATATATTTTATTGAATATTTGATTAAGTAGGCTCACCTAAACACGAAAAGATAAATTGTTAAATAAAATGTTCACATTTAGATTACTTGAAGAGACAGCAACGGTGATACCACTCGTCTAATTGTCAAATATTGTGTGTGCGGATGGACTTCGGGGCGTTTATTAGTTATTTTATGCTGAAACTTAAATGTAATTTTCAGTTGTTAGTCGTGTTTGCAGCTTAAAAACGTGTTTAATAATAAGTTTGATGATGTTTCCAGAATTAGCAGTATCATAGGGTTTGTCAATGCCTACATGTTGCAGTTTCTGGTTTAATTTTCTGTGAAAAGAATATACAAATTTTATAGATCAGTTGATTTTTAGTAAAAACGATAAAAGTATGTTCACATCTCTCGCCAGTGTCATTTATAATAGCCAGTTTATACTCAAAGATACTGCTAAATATTCTACGAGTGACACAAAATTTCGATTCTCAGTTTGGATGTTAATTTCTAAAATGTAATATATCCATGGCTACTATGGACAACAAGAATGATGAATAAACTGTCTTAGGAAGGGTACGTGGGAATATCCTGAACCGTATTAAGAATGAAGCTAAGAAAATTATCTATTGTTGATATAAAGATCAAAGGCAATGTACCGACATACCTAATTGCTCTCTAATAATATAAATTTAGGTAATGTCACGTACAGGTATGTCGGCAAAGAGGTCTTATTCAGTTAATCCGGTGGGAAACTTATAAGAACACAAATAATCTTTCGCCGACCCGACAGATGGGTTAATGCAAGATGGGATAATTACTGTGTCTAAGAGGGTACAATAAAGCCGGTACTTTTTTTTTGTGAGTCATCTATTATTGTCCCGATAATATTATTTAAATATTTAATTTAAAAATAAATATTTTGTGTGAAAAAAAAACGCGTCGTGGTTGTTTTAACAATATGTTTGAAAAATGTCTTATACGCTTAAAATAAATGATATAATGGAAAAACACTATTTCAAAATACTTTTATTTCAACGTGATGCGTCAAAATCGGAACGTGCGGTGACGGGATGGCTCAGTCGGATCTGTAAATCAGCTGTAGACTGTAGACTGACGGAGATAGATATCGGTGCAAAGGCGTAAGAGGAAGATGCATATCTACACGACACTCTAAGTGAGGTGCAGCAGATATTTCACCTGTTGACGCTTTTCTGGCGGAACGGATTATGGCGGTATATTTATCCTCGTATGTCGCGCACTTATAAATATGTGGTGTATATCCATCTCTCATCAACGCAGCGATTGCCAGCGTCGCGAAATGATTTTTGAATTATCGACTTTTAAATTAAATGTTAGGAAATATGTTGAAAATATGGCGTCGGCCGCCAATAAACTGGTGGCTGGCGTAGAGTATAGTTTCAGGTCAGTTGCATTCCCATTTTAGAATTTATAAAACTGAAACCACTCTGAGAATTGAATTCGCTACGGATAACAATCCTTGGACTCAATTTAGACGATTTTCGTTATTTGCATGTTTAATTTTATTGAAACTAAAAACTTTAGAAATTGACAGTATAATTTTTCATTCACTTTTACCTCTTACCTATGGTACCTTTCAAGAGTGATATTTCAAGGCATGTGTGATTGATTTCGCGGCATAATTGGAAGCCAACTGGAGTTAAAATACAATAATAAAAACAACAAAAAAATTAAATAACGTGCTTATCTGCATTGATGATGTTGGTTGTCTCGAGGTTGCAGCGCCATATTAAACTTATAGAAAAATGGCTTTCGGCTTGGAAGATTCATCTGAATCCGTCCAAGACGAAGGCCATATTCTTCTCAAAGAGTAATGTTAGACGTCCTGAGACCAGGCTCAGAGTCAATGGAGTCCAAGTGAACTGGTGCAAGGAAGTGAAATACCTAGGACTTATCTTTGATCAAGGACTAAACTGGAGGCTTAATTCAATTAACAGAGTCAAGGTAGCATTGCAACAATTAGGCTCCATCTACTCCCTGCTTCACAGGCGAAGTAGACTTAGCAACAGGACGAAAGTAAACCTCTACAAGGTCCTGGTCAGGCCGGTTCTGACTTATGGTGCGCCCTCGTGGTGTAACATGAGCAGGGCGGAGCTAAATAAGTTTCAGGTGATTCAAAATAGGGCGCTGAAGCTAATCGCAGATATCCCCAGGTACACAATGAACCTCGTGATACATCAGAACTTTCACGTACCAACAATTAACGAATTCTTTTTTAAAATTATTACGGACTATTACAAACGTACGGACGTATCGCCAAACCAACTAATAATGGACTCACACACGAGAGCTGGACAAGACGCAACCTATAAACTACCTAAAGACTGGCTCCCTAATGGTCCCAACTAACAGTAGAGAGGCACTAAATTCACTAACAACAAAACATTGTTGAAAAAGGCACCAAATTATTTTGCACTTAAAAACTTTAAATCAACCTCGGCACAACGCACTTTTCGATCAAGGCAAGAAGTCGATATAAATTTTCTACCTAAATGAAAAGATCTAATAAGTTTTCGAAGACCCAACAGATGTTAAAGGTTTTACCTAACATGAAAACCCAAACAAGATCCCGTATATAGTTTCTTAGTCCGAAACGTCTAACAAAAATTAGTATGTAATATCGTTCATTTCAGAATAAAGGAAGAGTTTATAAAGCGTAATATAGAATTATTACACTATTTAAAAAAACAAAGTTGATGATGGTTGCGAACAAACGAAATGTCGGATTGAAAATTAAATTCAATCTTATAGTAAAGCCAAGAGGATAAAATGTGGCAATGAGAATGTAAAATTGATTTTGACATATCTGTTCGAATAGAATCAGAAAACAATCGGAACGATATCGCAAATATTCGAAATTTCCCGAATATCTTCGAAAATATTCGGAGTGAAATTTTAAAAACATGACATTTCAGAATTCAGTAATGTGCAACTCTCCTTTAATTTAATCATCTCTGTATGTCCGATGGCTTACGAGATCGCCGTAGAGTGTATTTTTATCTGAAACACCATGTGTTAGTATGCCATCAATGAGAAAGCTTTATGGGCAAAATTTTCGATTGTTATAAATAAAGTGTAAAATATGCAATATACGGTTTTATGCATCTTTTTACTGAGTTTGAATACTGCTATGCAATATTTCTTAATTTATTATAGTAAAGTATGGTAAAGAAACATACTGGGTTCTTAAAAAGGTGCCTATTAAAAAAAATGCAATAAAATACAAAGAAATATAAAAGTAAACAATTTTTTAACCTAGAATTGTATAAAAAGCATTTATTACTAAATATTTTTGAAAATTTTCAACTAAAAAGGATTGTCTTCTATCGGTCAAAATCTGTTTATACAAAGAGAAGCTCCTTTCAACATCTACTGAGGTAAGCGGACAGTACTGCAACATAGGTAGTAAAGTATAAGGTCAAGATACAACTTCGTTGGATGGTTTACCTTCATAAAATGCTTTTTACTGCAGTTAAGTATTTAGATCCTTCAATATTTTTACAATTACATCCAATTTGTTCCTTACTTGGCGTCCTACTTTACCGGGAATGTTGTTATATTTAGCGAAATAAGTTTCAACAATAATTGAGTCTATTAATCTTAAATTTCTACCCTCTAACTAGGATATTATGTCCGGTATAAAACTGAAATTAACCTTAATAAAAACAAGATCTTTAAGTTCACTTGCACTTTTATTAACTCTTTACATCGCACAACACACTGCGAATCGTCATCTAAATCCAAAGTTAGTTCTTTAATGACTTAGAAATATTCTGCATAGAATATTGCGGCCTTAATTCATTATTATTGACTTAAATTTGGACATTGAGCTAGATCTTTATCTTTTACTCCTCTTCTTTATCGTACTTCTGTTCAGAGCAACTTCTTGGGTGGGTTTGGGTGCTGACAATTTTATTGTTTTTGCTGCTTTGTTGATTGTATGCTAATATGGTAATGCTTTCCTTATTTTCCTAATGATATTTGTATTAAACGCAACTATGGTTCAGCCTTTAATACTTATTTTGTTATTACTGTGTATCCGTAGGCTGAGTAGCTGGCTCTTGTGTAGATCTGTCGATTTAATAAAACACTGTATTTAATTCCAACAGCATTTTATTCGTAATGTAGCACTAACGTTTTATTTACAATATTCACTTAATAACTTCCCACTATCTGAGAATACACTCCATCAAATTACTGGTTACACTTCAAATTGCATTCACACATACGTTTCCATAATACTCAATACTTTCACATTGTATTAACTTGTTGAACTTTGTTTTTGTTAACTTTAACTACATAGTACAAGAAATGTGGACAATTTCCACTCGGTGACGTGCTTTACTTTTTAAAAGCAGTCGTGCGACATGCACCGCCGAACTTTCGGGGAACAGTCCCCTTGATAAACTTATATTTTATGCGTTTAGCCAAACTCTGCTTGGCGACCGTCTGGAGGCTGCGTTGCCTCATCCCTTCTCGCGTCTGTCTCCGTTCCTCACGCAGCTTGGTAGGTGATTATTTTTGGTGAAGCGCCTGATTACATATGACAACAATGCCGCGCTGTTACTATGTGGGTTGTATGATGAATCTTTTATATTTACGTATACGTGAGGAAAAGAGATGAACTAATAAAAACGCAGACAGCACAGCGTTTGTTATTGCATCGTGCGATAGCTACATAAGCGTTATATATACACTATATACATCAATTAGACTTCCAAGAATGCCATCAGTGGCGTACTTTGCTTTAACACTCAGCGTGTTCTCAACAATATTTTTATAATTTCCTAGTGCAGCTTGTTTTTCTTAAGGTGGGAGCAAGTCGCGTGGAAGTATATATGTAGCTTGGTGTGGTGCGTGAGTGTGTGACTGAGTAATAAGTGCATTGTTCGAAACGTCCGTCCGTGCTTAATATTTTGTAATTATTTTGTCAAGAAATTCGTCTAATGTCTCCATGTGCATGTCATTGTATAGTACTCTTGTAGGTGTATATCTAGGTACACTTGTAATGATTCGTAGTATTTTGTTTTGAAAGATTTGAAGTTTTTGTACTTTGTCTTATTTATGGTAGGTACACCATGTTGGTATACCATAAGTCAGTACTGGCCGTAATAATACTTTGTAAATATTCGTCTTTGTCCTATTGTCTAACGTACTTTGGCGATTAATAAGTTAATTCATGTTCCTCACCGGGTAATTACAGGTTCTAATTTATTCTAAAACGGTTTTGTATACTGAATGGACATTCTTCTTTCTAAGCGTGGACTCGTCAGAAATGGTGTATTGACAGTAGTTTTGGAAAAATCCTCGAAATTGCCGACTTTTCAATTTGTTTAAGGGTATGTTTGCTGCGACCGAAACATTGTGTTGAGGAAACTTTAAATCTTTCCATTCATATTCATACCTAATTTAAAATATATCAAAATTATTCTCATTTTTATTAAAAGTAAAATATATTGTAAAATCCTTGTTGCTATGCGAAACTTCTATCTTCAAAATAATTCTATTCCGACAGAGAAATTAATCCTATAAAATATTATTTAAAATAATAATTTCTTGTGACTATTTTTAAAATGTTGGCATAGCCTAAAGTGCTGCACCGAGAAGCAGTTCCTTTGACGCCGTCGCAACAGCGCACATATTCGGTCACGTACACCATCAATCGTCATTGGATAGGTTAGAGTGAGGTGGCTCCCACGTGATTCCTGTATACGAACCCTGATTGGCCCGACAATCAGGAGAGAAATGGAAAACCGCCAACTTGCACCATCTTCAGCCTTTAGCAAGACACTAGTCTCGAACCATTAATCTTGAGGGACGTTACTTTAACCTCAGATAAATTGAGGCCCTTTATAATTTAAATTAATAAATCTGCTCTTATGTAGTAAAATTAAAAGTTGATTAATATACAGTTTGTTATAAAATAAGCTGTTTTACTTTGAGTTTAACATAATATGAACTAGTAGTTACCTACGAAATACACCGACTAAAGCGTGCCAATTTGGTCTTTAGTCAAAAATTTAATGTGCGTTTAAGAAATAACCCTATTCGCACCACATTGCATAAGTCTTCTTGAATAATTTCTTTTTCAGATTTTAATTTTTCTCCAACATTTTGAAATGCATTTTTTACGCTCATCTGAACTAGCTTGGATTTCATTTTTTGTAACTTTGATTTATGTAGCGGTGTTTTCAAATGTTGTTCGATTTCGAACCTCTTTTCACAAACAATAGTTTTTTCACAAGCTTTACAGAAGACCTTTTCTCCACTAAACTCTGACTCTGGGAAATTTTTAATCCACGAAGACATTTTCGCCACTTTAGACATTTTGAACACAAATTTAAAATCACTAGTTTCACTTGCAAAAAATGCATATATACAGGGTTGCCCACTCTCAACGCAGGCTTTCATATCATCTAAACTACCCAACTTTTTAATATTTTTTAATAACAGAGTCATAGGGAGGCATTGGGCCTACAATTTAAAATGACTTTAAATTACACAGAATCTCCCAAATAGTCAGGGCATATCAAACATACTTTTTTTTTTAAACGGAATACCCTATATCTTACACTATTTTTGAATTCTACATAAAATAACAATTATTTTTTAGTAAGCGCATTATAAGTCTAAACTTAGTTTCTGAGATATAGTTTTGAAAAATGACATTTTTGAACTTTGGCAGCGTCTAGCATTCTAACGATATGCCATATAGCAAAACAGCTTACATGTTCCTATCTTACTTTTTTATTATCTTTCCAAAAATGCCAACTTCCGGTTAAACTGGAAGTACTATATTTCCGGCTTTTGAGCTACATCCGGTTTACTCGGAAGTTGACACTTTTAGAAAAATAATGGAAAAGTAAGATAGGGACATGCAAGCCGTTTTGCTCTAAGACGTACCGTTAGAAAGCTAGAAGCTGTCAAAGTTCAAAAATGTCATTTTTTAAAGCTCGATATCTCAGAAACTATTAAGTTTAGACTTATAATGCACTTACAAAAAAATAATTCCTATTTTATGTAGAATACAAAAATATTATAAGATTATAGGGTGTTCCATTTAAAAAAATATAACTTTGCTTTGGATCTTTTTTTTGGAACGTCTGGTATATTTTAAAATAATTTTAAACTGTAGGCCTAATATCTCCCTATGACACTGTTTTTGAAAAATATTAAAAAGTTAAGTATGAGAGCTATGAAATCCTCCGTTGAGAGTGGGTCACCCAGTATGCACTTTGCATATATTCCGCCCTTTAGTTATAAAACTTATGCGGCAAGTTGTCCTGGTATTTTGCCAACATAAACTAGTAATGTAGTAAACTAATTTTTTGTTTAGATTGGATGCTGCGGAGCTGACGGTCCAGAGGACTATCTAAATTTACGGGTACCTCTACCAACTGAGTGCAGAGACACTGTTACTGGTAACCCATTCTTCCACGGATGCGTCGATGAGCTGACCTGGTTCTTTGAAACCAAATGTGCCTGGATTGCTTCTTTGGCGATGCTCGTTGCATTCTTTAATGTAAGTAGTATATTTTGACATAAAATATTATCTTGCTTACTTATCAAATTAAAATTTAAAAATTGGCAGAATGAAACTAACGTAACAACTTTTTGGCATTTTGAAATATGCAGGAATTTAGTTGAAATCAAATTTGTCGAAATGGCCGCCATAATGCGAGAAACTATTCTGGTCTAAAATGGAGTCAACCCAAGATATCCAGTATTTGGTTTATATAGTGGTTCGTAAATTATCTAGCTATAATTAATATAAAACATGTCGAAACAGAAACACTATTTCGATAACGTATTGAACATATTCGTAACAAACGCAGCTAAAGTAAAATCGACGTTACCATCAGCCGTCATGTTATCCACTACCAACTAATGGGCACATAATATATTGCAGTTCAAGTTGAAGTTAGTTTTTCTTTTCTACGTCTTGTAAAACCTTAAGGAAAGTTTATCCTGTTTTCTTCCCTTACTTTTAGAAATACGAACGTAAAATTGTTAAGTAGTTGATTCAAAAATTCGAACTGAAAATGTAAGAGGTAATGTGTAAGTGTAATATAGGTTTTGATCATTTGTTTCGATCGACGAGCAGTTGTGTATGTTTCGGGAATCTTATTTTCTCTAAAAGTTCCGTAGATGAATGGATTACATGTTTAGTAAATTTTCCGAAGCACAAAAATATCAATTTGTTTTAATTAATTTAATTCAAATATATGCCGCTACAATTATGAAGGGCATGTGCCTTACACATCCTCGAAAGTGTATCTAAAATGTTTATTTCCACGTGTCGTAACTGTAGGAGATTTTACTTAACATTATTTTAGGATTCCCAGTAACTGAATTCGAAAATTTATCGCAAAAGTATCGAAACCATGTGTCTCGACACGGCTTTATGATCTGAATCGAAAACCTCTCATAACCAAGACTTCTGCTCAATGTGCATTTAGATAATATG
Organism: Polydrusus tereticollis; assembly: GCA_963920685.1. Taxonomy (NCBI): domain Eukaryota; kingdom Metazoa; phylum Arthropoda; class Insecta; order Coleoptera; family Curculionidae; genus Polydrusus; species Polydrusus tereticollis. The sequence continues at coordinate 109,450,203 of OY987331.1, read as the reverse complement.
CTATTGGGGGCCATCAGAACTGGCTAGTTATTAGGAAAAATCTGCACTAAGCATAATAACACAATAGTGCTGCTCGTGTTTTGGCTACTCCCAATTACTCCCTCATTTACCCTACGGCTTATGCCCATATTATAACGCTGAGAGCGGTTACATTTAGCGTGATAACATCTAAAAGTATTCGGTACCCCGGAAGAGATCTGCCTCAATATAAGCCTTGGGCTCAGAGAAAGTACACCTTAATACACCCTTGGTATTAAGCAGATCTGTGCTTCACGCGGCTTTGATCAGAATTGCTGATTTTCCGGAAAAGTCTTATGATGGTACAGGTTCTATATCAGAACATATTGACCTATCTGTTCTTCGTTTCAGTAGTTAGATCTACACTACGGTACTCCAAGGAAGTGAATTCATGGTAATTCACTGTAATTCGTCTGATGTCTATTAGTTACTAGCGCGTTAACGTATGTTAAACACGACAAACTATACGGACTATTACTCTAACAGACAAGGCATCTCCAATATATGTATCTTTACGTTGAATGAAACTTGCAACCAAGGATAGCAATTCGTAAGAGTTTTCTGTTGTCATCGTTAAAAGCCAATATGTACTTCTGTGGATCTTCTGATCTCAATTGTTTTACAAAACATTTATTCATTTGCTTACCTAAATTCTCTTTTCCAGTTTTCCCATCAACATTAACTTATTAACTTATCGAATATTAACACACAAGTTTTCTTGCTTAATGTCTTTAGTCCCTTTCGTTTATCGATACGCGAAACACTCATTGCAACGAACGTGTAGCCACAAAAACTGACAATGTACACGCTGTGAAATTCAAATACAGAATCAGATACTGAATCCAGTGACAGGCATCACCGAACTGATTTTGCTACTAACTTAAAAATGTAAGCCATGCGATTTCAATCCAGTTCCTGGATCCAATTTATTGGCATCAGTTATTCAAATCAAATCAAAATCAAAAATCTCTTTATTCAAAAAATTGCAGTCTTACAGAAAAACCGACAATTGAAAGATACTCCGTAATTACTAACATTGAATCGAGAGACAAATTTTACATTTAAAGTTTACATCAACAATAAGTTATATTAACAGGTTATGTAAAAGTAACTTTTTATAAAAACACAGAAATACACAAATTTTTATATTTAATATTTAAAATTGATAGTTTAAGAAATCAGACACCAAGTAGGGCTCTATTTCTAAAATTAGTTTACTTAATGATTTCTTGTACTCATTTAAGTTATTCATAGCCTTATAATTCGCAGGCAATTTGATATAGAATTTAATACAGGCATATGCTGGTCCTCTCTCCGTAATAGTTAATCTATGCGTTGGTATCTGTAAGCCCTGATATCTGGTATTTATTTGATGACTCGTTTCTAAATGAGAAAACTGGTCTCTGTTTTTAAAGAAGAATATCAGACACTTACACATGTAAAGTCCCGGAAGTGTAAGGATGTTGAGCTCCCTAAACCTACCTCTACACGAGTCTGTATATTTCATAAATTTCAAGGCCCGTATTGCCCTTTTCTGTGCAATAAACACTCTGTGAGCATCAGTGCTGCCTTCCCAAAATATAACGCCAAACCTTAGAATGGAATGAACAATTGCACAATATATATCACGAAGTGTGTCTTGATCCAAATACTTTGCCATAACTCTCAAAGAATAGCAGGCCGAGTTAACCTTTTTTCATACGTTTGCTACTTGATCTAACCAATCAAAATGATCTGTGTGTATACCCAAAAATTGTATGCTCCTGGCTAGGGTTACATCCTTTGCAGCAAGCTGCACCTCATTTGGAAAGTCAGTGTTTCGTTGTTTTGTCCTAAAACACATGCAATTCGTTTTTTCATTGTTTAGGACCAGCCTGTTCCTAGAAAACCGGTCTTGGGCCCTTCTCAGCTGGTTACTGGATATATCAAGAAGTTCAGAGAGAGTTGAACCGATAGTTAAAATATTTGTATCATAGGCAAATGAGACAAGATAAATGTTCTGGCTAAGAATCTCCAATGCTAAATCATTCACACAAAAGATAAACAGCAGATGCCCCAACATACTACCTTGGGGAATTCCCAACTAAAGGGTCCCCTCTTCACAAAAATATCGCTCTCCACTCTTCTCGATTATCACTCTTTGCTTACGATTTGTCAGGTAGCACTTAATCCATCCCAGAGCTGGTCCTCGCACACCATAGCGCTCAAGCTTATCCAGAATAATGGAGTGATCTAAACTATCAAAAGCCTTCGACAGGTCCAAGAACAAACCCTCTAACAAACTGCGATCGTTAGTGCCTCTTAAGATCCTATCAACAAAATCGTACACCACTGTTTCAACAGACTTACCCCTGAGATAGCCATACTGAGTAGAGCTAAATAGTTTTTTTTACCATAAAAGAATGACAGAAGCCTTGAGGTCACAGCAACTTTAAAAATCTGTGAGAAGGTGGGAATCAGAGATATTGCACGATAGTTTCCAGCAGAGTAGCGTCACCCTTTTTGTACAGAGGCTTAACAAGAACCAACTTTAGGTTTTTGGGAAATATACCATGCCTAAATGAGTTGTTAATGATGTAGCATAATGGGATTGCAAGTTCCTCTGCACACTTCTTCATTAAGATTGATGAAATCCCATCATACCCCGTGCTCATCTTGTTTCTAATCTTGACAGAAATCCTAAGAAATTTATCCACAGTTATAGGCAATAAGCCACTAATGAGGTTCGGTGCTGCATTTAGAACAAAATCGTTAAAATTATTATTCAGTTGCTGATCTTTTAATGTCAGTGATAATAATTTTAAACCAGAATGGTTTCTTTTAATAATATTAGCAAAACTAGCGCAATATCATCAAGTATTAGAAGGCAAGCTTTATCATGTTTCCACATTAGGCTTTATTTTCATTAAGTTACAAATTAGATACTGAAGTAATTATAAAACATGCAATATAGCTATTAGAAGAACACTGATACGTCACTAAAGGATACCGAAAGCTATTTTAATGCAACCTGCTGATTAGTTATCAATAATCGTTAGACTGGGTAGTAATGTAGTCAATTATTATACACTCGATATAAGTATTCACACAAAGGAATGATTCGTATTCTAAACTCCACCAAATGGCAGCTGTGCGCATATACATTCTTTACTATACTATTTTTAATTATAGAAAAAGTAAAATTCCATTCAAATTTTGCGTTTTAGGAAGCCCAGTTCGGGTATCTATTTAATGGTAAGATTAACTTTTGTTAAAAGGAAAAAAAAAAACTGCACAATTAAAGAAGTAACAGAAGTGCAGGAAAGATTTTTATTTTTTGAGTTATTAAAAAAAATTAATTTTTTGACTTTTAGTTTATTTTTTTCGGCGCTAATATTAAAGTTAGAGGAAAACTGACAAAACTTATAATGAAATTAAAAATTACATCATATTTTTTGTATTTATTATTTATTGTTGTGTTTAAATTTAAATTAAACGAAAACTGTAAATAAGCATTAAATACAGTGTTTTGCGTTTCACTCTTAACGTTTACAAATAGATAACTTTTACATGCCGATTTTTTTTCTATAACAACTAGATATCTCAGATTTTTGTCAAAATGCAGCAAAAACATAAAATATAATTTCCTACCAGATTAACTAAGTAAAGTTTAGTATGTAACACGACTGCATAGCTAATTATTATTAGTATTTACTTATAGGATGTAATTTTTTGTACTGAGAATTCTCAAACTCCATTTTCTCCAAGCTCTTAATTTTAAAAGAATAAAGTTTGTCCCTTTTCTTTCTGTCAGACCCAATCCTTGGACGCGATTCGCCGTATTACGGCTCCTCGGTGGGGCTGTAAAGTCTGACGGAAAGGAAGGGACCTTAAATGCATTTCAACGCATATGGTTTTTTATATTGCGTTTTCGGTTCGCAGAAACCGATAATTGACTTTCAGCGCCACCTGAAATTAGATACCTGCTTATGCGGCACCTCACTGGTCTGGTTGGAGAGATAGCTCGACTGCCTCTGCAACATCTCGCATAGGATGTATCTTTGTTAATTTTAAGCTAACTAGTTGTTCTACTAAGGGGGCGATATTAGATTGTTTGAAACTGAACTAAATCATTTAATATATTTTCATTAAAAGAAAATATATTAAATAGTGATAACCTAAGTCTTTTATAGCTCCTCAACTTGTTCAGTTCTCTTTGTTTTCCACTTGAAACGTTGTGATAAAAATAAATAATAGCGATGGAAGTACAAGACATGTCTATCGTTCATGATACGTCACTGTGGTTAACATTAACGAGATCTTCATACTGGTTCTCCTCGTCTTGGACACCCTATATGCGACACACCATAATGTTATCCCTGAAGCTATTTTTAAAATATATTTTAATTAGTATACCAGCATAAAAACTTTTGGTATTTCAGTTAAAATATCAATTACTATTACCAGTAAAAAACTAGTGACACGATTGTCGAGCCAATTACTGATCAATATATTATCCACGATATCGAGTAATTAATAACATTGTCATTTAAGAAATAATAATCACAACAGGGCGGGAGTGCTTTCTTCGATGCTGAATAACATTTACACTCATGACATTCCGCGCGATAGATTTACGCAGCACTATCTTTTCGCTGACGATACCGCAATAACTTCAACTGCTAAACAGCCACAACATGTCGTGATTTGAATGCAGCGACACGTAATCAAGCTAGAGAAATGGATTTCAACTGGAAAGATTCTTTTGAATCGTTTAAAGACGAAGGCTATTTATTTTTCAAATAGCCAATGCCAACATCTTGTTTATTTTATAATTTTATATAATTATTAATATTTTATTCCTTCATGTAGATTATGGTAGCATATTACAAGGACTCGCGACAAAGACACTGGTCGATACTTAACGTACACATTACTAACTGCCTTTTTACATTTTTTCCGTAACTATTACTTGAAAGTGCATCACGAAAAGGCCCCGGTATCGTAGGGAGTTCAATTTCGTATGTAAGATAACGTGGAATCATTATCTGCTTAGTTTTTACTTAAAAAGAAAACAATATTTGCCCTAAAGACCTTAAATTCGTGCTGCAACAAAACATGAAATTTCATAGTTTTTTATAAAATAATTTTAAAAAAAATGTTCTTCCTTTTTTGGTTTCTCCACATAAACCATGTTATATCGAAAAATGCTCATATATTAATCATTAAAATTTATTTTATACCATACTCATTAAAAATAATTAAATTATCTTACTTTTACTAACAAATTTAAAATAAACTAAAATGTGCTGATTTACATATCCACAACTCTGAGTTACCTCAAGTTAGTCTTCAACTAAACAAATTTCACTTGCTATGATTCTCTTAAAGGTTGTTTTCATTAATTTGAGACAACTATTAGAACCCAATTTACACTCGATATAGTTCCCCTGAGGATGACTGTATATATAGTCGAAACATGTAGGGACAATCATTAAAAAATTGTTTTAAAATATATCATATTTGTGGAGGAAGACAGAAGTGTTGTTTTAATTTAAATTCTACGACAAAAGGTTTATATAAACTTAGTAAGCAGAACAAAAATATGTATGCCACGTATTTTTATTAGCACAGGTATGCAGATAGTTTAATGCCTAATACAAAGTACGTTTTGATATTATTTTGATTACGGCTGTTTGGGATATAAATCCCTTTTTATCAAACTCTGATATTCCCATAGCCAAATGATTTTTTTAATCGAGAACCGCTCGTCACATAAAAAAAAGTTTAAGAATAATATTTCCTCAGTGATAAAGCGTTATTATGAAAATAATATTTATTTTTTAAAACGTACCGTATAATTTTTTTTGTTAAAAATATCACTGCTTTCTATGAATAAATGTGTTTTTATGCCTTGTTATGGTACCTATGAAAATTTAAAATAATATCCCAAAATGAACGCACATTTTTATTTGCTAACAAAACACATCTATTTTTTGAAATATGTCAAAACTTTACTGGGATTAGGAAGAATACATATCACGATTAATTGTGAAACACAATATCCGACCAACGTCCACCGTGGCTTTGCTGGCAGGCCCTTGTCCTTTTGACGAAATTATTGATAACATTTTCACATATTTGTGGACGAATTTCATCAATGACGCGTCGAATTTCGTTCTTTAAGTCAGGAATTGCGGCTGGTTTATTGGCATAAATACGAGATTTAAGAAAACCCCAGAGAAAAAAGTCGCACGGTGTTATATCGCGGGATCGTGGTGGCCAACTCTGATCACCATTGCGAGCTATGACACGACCAGGAAATTTCAGTCATAATGAGTCCATTGTTTCACGCACAGTGTGACAGGTCGCTCCGTCCTGTTGAAACCATGAGTTTTCCACATTAATTCGGTCTAATTCAGCCCACAGAAACTCTTCTAACACTGCACGATACCGTTCGCCATTCACTGTTAGTGCAGTTCCAGCCTCGTCTTCAAAGAAGTATGGCCCAATTATACAGCCGAACCAAAAACTGCACCAAACGGTGACTCGTAGAGGATGCATTGGTTTCTCGTGAATAATACGAGGATTCTCTTCCCCCAAATTCGTTAATTCTGCTTATTGACTTATCCATTTAATTAAAAATGTGCCTCATCACCAAACAGGATTTTCTTCGAAAAATCTCCGTCATTTGCCTCGTTCCAAATAACAAATTCATGGCGCAACCCATGATCTGCTGGCTTCAACTCTTGGGTCAATTGGATTTAATAGGCATGCAAATGCAAATCTTTTCGCATAATTCGCATACTGCTTTTGGTAATGTTCACTTGCTGTGACCGACGGCGAATCGACGTACCTGGATTCTCACCAACACTTTCCGACACTGCTGCAATATTTTCAATTAATCGAGCAGTACGCGGCCTCCCTGTTGATTTTATGTTTCCAACTTTTCTCAAATTTCTTGATCAATCTTTGCACTGTCGTATGTTTTGGTGCATTATTCCTTCCAAAAACGGCTCGCACTCTACGAACTGTTTCCGCATAACATTATCCACATTTGTTATACGTTCTCATGATAACAACGCGCTGTTCTACCGTGTAGCGTTCCATGGCTATTAATTGCAATAAATTACATGACAGCTATCAAATTTTCAGAAGTCTACTATGACAAAAAATGAAAATGCCACGATATTTAAAATGTGCGCACATTTGGGACACCCTTATAAAGGGGTTGCCGACCTAAATGAAAGTGAATATTTAGTCTTAACATTGGACAAGGTATAAGACCCTTGAATTTGGATACATCCTGTGTTACTAATAATAAACCAGAAAATTTTCAAAAATATTATGTCCAGCTAAAAACCGGTAATTTTTAATAGAAAAAAATCTTAATTTTAAAGTTTCAACTCAATAAATCAGAAGTTCGGATTACCTAACTTATTAATAACTCTCTTAAAATTTAATTAGCCGTCTCGAAATGCTAACTAATTTCCGAAGTCCGCGAAGTGGAAATAATTTTAATTTTGCAAATATACATAGAAACTTCGTCAAGTTTAATATTCTGACTAACTTGGAAACTTGCGTAATATTTTACATTTACCAAACATTTTTTCTTAGGTTTCGCAAAGTTTAATTAATGTGCTCTATATTCTGTTTGTTTCATTTCAAAACAACTTTATTGATTTTTGATAATAATTGAAATGGTTTTCTGTTGGACCATTTAAAGTGGAAAGTCATAGTATGGGCACAGATTACTCTATACCAGATGCATAAGAGCGGCGATTTAGCAATTAGCAGTGGATTTATTTAACATGTGCTGGCCGCATCAAACCATTTATACAGGGTATTCTTTAATAAGTGTCCGATATTTTACAGGACAAGTCCCTAGCTATTTATAAGGTGAAAAGTTCATCTAAGCATGGGTTCGCAAGCCCTTTAATTACCATACCTTAATGTTAATTTTATAGCTCTAAGGAAGGTTTGAAGCAAACCGAAACGTAAGCTAATCAGTTGATGATGAATAATGTCCTAATCGCTACGAACACAGACCACACAACATTAGTATCCAGGACACAAACTTCTTACATTTAAAACTCTTGTCATAATATATTAAGTTATGATATGCATAATAACCTGTATGTCGTACTAGAGGAGATTATGAATGTGATGACATGAATAAATAAAAAAGAAACGCACAAATGGGTACTAATGTTATATATACAGTGTGTCCCGCTTTTCATGAATACACCCTAATATCTCAGTTATTAATTATGAGATTCTCTTGGCATAGTGAACATTTTTATTTACCATTGGCGTGCGGTGTTTAGTGGGGTAAAAAGGACTTTTTTTTTGGAAAGGATATTAGGGCTTATTTTAGATAACTGTTTTTATCAGATTTAGAATCAGCATCCCCAAAAACCCCTTAGTTCATAGTTAGTAGAGGTTATGCTAATTGTGTTGGTTTGCTCTAATTTTGCCTTTGTTCCTCTTTAATCTGCCATATATACGTATCCTGTAGGACGACTTTCAGTCGTCAACTATATTTTAAATCTCATGGCCACAAAAAAGAACATGTCGTCAACAATCTAGCCTTCCAAGCCCAATTATTATATCATATAACATTCGAAGTTGCTAAAATAGTTGAAATGTGTTCGAATATGACTGGAGTCGGACAGACAACAATATACCGATTTGTGCGCGAGGATACACACGGCCCCATCAGGCCACCAAAGAAAAGTACAGGAAGAAAAGAAACTGTAATAAATGAGGATAAAAAGACTGTCGTCAGAAGAATCATACAATTGTTTTACTTAAGAAACAAAATACCAACCTTGGACAAAATAATGTCTGAAATGAAACAGGATGATTTCAATCCATCCATGAGTAAGAAGAAAGTATGGAAAATTTTAAAGGAAATGAATTTTTGTTATGAAAAAATTCAAAACAGAAAATCACTTTTAGTAGAGAAAGACGAAATAAATCATCTTCTGGCGACGACGTTATTTGAGGGCAATTAGACAGTTTCGAAGGGAAAACAGGAATATTTATTATTTGGACGAAACTTGGTTAAATGAAGGTTATATCGTTGGTAAAATATGGCAGGATAAACATATAAAAAGCGCGAGGCGAGCTTACATGGAAGGATGATTCACTGGAATAGAAGCACCCTAGAGAAAAGGGAAAAGTTAAGAATTACCCACAATGGTAGCAAAAATGGATTTGTCGATGGCGGCTTACTAGCATTTAAATCAAAACGAACTGGAGACTGCATTAAAGACATGAACGCTAATGTCTTTAAAGAATACTTCCAACAAATGCTAGATCTTATTCCTCCTGGGTCTGCTATAGTCATGGATAATGCCAGCTCTCAATCAAGAAAACAAGAAAATACCAATGTCTTCTTGAAAAAAAAAATGGCATGTTTTATTACTGTAAATAAGAAGCCATTTCATGAAGATATGCTGTAAAAGAAGCTACTAGAGATTATGTAGTTGAATAAACCTCTTTGTATGAAACTTGTTCGCGACGAAATCGCTTCAGAATGAAATATAACTATACTTCGCCTTCCGCCATATCACTGTGAATTAAACCCCATAGAATTGATGTGAGCGCAAGTAAAAGGGTTTGTAGCAAGGCGTAACACCACTTTTAAAAAGAAAGACGTTGGAAACTTCTTGCAAGAGGGAATAAAGACAATGGATTGTGAAAAATGGAGTAAGTGCGTCGAACATGTGATTGAAATAGAAGAAATAATTTGGGAACCTGATAACATGCTAAGTTATGTTAAGTTTCTATCTACTGAATATTGGACTAATTAACATCTTAGTTATCTTATCTCTATAAATATATCAAGTATAATTATTATTATACTTTTATTCTAATGAACTATCAGTAGTGACGCCGCTGTTAAAATACTTTTATTCGCTAAACTCGTCTTTCTTTTGTATGCGAATTAGGGCGACCCTAATTAAGGACCGTGTAATTAAGGGTGTGTAGGTCTGAAATACGGAATTTTTAAAACTATCATTGCAATTTACCTGAAATTTACAATGCACTATTTAAGTTGTCAACCCTGCTTAGTGGGTCCGGTCATTGCAAATTTACATTTTACTACTCTCTCGCTTTAAGCAACAGAGTATATAAATGAAATATTTCGTCGGCCACCATTAAAGACGTAGCTGGCGTAGAGTTTAGTATACTCAAGAATCTACTACCGCCCGCATTGCACCGAAACATGCTGGCACTATACTGATCCCCGCACTATACGACAAGGAGCCGGCCCTTTCTCGAGAGGGGTGGTTTTAACGAAACTTGAAAACGGCGCGGCCGCTTGCTTTGGTATCTGGTGTATAGCAACTTGTGGTGTGGGTTAAAATTATAACTGACCTACTATATTATTCTTTAACAAAAATTTGCAGGATGTTTCGCTATTGAGTTTGCTCTAGAAATTTGGGAAAACTACTAAAAATATTTTTTTAAACTTTGTAAGTTTAAGTGTGCCGACATGCCCTCCTCAACTAAAACATTGTTTCTTTTCTGTTGCATCCACTACACCGTTATCATTATTTTTTTAAACACAATATAATATGGTAATTTTTCTTATATTTTCCATTAAATAGAAAGTAAATTTTTTATAGAACAGGGTTTTTACCTGGGTATACAGGTAAAAACCCTAGTTATTTAAGCGAAAGGTAAACACAAAGTCTTCAGCTTGATTATTCTATTAAAATACGGTTACATGTTGCGCCTTTAAGGCATTATTAGACCTAAAAAGATGTCAATTCGAAAAAACAAATAATATGTCAGACAACCGTATTTGTTAACGTACCTCATACATAAAAAACATGAAAAAAGTAATAAATACGGCTACACAATAATCAATAAACAATTTTTGATAAAACCAGAAAAAATTTCATACAACCTTTCGTCCACTCTTTTAAAAATCTTTTTAGTTTATTAAAATTTTATAAAAAAATTTACTTACTCCCCAACCTGTTTATGGTAAAAAAAAGAATAGCTTTTTGTTTTTTCTTTATTCGCCTTTTTACAGACACAGTATATATAAAAGTACAAAACGCAACTACAAAGTAAAACGTCAAAGATAATAAATTAAACCGAAATAAATTAAACGATATCACACTGCAAGTCACGAATTTTTGCATATAAATGTTTTGTTACAAGCAGAAATAATTTATTATGACACTAGCATGTACACAACTTCTTGGTGAGGGTATTTTTAATTTATTGAATTGAAAAGGTTTATAAATTTCAATTATCAATGAAAGAAGCAGTAATTAATTTTTAAAATTTAATTCTAGTAGGGAGGTACCCATATAGGATGATACTTAAGTATATAAACAAACCTATAGAAACCCCGGTGGTTCTAGATATAGTGTGTACCTAAATTTCTTATAAATTAAACATTTTTGTACGTGTCTTTTGAACAGTAAGATCTATTAAATTAAAACTAGCCCACACTAATAGATATAGAGGGTGAGTATTTTAAAGTGATACAAAGCAATATCTCGGGAACGCGTTTAAATTATTTTATGAAACTTTGGTGAGGTAATAGGGATATTGGGAAACATATTTAACAATATTTTTTTTAATTTTACCCCTTTCTCAATTTTGAGGGGTGGGGAGCAAGTTTGTATTTTAATAAATTTGAATCTACGTGAAGAAATAAGTGCGTTATCAAAATTTTTTTTTAGCTTGCATTTTCTGGCAATATGGCTGGGAATTATGATTAACCAAAATCTGATTGAATTTATAAAAACAAATAAATTTTTGAGATGTTGTTAATTTTGGAAAGTGCAAAAAAAACTACAGAGAAGCTGCACTAGTGTGCAAAGGAAGGTTTCCTTCCGAAATCTTACATGGCATATAAAATACTGGAAACCAGATGTTGTACTACACCACAAGTTCTGAGTAGAACTGAAACGAACTAAAACATGTCAGTTGGTGTTTTAGAAGTGGTAGCTATTGACTATCATGTAGGTTCCAAGCGGCTTGCAACAAATGCTGGAATGAGTCAAAAATCAGTTATAACCATATCGTACTTATTCAAGTTTCATCCATATCACATTACGCTTCACCAAGGGCTTAATGGGAAGACTTGGAAAATCGCGTTACCTTTTGCAATTAGGTCACAAGGTAAATATAAGAAAAACAGCAGGTTCGTTAAAAATTTAATATTTTCGGACAAATTGGGTCATTTAGCTTTATTTCCTGAAGGCCCGTTTAAAACCGACCCTGTCTAAAACAGATTCTGTTAAGAAGAATCCTGTTTAAAACGAACCTGACTATAAGAGACATCGACAGGGAAGAAAAAAGTAATTTTTAATAATTTCTTTCCTTTTTTCTAAAATAGTGTTATAGAAAATATAGTCTAGGACTCGTATGGAATGGTATTTCCTACTTGTTACTATTAAAAGTAGTAATAGTAAGCTTCTGCATTAACTAAACCAGGAGACAGTCAACGCATCTCCCTTCTGTATGCACAGAAAGACCATTGCACAAACTCAAAGCGGACGAACAGTGGGAGGTAATGACGTCACCACCTCGCGAACATGAGTACTTATCGGATTGACTTCAAATTTTCAGGGCTGACCATATTTTATAAATGCTTCATAAAAATTAGGTAAAAAGTGTAATTTGAGGTTTGAAATGAAACAAATGTGGACAGGTAGGATTTTAAGTTATTCCTCATTATTAGAAATTTAATTTCTTATTCTTGTTCGGTTGTTTCCCTTGCGGTAAATAAACACTACTGGGCGCCGCAAAATCCCTACTGGATGAGAATTCTTCCAAATCAATGTCTGATGCGGAATTATCGTGGAGAGAGATATTGGTCCGCATTTCCTTGAAGGGAGAAATAATATTTTTCAAGAAACAAATTACCCCAATTATTAAACCAACCCACAAATCTTGACATGTGGTTTTAGCAGGATAGTGCTCCATGCCAATATGCAGTGCAGTACAGACCCGTAAATATTTAAATGAAAAATTTGAAAACAGGTGGATTGATCGAGCTGGTCCGGTCAGCTGACCTGCTCATTCCACTTCTTCTTGTGGGCTTTATAGAAGATAAAGTTCTGTTCTGTTTCCTTATTGCTGACACCTAAAATGTTAGAGCGGGTACGAAATTCATTTAGATAAAAAGTGAGAAAGTGTTTTGAATTTGAAGTGGACCTTGCAATACTTTAAAAACTCACCCTGTATGTATAATGTATTTATAAAAACTATTAAGGATCTTCTTTGTCTTCTAAGTCAGGCTTAATGCCTTTAACTTCTATAAAATGATCTGTAGCGTTATGGGCCGAACTTCACATACAAATTTGATTTGGGCAATGCCCTGAGTAGATTATCATTTTTGAGAGTGAGTCATTTTTGCTTAATGTTATCACTGTTACTTCTCGAAATTGGTTTTCTTGTTTAATATTATTATTACATCCCGTCGAGCCCTCCAGCTCAGTGCCTCGCAACTATAACTGGAGGTAGCCAATTCTTAGGGTACTTATAAGTGGAGCCTGGCGGAGAATGTATGTGTGTTTGTCCAATAAGTGGGGTAGTGGCAATGTCCGTACGTCTGTAGTAGTTTGTAATAATTTTATTGTAAAATTCCATTAAAGTAAGAATCTCAAAATTTCTATGTAACACCCTATTCACAGCATACCTTGGAGCGTCCGCAATGATTTTTAAAGCTTTGTTCTGAAATATGTAGAATCTGGTATGCTTGGTCCTGCTTATCATGCACCATGTTGGTACACCATTCAGGACCGGCCTGACCAAAGTCTTGTATAAGTTTACTTTAGTTCTATATCCTATTTACCCTTTTTATTTAAAAGACCGTAAATAGAACCTAGCTGTGCTGTTTAATTTCGCCTCGAATAAAACGTCCCTATCTAAGTTTACTGTCTCAGTCATAATAATATCTGAATCCCTTTCGCTATATAATTTAATAACGTCATTGTCATTATTATTTGATATTAATTTTAAGTCAGAATTTACCTTGTTTGCATTTTTTAAAATACCAATCTCTACTGTAAGATCCCTATTGACTGCTTTAAGCTCTAATAGCTCCACGAATCCAGCTTTCTTCTATTTACACCACTGAATCCTCCATTCAAGTTATTTTTTATTGAAAATTTTTCTCCACCTCGCCTCCATTCTCTTCTTGATCTCTGCTATTCGTTTATCCATATCTGAATCTTCTTTACCTGGTAATTTCTGATGTTGTTGATATGTCTTTTTCGAGGAGGGGAATGACCCCCCGCTGTTTCCTTCTATTTTTCTATTTGTAATTCTTATTCCAAAAAAAATAAAATTCTCTGATACTCCTTGACAACTGACAACTACTGTCAACCACCTCTCGCTTCGAATGGTGAAACGAGACTTTTTTATAAAAACTATATTTTACAACACAGGAAGCGATATTCAGATATACGAGTTTCAGGGCACTGGAACAATGACAAAGGGAATTTTAAGTCTTCCTGAAAAATGATGCATTTACAGACTGCATACGCATTAAAAACTGTTCTGGGTGAACAATTCCAACTACTACTTCAACTTTTCCAGAGGATTACATAAAAACCGAATTACGAAAAATGTCCAAAGTATCAAGAGAGATTTTTTTGTGCACTTTTACTTATCTCTACCGACAAACATCAAATTTTAAACAATATCAGTGGCGTGCGATTTTTTTTTAAATCTTGAGAAGGTTGCCTACATCTACGTTAATAGTTGGATTGGAAATAATATACTGCTGGCAAAATCTTGTCTTTTATTTATTTTAAATCAAACAATTGAAAGTAGAAAAAAAGTATGAAAATCAGAGATAAAAAATTGCACAACTAAGATTAACATTATTCAGGTATTCAGTACCAAGATGAATGGAGTGTCTGCGTTTGAGGAATTTTTTTTTTCTTGAAAATTTTGTACACTTGTAGAATATACATTATAGGTCGATTTCAATAATAGGTCCTTAATAGTTTCAAACTATAATAAATACAATCAACCAGTTGTAGGACTTAACAAGACACCATGAGCTATATATGCAATATTCATCTGGTAGACTCTATTTTTAATTGAAAACTAGTCCTTCCGGACTGCTGGTTGGAACAAGCCTTGCTTAGTTCAATACTATGTGAATTATTTATAGAATTATTAAGCCTTTACCTAATTGTGCGTATTAAATGAGCCGATCTTGTATTATAGTTATGAATACCTGAGCTATGATGGAAACGATTTCTGTTCTCTTAAATTTAGTAATTGGTGCAAGATAAGCATTGATGGAAGCGTCAAAAGCTTTAGATTAATAAAGTGTGATTTGCAATAGTCACTCCCATTCCAACAACAATTACACGAATTGACCTGTTTTGCATTCGAAAGACTTGTAAAGAGCTGGATGAGTTCCTCCATAATATTAACGTATAAGGAAGGTGTGCATGAGGAAGGGAATAACAGACGTTCAGAATAACCTAATTATTGAGAAATAACTTTAGTCTCTCAATTACAAAGATAGCAGATTTCTTAGCGACTCAACGTAAAAGTGTATCAATGACAGTCAAGCCTAAAACCTTTACGCTTATATCTTTCACAATAGCATTATTCGTCTAAAAACCCCTTTCTGTATTTTATAGGTATTTAGCTTAGAAGCCAGTTGGAAGCTACTTTCCTTAAGATCCAGAATGTTATTGTAATTATATAGTATGGATGTATTATCCGAATGACAAAAAAAAACTATAGGTAGAAGGAAATGAGAAGAAGTAACTCATATCGATTACAAAAACAGAGGCCCAAAGACAGAGATCAATGTGGTACTCCACTAGTGAGCAATCTGATATCTCCTCAACCAGGGAAATGCACGACCTTCTCACAGACAGATATGATTGTACAATTTTAAACGGGTTTTTCTTAATGGCATATCGATAGAGCTTTCTAAGTTCACGTGACACCGTGAGAGCCGAAAGCCTTGCTGAGGTCACACATAATTAAACTCACATGTTCTCTCCTTTCAAGGCCATTGACTATGTCACGTACAATCTAAACAACTGCCTGGACTGTAAAATAACCCTCTCTGAAGACAAATTGTGAAACGTTTAGTGACCCACTGATCTTAAAATATGCAAAGAACGAACACTTTTGGAAAAATGCCGCCCGGAATCTCAGGGTTTACAGAACCCGGAACTACACTGAAAGAATCCACATAAAATTAAAAATAATTTAAAATAAAATTTTATCCATGCAACATTCCACGTCTAATCTGAGTAATTCCTCTTTTGAATATGATCCCATCTTGAGCAGTAGGCAGTATACTAACGTCATCAGAACAAAATCAGCTTGACTTGGCTAAAAACATAGCCAATACAACAAATTGTTCCTTTAAACTTAACAAATACAGAGGGTGTCCTAAAAAGTATGGTCAATGATTAGGGATTGAGAAAGATGGGGTGAAAAGAAGGTCAGAAGGTCATATAGCGTTTTGTCGTATGTCCCCCCATACCTAAGCTCTAGCCAAGCAAAGAGTAAACCCAGAAGATACGTTTTTATAGTAATTTCAAAAACTTTGCCAAAAATTGGAAGAATTGAGTCACTTATAAAATTTAAGTTTTCCATTTTAAAAACGAACACTTCTCTAGATAACTTTATAGAATTTGCAAATACACCTTTAATGTTTTCTATTTTATTTTACCGTATTTAAACTTATCGGCCTGAGCAGCTTCTTTATGACCCTGCTAAATGGAAAAGGGATTATAGGAGATTAATCAGTGCCTGGACTCTATTGGCTATGTATACATTTTCAATGGCTTTGTAAGATTAATGGGGTAGATCTTTTTTACAGTGAACATGGTTTACGTTTTTAAGTTACGAGTATAATATACAAACCCAGCAGTCTAGTTCCAAAAGTCTATTTAAAAGAATCCTTTTTAGAATGTAAGTTTGAGGAATGGAATTCTACAAAATGTAAAGATGCAATTGTTTAAACTTTTTAATTCTTTTTACGTGCCTTGATATTTGACATAAATGAGATACAGTTTAATAGGCGAAACTTCTAATAAGTGCTCATAAAAAAGTTTAAGGATAAGTATAACAAAGAATACTGAACTCTCGGCGTCCGTTTGCTTAAACAAATCCTGGCAAGGTGTCCTTAATAGGCCAGTATATTTTGTTGTATTTAATTTTTTTCGTTTGGGTTTAGCATTAATTTTTTAGACAAGTATGGCCTCAAGGACGATAGAAACATGTCAAAACATATTTGCCTTACGTCTCATTTGGCTTAAATGTATTCAAAATATATGCATATTAATTAATTTTTTAACTTATAGTGTTTAATTCTTTCTTTTCATAAACAGCTTGTAAATTTCAGGTTGACTCTTTAAATAAATATTGTGCGGGGAAGGTCAATAGGGTACCCTGAGTATTATTTTATCTTCTGTATCGTCGATACCATTTTGTAGGTAAAAACTGCCAAATTTCACCAAAATCGACAGAACGATATTTGAGATACTAATAAAAAACTATAGAATTCTTAATCTGTCGATGAATTTTTGAATGCACAAATAAATATGTTTCTCAAATCGGAGTTGATAATCTGAAATTAATCCTAAATTTTTTGCTTCTGTCTTTGTAGCCAAAATTTTATCTCCAACTGTAATGAAAACTATAGGAGTTAGGTGTTGGATATCTATAACAGGTCTGCGAAAAAATATTTACTGATTTATTAGGATTCAAGCAGAGTCATGGTCTCTCGAAACTTTTTAAACAATGTTTTGGTTATCATTTGCACTATTCCACACCTGTCTAATCAAGGCTGAATGTATGTTTATAAAGAAGACTATGACAATTTTTGGACCTAGGTTGCGCCCTTTAACTATAACACTTTAATTCAATTTTTTGAGAAATAAATATTTAATTTAGAAACGGTAGCACTTTATAAAAATTAAGTTTAAAAATTTAAAAACAGTTTGCACACCTACTGTTCTACGAAGGCGTAGAAAGGCCACCCGAAAGAAAGAAATATTTTGTATAATATTCCAAGTTTAATCTCGGAATTCCGACTTTATTCTCGGAATTTCGACTTTATTCTCGGAATTCCGACTTTACTTTCGGAATTCCGACTTTAATCTCGGAATCCGACTTTATTGTAGAAATTCCGAGTTTTAAGTTTAATCTCGAAATTCCGAGTTTAATCTCGGAATTCCGACTTTATTCTCGGAATTCCGACTTTATTCTCGGAATTCCGACTTTAATCTCGGAATTCCGACTTTATTCTCGGAATTCCGACTTTAATCTCGGAATTCCGACTTTAATCTCGGAATTCCGACTTTATTCTCGGAATTCCGACTTTATTCTCGGAATTTCGACTTTATTCTCGAAATTCGCCTTCGTACTGTTCTAAATGCTTAATAACAAACTGACCTAATGTAAACAAAACATGAGGAGAGTACTGTTTCACAGCAAACTCCAAACAATGTATCTAATGCGCATTTTTGTACAGAGAGAACCATTAATGCTTGGCAGTGATTATATTTATTTGTCTTCGCATTAACTTTTTCGGAATCCGCCACTAAATTTAAGCAACAAAAGATATTATAATAGAAACACAGTCCGCACATAAAAAAAATATGCAAGATAACGATAGTGAACCTGAACTAACCTAAAAGATAACAAAATTGTCGGAGTTTCATTGCCTAGATAGAAACCCTTGCAGGTCTTTGTTGAGATATCAGACCTCATGCTGCTTATAGGGATGTGCATTGGCAATCCATGTTTGAGCATCCAAAGTATAAGATGAAACAAGTGTGCTGTCATCAGCGAAGTTATATATAGGATATTAACTTGTCTCCAAAAGATCGTTAATGTATAGCAAATAGAGGGTGGGCGACAATATAAAATCTTGAGGGACTCAGGCGTTGATGTTTAATGCGTCTGAAAGAAATCGGTCCATCGCCACTCGCAAAGAACGATCTTTAACCGGCATTCCATATGCTTTCACTCTACTTAGGAGCCCCTCATGCCATACTCGGTCAAAGGCCTTGGAAATGTCTGGTACTACCGACTGGGACTCCTTTATAGTCCAATAAACGGAACGCTTAAAAAGGAATTTTAGTTAGAAAGCTGCTTTTTCGATTGAAGGTACATTTTAATGTTTGAAAAGACACTTCAGTGTTATTTTGTGTCCAGTCCTTGCACGAGAGCTAAAAAACCCTTCAATTGGGGTTGAAAATATATTTTTGGGTTATAACTTTTAAATGAAAAATAATATGAAAAATGTTTTTCCCAAATGTTGTAGAGCATTAAAATTTACAGATAAAAGGTTATTACTACTTTTTTCTAATCTATAAATCTAAAAGCCATAAGAGGTTCGCAAATTTCAAAAACAATTTTTGGTCAGGTCTTTAATAAATGGGACCTAAATATCGATATGGCATCACTGTCGTCTTTGGAAAAGAGTTGCAGCGTCTAGTGCAGTATTTATCGGGTTTTTACAACGACTTGGTTTTTAGATGCCGAATGATTTTTTTGCGGATTCAGGGTGCGCAAATAACATTTATATCTATATTTTAGGTGTATGTAAAATTTGGTTAGTAGATAGCCAATACCTCGGAACAGCACATAGAGTAGTTTTCAATTCGAAAATTTTAAAAACAAAAAATATTACTTTACTTTAGAAAGACAATGTAAGAGAAGAGATCAAAATCTGAGCAAGTGATAAATATCACTGCACAGTTATTAAGTACTTCATACTATTTTTCATATAGGTCATACCTATTATAGGAGTGTATATTAAATTGACGCACCATCAATTATTGGCACCCAAAAAGTTGCTCTAAAAAAACTGTTTAAAACTGATTTTTTGCTTTACTCTTTTAACCTACAAAAATCGTTTAACCTTAATATCTTCACAGTTGACTGGCAATGGGCAATATTATTATTCAAGATACACCCTCAATAAAAATATCATATTATATAAAATAATTATAAACCATTCAAAATGTTTGGCTTAGTTTCATACATACCCTTTACATGGTTATTCAAACAATATTTCACAAAAACGTTTCACTCATAAAAACCTCAAAACAGTACAAAAATAACATACTCTAATAAATTAACGTACATACCAAAAACTTTTTTTTCAGACACCCGTATAGAGTCTCAGCCAGACGAAGGGCAGTGTTGCCAAGTTGAAAATTTAATGCGATTGTGAAATTTCGAAGACGCTGACCAACCCTCAAAGTTCACATGATTCTAAGGCCACAACTATTAGAGATATTGTAAAAATGATCATAAACGTTTTTATTCAGATTTAAATGCTCTACAACTTTTGTCTAAAACCTTTTTTTCTAGTCTTTTTTGTTTTAAAGCCACGGGTCAAAAAAACATTTTAAAGTAATTTTCCATCCCTTATGCAAGGGTTGAATACAAAATAATACCGAAGTGTCTTTTCAAACATTAAAATGTACCTTCCACCAAAAAAGCAGCTTTCTAACCAAAATTCGTTTTTAAGCGTTCCGTTTATTGGACTATTATAATGCTCTAGTGCGTTGTTACAAACGTGAGTAACATAGGCGAGAAGGTGTCCTGTTCATCTAGACTTACGAAATCCATACTGGCGGTCACTAATAATGTTCAAGCCTTCCACGTACTTCAATAATTTTTCATTGATAGCCTTCTCCACGACTTTTGATATAACCGAAAGCAATGCGACTGGACGACAGTTGTTTGATAAGGTCTTCGTGTCTTTTTTGGTTATGGGCTGGACACGCGCAGTTCTCCAGCACGAAGGAAATATTCCTTTTTTGTAAGACAAGTTAAAAAGCCTACAAAACGCCGGTGTCAATTCATCAGCGCATGTCTTAATTACGATGACTGGAATTTCGTCAGGACCAAAAACTTTTTTAGTGTTCAGACTTCACAAGATTCGTTTAACATGGCGGTGCCGAAAAACAATCTCGGGCATTCTGCATTCTACAGAAGGAATGTTCAGTGGAGTTTTTGCCTGAAAATTAACCGTTGAAAAACAACTAATAAACATGTATAACAAATAAATGCTGGCCACTTTGTAACTTAGCCCATAGAGACTTGGACCTTACCTTTAAAAGATATATTTTATAAAACAACATGAAAATAAATCACAAAAATGAAGTATAAAAAGAAAAATTCTGTTACTCTTAGCGAACTAATAAATTTTCTTGAGGTTTCCATGTGTATTTCATAAATTTAAATTATTTGAAATTCGCAGACTTCTAAAATTAGTTAACACTAACTGTAACTAATTGAGTTTCGGGAAACTTATTAATAACTTAGGTACCTGATTTGAACTTTGGATTTATAAAACGCCCACCTGGATAAACTCGCTGTATATTCAATAAGTGATCCCTTTTACTCCGGTAACTTTTTTTTTCTACTTTATATTTAAATTAATGAAGATTTTTTTAACTGCTTCTAAAACGACTCTGGAATTTTAAATCATTAAACAAGGGTCAATTTATAAACCTAAACCAATTACGGCATAGTACACTCTTTATGTATTTATTTTAATATAAAATTTTTATTTTATATCTTTAAATTCATTTTAACTTTTGTCGCTAGCGCCAATAAATGACAATAATGCAATAAATGCTCATTAAATATGCAAAAAGCTTACCGGGTTAGCAAGAACAACTTAAACAGCATCCCTTAAAATCTATTGTGCTTACATTAATGGATCCAAATAATGAGCATTTTTAGGTTGGCCCACGCTGAATTTATGGCAAGCTATTGTTATATTTGAGGATTTGCCATTATTAACAGGTATAATCCCTTATTCAGGAGCGTGTATTGGGGTAGCTTTTAAATCAAAAATCTTAAACATAAGTCCTATACAATTTTTATATAAAATTAATAGAGGAGCTAATTTTTGAGGGTAGCAAAATTTACATGGGATTTTCTATGCCCAGTCTGGCGTTACACAACCCAGTATAATTTTAATAACGTTATTTTTTAGATAATAAATCTATCATAGGAACAAGAGCTTACATGTGGATATCTGGGAAGCGTTTCTCACAGTTTACAATCTTTAAATATAAATCTGGTGGTATTAAATTTATAGTCATATAGTACATATTATCGCAAATATTCAATTTTAAGGTTCTTGCCCCGATGATGGTTTTATAAACGAGACGCGCAGGCACATTGCATATTTAATAAGGAAGACCAATGGACTGGTACTTCATTTCATTAAGTTACATTATTGAAGTTTCTCGTTATTCCATTGAAATATTTATTAACAAATCCAGCTTGTGATCTGATTGTTTTTTAATACAATAGAAAATGGTATGGAAAATACTGTACCAATCTTATCAAAATCAAAAAAATCAAAATATGCTTTATTGTCATAAAGTATTATTTTTATTGACAAAGCCTTTTTTAATATTAAATTAACAATAAAATATAATAATATAGTAAAACTTAAAATATCGGAATAAACAAAAAAAAATGCAAATAAATATGACAAAGTAATAATAATAATAATAATAAGATGGAATACCTACGATTAACTATT
This sequence comes from Polydrusus tereticollis, assembly GCA_963920685.1. Classification (NCBI taxonomy): domain Eukaryota; kingdom Metazoa; phylum Arthropoda; class Insecta; order Coleoptera; family Curculionidae; genus Polydrusus; species Polydrusus tereticollis. The sequence continues at coordinate 109,427,660 of OY987331.1, read as the reverse complement.
AAGTTTTATAATTCTAGTACAACAAACATGAAAAATATGCAATGTCGTAATTAAACATAATACAATATCATCAAATAATCTGAAGCGCCCGATCATTTCCTTTCGTTATATTATTTCATATAAAGTGAAAAAAATACCCTATTTTAAAAATAATATGGTCACTGTAGTAAAATTTATGACTACATGCTGAGAATTCGTCCCACTCTGAGCCAGATCTAGGCCAAGTGAAAGCAATCCTCAGCACGTTTTTACTATAAATACGCGGGTCGGAACCAAGCCGGGCACCGGTCTTTAAAGCCTGGTGATCTCCTCACTACCTCTAGGTACTTGTATTTGACTCTTATTGCAAGAGGGCTACCATCTGCCAAACTTATCTTCAAAACCTCCCTCAACCCAGGTAATTGCATTCGGCTCTTATTGCAAGAGTGCTGCGTACTGCCTGCCTCCGAAACCTTTCTCAACCTAGGTACTCGCATTTGGCCCTTATTGCAGGGGTGCTGCGTGCCACCTACCTTCTTAAATTGTCTGCCAATCCGACCACCCTGCATGCACCATGATAAGATGTCGGCCAGAGCTCCGCCGCGAAGCCCCACAGTATACTGGTCTACCTTCTCTGGTAAAGTGTAATCTTGAAGAATCAATAAAAACGCTATTGAAGAATTTCACCAGTTTTTTATCTGCACTATCCTCCGATGAACCTGAAATTCGTGACAATATTATTGGTAATCTAACTTTCACCAACCTTACAGCAGTTTATATTTGTTTTATGTTCCACTAAAAATTATAATTTTTGACCAGTTTTCGATGTTGTCAAAATTTCGTTGCTGCTTAAAACTTTAAAATCTATGTCTTTTAAAAGTATTTTTTTGCAAATCGTTAAAAAAAATTTTGTTTAATCTTGTCGACCACAAAAGTATGTATGTTACCTTCTACAAATTTATAATTTATAGCCATCAAAAGTACAGACGGAATACAACTATTTACAATTTTTTACACTCACTCACATAACATTCGTCCACTGCCTATTTCCTAAGATGTATCCATGACACAAGGCACAAATAAAATATAACTATAGGCAATTTATATGCAAACAAGTTTCATAATGCACTAAATTTGTTAAACAAGCCCTCCATGTGTCGTGTTGTAAGTGTTTAGTCCGTTTATGTTCAATGGATGTGTAAGCCACTGAGAAACCAATGGATCCTTTAATTCTTCATGTATATTTGCATTTTTTAATCGTCCTCCTATACGAAGAGTCCTATCTGTATATGTAACAAGGAATTTTACTTAAAATCTAGGTCAAATCAGAAAACAAATCAAAAACTATACGATTCCATTTTAAGAATAGCAGATTTCTCTGTACTGACTTGTGAAGTCCATTCAATTATTGCTGAAAAATTAATCTCGATTAAACAGGTTTTGTTTGATAATCGGGTAATTTGAAAAGTTGTCTAGCATAAAATTATAAACCTATATTTTCGCTCTGCGAGAAAAAAAATATATTTCAACATAAATTTTAATTTGAAAAAGAATTGGATGAGGCAAGAGAGTCAACGAAGAAGATTTGTTTTGTGCAGATCCTTGTAATTCAAGGAGTGAAGCCTTCGATACTGAACTCGGAGACAAACATGGACAATCCAAATTAAAAAACAGGCGGCCTCTAAATGTCCTTACCTGGCTATGATTAGATAGTTCCCAGCAGGTCTGCTCTTGTTGAAGACTTCAGGTTTTCCTTGATTTTTTTCTGTTTAACTATGGGGGTTGCGTGGATAAAACTAAATCTACCTTTCGGTCGCTAACGAAACGTGGCTGCGGGCTCACACTTCACTTGAATCTCTGGTCCCGGATCCGCCGCAGAACAGGCGATACTCAGAACTCTTAAATGAGACCATACAAGCGGATATATTAAAAATAAAAGTCCAGTATGTACCGCTGTTATAATAATTAGAAAATATGGAAGTAAATGAGCTTTGAAAGTTAAAATTATTAATAAATTGCTAATTATAATTACAAACAATAACTTGGACGACGACGTACGCTACTGTGGATGAACCAAGATTTATCAGAACGCAGAAGTAGTTTAAATAGATGGGTGGGAGCATAAATCACTAAAGCACAAAATAGAGTTTTTGTGCTTAATGGTTAAAAGAATTCGTAATTCTGCAGCTAGCTCCAGTACTTCTGTATCAACCGCAACTACTGCTCATATAATATTATTACACTTGACACATAAATGGAAAAAAATGGCTTTCTATATTATTCGCAGCAATTTTTTTATATCGTAATTAGTTAAAAATAATCAGTACAACTTCCAGTACAAAAATTAATGCAAATAAAATTTACTTGATTCATAATAATAGCTTTTGATGATGACAAATGTTAATAACCAACTACAACAAAATAAGTGACATATCAGTTTTCCAGAATATTAATAGGTATATTGCGTGCCTACTATTCCTTATCTCTGGCGTGATGAAACACGGTTTCGTTACCTCACCTCTTTTATATGTATATATATAAATATTTTTAAAATTGTTTACTAAATTTGCCGACTGTTCCGTGTGTAAGGTTGAAAGTTACAGAAAGTTGAGATGTGTATGACGTGCGCCATTTCGTAAGGAAACGCTCTTGTCTAAGTATCATTCTTATATCATATAATAAATCACCAGTTGTCTATAAAGCCTTTCCACGAAATTTGACGCCAATTTAGCAATTCGCATGTCAATTGTATACCTATTTAGGTTAAAATTTTACAAAATACTTATTTATTTCATCATGAGGATTTTTCTGTTTTGCTGAATAGAACCTAAAAACTTATATGTATGCTTATTAATATGTTTGATATGATTTTAAACGTTGATTTTTGTTTCAGGTTTTCAATGTGGTATTAGCCATCGTCTTGATACAAGCACTTAAGAAGGAAGAAGAACAAGCGGATACTTATAGAAAATAAGCTAATTTTAATAAGATAGTCATTTAGACTTACCATTGTTTGGCAAAATAAGACTTAGGAATTTAGTGACATTTTCAGTTTACTTTAATAAATTCTGATGCTAGCTACCTAGCAATGTATAATAGTATAGCTACATTATTGGTTTCTGGAATTTTTAAACACATTTTTATAGACGTTATCCAAATAATTTAGCGTAATTGCTTATCATGATGTGCATTAAATCATAAGTTTGAGCTCATAATGCAAAAGTCGACAAATCCGAATAGCTTTATATCATTGTTTGAACTAGTGCTAAATTAAATTTTTAAAATCTTATGGGTTTCTTATTATTTTAAATTAGTACGAGGATCGAGCAGCTTCTACCTAGAACCACATGACAATATATTTTATTTTTTCATATTCGCATAAAAGAAATAAGTTCATATTCAACCCTAATTTCAGTTGCAAGTTAGTTTACTGTCAAAGCGAATTCACATTATTACTCAAAAGCATCTACATAGCATTCTTTGCGGAATTTTTGGTGTCTTCCCTGTTAACTGGTTTTAGCGTTTAATGCTTTACTACTAAACTAACTTCTTAAAGTGCATATTAAAAATTTGTTATTTTAGCCTAAGAATAATTTTAATATTAAGTTTATCTTTAAGTATTTTCTACCAAAAGTTTAAAATAAATAGTTGTCTTGCCAAATTGTATGTTAAATAACCCAAACTAGTGGCACACACTAACCGTCAAATTATTTATAAAATATTTTACACACAATTTTTCCATTACAAAATAGCTTTGTTTTATATTTTTGTAATATTTCAAGAAAAATTTATATTTAACTAAGAAAACCGAAACTATAATTATTATGTTATTGGTAGGAAAAAAATAGATTATAAATATGTACAAAGAACAAATTTTAATAAAATAGAGTAGCCATTTTTATTGTTACAGTATAAATTTTTAGATTTAGCGATAATAAAATAATGTAACTGGTGAGTGGTTCTTTAATATTTTTATCCCGAAAAACTATTTGACAAGTAAATATACATAAAACGGTGGATTGACTAGATGATTTCAGCGTCATTACGCAATAAATAAATAAACAAATCTATTAATAACCAAGGACTGAAATCGAGCAGGAAAAAAAAGTTTATTCCCGTTAAAATTCACGCGAATTGTTATTAATACAAAACACAAAGTTGCTTTGCACAAAATCAAAAGTGTTCGACTTACTAGTTAAAAAATAATAGTAAAATTAAAATTCTTTGTTTTTCAACTTATTCAACAACACAGTTTCCTAAATATATTTTTTTCTTTTTGTTAATAGAAACACAGTAGTCTCGCTTTAGTAAACATACTCCAGCTAACACACAAATATTAACATTTTTTTTTGTGAAAACATGCTTTATTTATCACTTTATACATTACAACAATAACAATAATTCCGTAAACAGTGCCTAAAGCTCTGGCCTCGGGAATACTACTCTAAATTATTTATCAGTGTTGGTTGGATTTCATAATATACCTAGATTATATTTTATTTGTTTTATAAATAATCTGTAACTTTCTATGTTCCTAATATTTTCAGGCATTTTATTATATGTCTTGCTAGCCTGTATCACTGGGTTATTTAAACCTATGTTTGTCCTTACAGCTAGTTGATAAACATTGTCTTGAGATCTAGTATCATAGTTATGAGTATTATTTGACATTACAATTTTTACATTAGATTTTTGTGTTTAATTTAAAATTTTGTATAACAGTTTAGTTTGTTTTAATTGTAATACTACGTCTAGTCTTGGAATCTTTAGTTTTCTGTATGAAGTCTCTGTGTTGGAAAGTCTATCATATTTGAACAATACTTTTAGAACTTTGTTTTGAACAATTTGAATTTAGTCAAAATTTGTCTTGCCACATGTTCCCCATATCGGTAGCAGATATCGAAAGTGAGAGAGAAAGAAGGCATTATACACGCTATGTTTAGTTTTTTCTATAAGATAATTTCGGCATCTATAAATTATTTTTATCATTGCTGCTATCCTGTTAGAAATATTGTTTATATAGGGAAAAGGGGAAAGAAAGTCAAAAAGTCTTTCTCTACTAATTTAATAGTGAGCTATCAAAGGCTCAATTTTAAAATTAAAACGTCCCTACATGTTTCGAAGGTAGTAAGCTTCATCTTCAGGAGACAAATGTAGTGCTGCAGTTATTATTAGCAGTAGAGAGAAAACTGTTGGTGGAAAGTGACGCTGATGGAGCTTTTTTAAAAAATGTTTCGGCAAGATATTAAAAAATTGAATGCAATCAGCATACTGAAATTGTAAATGAAAAAAGAAATGTTATATTTAATTCAAAAGTTCTATGAAGAGTCTGTCAATTTGTGGTCGAATGTAAAAAGGGAAGATATTCGTCATTTGAAAGTCATAAGTTAGGATATATAAAAAGGATCTTTCGGACATTCTAGGTCATGTCATAAAAGTTTTTATTTTATTTTGTAGAAGAAAAGAGAAAGATTTTTGTTAGCGTTTTATGAGAAATTATAATGTTGAAATTTCATTTGTAAAATTAATTATTGGAGACCTAAGGTCCAGTCAACTTGTGTTATGTTCGTCCCATTATGTAGGGAAAATAATAGAATTAGATTTAAAATAAAATTAGTAAAAAACACAGATCTTATTTATTAACCTATGACTTTCAAATGACGAATATCTTCCCTTTTTAAATTCGACCACAAATTGACAGAGTCTTCACAGAACTTTTGAATTAAATATAACATTTCTTTTTTCATTTACAATTTCAGTATGCTGATTGCATTCAATTTTTTAATATCTTGTCAAAATATTTTTTAAAAAAGCTCCATCAGCGTCACTTTCCACCAACAGTTTTCTCTCTACTACTAATAATTACTGCAGCACTACATTTGTCTCCTGAAGATGAAGGCTACTACCTTCGAAACATGTAGAGACGTTTTAATTTTAAAATTGAGCCTTTGATAGCTCACTATTAAATTAGTGGAGAAAGACTCTTTGACTTTCTTTCCTCTTTTCCCTATATTTCAACTCCACTGCGAGAATGGACTATTTCTTTAAATTATTGTTTATATGTTCAGACCAATTAAAATGATTATCAATAATTAAACCCAAATATTTGACACTCTGAACCTCATTAAGCTTTGAGTTATTTATTTGTATATCAAATTCTGCAATGTATTTATTGTTTTGTCGAAATGTTAAAGAATTTGTTTTTTAATATTTATTTTTAGTTTGTTGCAATACAACCAATTTAAATATAATTTTAAGTTATTGTTTACCGCGTTGACCAACGTTTCCCCATCCCCTCCAGTATATATCAAAACCGTGTCATCAGCAAAGGCATAGTACCGGGCACTGAGGTTTGCACATCTCAGGCTTAGCACATAAAGTGAATATAGTAGAGGTCCAAGTACAGATTCTTGGGGCACCCCAAATTCGCTGGAGAGCACCTTGCTATAAATATTGTCTATCCCAACATAATATTGCCTCCTACCCAATAGGTAGGATTTAATTAAGCTATGTATAGTGCCCCTAAAGCCCATACCCTGTAATTTTTGCAATAATATATCATATCAATCAATCATCAACCTCTGAATAGCGATATTGTACACCTATAAATAGTAAACGTAAAATCAATATCGTCGCACTCGAAACAAACGACTCTGATTAGGAAGAAACAAACACCCCTTTATGTATTTTAAAATTACGTTTAAACGGCGAAGATCCGGAATATGCAGAAGCTGAAATTATGAACATCTTAAAGTTCTGAACACCAGCGTAAGTTGGAAAACTAGAAAATCTATGTATGTCCTTAGAATGAATATTTATAGGTATGGGATAAGAATTATGTTGAGGATTGGAAAATGAAGATATTGAAATTGAGTATGAAGACAGTGACGTTGAAGAAAATTCGAATGAATTGGAATATTCTAGTGTAGTTGCTCTTCAAAACCTGAGAACTAAATTGATTCAAAAAATCCACACTATCCCAACAAAGCAAAGTGAATTAACATACTTTTTTTATCCAATATAAAGGTACAAAAAACTTTTTTTTACTTTTAGCCATATCAAATTAAGCAAAAATTTATATCTGCGAATATAATTCATACGGGATACATTATGTAAAACTATTTAGCGGTCACAAAAAATTTCGTTCCAGTTACTAACATAGTTAGCGAAATTAATATGCACAAGCCACTGAACTAAACTCCCCAACTATCAGTTACAGTACAGACTTTGGTTGACAACTTTATGAATGTCTTGAGCCCATTTCAGCAGCAGTTGCATCAAGAATTTAATTTGCGTATCGGCTGCAAGGAATTTCTGTTATTTTAGCGCGGCTGCAAATTTAGCAATTTATAGAGGACAAAATTAAAAGTGCAGTCGTATGTTATTGTACTTTATTATCTGAAATGTGTCTAAAAAATTGTGTAATGGTAGATATTATTGTTAATTTGATGCCTAATGCATCATACCAGCTGAATCTTTAATATCTCCGCGAAATCTTGTTATTGTCTAGTGTGGTAAAGTTTACTTGTGCATCATTGCCCGATGCCTAATCAGGGTAATATCGTTTTTTAAATATTTCCAGGGCGTTTTTTAAAATTCTACACCATGTTGGAACCACTTGGCCTAAATTGTCGATATAGTTAAAACGTTAAACCGATAAGGTTAAGTTTTTTTTAATTGACTTTACAGTACACTACCTGAAACATCTATAGAGATAAGTGATAAAAGTACCACATTATACAGTGAGCCCCAGAAGTAATGTCTAAATTCATTTAAAAATCAGCTGTGTATCTTTTGGAAAAAGGCTCGGACCCGTCGATTTTGCAATATGGTTGGTTCAGAATGGAAAAAAGGCACGATGTTCATTTTCTCTTTCATTCCCATACACCGACCTATCTTTACGAGAAACTAACTTTGCCGATGGTGTACTTGTTAGACCGAAAAGGGTACCAATTTTACTCCATATACCACCCCTTTCCGTCTCTGTTTTCAGAAGTTCTTTTCCTATCATTCTTGTTTTTTATTTAACAACTTACCAAACTATTTAAAATAAATTAATAATAAAAATGCATTTAAAAATCAGCCTAAGAATTAGGTTACAAATATGTATAGTGTCAACCACTCGTTACTGTAGGAGTTACTGATAGTACTCCAATATCCTTATTCTCTAATTTAGGAAGATTTAATTATTTTTTTAAAATCACATAATATTATTATTTGATAAACTAATAACAATCAGATTAATATATACCATTTAGTTGTTTTCAATAATGTTGTATACTTTTTGATAAAATTTGTAAGATATTTCAGGTTGGGCCTATGAGCCCCGTCTTAATAAATACTTTTTAAATTTGAATTTAAATTTGAATTGGTCCCCCACGATAGCGTCGAAAAAGGTAGGTTGGCCACTAGGGTGGAACGAAAATGGCCTTTTTTCATTTTTTTTTTTCAAGTTTTGTAATAGTGAGGAAAAGTTGCCTTTTAGGTTTAAAAAAAATAAGAAAAAATTTGGTTGCTATACTACAATATCTTGAGGTGCCGCAAAGAGCTTATAGTTTGTAAACAAATTTAAAAAATTTAAAATTTATAAAGTTTGATAAATTTTTTTTTATGGATTTCTCGGACGAATAATGTTATGAAAGATAGTTGTAAATACAATTATAATCATTAGAATAAAAACAAAAAATATTAATTACAAAATATAATAATAATAATAAAATCTTTTTATTGTCAAAAAAGTAGTAAATAAGGTTGAAATAAAACTCGTCAAATCAATTGAAAAATTTATATTTTGACACATTATTCTGACGTAATTGACACATTAAACTGTTTTTTTGTATTAAATTTAGGCATGCTCTCGCGTGAGCCAATTTTTGCCCTTATATACCCCTCTCTTGCGATTGAACCACAGACACTTTGAGATGATTCGGTCACGAGTTTTACAGCTCTTTCCACTGCTTGCGTGTGACAAGGAAGCCGGGGAAAGTCGATAGGCGGGCCCACTTTACCATTTGGTTGAGCTTCAGATGTTTTCTGTAAAAATTCTTTGAGAGAGTCACTGGAAAAATGTTTTACCAAGGGGGGTTCAGTTACGTCATTTTCAGCCCATGATATCATGTCGATGTAATCCTTTGCATCAAAGTTTATCTTTGGAACTGTGAACTTCCTGACTCCGCCTCTACTTTCTGTCCTAGCTTTTAAAACACGTCGTAAACCAAGTTCTCTTACAATTTTGCTCTAATCACATAGCATGGACAAAAGGAGGTTTTCTGCAGCAGCAAAGTACCCATTTCTTGGAATAACTGGGTCAAGAACGTTCTTCAAATCATCAGAGAGATAGCGTGAATATGAGATAAGGTTAAACAAATGTTTGGCACCATAAGTACATGAAGGTTTTAACTTAATGTTAAACCACACAGGTGCATACACTTTTACAATGTACTCAGCTAGAGTCTTGAGGTTTTCAGTTGGATTTTCAGTTGCCACATACAATCTTAGTATACGATTTGCTAATGTAAGCCATCTGGAGTGAGCGATTTTTCCAGGGTTTCTTAAAGATAAATCTAGTGAGCAATTTCCACTTGATACAGCCATACAAATATCCAATAAATAATTCTGATCTGTACTTAAATCGTTGATGTTATCCAAAAGAGGAAGGTTATTTTCAATTAGCAAGAAAGCAACCACAGGAAGATTAGCACAGTTTTCCAGCTGCTGACCTATTTCGCCTTTAAACTCATTGGGTCCTTTCGTTTTGCCATCTAGATGACAAAAAAGATGTCGCAAAGGTAGCTTATTTCCATGGAACAAACAAACTAACCATTGTAAAGGTCTTCCTATTTTATTTTCCATCAAAGAAATTACACCATTTTTTTGTCCAGTATTTACAACGGTTCCATCACACCCAATAGCAGTAAAGTTGAAAAGTTGTTCGTTGTGTTCTCTATCTTTAACAAAGTTTAATATAATGTCTGCAATGTCTTTTCCAGTCCCAGATTTAGGTGTTACGTGACCTAAAAACTTTGTGTTTGGTTCCTCTATTAGTGAAACGTGCTCTTCTGAAATAACTTTTTTGTACAACTTAGTTCCTTTCTTTTCTTGGGCAATTGTTTTGTCTTTTCTTCCATCAAAAAACAGTCCTCTGTTTTTGGTTATGTGATCATTATCATATAGACTGTCATTAATTAGATCCATTCGATTTTTTGATCTTGCTCGTCTAATTTTCATCCTGTCTATTACTTTGGTTTTATCTTCACCTGTGATTACACCCAAGTTTTGTAAAGTAGCACTAGCTATAGCTGCAGCAGCTCTATCTGATATTCCGGTACGGTCACAAATTGAAGCTACAGATGGCAATTTAATACGCATTTGTGTGCTTATATTGTTCTCCTTTTTCAGTTTTGAAGGGCCTGGTAGATTTATCTGTTCTTCAAAAATCAAGTATTTTTGTTCTTTAGCGCTATCATTGTCATCAGTAACCGTTTCTGATACACCAGTATTTTTTGCCCGTTCTAGATTAAACTTAACTGCTCTCTGTAGGTCTTTACTTTTTCTTGTTTCTTTCTTTTTTAAAGCGCTTGTGGTAGCTATATCAACATTACCTATAACCATTCTCCTGGTAGAGCGTTGATCTTTTAGAAACTCTTGTTCTAAAACTGGTACTTTTTTTTCTTTTATACAACTACAAGTATCATAGTTTTGGCACTTGCAGGCAGACAGGGGACACCCCACCAAACCGCTACGGCGATGACTTATGCTGTTGGATGCCAGCCAATACAATACCTAGTTAAACTGTTTTTATATTTCTATTCATATTAAAATGCCTAATTGTATTGCATAATGGAGACACGTAAAAATCTTTGAAAAAGTTTTAAATGTGTGTTTTACAAAACTTTACCACTCTTGCGGCACCTCAAGACATAATGCAAAAAGTAAAAAAAAAAATTGTATGCCCTTTTTGATATAAAAACTGCTTCTTTCGCACTATTTCAAATAACAAAAAAAATATTTGAAAACCTCTTAAAAAACTTGAAAATGTATTGAAAATTGTAATATTATGAAACTTTATCGTCCTTGCGGCACCTCAAAACGTGCTTCAATATTTTTCATATTTTTTTTTTATCTTATCTACACCAAAAGGCAACTTTTCAGCGCTATTGCAAATTAAAAATCGAAACTTGGTTTTTTCGTTCCAACCTATTGGCCACCCTAATACATCGGTAAATTTTAACAAAGACTCTCTAACAGCATCTTGACGAAAAAAGATTGCCTCATCACAGGAATGTCCTTTCATAAATAAATAAAAGATGTGTTATTTCTTCGCCCTGTAATTAAAATTCTCTTAGTGCTATCAGCGAGTAAGCTGTTTCTCTCCTGCTAAGTAGTGACCAATGTGTGTGTTTTAGACAGGGGTTCACCCTGGCCTCACATAGACACTGTATCACCCACAGTATAAGGTTGGTTCGTTTTATTTTTGTAAGACTTATTTTGCTATGTCTTTTCATTCTTCCACCATTGACCACCCTTACAATATTTTATTGATAAACACGAGTATATCATCTTAACAACGCTAAAGCACTGCATCGATATACTGTTAGGATTTCATTGGTTTTTACCGTAGAGAGTGAATCACAATTTGAATTAATTACAGCCTCATTACCGTCTGTATATCATGAGGGTTACTTGAAAGATATGTTCTGTATAGAACGGAATATTTCACGTATTGACGAGAACTGCAAAACACTGAGGTGCAACTTCGTGCAGGTCTTAACCAAACACAAAGAATGTAGTATATTTAACTGCGAAATTCACGGTACTTTTATTGTACGTTTAAAAGAATGGTAACCTCTGTTACCGGGCACCCGTTCCCAAAATATCATTTACTTTTAACATTAGAAAATCACTTTGCCTGACACACCTGTCAGATCAAAACACGTGCAATTATTGTTTTAGCCACGTGGAGCATCTGCTGACGTTGAAGTCTAACAAGACACTGAGTTGTATATGGTGCTATAGCGTTGTGGTCTGAGACATCCACCAATCACATGTGGTCACCAACCGTTGACCACCCAACAAGAAGCGACCGTTGAAGCATTCGAGTGATGTTTGCCCTATGTCGGTCAAAATATCACTGAACCTACTCTATATATTCTTGAACCCGCAAACCTATTGCAAAGCTACCGATTAACGGTTCTCGTAAACGTGAATTTAATATTATTTAGTCAATTATTAATTATAGAAGACTTAATATTTTCCCTGAATGGGAATACTGCGGTATAAAACACTAGTTTATTACCTTGATTATTAGAGAACGTGTATTACAAACAGCGAGCGAGAACTAACTTGCATATTATACTATCCGACAAGGGATTCCGGCTTATAAATTGATTCACTTTAGAATATTGCAACTTTTTATTTTGTATTGTAGTGTATTTCAAACCAATATATGATTGCAAAAAGTCTATTAACTTGCGGCATCGGTCTATACTAGAATATTCACTAAATCCATTCTTAACAAAATATTATTAATTAATCAATATTAAAATATTAGGTTTTCTCACTACTAACTAAATGCTAGTTAGTGACTTTTCACATTAACAGGACGAATATGGAATACACTATTAAATTAGGTCTGAAAGTATATGGGTCATTAGGGTCAGGGAATAAATGAAACCTAGTTTTAGTTAGGCCAATGATTTGTTCCCTGATCCTAACAATCCATAAAAGATTTATGCGTTCTTCCTAATTCAAATCTAAATAGATTTTCTTGCGCTATTCGTAAAATATTAAATCTCCCTTGTAGATTCCATCCTTTTTTATTTTTTTTTTTGGGCGAGCGGTCTTTTATTTGGAGATATGCATTATTAATTATTATCAAGGAAATTTTCTATATGGAGGACGAATTCTGTCGGTCACTATGATGAATATCGATGTAGACAAATTATGAAAATATGTGTACCTTTTTGTTGTCTTATTTTGTTAGTAGATGAGTCAACAGATGAATGTGACCCTAACCTGAAGTGATAGAAATTTTTTATTAAATATTGGAAGAGCTCTACCACGCAAGCTAATTTTGGGGGCTCAATTTCGATATAAATGTTAGCACAGTATACAAAAACTTTTTAATGATATTTTTGCCCTTTTGTTTAATAGCGTAGAAATTTCAGTTTATAAGATATCTTTAAAAGTGTAAGAATTCTAAAACTTTTCGGAGAATGAAATGACTATTAGCAGCGACATTTTTATTTTGCCCATTAAACACAGAAAAGGAATAAGGAGTTTAAAAAAAATCAACAATATATACAGGGTGATCGTTGTGTGCCTAAGGAAACGGTTTTATATCTCCCTCTCAACCGGCTTTAATAAAAAAGATAAAATTTACTACCGGTGATTTATTTTACTGGTGATTCAACGATAATATTTGCAAAGATGCCAAGTTAACCTTGTCCATGATATTGTAAGAAACGTCATTTTTTTAAATTTAAGTCCGGCTTTATGTGTAATGTAATCACGTCAACGTGACAAGCAGTGGCGGCTCATGGGTTGGCAGCCAAGGTCGGCAGCCAGAGTTGGCACAATTGCTGAATAGCCGGTAAAATTGCGCCGCAGGCCAAAAATTTTGTGAACCAAGTCCAAATTTCGTTTTGTCTACTACTCTAATATTTGCATTAAACAGAATGTATGATAAATTATTTGACTTGCCGTCCAATTCTTTTTTTATTTCTATGCTTGAGAAAGTTGAAATCACATATTCTTGATAACAACATTATGTACTAATTATAATAATAATTATAATAATAAACACTATTTATTCCAAATTGCATTATATAACACAAAATTAAATAGTGTCAGACATTCTAGGCAAAATTTACGCTACAAATTTAAGATTTTTAGAAAATTCAAATTCAAATTCAAATTCAAATTCAAATTCAAATTCAAATTTATTCAAAACCCAAATATTTACAATACAATTTGCACTTAATGGTTACAATACAGATACATAATGCGTCCCTAAACTGAGTTTGGCAAGCACCTAGGTATAGAATACCTGTATGTGCTCTTTGTATTTTTGCAGAAATATTAAATGTTATCCACGCAGATTTAGTATTTTAGACAAGAAAGAAAGAAAGGTAAAATAATTATAACTATAAGAAATCACTAAAAACAAAAATATACAATTAGTTCAAGAAGGATAAACCGTTCACAAAAATGTACAACAGTAAAACAAAATACAAGACTTTACTTTTCAATATCACAGCTGTTAAAATCACATAGATATTCTTAATAGCACACACATCACAGTTTAGGCTGAAACTAGGACTAAAATATACTTAATAAAACGTGGGAATTTACTGAGAAAAATTTTTTTAAAGCAGACCTAAAATGTTTTTTGTTTTTTATGGACCTAATGTTTAGTGGAATTCCATTATATATTTTTAAGCCCAGGTAAGTAACAAAATGCTGCCCCAAGCTGGTTTTTGATAGAGTGACATTAAAGAGTTCATTTGCATTAGCTCTCGTTCGATATGAGTGTGTTATATATTTGTTCTGGTATTTGTTATTTAGGTGGATAAAATTGCAGACAGTAAGAATATAGAGACTTTTTAAGTTTAAGATTTCTGAATACAGTAAGTGAGTTGGATACATTTGGGGTTTCTTAAAAATAATTTTGACAATATAATTCTGTATTCTTTTTAACTGCTCTAGATGCACACCATATATACTCTTAGATATTATACGGTTCAATGTCTCTCAGTAATTTAAACACGTTTATTTTTAGTTTTTTAATGTTGTCACAAGTTTTGATGTATCTTGGAAAACTACTGTATAGTTTAATACATAATTGATATGTGATGGGTACATGCTAGGTGAAATGGATATTCCATAGTAGAGGAAATTAAAGTAGTACTTGTTATATTTCACAATTTATTTCAGTTTCCTGACACGTGTTTCAACCCTTGTGGGTCATTATCAAAGGCATTATGAGACAATAATAAATTCTTCTACATGTCATTAATTAAAATAAAAGTTGACAGAAGATGATATGGTATTGTGTATAATAATTATGTTTTTTTTTTTTGGTAATTTTTGACAGTGTTTATTGCATATTTATCTTAAGTTATTAGGCTATTAAGTATTAGATTGGCACCTGAAGGTATTTCAATTTGATTGTTAACAACATTACATCGATTTTTTACGGCTTTTTTGATTGCTAATGTTTCTAATAAGTTAAGTTCTAAAAAGTTAATAGTATGGGGATAAGTTTATGGTTTTTGAGTTTTTTGGAGATTTTTTGGCTTGTTTGACCTGTATATCTGATTGAACTGTATTTCGCATTTGATGGAAGGGGACGTCCTCGGTAGAGTAGTTTTTGTGTTTTTTGTCTGAGTTTTTTTTTTAGTATTTTGTTTATGTGTTTTTTTTTAACTTATCCCTATACAAGTCAATAAAAAATAACCTAGGTAAATACATAGCTAATTCAAAAATTGAAAATAAAGACAAATTAACACATAGCGGGGTCTACCAAATACAATGTGATGACTGTGATGCAATCTATATAGGTCAAACAGGTAGAAACTTTAAAACTAGGCTTAAAGAACATAAAACATCCATTTTAAAAAAACAAAATAAAACAGGAATAACGGACCACTGTATAATAAATAACCACTCAATATCCAACAAAATAAAACCGATATATATTCAACACAAGGGTAGAAAACTCAACCTATTAGAAACATTAGCAATGTAATGTTGTTAACAATCAAATTGAAATACCTTCAGGTGCCAACCTAATACTTAATAGCCTAATAACTTAAGATAAATATGCAATAAACACTGTCAATACCAAAAAAAAAGAAACCCATAATTGTTATACACAATAGGTATCATTTCCTTAATTTTATTACTTAGATGTAAATACCTCTATAATCACACCTGTAATTTAGTTGTACCTTTGGCCAATACCTGTAAATTAAGGACCAAAATAACCTATCATCTGTCAATTTTTATTTTAATGCCATGTAGAATTTATAATTGTCTCATAATGCCTTTGATAATCACCCGCAAGGGTTGAAACACGTGTCGGGAAACTGAAATAAATTGTTAAATATAACAAGTACTAGTTTAGTTTCCTCTACTATAGTTTAATACAGTTGTAATAAGCACGACTTTCGTACAATGTCAGCTTATGTTTAGGGAATGTATAGTTCATTGTTCTTGTTGAATATTTATATTGTGATTCACTGTATCTAAACAAGGCTCTGTATTTAAAAAAGAATAAAACACATTCCTGTATGTAAACTGCAGGGACAGTAAAAATATGGTTCTCTTTAAATTTACCTCCACAACTTTCTGTGATATTGAGACCCAATGTTGTTCTTACTGCTCTCTTTTGACATATAAACAATCGTTCAACGTCCCTACACTTCCCATACAAAATAATTTCGTATCTGACGTGTAATTCGAAATTTGCATAGTAGACCATTTTACATGTTTGCCTATCCAGATATCTAACTAAAATGCGTAAAGTGTAACATAGTAATGATAAGAAGTCTAACATTTTTTTGTTAGTAGATAGGAAGTCGAAGTTAAAATTACCTGCCAGAACAATTACCTCTTTCCCAGTCAAACACATTGATAACATTACTTCTGACTTTTCTAAAAAAATATTTAAATCACCAAATGGTGGCCGATAAATTGAAATTACGATTACTTTTTTGTTTTTGCACTTTAATTCACAACCACAGCACCCACTACTTATAGCATTTATATCGGGACTGTATTTACAAGATAATATTTTGTCTACATAAATGGCACAACCACCATGTCTACTTTCTTGCTTTAGGCAGAAGCTGCTTACTAACTTAAATCTTTGTATACCATAGTTCACAAGCTGTTCCGTAGTTTTCGAGTGTTCTGTGACACATAACACGTTGCAGTCTAATTTCTCTTCAAGTACGTCTTCAATTTGGTCTACATAGTTTCCGATTGATTGTACATTTTGGTGGATTATCACTGCATTTTTCTGTTACTGGTGGATATTCTTGGATTTGTCCTAAAAAATTGTCTTCCTCGCCATAGTTTATGTTCCGTCTTGTGTCTGCCATTTTTCTTTGAATATCGGACAGTTTCAGTCTCCGGCAGTATGACATCGCTCCATGTAACCCATTAGTTTACAGTTTGGACAGTGAAATTCAATGAACTACAGCAAAAATGAGTGCTACATGTAGTTTATATATTAGACTGCTTATAATCGTAATAGATTTTAAAAAACCATTTTACCGTAAGAATTGATAAAAACGATTTGCATTTTATTTACTAAAAATTAATCGTGCACACCTGATATAGGAGTCTTAAATTTTATACAAATGCTACAACAATACAAAATCCTAATGCTATTTTTCCCTGTTTAATAGCGTAGAAATTTCGGTGTTATAAAAATCTTTATGTCTACGTGTAAAAATGCTAAAACTTTTTGAAGAACAGCTATTAGAAGGAATGTTTTCTTATTTAGCCCATTAAACACAGAAAAGAAAAAAGATTTCACTTTCAAACCAAATAACGAAATGTTATAAAAACCATAATAATATTATACTTGTCTGAGATTTTTGAATCCTGGGTGGTAAACAAGAAAAAGTAAAATTCTGAATACTGAACCACTTCCAGTTAATCAATTTTTTAATTATTATCCAATAAGTTTAATAGAATCATTCTTCTACTTCTTAAAACAATATCTACAACTTCTTCTTATAACAAAAATTCAATCTCATGTCGACAGTAATAAAAAATGTTTTTTTTTTATCACAATACCTTTTTACAAAGCCTTCGATACTGTTAATCATAAAAAATTGATACATTTTGCGTCAATTACAAAGTTACTATTCTACAGGGTGAGTTTTCTAAAGTGTTACAAGGCCCTATCTCGCAAACGGTTTAAAATATTTTCTTGAAATTGAAATGTTGTTAATGTTGGGTGAGTGCAGAAAAAACTACAGAGAGGCTTCACCAATGTGAACAAGAAGTCGTACTACTGGCAGCCTGAAGTCAAAACTACGATTTCGGAAGCGAACTAAAACGGATAAAGATAGGACAGTTGGAGTGTAGGAATGGTAGCTATTAACCCGCTTGTAGGTTCCAGGCGGCTTGCTGCAAATGCTGGAATAAGCCAAAAATCGGCTGTGACCATATGGCATATATACAAATTTTATCCATACCACATTACACTCCACCAAGAGCTTTATGAGCAAGACTTTGAAAATCGCGTTACATTTTGCAATTGGGTACAAAGGCAAATGCAAGGAAATAACAGGTTCCTAAAGAAAGTTATTTTTTCTGATGAAGCTAATTTCCACAAATGTGGCCAGGTAGGATTTTAAGTTATTCCTTCTTAGTAAAAAATTATTGTTTTTTTTTTTGTTTGTTTTCTTAAAGGTGAATAGACACAATATGCACTACTGGGCATCGGAAAATCGCCACTGGATGAGAACTGTGCCAAATCAACATCCTTGGTCAGCTAATGTATGGTGAAATGGAGAAATGTATACAGATTTTTTAAGGAACCAATTACCCAATTATTAAAGCAAAACATAAATCCTGAGATGTGGTTTCAACAGGACGGAGCTCTACCGCATTATGCAATACAGGCCCGTAATCAATTGAACGAATTATTTGAAAACAGGTGGATTGGTCGAGCTGGTCCGGTCAATTGGCCTGCTAGGTCCCCGAATTTGACCCCTCTTGACTTTTTCTTCTGGGGATTTATAAAAGACAAAGTGATGGCGACTGCACCTACAACTGTAGACGATATGAAAGACCGAATCCGCTTTGCCTGCTTATTAGTGACACCTGAAATGTTAGAGCGGGTACGAAATTCATTTAAAAAAAGAGTAAGAAAATATTTGGAAGTTAAAGGGAGACATTGCGAACATCTGCTAAAACATGACAGGCGATGAAATAGTAAATAATATTTTTTAATTTTTATAACCTAATAAATCATAAACCCGTAACCAGTGAAGCAAATCAAATTTTTTTTTGTACACATACGATTTTACGTAGATTCGAAATTTATAAACAAAAGCACATAATCCCATTCAAAATTTCAAAGTTATCCCCACCCCTCAAAATGGGGACGGGGGTATATAATAAAAATATGTTCCCCCATTTCACTATTGCCTCGTTAAAAGTTTAAGAAAATATTTTAAACCGTTTGCGAGAATCGCCTTTTAACACTTTAAAAAACTCACCCTGTATACTAATAAAGTATTAAAACTTAAAATTAAATTGCAAAAGCTACCCAACACTTAACCTTACATATCCAAGAATTCATCCACACTATATGGTTGTTCCAAGTCAATCCACAAATTTTCAATTTTTTTCTGAATCTGTATTGTTTTCAAGGTATTAGAAAGCTTATTAAATAATTTTAAATACATATAATGGGACTCTTCTCGCTCAAGGTTTAATGATGCCTAGGGTAATTTACATTTTGGGTTCTTGTATTGTACTGATGTTCAGATGACTTACCAAACAGCTGCCTTAGACATTTATAAATGTATAGGCTATATACCGTTAAGATCCCGTTATTCTTAAACGACGATCTACAAGTTTCCAAATACTTAATTTTTTGATAATTCTGATCCTCTTTGTGTCACAAATATATTCTAAATTTGGCTTTGTGCACCCCAAACAATGATTCCGTAACTAAAAACAGACTGAAAATTGGCGACATACAACATTTTGAGTGTGTTCTCATTCATGTATTTACTGGTTAATCTTACAGCATAACATATGGAATTTAATTTCCCAGAAACAGTGCTAATATGGTATGACCAGTTGAAAAATTAACTAATTCAAATCCCCCAGAAACCTTGTCTGTTTGGAAAAGGGCAGTGTCACTTCACCACTTTTAAAATTTTCTGGTTTCTGAATGTTTGATAGCTTGGTTCTAAATAATATATCAGGAATAATATTTTTCCCGTTAACAAGGATGTATCACCGTCATATTTTAAAATACTTTTAGAAGGATCTGCCAAATTAATCGAATCGTTTACAAAGATAGCAAAAATAAGGGGCCCCAGTATACCTCCTTGTGCAATTCTGTGCTGTGATCTTAAGGGCTTTGCCCTACCTATAACCTCATCCTTTACAACATTTACATACTGAACTCTATCATTTACTTAATATTGTAACCACTTAAGAGCATTACCCCTAATACCATACAGGTTAAATTTGCTTTCCAATATATCTCTATAAACAGTCATAGGCCTTTCGAAGGTCTAACAATATACCAAGAGCTAAGCACTCATCCTCTGAATATTGCAACACGATTTAAATTAGTTCGAAAATAGCTGTTTGAGTAGACTTTCCCTTCAAAAACTCATGCTGCTTTCAGACAACAAACTCGATTTTTCCATAAAACATAAAATTCTCTCACGCAATACCAACTCAAAGAGCTTTAAAAACCCCGGTAGCAAACTAATTGGTCTATAATTTTTAAACAATTAAGGATTTCCTTTTTTAAATAGTGGCTTTATTGGGGCTGTTTTAGGTTCGTCTGGAAAAATTCCATAATTTAATGAATTATTTATTACATATATGACAAAACATATTTGCATTCACCTATCGACATTTTCACCATTTGAAATTTCATCAATTCCAACACTGTTCTTGTTTTTTGTCTTTTCGGCTATTTCACATATTTCCTCTGGCGTTGTTGGCCTTAAGTACATAGAGCTATTATTATATACAATATCAGTGCTAAAGTTAACACATTGTAGGTGTTTAAGTAGTTTTGGTGTCTGTATTTAGTATTGGTTACTGTCTCCCCAAGACGGAATTTCTTCCAGATCTTTGTTGAGATGTGAGACCTCTCGCTACCTATAGAGATGTGCATTGGCAGCCGATGTCCGAGCATCAAAAGTAAATGATGAAACAAGTGTGCTGTCATCTGCGGAGCTATAAATAGGATTTTAAGTTATTTCCAAGAGATCGTTAATGTATAGTAAGTATAGTAAGAAGAGGGTGGGCGACAATATAGAACCTTAGGGTACTCCGGCGTTGATGTCAAATGGGTCCGAAAGAAATCCGACCATCACAACTCGCAGAGAACAGTCTTTAAGACAGCTTGACAGCCAGGAAAAAAACTTAACCGGCATTCCGTATGCTCTACCTTCAGCTAGGAGCCCATCATGCCATACTCGGTCAAAGACCTTGAAAATGTCCAGTGCTACCGCCCGGGATTCCCCATGATGTTCTATTGTGTTGTTCCGAACGAGAAAAACATAGGCGAGAATTTTCGTTATAGTATTAACTAAAATTATGCGATGCACGTAAGAGTTAAAATACGGTACACAAAGAAGCATAAATTTCAATAATACTTCGCGAATTCATAAGTCCAAATTATACCTGCGCCAACATAGAGGACCAAACAATAAAAAGGCATATAATAAAAGAAAATGAGCAATTAGGATATAGGACAAAAAATATCATAGACGACACAGAGCTTACACTGTAACACAAGACGACCATTACACACGAAGTAAAGAAATATAATGGCGAATAACGTTCGTTTTATTTCGTGTCCTCAGAGTGAGATTGATAAAAGCGCTTCTTTGAATAGGGTACTTTCGATTTTTTTATTAGGTATTTCATTGCCAGCCCAAAAATATTATTTATAAACAAAAGAGTTTTTATTATTAAAGCGCAAGGACTATAAGGTTCTTTGTTGCCAGCCAGCGGCGTTAGATTAGTAAAGGCTATAATTTCATAAATATAATAATAAAGATTGTGTCCTTTATAGTAAGCTATTCTTGTACCTAACATTCCAAGGAACATATTAAATTTTGCTTGGTTTTGTTTTGTTTTAATATCGGTTTTATTATGGGTAAAATAGAATTTCTGGTTTATAAGTGGCAAGGCTTTAAGAAGAAGTTGTAACGCCGATGTGACAACTAAATGATAAGGACAGTTGTAAGTAAAGTAGACACAGTCGTCCTCCACGAAATATTTCTATTTTATTAAGCAAAATAAAAAATGACACTAGATAATATGTCCCTACATGTTTTAAATGTTTAAACAGTTATTTTCAGGGGTTAACGTATGGGAAACGTTTTTAATATTAATTTTACGAAAAAAAGTTACTCTTTATAGAAGTTCTGTTTACTAAAAGAATATTATTAGATTATTCAAACTTGAGATAGTATGTACGGGATGATCAAAAAATAAAAAAATCGAAATTGACCTACGGGAAAAGTACCCTTAATTTTAATTTTAGAGCAAAATGGAATAAGAAAATGTTGATTGGCATTAAAAATTATGTCTGTCTCTACTCTTAATAGACTATTATTGAAAATAAACTTAGGAATTTTAAATCTTAATTCCTAATGGCATTATCTTGCCATTATCTTGCCACCATCTCCCACCTGAATTTGAATTTTAACTGTTAGCTATGTTATTTGTCTGAAACATCAGTTTGAATATTTAATTAGATAACTATGCCGTTGAAATTGAGTATGCAAGATAAAATTGAAATAATTTTAATTGTTGGTGAAAATTACAAAACGTATCGGGAAACTGCCGAAATTTTTAACTACAGATATCCTGATAAAATAATTTCTTTTACAATAGTAGGGAACATAGTGACTAAATTCAAGATCTTTGGAAGTATGGAAAATAACTACAATAAGAAACGTAGACCAAGGATTGCAAATAATAATAATGAAACTGTGAACCAAGTAATGTTGTCTGTAGTAGAAGATCCTAAGAAATCATTGCGAAAAAGGTTAACAACATTACCAAATGATGTAGAGATAACTACGATTTCAAAAATATTAAATGAAAACAAATTTCGGCCTTACAAACCAAAATTTATACATACCTTGAAGCCAAGTGATTTTGAGCGACAGTTAGAATTTAGTTTTTTAATACAAGGAGAGTTAGAAGATAACCCTTTCATGACAAGATATATAATTTTTACCGACGAAGCAACCTTTACCTCGACCTCGAACGGGACTGTAAGTTCACCAAATTGTGGTTGGTGGTGACGTTAATCCAAATTTCACTATACAGACACGTAACCAGTACTTATTTAAAACAAATGTGTGATGCGGAATTTACAAAAATAGAAAAATAGGACCTTTTTTTTTCTACAACATTTAAATTGTGAACGTTACTTGCATTTTTTAAATAATTATTCGTTTAATTTTATTCATGGAATTCACATACCCGATAAACTACGGATATGGTACCAACAAGATGGTGCACCATGCCACAGTACGAGGAATGTAAGACAATACTTAAATACCCTTTTTAATGGAAAAGTTATCCATAGATATTCTGACCTTTTTGGCCTGCTAGGTCTCCGGACTTATTTGAGCCCCCTCGATTATTTCTGGATGGGCTACTTAAAGCAGAATGTATACCTACAAAGGCCATTTCAAAATCTTGGCCATTTAGAGAAGGTAATTAGAGAGACAATTATTACAAATATAACTCCTGCCATGATTAGAAATGTTTTAAGAGAATTTTCTGCAAGAACGGCTAAATGTGTTGAAATGGAGGGAGGATATGTCGAAGCAAATGTACAGTGAGGGAAAGTTAATGAATATTTTTATTTATATTCATATTTTAATTTATGGAATAAAACACAAAGTCTGCCCCACTAATTTAATAAAATACATTTATATTATATGCCCATACATGTTTCGAAGGCATAAACCTTCATCCTCAGTGGGTTAATATTAAGATGTAAGTATATTATGAAGAGACCAATGACATTGTTAAATTATTAAACTGAAAGGGGAAGGAAATACAATTAGACAATGTGAAAGCAACACAGGCATCATCAATAAAAGTTTAATATAGGAAGAAAAGATATTTTTATGTAATTTCGAGATTAATATTAAACCGCGATTGCAGTGAAATAAAAGCTAGAGACTTACCTTATGTTGCAGAAAAAATTTTAATTTTTATAAGAATACATATGTAACTTGAATTAATTTAATAATACATTATAACTAATAGTAATAAAAGGTTTTGTTGATAAATATGAGTTTTAAATTAATTTTATTTTAAACTTATTATAAAACCCAACTTTAACTGGGAAATTAAAATCAAAAGCGAAATAGGGTACGACCATCATGGTGAAGTCATACCAAATGGTAGGTATAAATTTTTGTATAGCCAAAGTGTGAATGAATTATTCTATTTTATTTTTTATATTTTATTCAAAAAAACGGTCAAATCCGTCGCAATGCGACAATGTCAAAAGTTAACTCTATTCAGACAAATGGAGTAACAACTAAATAAAGAGGGAAGATAGACACTATATGTTAGAAAGGGTGTGAACTAATATAAAATCTAAAAACCTAAAAAAACATAGATCTCTGTTAAAGCATTATAATAAAATTATAATGGATGAGCAAGGCGAAGAAGAAGTCACGAGAGCGAGTGAAGTGTTTATTTTGTTGTAAAAGAAAACTGTTTATAAAGGTAAATCATGTCAGGGGACTAAGATGTATGAAATACGAGGTACCAATAACGGAAAAAGGATGGTGCGGTATGACAGGGTAGTTATGAAAACCGTAATGACATAGGATAAAAATGATAGTTTAAAAAATAAGGTTATGTTATGTGTTAAAAATTCAAGAATTTAAGGGCACTGAAAAAAGATAAGCAAGTAAAGTTAATCTGATCATTAATGCAGTGTAAAGAGGGATTGTTGAGAGCGTTCTGGATTTCAAGGATCTCCAAAAGATTCATTGTAGTCCCCTTTTCACAAACATGGAGCACCTTAGTACTGGTAGGGAGATCAAATGAATGGTTAGAATAATTGATAACGTGATTGGCGAAAGTAGATCTGGAGTTTATATCAGTATGGTTTTTGTTTTTTTCAATGATTTTGAGATGTTCATTGACTCTGGTTATGATCTTCCTACCACTCTGGCCTATGTAAGAAATATTGCAACCTGGATGAGAGCAGGATATGGAATATTACCTGACCTGTCCAAAGTGGATATCCTTGGATTGTACTACAAAACTGCGTAAGTTCGATTATATAAATTTATTTTATTAAATTAGTGGAGCAGACTTTGTGTTTTATTCCATAAATGAAATATTACTCCACTGTGAGATGGACTATCCATAAAATTCATATTTTAATGTTTATTATTATAATTGTATTTTTCCTAAATAAATTAAGTATCATTTTTCTATCAATTATTTAAATGCGTCATAAAATTACTACAAAACAGGGATAAAGAATCAAAGGTTACGTTTTGAATAAAAATAATTGATTAATGCTTATTACCTTGAATTGCATAATAAATACAATTATTAATTATAAATCATTTCAAAAAATGATATTTTTTAAAAGGTCAAATTTATTTTCAATAATAGTCTACTAAGAGTAGAAACAAATATAATTTTTAATGCCAATCAACATTTTCTTATTGCATTTTATTCTAAACTTAAAATTAAGGGTACTTTTCTCGTAGGTCAATTTTGATTTCTTTACTTTTTGATCATCTTGCATTTCTTTTTCGTAAAATTAATATTAAAAAAGTTTCCCATATGTACAGAACTTAAGCGGACACACTGTAGATCAAATTGAAGAATTATATCTGGTTGAAGATTGACAAACTTAGCTGATAGGCTCTGGTTAATTATCTAAAGTGGAGGAAAAATATTATAAGGGTTTTTGACGGATTAAGATTGATATAATATATGGTATAAGCACAAACATTGAAATATTTAAAATAGAATGGAGGGTGTTAATCTGAGATTCATTAACTTTGATATCAATAATATGTCTCGTTGAGGATCATCCTAAAAAGATGCCATCATTTAGCTGGTTTGGGTGATTCTACCATTTTAATTGTTTCGTTTGGAGATTATTTGATTATTAGAAGATTATTAAAAAGTTTTAGTTATATTTATTAAACGCTGAAACACCGCATTGGATTTAATCAGCTGCAGAAAGGTAACAACTAAAGCAGATGTCATATGATGGATCCATTATATGACATAAAACAGTTTTCTTCATTAGGTAGACTTAGAAAATAACTAGGTTCCTTTACTTCCCAGAGTGTGTTGAATCGCAAATACTACGCCAACTAGCGACAAAGAATATTTGACAATTAGAGGCCCTAGAGTGGCATCTAAATTTATTCTGTAATCTGTGATTTTTACGTCAAAAATTTTTCAGGGGTAATACCATGAGTAAATATTCTATTTTCTGCTTAAGTTGATTGATCCTGCGAAGCCTACAGCCACGCACAATTCAACTATATAGTTTTTGAAAGTATGGATGTCAATTATTTATTTAATTATCATTCTAATAATAAACTATCATTATAATTAATTAACTATATATCTTTTAAACATAATTAGATGAAGATTTTTAGTTTCGCGCGCAAGTTATATATTTTTCATCTATAAGAGCGAGTTTTGCTTTATGATTCTATTTATGCCGAATTAAAAATTTTTTAGGTAAGATATCATTTTTGTGGAAAATACCGTATAAGCAATAAATCCTAGCCATCAATACCAGAAATATACCACTTTTTTCAAATAGATCATAGAAGTTAATCAAGGAGTACTATTAAATAATTGTATACAGAAACGAATGCCTGGGAACCTTTTATTATAAAAAAATATTAATGAAGGAAATATTAGATTTGTTTTTCTAAATACCTCAATTACCTAATTATTTGTAATGTTACGTACAGTATCAGCGGTCAGAAATATTCTAGATGAATATATTCCATTAGTTGCAACTAAAAACACGTTTTATTTTTTAATTAGTACACTTTTTCAAATTTTCATCAAGGCAGTAGGTGTTAAAAACTTCCAGGGATACCACCTCCTTCAAGTCATGCATTTCTTTTAACTTCTATTAGTAATTCAGACCTTTATTATTGGCCAAACTTCAAATATGGAAATGGATTTGAACGAAGCCCTCGATCATTTAAAAGGGGATATGAGCGTCTATTTAGACTTATTCTTCTCTTAGCTTAAGAACGGTTTGATTTGTCGGGGCTTCCATCGTTAGTGCCTCTCCACTATTGCTCGAGGCCGCCAATTCTTAGCATTAAACAAACCCAATATGAAAGTTAAAAAAAATTTATTTCCTATGAAATTTCAATACTTTGCACACTCTACCTATGTAAAAAATTTAAAAATTCAAAATACATGTTATATGTAATTTGAAAAGCGCTTTAGGATAGGTATTCTTAACATGAAAAAAACAATAACTGCTTTAAAGAAAAAGTGATTTTTAGTTTTTTCGCTTATTTGACATGCTCTATCTAACCGCATTCTGATACGACTTTTCATTTCGAAGCTACTATTTTTCAATCGATTAAATTCAATTGACAACAACAGAAGTTTCAACCGTTTCTGAAGGCATAAAAAAAAATTGCAAAATTGTCGATTTCACACGACGACAACGACCACACCATTCAAGCCTTTTTAGATGAGAGAACATAAGTATACCACTCGAAAGTGAAGACTGAGAGTATGAAATGTGTAGGTGACACGACTTATAACAATCGGGATGAAAGCCCGATTGTATCAATTATTCGGCACTTGCCTTTTCCCATTGGCTGTCGGTAAATACTTACTTACTTACCTGTATACTTGTCAAATCTTCAATTATTTGCTTATTCGCCAAGTACATGAGTCGTGTCAGCCCGGCTTTAAAAATGTATAATAAGGAAACTTTATCAATTTTTGATTTGATTTTTTCTATATTACACACAGCATCCTCATGGAAAAAATGTTGTTAATTGTACGATTGCATAAATATCATATCAACATAATTTGTTTTAATTAAAATTAGTTTTATGTGCCATTTTAAATAAATCAACAATATTTGTGCAAGCCTTATATTTTTAATAATGTCCAGTATAAAATACAAACTAACAGGTCACTCATCAGTTACTTCACGCTTATTTTGGTTGATGCACTTTTAATGAAAATACGAAATTGAATTCACCGATGTAAATAAAATCAAAACTGACATATACACATACTGCAACAAATATTGTATACAAATAAATTAGCTAAATTGGACACGCGCTACTGCGGTTAGAAATGCCGGGCGGAATCATACAATGGTGGGATTTGCAGACAACGCGACGTTGCGCGGTGTGTAGTCGTAAAAACAGAAGAATATTCAACTGCCAGGATACAACAACAATTAAGCATTAGAAATGTATTGAATACCTAGGTGTGCATTTGGATAAGAAGACGACCTTTGCTTGTCATATCTCTAGGGCTATCGAAAAAACGAAGGTAACGGTAAGTGCTCTTTTAAACCTTAAGTCCAATACAGAAGTTCCAGGATCACCGAAGAAGTGTCATCCTTAAAAATGATCCCTCTCTAGATGATGCTTATGTCTACTTAAAATATTTCCTAAGGGATAAATGGGACAAACGTAGGAAAAACTACTGCAGATAATTACCTACAAGGTATTCGTTACTTGCTGAAATTATCCCTAATATTTACTATTTTAAGACTTTACTATCACAATTATTCGCCTAATTGGGATATGCTTTCTACCCAGCACAACTATATGAGAT
This sequence comes from Polydrusus tereticollis, assembly GCA_963920685.1. Classification (NCBI taxonomy): domain Eukaryota; kingdom Metazoa; phylum Arthropoda; class Insecta; order Coleoptera; family Curculionidae; genus Polydrusus; species Polydrusus tereticollis. The sequence continues at coordinate 109,399,103 of OY987331.1, read as the reverse complement.
CCGTATTTTACTCTCTGATAAATGTGACTTGTACCAAGTTAGATACGATCTAGAACATGTCAGCATCAGTCAGCATACTTTAGAACTATAGTATATACGAACTCAATCGGAACAGCAAAAAACCGAAATTCGGGTTATAGGCGGTAACTTCTTTTAGAAGCATGGGCGGCGTGCAACACTATGAATGGAAAATATTTTACCATATTAATTAATTTTTCTTTTGTGTATACAAAACCAATTCGAAGAACATGAAAACTATTGAGGTTGGCATTCTGGGGCAGCATTTAAATTATTTCCAACTTATTCCCAATAATTTTCATATAACTACACGGATCTATTTTTTTCAAATTGACATCATAATATATAGTGCTGATAAGAAAACACTTACCTTATACCCGTTTACTATTATATTTCATTTTATGTGAATTTGATAAAAAGTCAAAATTCACTTTCCAGAGCTTCAAATTAAACCAAATCAAAATATGCTTTATTTTATTTTTGTCGACAAAGCCTTTTTTAAAATTAAATTAACAATAAAATATAATAATATAGTAAAACTTAAAATATCAGAATAAAAAAAAAAAATGCAAATAATTATGACAGAGTATCACCAAAATATTCATCCAGAGTATAATGAGCTTTTTCCATTAATAAATTTTTAACATTTTTTTTTAACATTTTAAGAATTGATATTTTCTTAATAAAATCTGGAAGATAATTAAAAATTTTTTTAGAATCATAAATTATGGATTTTTTAACAAGACTTGAAGAAGGAATAGGTAAACATATATTAAAGGTGTGTCTTGTATTATAAATATGTGAATTAATACTATTTATATGCTTTTTATGAATCAAACAAACTGTTTCCAATATAAAAATGGAAGTTAGTGTTAAAATTTCTTGTGAGATATTTAGAGTTTTACAAGAATCTCTAGATCTAGCTTTGCACAAATATTTGATAAAAATCAAGGGTTTGCTTTTTCCTGCCAGAACCATCCTCAGACGCGTTTCGCTGTATTACAGCTCGTCAGTGAGACTATAGGTTCTGACAAAAGGCAATTGTGACTTAATGTCTTTGCAGGAGATCCTCTGATATTTGTGGCTTTGTAAGTCCATGTCAGAGGGCGCAGGTATGCTTAATAATTGGTGTTCTTTACCAGCACCACGAGAAGGAGCCATCTGGCTTCATTCTCCGTCTCAAATATTTGATAGTTCTTTTTTGTAAAATAAAAATTGTATTTAGAAGATATTGGCTTGAATTTCCCCAGAAACAAATTCCATATCCCAAAAGAGATTCTATTGAAGCAAAATAAACATTTCGAAGAACCGCCATATTCATTTCATGAGAAAGTACTCTCAGGGCATAACATCCTAAAGCTAATTTTCTACATAACTATTTGATATGTTCATTAAAAGAACGATTTTGAGTAATATAGATTCCTAAAAATTTTATAAATTTGGGGTTATTAATTATGAGATTGTCAAAAATTATATTATTAAGTGAACATTTAAAAGTTAATATATTTGTTTTAGTCATATTAAATGAGAGTAGATTAGAGTCACACCACTTTTAAACATTTATTAAATTTTCATTAATTATTTTAATTAATTCATTACAATATTTACTATGCCAAAGTATTGTTGTATCATCAGCAAATATGGTAAATTTACCATTTATAAAAATTGACGGAAGGTCATTTATATATATTAAAAATAGTATTTGGGGATATGATAATGGGATCAATGGCCCGTAAAATACAATATTTATCTTGCTTCTGTATGACTTGCTGGATAAATTTTATCGATATACCACTGTCGTTTACTTGATCGACAACTATGCTTATATTTCCAAGTACAAAAGGATTGTCAGTTGACGATTGGTTATATATTCTCTATTGTTCTTGACTGCAGCCCAAATCATCTCGATTGGAATAAATATACAGTAATAAGGGGGGGAGGCGTAAAATAGTATGACCATGTGCTTCGCATACTTTGTCGATTACATATTCCTTTTAAATATCTCTTTTTTATAGCTTCCAATGATATCTTTTTTCTAGCATTTTGAGGAATTTTCATCTTTCTACTTTCCAAGAATTTCATCCTTCTTTGTGCTACTGTTAGGAAACTTGTTATGTAGACGCGAATGATAGGATGCATTGTCCATATCAATGACAGAATTGAGGGATATATTTGGCAGTAATTGTACTATAACTTCTATAAACCATTTTTCGAATAGACTGGCGGTCATATCTTTACGGTAGTTAGCCGATGAGTGCTTATTATATTATATAGTATACTTTTGGCCAACACAATAAAGTTAGGAACAAAATCCTTAGTATTGCCTGCGTGTAGTATGATAACTCGTTTACCGCGAGATCAAGGTTCATTTAGTGTGCACCTATTACTATCATCCACCCAACCCAACCATATTATACACTATCTCCCTTTTTAATTGGCGATATACCTTAATCTTACGCAAATATTCTTGCCGCCATGCTACAATACGAGACTATTCCATTATACCATTCTTTTGTTCAATTTTTTGAAGCTACAATTTAGCAAAATACTACGTAAGGTGCCCAGAGATTTATATTCATAATCAGAATAATCCCGTACCTTGCTTGATAAAAATGCATCATCAGGGGCTTCATTCAAAAATGTATCAATATCTTCTTTTGAGATTACACGTGATTTTTTAGGTTTATAGACGACATTTTTCTTTTTCAAAAATGCTACTACTTTAAAGTACTTCGAAATATCGATTTTTTCTTCAGATGAAAGAGTTGATTTCAACATTGGGTAGCTTGCCCACAACGTTGATATCTTATTGTGTTCCGATTTTTCCTTGAAATAGGTCAGCATAACATTCTCAGTAATTTTAACGACTTTTTTTTCTTCACACCACTTCTTTAATTAAGTGTATGCCTTCACTTAAAGTCGCTTTGATTTTTCAGGCAACAAATCATGGCTCGCACTAGCCGCTGCCCCTCGGAGCTCAGGCGGGGTAAAGCCGAGAGATATAAGAAAGTTATAATTTACCTTTGAATGGGATTATCAAAGGGTAGCCATAAACAAACAATGAATGAATGAATAAATGCAGGTAAATTATGGTCCGTACTTAAAAATGTCTTAAAGTAAACTGCAAATCGGGAAGACGTAATTTCATTATTAAAGTAATAGTATGGTGATTTTAAACCGATTTTTACCTGATTCAAAATGAGAGGGTTAATCCCATAAAACAAGTTATGTTCTAAATATTGTCAGTTTAAGCTTAGAAATTATTCTTACTTCGTGTGTAATACAGCGTTTGTTTAATCGTATGTAAGTCATGGAGAATATGTGCGAGCCCAATGTATCCCAGGAGATAACCCCGTCGAAAAGCAGAAAACATTTTTCTGTGGAAACTAAGGAAGTTATAAACAATGTTTATTTAACTCTTATTGAACGTGCGGTCAGCAAGCAAGTCAGAATAATCCCATTTTAGCGAGGAAAAAAAGAACCGATACTGGCATCCTCTGGAAGGTAGATGGAAGTGATCAAGATATAATACGGCGTAAAATTAACTTATTATACGAGGAACAAAGCGTGCCTACATTAGATAATTTAATTAGGAGGCTTAAAAAAGATGAAACCGGAGTTAAATGTGGCAGAACAACGGTATGGAAGTGTATCCAACACATGGGTTTTAGATTTAAAAAAATTAACAAAAGACAAGTTTTAATGGAATCCAGTAGAATTCGGGAATGGCGATCCGAATATCTACAAAAAACTAGGATTTACAGAGATCAGTAAAGGCCGATTATTTACTTGGATGAAACCTGGTTCGACACATACATCGGAAAAATGGTTGGATTGACTCAAGCGGCAAGTGTAAAACAAGCGCGCCATCAAGAAGAGGTAAACGAATTACGATTTTACATGCTGGATCTAAAGACGGATGGATTCCAAATAGACTTTCTCTGTCTGCAAAAAACTTAAAGATTATTCTATGGATTACTGCTGATTTATTTGCATATTGGTTTAAAAACAAGCTAATTCCAAATTACCTCCGAATAGCGTAATTGTAATGGAGAAAGCAAGCTACCATAGTAGGCAGTTGATCAAAACTCCCTTCTCAGATAAGACAAAAGCAACAATCCAAAACTACATGGGTGATAATGACATTTATTTTCAGGAAGATTACACCAAAATACAATTAATTGAGGTTTTACAAAGTTTAAAACTACAAAAGGAATACTTCCGTGATAATTATGCAAAAAATCTAGGGCATACAGTTTTAAGGATTCCACCATACCATTGTATATTTAATCCCATCGAACATGTTTGGCACCAACTGAAATCTGCCATTCGTCGTAACAATATTTGCCCTACTATTAACTCCAGTGTACTTGAGCTTATAGAAACTGAAGTTTTTAACATCCCTTCTCAAAATTGGGCAAATATTGTTCCACATGTTGAAAAAGTGGAAAATCCTATATCCATATAAACAATATAGCACAAATAATAATTAGAACAGATGATGATAGCGATAGTGATATTGACATATTAAGTGAATAATTATTATAAGTACCGAATAATTTGTATATTTTTGTAATCATTAATATAATTTTTAATAATAAACATTTAAACATAAATAAAATGTTATTTAATGTCTTACTTATTTTTATTACAAACCATAATTAAATTCTAAGCAAAATACGGACCTGTTCGGCCGTATTTCAATTTTACAGCTGCCCCGAGTCTTTCCTAACAGGGATCAGTTAGTCACTTTCTTATATCTCTGAACAGACTTCAGAATTTTCCATATCACTGTCGCTTTGGTCGCTAAGATTATCAGCCATATTTTAATATTTTATTGTAAAACTTTTACTTAGAACCTTAAAAAGGAGGGCGTAATTATTTTAGAATAATGATGTTTTTCCACTACTAACCTATAACATCGCCATTAGTGACCGATTATTAACGTTAGAAATCGTTTTTCTCTACCTTATAAGTTATTATTGACCATGGTCAATAATAAGGCATTGAAATCCATTACTGACCGATCTTCAAGAATCTATTTGAACGCAGGTAACTTGATTTTTTGATTCTACAACATGAATTCATAAACATCATTTCTTGTGGTTAGGCAACCAGATAATTATCAATACATATTAGATTATTAGAGACGCCCGATATTGTAAAATATCGATAGGTACAATCAACATTTTTTCTGCTTCCATCCTTAATTGGGGAGGTGTACACATAATAATATCACTAACATTTTTTTCGCTCATTTAAAAAAACGGAAAACTCGTGAAATCTGATGACATAAATGAACAAAAATTGACATTGACAAAGCCACCTGACAAAACAACAAAATATTTTGCCAATTCCAAAGCGCAGGTAACTTGATTAAAAAGTATACTTATACCTACCTATAATTTTTTATAATTATTAATACTATAAAGATAAAAAATGTCTTATAAAAGTTTGTAGTAGTGGAAAAAAGATTATATTAACCACGGTTTAGACAGCTTATAGCCCTCGCGTCTTAAATCCCTCGTCGCTTCGCTCCTCGTGATTTAAACTTGCCGCTCGGGCAACAATGATGGCTGTCTAAACCTTGGTTAATAATATACTATTATATATTTCAATATGTTTGAATAATAGGGCTAATTTTAAAATAAAAATGAGGTGTTTTGGTGTTAGTTCAACTGTTAGTACTAGAAATAATTCTATATATACCTCGGTGGAGAAGGCCATTATTGACCTCGTAAAAAGGGCTCTGTCATTAATGACTCACTTCTCCTCCTAGGTATATAATATACTATTTTAATGTAACAGAACTTGTCAAAAACAGATTTGTGCATAATCATAATGATAATGACGTATAAATTGGAACTACGAGTTGTTGTTTGTTAAAAGTTTATTGAAAATCTGGCAAAATCTTTTTGTGTTAATTTCTCTCAGTCGAAAATAAGTTTAAAATATATTTTAATTAATTCCCCAGATGTTTGTCAAGTTGATAATTTATTTACTTAGCGTAACTTGTAAGTTGTAGACTTATTAGCATAGAAAATTATTCAAGAATAATTGCGGTAATATTTTGCTACATATTATAATAAAACCGAAAAAGGAAACCAGGTTTATTATTAGAAAGTTTTACTAATATTCAACTATAAGGCCTTAAACTATCATGTTTAATGTTATATATTAATAATTTAAAAACAGCCCTACATAACCAATTAAATAATATTTATAAAATATAACTTCTATTTATTGAAAACTAATTAAAGCATTAAAAAGTTTCTCGCGTTATATGTGGTAATGTACGCATTAACCGGCAGAAGTTATGCGTCATAGAAAAAATACATATTTGAGAAACCCATGTAAAAAGAAGTCAATTCTTATTTCCCGAGAAAATGAAAAGGTAAAATATTCTAAAGTGAATCGATTCCTATGTCAAAATCCCATGCCGGATAGTATAATAGTCAAATTATTTCCTTTGGCACAACGCCGACTAACCACCGGGTTACTATTTCATCTCAATATTTGTACTAATTTCTTATTGGCAAAGAAAAACGATGGTCACCGTTGCCATAGCGTGTCACTGAACGCTAATTGGTTTACCCGGGAGACCTGGTAGCAGAGGTAGGTGGCCCGGTTTGTAATGTCACGGACTGTCCGATTGCATCTCGATGAAAGAAAACCGCTCTCCATGAGATCCACAGGAACGATCTTGCCTTAGACCACAAATTGTGATGTTTTCTCCGCTCTATAATACAAATTCTTTTTAGTGCTATTCAGCAAGTATGCTGTTTCTCTCCTGCCAAGTAGTGGCATAATTCTCGTATGTGTAACGCAAAGACGCGTTGTGTTTCTCTGGGACTTCCTTAAAAGAGTGAAGTATTCATCGGCTCGCAACAATTTTAGCCTAGTATTGCAACACAAGATATGTTCCTCTACCTTTCGTAGTAAAATATATATAAATCTCACAGATACCTAGATACAGTGCGGTGTGTCTAACGTGCAAATGCTCTTATTGTATTCATTAAGTGTAATGCATCCGCAATTTAAGAAGTTAAGATGATTCTAAACGTCTGTCCCCAAGTGAGGTTTAAATGTTGAAAATAGAGGACATTTTTAATTATAATAAAAAGTGCTTTATTGGCAATATATAAACAAACCAGCCCTTTACTGTTGCTCATACAGTAGCAATGCACGGCAGATAAAAATAAACTTTGTTTCGTTTAATATATATATTAATAATTCAAGAAAATTAAATTAATATAGATACATCTTTTAAAATTCAAATTTTAAAAATGACAATGGCATAAAATTATGTGCAAAGAATTTGAAAAGTTCTTTTTTACAATTGTTGTTGGACTTTTGTTATGGTTTCTTCTGAAATGTCCCTGCATTCCATTTTTTAAATCTTTAATATAGACAGGTCTTATTTTATTAACAACATTTTTTTGGTGACCCCACAAGAAGAAGTCCCGTCTTCAGATCCGTCTGTTTGGAAATACTTCGACATAATGTGGCTGTGCGCCGTCTTGTTGGTACTACAAATTTTCATTTACAACTGCAGCATTATCTCTTCAAGGGTATAAGCTAACAAGTGTAGGTCTTGAAGAAAACTAAGGTAATTTAGCCCTTTCAGATTTTTGTCGAAGAGATATGGTCAAATAATTTTCTTTCCAACTCTGCCCGCCCAAACATTAATTTTCTGAGGACATCGAGTATGATTTCCATTAAGCTTTAACAGAACTTGCTGCGATCTGAATCGTTTTTATTTAAGTCATGAACCAGTCGGATTTTAAGCGAGTATCATTTTCTACAGTTAATAGGTTGTGCACGGTTATGGCACCAGCTCCATGATCTATGCCAATCTGGCGGATGCTGTTGTGATGATTTTTTTCTATTGTCAATAAAATATTTAATTTATTATCCTTAGAAATAGCTGGACGTCTTTTCCCGGGAATACCTTCTACAGAACCTGTTTCTCGAAATTTTGTTTTAATTTTTCTCACAGTTGATCTAGTGATTGACTATTCTGGGTAGGTACGTAGCGTTTAACACAACGCCAACTTATGTTATAATCAACTTTATATACAACTGTCATATAATGACAATGATTTTACACTCTTTGAAATGTCATAATAACCTTTATTGCTGCACTAGTGCAATTCAGTGATAATCGTATCTACGCCTGTTGCTAAGGTCATACAAATTCCCATAGGCATCGTAACTATAGATCCGACACGCCATTCAGAAACGCTATGATGTGATGCCAAAATCGTTTGGTGGCGAGACGCTGTGAGGAGCTAGGTGGGGTCGGGAGTGGGGATTACGCTGCCTTTACATATGCATGCGACAAAACCACAGAACAATAAAGGTTAGGTTGACAAAACTCCAGGAAAACCCACAGAAAAACGCTGTCACAAATGAAATGGAGCATCCGCTATGCCGAGTATTGCCGAGTCGATGCGGATGGCCACGAAAACGATGGGATTTGGGCGGATTCTTTTTTGCTGCGTTGCCATACTACAGGTTTTTTACAAGGTTTTAGGCAATGTTATATATTTCCCACATCATGTTATTCTAGTAAATCATAGAAGTTAATACTTTTAACAGAGTAAGCCCGGAAAACTACGTTTTCTGTGGCGTAAGTCTGGCAAGCCAAGTGGAGGGGAGCAGCTTGAATGTTGATTTACTTTACACTGGAATACAATGATGACAACACGTTTATTTGTTATTGTTCGGTCTAATAGTTACGATGTCTATGCAAATTCCTATTACCTATTAGTCTTCTGTATAATTATTATAGTAGTTATAATAATATACAAATTTCGTACGTAACTCGTAGTATACTATCGAATTAAAGCACCTATGTGATTATACTTTTTACACAAACTTCCAGATGCGTGTTACGTAAATAAATATTATTACTGATATTGCTACATAATGTTTTTACCTATATACTATGGCTACATAAACGGCAAATAACCTTTAAAAAAATTAAATAAAATATTTTTTACGCAGCAACTATGAAACTATCAATTTCATTAAAAAAATAGCCCACACTTTCAGTGGAGCCAATGTAATGTAAATGAAACAATGCAGTCTTCCTCCACAATTTAATGATTTACGCAAATAAAAAGCTCCCTACATGTTTTAAGTTCTTCTTCAAGAAGCCTTCAACCTTTAAATGTATTATCATGTGAGTTGTACTCATCAATTTGAGACAACTTAAATTTCTACTAAACTTGATGTTATAAAAGAATTGTGGACACAATTCAAACTAATTCAATTATTCCGAGAATAAAGATATTCGGACTTGAAAGTACCGGGCCTAAATGTGTTAGTTTTGGGAATCAGCTCTTCTTGAAGATTACAGATCTAAACTAAAATATAGGTATTTTGAACGTGTCTCCGTGTAAAATTTTTGGTTTTGTTGAAAAAAAAACAATAAAAGGGGGGGTTAAAAAGATTAAATTATTTGAACTTAGAAAATTCATTTCACTAGTATGTGCTATAGTTAGGTGTAGAAAAAATACAAAATGTGGTCAACCTTTTTGTATTTTAGTAAATATTTCCAAAAGCTCAGAAGCTAGTTTTCATACAAACATTTGTTTTACTGTGAATAAAAATGGATGTTAACTATGAACAATATCATCAGGTAAGTACAAACTTTGCATTCTTTTATGTTAAAAGCTCATTTATAATTGTTGCAAAGTATAATAATTACAAGAAGAGGTCAACTGATAAAGCCACCAAAAATAGATGTGTCTCTTTCTTTTATACATCAAATTTCGTAGATGAAAATAATTTTAATTGACACTACTATCCTAATCCAACCCGCGTACCAGAGAATCCCTACTCTATGCGAACTTGGCAAAAGTAGTTATTTCAAAAATCATAAATTAATTTTCAATTTTAACGCAATCCTTCTTTATATACTGTATAATAATACACACATAAAACTCATATTACTTAGTGTAATAACCTGAAAGCTATTGGATTTTTTTGTTGTTGTATGTTTGTTTTTATCGTCATTAATTTGAGTACGAGAACATATCAGAAAAAAGGGGATATTATCAAGATTTTTTTAGGCAATAAATTGGTAATGGCCTGTTTTATGGCCACTAAAACTGTAATTATATATTATTTTTTTGAATATATGATAGAAAATTACATCGTTTCGTAAGATTCTATTATTGATAATATTGTATTTGGGTCAACCGTTGACAAGTTATTTATAAGCCTTTTCTATTTTTCTGTTAAATAAAAATATACTGCTTCTGGTTAGGTAAACTAGATCCATTTCAAAGGTTTGGGCACAGTGAGACTTTTATTTTTAGTTAAGTTGTTTAAATATTTTTTTAATACTCAAAATGAGCACTATTTAGTTGCATTTTTGTAGTTTTGGTCAACATAATAATGTTCGGTAATTATAATGATTTTTAAACATGTTTTTGCAATAAGCGTGCAAGGTGGCCAAATCCAGTATATCGTTAAGAAATCTTAATCATGTACAACTAATATTCTGTCCTTATATTACTGAAGCCATAAGTAAAACGTCCAGTGAATTGGTTACTGAACTTTTACATTCCCATACCTTCAAATAAGGTAAATACAAGACAATATCCCTGGTACGCTCGCGGATTACTCTACTCTTTTCGACATACACCAACAAGGACCCTCTTAAAAGAGGTCACAAGGACAAAAGTGATCTAGTACAAAGGTCTAGAAGCTATTATTAATATGAGTTACTGGCCGGAAAATCAGAATCTAAAATGGTTAGCAGAGCTAAAGTTTCTTCGGCGGAGAAAACTAAACTAACCTGTATGAAAGAAATTATTTATGAGATCATTAAAACCAATAATATATAATAATATCCACTTCAACAGTCGCAACCAGCGGTACACCGTCACAGATATTATAAGACTCTATACTTTTTTTAGATTCCAGAGCATAAAGGTCGCAAAGGCAAGGCTTGACGACTTGAGAAAGCTAGTCGAAAACTCTATATATATTATATACAGGGTGTCCGGAAGATACGTGTACAACGTTTGACGACAGACCCCTGAAGTTAAAATAGGTCGACCTAAGCTGACTTAGTTATATCCAAAATTGTCTGGTTTAGCCGGTAAAGGGCGTCAAAAATTTGTAAAAATATTGGTTTTTCCTAAATTACGTGAAAACCTGCCAATCGATTTTAATAATTTTTAGTAGGTAGACTAATACCATAAAATGACGTTTTCTAGTGGTATAGTCACCGGCTGTAAATAAGTGGAAGTGTTATCAAAGTGATATAACACGTCAACATTTCTCCTGATTTTTTATATCAACGGCGTTGTGACAACCCAGATATTTTTATTGAGTGACTGGATGTATTTGGAAGCTATTTTACCTCTCCAATATTTTTCGTTGGATGAGCTGTTTTGCCAGAAAAAAAATATTTACAATTACCTACATACGTCAATCATTAACAGTAAAAATAAAACAAAGTACAACAAAGTTGGAAGCATGTATTAAAAATATTGTAGGAAACAAAGTAAAACAAAAACATTACTTAAGCAAATGTGTAAAATGACCGCCATCTTGCTGAATACACTTTTTAACACTCCTTAAAAAATGATATTGTACCCTATTTAATGTCTCGGGTTTATTAAAATGGTTGCCTGCATTTAAAATCCGCGTCAATAAATCATAGCGTGTGTTTACCGGAGTCTTGTAAGCTTCTGTCTTAAAAGAAGTCACACACATATTTAACCCCGGAGAACGTGATGACCATTTTACTAGTGCATCATTGCCCCTTCCAATCCATCGGTTGGGATATTGTTAGTGTAAATATTGCCGAACGGCAACGGAAAAATGGGGCGGGGCACCATCATGCATATACCACATTTCCCTCCGAAGTAAATGGGCAAATTTTCCAGAAGAATTGGTAATGTGTGTTGCAAAAAATTTAAATAAATATTTCCATCTAACCTGTCTGGAATACCAATAGGACCAATAAAGTAGCGATCAATAATACCTGCCCAAATATTTAATTTAAATTGATGCTGATGATGTGCAACTTTAATGGCATGTGGATTTTCATCGGAATAAATATGTTCGTTGTGCTGATTGGTTATTCCAGATCTTGTAAAGCACGCCTCGTCAGTAAACAATATTTTTCTGCAAAAATTTGGACCACGGATTCTTTTGTTTCTAATAAATTGACAAAATATAAGCCGCATGGGGGGATCGGTCGGTAAAAATTCCTGGACATTTTGCACGTGATATGGATGTAACAACTGTTCTTTTAAGACCTCATTGACAATTGTTTTAGGAACATATAACTCACGTCCTAAGCGACGGGTACTGATACTTGGTTCTTTTTCAACTCTGCCCAGAATGGTCGCTTCTGTTTCCACAGTTCGAGTTGTTCGCATACGACCCCTGCCTTCAAATTTTTTCCCAAAGCTGCCCGTTTTCCGAAGATATTGGCAAATGTTTGGTGGTTTGGTATTCGACGGTTAGGAAATCTCTCCATGTAAACCCTAACACTCTGACGCCCATTTCCTTGACAAAACCCGTATTCCAGGAGCATGTCAATCTTCTCAGGGTTCGTATAATTTTCCATGTTTAATGGTAAAATGAACTTGTAATTCAAGAATGTTGATCGTATACTTTAGTCAATTTCATAGACTGGTGACAATTTGTCATAATGGTCAAATTATTAAATGCCATAGCAACAAGGTCACTAAAAAAATTATTGTTACAGGTAATTTCATTTTAATTTTATTACTAATGTTAATAATTAATGTATGCAGGTAATTGTAAATATTTTTTTCTGGCAAAACAGCTCATCCAACAAAAAATATTGAAGAGGTAAAATAGCTTCCGCATACATCCAGTCACCCGACAAAAATATCTGGGTTATCATAACGCCGTTGATATAAAAAATCAGGAAAAATGTTGACGTATTATATCACTTTTATAACACTTCCACTTATTTACAGCCGATGACTATACTACTAGCAAACGTCATTTTATAGTGTTAGTCTACATACTAAAAATCATTATAATCGATTAGCAGGCTTTCCCGTAATTTAGGAAAAACCAATATTTTTACAAATTTTTGACGCCCTTTAAGACGAGACAAGTTTGGATATAACTAAGTCGGCTTAGATCGACCTATTTTGACGTCAGGAGTCTGTCGTCAAACGTTGTAAACGTATTTTTCGGAGACCCTGTATAGTATTATTAAACCCTTGGCAAAAGTAATACAATACTAACTTATTTATTCACAATTGAATACACAAGTATAATGGAAGATAGTAAGACACAATTTAATGAGTTAGTATGTGTGTCTAATAGAATTTTATTATTGGCTAAAACTTGATGTCAGGCCCAAACCTTGAACGCGCTTCGCCACATTACGGCTCATCGGCAAGGCTATAGTCTGGCAAAAAGGAAAGGGACCTCAAACTGCATTTCAACACATAATGTAAAGATACATATGCAGGTTGTTGCACGTGGCGACATCTCGTGGCAATCGAGCTATCCACTCAACCAGACCAGCAAGGACTTTCACGATAAAAAAGTAAGAAGATTGTCCCTTTTCTTTCCGACAGACCCAATCGTGGGACACGTTTCGCCGTATTACGGCTCATCGGCAAAGCTATAGACTCTGACACGAAGGTAAGGGACCTTACCGCCTTTTCGGTTCGCAGAAACCGATAATTGACTTTAAGCGCCACCTGACATTGAATACCTGCCTATACGGGTTCTAATTTAGCGTTTGGTCTTCTCTAAGTCCTCGCGGGTCAGGTTGGGTAAATAACTCGATTGCCATGAGATGTTGCCACGTTCAACATTTCTCGCATATGCATCTATACATTATGTTGAAATACACTATGGGGTCTCTTTACTTTTCGTTACACCCTATAGCTTTGTTGATGAGCCGTTATACGGCGAAACGCGTCCAAGGGTTGGGTCTGACGAAAAGAAAATGGGCAAACTTCTGTCTTTCAAATGGCAGCGGTAAGATGGGGTACTTAAAACATCAGGAATGTCTTAAAGGTTGCGGTGACAGAGGTAAAAAAATCAATTCTACCTGGGCCAAATGCCGTAGCACTTTTGGTTTTCCAGAGGTTTCAGATACCCCTCATATTTCGGTTACCCTATAACTTTATAAAAGGAAAAATGAGCTCAATAAGATTTTTTACGTAGAATTTAGATATTTTCTACGTTCAATACTTTCCAAAATTAAACCAAACTTTCAGGTTTTTAAATGTGGAACGCAATGTATATTTTGTCAAAAATTGAAACATTGACTAAGTCAACTTACAATATGTAAAATATTTTTATTATTGTCTGCGGCGTTTTGCTATTTTTTTTAAATTTATTTTTGTGTATACCTTGTTAAGATGGTCTGGAATATTGTAATATCTTGTATTTTGTTGTACATCCACGCTTTACATCAAAAAAACATTTTACCTTATACCGACAATATAATTCTTCTGAGCAGTTATGAAATTATATGTTTTCCATCTCCCAAAAATTTTATTTAATTCTTTACCTTTAAGACTGGGAAGCCATAGAAAATTAATCATATCATTAATAAACTCGAACAACAAGCAACAATTATTCTCGTCAACAAAATTTTTTACTTTTTGTTGTTACTGTTTTGTATGATCGTAATATTTAAAATATATTATTCGCTTGAAGAATTTAAAAATATCGTTTTTACTTTCACAAAGTCATGGAAACTGCCCAAAATCTTCAGGAAAATTTATATTTTAATGTCGCTGTAAGAAAATCCTCATTCAAGTACTAGATGTCTTTCAAAACAAGACAACATTGAGGTGGATCATTCAGCTATTGTGAAGTTCTTAATAAAAGAAAAGTGGCGTCCTTATAAAATAAAAATAGTTCAAGAGCTATATGACGATGATCCGGACAGAAGAACGTTAGTAATAATATATGGGGTAATTTGCCGTATCGTGGCTCTTATTCTTATTTTCAAGTCTTCTAAATTTTGTGGTTTATTTTTGTATACTCTCTCTTTAACGTAGCCCCATAAGAAGAAGTCGAGCGGAATTAAATCAGGTGAACTTGGTGGCCACTTTATTTCGCCCCGTCGGCCTATCACACGATGATGAAACGTATTGTCCAAATATCTTCGAACATTTGCGCTAAAATGGGCAGGAGGTCCATCTTGCTGAAACCAAAGTCTATCATCAAACGTATCTGAAACATCTTGATTTGGTAATAGTGTAATTAAGGCAGGTACAAGTTCTTCCTCTAGAAATGACAGGTATCGTTCGCCATTCAATGTTCCCTCAAAAAAATATGGCCCGATGATTATATTCTCAACAATTCCCGCCCAAACATTAATTTTCTCCCTATACTGCGTATGGCCCTCTCTATACCATTGTGGATTTTCATTTGAGCAATAACGAAAATTTTGCTTATTTACTTCTCCATTAAGGCAAAATGTGGCTTCATCAGAGAAAATCACGTTTTTTTCAAAATTATTATTATTTTGGCAGATATCCATCATTACCTCACAAAACTGATTCCTTCTGTCCGGATCATCGTCATATAGCTCTTGAACTATTTTTATTTTATAAGGACGCCACATTTCTTTTCTTAAGAACCTCACAATAGCTGAATGATCCACATCAATGTTGTCTTGGCTTGAAAGACATCTAGTACTTGAATGAGGATTTTCTTCCAGCGACATTAAAATATCAATTTTAGTGTCTTCAGGGATGCCTGGCCGTCCTGAATGCGGCTTGTCTCTGACATGTCCGAAATTATTAAATTTATTTATTAATTTACTTACAGTGGCCTGACTGATTGGCTGTCTCTCCGGGTATTTATTATTGAACATCTTACACACTTCTTCTTGCGTTCGAGTTTTATCTCCACAACCAGCGATAATGAGGACCTCGATTCTTTGCGTTTCTGTTAAGAACATTATGATAAAATAATTCAAAATAATCAAATAATCACAAGGCTAGGCGTTTGTCAAAAAAGTGAATTAGAATGACATCAAATAACATCACTATGAACGCCAGATATTGGTAACCATGCTAACGTCAAAAGAGAGTTTGTGGATAGATTGGGTCATTGAAGAGCTGTGAATGGATATCACTTCCAGCATTTATTAAAATAGGCTGTCATATTCCTTTATTGTAAATAATGTTCATTAAATAAAATAATATGTTTAAAATTTAAAAAAGTGTCATTTTGTTCATAAAAACAAACGTGAAATGAATACTGATTTTTTGAGACACCCTATACGAAGGAAAATGAAGCTGGGAATAATAAAAATATCTATGAACAAGTTAACTTAAAAAAAATCGCTCCAACAATTCAATTTATATTTTTATTTTCATTGAAGATGTTTAATTTTCAATTGTCAATAATTCGTAAACAGTTGAAGATAGGTATAGGACATCATAAACAAAATCTGCTTAATATCTTGCGTAGAATCAAAAAAATGAAATATTACACAGGGTATTCCATTTACAAAAAGTGACATTGATAATTTATTGATGTAACACCCTGTATATTCTAGTATCAGCTAAAAAATGCAGAAATATAAATAAAAATCGACGTGTCTGAGCATTTTTCATTAAGTTCACCTGTTCAGAAATATTTCTATCATTCCAAACTTACCCTGTATATCAATATAAAGCATATACACTAGGGTGGGTCGATCTATATAAGGAAAAAAATAAAGTGTGAGATCTCAATTACCCTGGGTGCTAGAAAGTTGTCACTACTATTGTTGATCATTCATGCAAAGTTTCGACTCTGACAAGCGCCATCTTCAGGTGCCTAGTTCGCTTCGAATTTTCCACAAAGCGTACTACTGAAATATGCAGCTCTTCGCTTAGTTCACTCAATAAAAATTGAATGAAATAACCCAGAACTCAACACGTGGAGGTGGTGATAAATTTGAGGGGACATTACCTCTTGCGATTGCCGAACACATTTGATACAAATAAACTTGATCGGTACTGGTGTCATTTAGGTCGAATTCTGGTATTTCCCCATCAATTTTTTCAAATTTAACTATTGGAAAGTTCTGACATGTTGGAAGAAGCTTTCCAATCGTTCCTGAGAATCCTCTTGGGTCGACAGTTTTACCATCCATTTTCTCAATCAAATGGCGAAGTGGAAGTTCATTGACGTGCAGTAGGCAAATCAACCATTGTAAGGAGTGTCCAATTGCTACTTCTAATTGCTTAACAACTCCATTCTTGAAACCTGTATTTACAACAGTTCCGTCACAGCCAACAGCAGCAAGTTCTTCAACAGGTCCCAAGTTAGAGCTTAGAAAATCGAAAATACTTGATTTGATGTCTTTAGCATTTCCTGAAGTAGGAGTTACATGTCGGAGATGAACAGACCCAGGTTCTGCAATAAGAACAATATGTTCCTCCAAAACGTACCTCTTATGATAAGTACTTCCTTTTTTTTCCGTCAGTAGTGTTCTGTCCTTTCTACCGTCAAAATAGATCCCTGTAATTTTCAAATTTCCTGTTGATTCCTTTTTTAGTTCCGTTCTTCGTCTCTTTCGTTCTCTCCGCAATTTACTACGGTTTAATAATTTTGAAGGGTCGTTTCTACTGACAACGCCAAGATCTTGCAGAACAGCATTCGCTAAAAAAGAAGCACATCTATCCGAAACTCCCGTTCGATCGCAAGCCTCTGCTAAATTTCTGAAATCCACCCCTCGAAGGTCTGTTCTTGCTTTTGAAGTTGATGGACTATCTAATTGAAGTTAAACTCGCTTGTTGTAGAACTTTCACCCAGAAACACACTTTCTTCCAGTTGTTTCTAGAACATTCACTTTTCCTACATTTTTCAATTGCTCTAGGCGGCTTTGGTCCTCTAGTTGTTTTTTTGCTTTGAATTTTCTTTGCATACGTTTTTCTAAAACCTTTGTCAATTTAATGTCAACATTTCCAATAAACATTCTTCTTTCTGTTCTTTGGTCTCGTAAAAATTCTTGTTCTGTTTTAAGCACTTTAATTTTGCATTTGCATGAGTCAAAATCTTTACACTTGCATGTCGATATATCAAAAAGTTTCTCACTTTATTGTCTGAATTGTTCTAGCTTCTCTAAACACTTTTTATTATGTACGGACCCAATGTTTTTTTTTTAAACTCCGAAACTTCACAACATAGTCTTTAATCAATCGATAAATCTCTTGTTCACTCACCACTTGTAAAGAAGCATTTTGCCAAATGTTTTTCACTACAGATATAACTTTTTTAGAAACATCACTTACACTAGTCTTTGCCATTGTTCTGGTCTTTAATTAATTGCCTGTGCCACAAATATGCTCTCATAACATCGCTATAAGTCGGAAGTATGGTGCACTTAAGTTCTGTTGGTGCTCCAAACACCTCGCATTCAATGTATTTACGTGTATTCGGCATTTTCACACAAATAAAAAATTACGCGTTCACTAAAAAAAGTAAATATAAGTTAATAAGACGTTGACTCCTCGAAAGTGTCGAGACAACTAATCTTGTCGGTACAGGAAAGGTAGACTTGCGGCGGCGTACGTGATATTGATATAGGTGCGCGACACTACTTGCGCATTTGCACGGTTGAGCTTAGATGAATATGTTTCGATGAATTTGTGAGTTTATTAGTGGCAATTTTTTTTATCAACACAGCTATATAGAGGAGAAAGTCAAGATAAATCACTCATTTAAAGTTTATGAATATTTTCATAATTTTTCCAAATTTGACCTCAAGTAGGCACCTGAAGATATTATCCCAGAAAGCCCAAATTTTGTATCATAAATCTATATCAACTTGACAACTTTTGGTTACCCAGGACATATCACATTCGAGAAAAAAAAATTCGGCCCACCCTAATATACACAGTGAATCCCAGAAGTAATGTCTAAATTTATTTAAAATGCAGCGTTGTGATTTTTGTAAAAACGACCAGACCCGTCGATTTCAATTTCTTAATGTGGTTTTATTTACGGTATGTTCATGTATATAGGGTAGCCCAAAAATAACTTACGACGATCAACTTTATTTTTTCAAATAGAGACATGTAGTTTTATTTCATTTTTGAATTTTGCATCTAATTCTAGTTTGTTTCTTGTACTATATGCTATACCTAAACTCAACAGTTTTTAATAATATAAAACTCCTTACAACTATCGAAAAATGAATATCCTTGACAGCCTTACCCACACCTTGAAATAAATGCTCCTTTCCTCCTCTATCAATTTTACTAATTATTTCCACCTCCTTTTATCTTCCTCTACCTTCCTCTAGGCTTCTAGTGCATCAGTTTGAAGTCTGTTGTAACGGTATTTAATCGCTGCCTTTTCCTCTCCTTATTTGATCCCTCCCGTCGCTTCAAATAGTGATCTGCTAGTAGCATACTCTTTGCCATGCAGCGTCCAAGCCACCTACTCCTTTTATGCCTGGATACCCATATACGGGTTAGGGTGGAGTGAAAACGGCATCGAAAAAACAAAATTCCATAAATCAATTGGTGGAAAATTTGCTGAATACAATGCTCTATCCAAGAAAAGAAAACGTGACTCAAAACGTTGTCATCTTTCACTGCCCATTTGACCTTGGAATTTCAAAAGTTCCAGATAAATATTTTTTATTGCTGTAATGTAGCTCTTCGCTTATTTCCATCAAAAATCTGAAATTAATGAATTTTTGATGGAAATAACCCATCGTGGAGCTAGCTGCATAATAATCGAGTTACACCGCCCTCCCTACCTAATATGTATTTCTGTACACATGTGTTACATTAAAAACTTGAAGCTATTGACTTTTTGTCTCGAATACTGGCAAACTAGCTCAAGAAGCGATTGGTGCCCTCATAAATCCATCCCTTGCTGTATTTCCACATACAGTAACTGACGCTTTTGTTACTACACTCAGTTCCAAGAAAGTGACGCACCTAATTTTTGTTGCAACTTTGAAGCTTTGTCATTTCTGAAGAAATGGACCGATTTTTTATATCTTTCCATTTGTTGGTAGGTAATTCCGTTACCTTTAAGAAAAAAATAAACTGGTAGACATTTTTTCAAAGCACTCTGGATGATAATGGAGAAACTCAAGCCATGTTATTTTCTTAATTTTTGACTCACCCTGTGCGTTAATCAAGTAAATGTATAGAAAGCGCTTACACTCTGTATGAAAGTCGCTACTTTTACGAGCATTTTAATTTTTTGTTCATTAATTTATCTCTAAAATTGTCCTAATTACAGATTTTTTGCTGAAACCTTGCATATTATCAACTTTATGAATTTATCGAGAAACAGTTTTTAAGAGATACGAATTTTAAAAAACATTTTTATTAAACACATAATTATAAACTAGGATAACTGCTTAATACCGTGTATTGCCTCCCCTAGCAACTCTAAGAACTTCTAATCTACGCGGCATACTAGAAATTAGGTTTCTTATCGTTTCCGTCATTTCAACGAAGTTCCTTCTAGCAGCACGATGTTGTGGCAATAATTTGGGACCTTTTGCAGGTCTCCTAGCTTTCAAATTAACTTCGTTTAGACATCGACATACCGTTTGCTTACTTATCGTTACAGCCCGAATTTGGCGAAGATCTTGCTGAACATTTACCGCAGCATTTAATCGATCACGTAATATCCTCAATCTCAAGAAGCGATCATCCCTTGGAGAAGTTTTTCGAGGGCGACTAGAACCAACCCTTCAAGCAGTGCTTCCTGTTTGTTCGTACTTGTGGATTGCTCTACGAGCAGTTACTTCCTGGACATCCACTGCACTAGCGGCGTAACGTTTACTACGCCCATCGTTAACTAAAGTAACTAATGCTGCTACCTGTTCTGAACTTATTTGAGGCATTTTATGTAATTTTAGCCACTAAAACTTTTATAATGACATTGACTTTTTTAATGACACATCGACAAAGGGTCAAATATGGAGTAATTGCCATGGCAAGGGCAATTGTTTTTTTAAAGGCAATGTGACCCTACAATAAATTACATTTGTGGGATAAACGTAAGGTTTCAGCAAAAAAGCTGTAATTCGGACAATTTTAGAGATAAATTAATGAACAACAAAAATCAAAATGCTCGTAAAAGAAGCGACTTTCATATAGAGTGTAGGCGCTTTCTATACATTTACTTGATTAATGCACAGGGTGAGTCAAAAATTAAGAAGATAACATGGCTTAAGTTTTTCAATTATCATCCAGGGGGCTTTGAAAAGATGTCTACCAGTTTATTTTTTTCTTAAAGGTAATAGAATTACCTAGATAATAAAAATCGGTCCATTCGTTTAAAAATGACAAAGTTGCAACAAAAATTAGGTGCGTCACTTTTTTTGGAACTGAGTGTAGTTTGATACACCTTTCCACTGCTTGCGTGCGTGTGGCATGGATATTTAAAAATTTCAATTTCCGCTGGAACATCTAAAATCATTTCTTCTAGTTCTTCATTGGAAATACGTTTGTTACGGGAGGTTTTGTTATTGTTGTCGACTGCCAGTCAATCATATCTATGTAGTCTTTAGTACCAAAATTAGAAGTTCTCAATTTGAATTCCCGTATTTCTTGTTGGTTTACTGTATTCCTACACTTCAATAATCTTCTGATACCTTATTCTCTCACTGTTTTGCGATCAGCCAATCTGACTAAAATACCCGTTCCTTTGAATAACTGGATCTATGGTTTTTCTTAAATTTTCTGGTAAAAATCTTGATTTTTCTATCATACCAAATAGATGACATGATCGTTGGATTTTGATTGCAAGCCATGTGGCGGTATACACTTTCATAACATATTCTGTTAGGATACTCGGATTTTGTGATGGTTTCGCTGTGAAGACATATAATCGTAAGACCCGGTTTGTGGTCGTAAGCCAACTGGAATGAGCCATTTTACCTGTGTTCCTTTTCGACAAGTTCAAAGAGATGTAACCTTATGAAATAAATTTCATATAGGTATTGTTGATCGGTGCTAAGTTGATCAGCAGTGATTTCAGGCAAAGTAATTTCTATCTTTTTAAAATTTGTAGGTTGTAAGGTCTCACATTTTTCTACTCGCTTTCCTGTCTCGCTTCAAAATCCTTTTCTCTTAACGCTAGCTAGTTCGCATGCAGTAGCCAAACAAATCATTATATTCAGCGAAAACTCAAGCTGTTTACTAATTCCATTCTTAGAACCGGTATTTACTGCTGTACCATCACAATCTATTGCCTGCAAGTTAGAAACATCAAAATCTTGTTCCAAGAAGTTTGCTTACTTTACCTCGATGGCGCGAAGTCGGCGTCAAAGAACATGCAGTATTCTTTCAAGGTCGTTATATTGGGTTGTTATTTGGTTCTATAAGCAATTTGTAATAATTCTTTTACTTAAATATTCAGTAATTATAAGATATTAGTGACAATAATTCAAAACAATATTTTTTTTTTTAATATTGGGAAAATGCCAGTTTTTAAAGATGTTTTGGCAGTAGAAGTTTTAGGTTGATTGACCAGAGATTTTCTGGGTGGATACTAGTAGTAAAAGGCAACATTTCTACACATAAGCTTAATGGAATTATGAAAAAAAAATTTTCGCTCCACACTCCTAATATACACATACATACCTAATCTAGTTCTATAGTCTCAGAGCGCTTCTGTTCCCATACCTTGAATCTTTCCTCTTTAGTTTGGGTTAGTTCAGGTTAGTCAAAATCCAGGATTGAGCTGTTCCATCATAATATCTCCTTTAAACTAACATTAATTTTTAAAGAATTTTGATACATACTATACGAGAATAATTATTTTTCTTTGATCTACATGTACATTCCCTTAATTTCCAAAAGCAATGCAATTTTTAAACACTCCAGTTATTATAAAAATAACTTCGGCGTAATAATATTTATCTGCTCACCCCTCTAAAGCAAGCCGCTTTGACAATATAAACATTCTCTTAAAAAGCACTTTTCACATTTTCTATGTAATAAAACGCTTGTGTGGTCTTATTAAAATTCTTCCTCGCCAACTTAAAATAACTGTCGCCTCATCTTTTTAAAATAAAATGCTCAATTTTGCATCAAAGCTATAACCCCAAAGCTGAAAGTTTGGTCTTCATCGCATTATGCACGGCATAAACCTTGAGATCAGGGAGCCAAGAATCGATTTCTTTTTTGATATGGGTTCTTTTGTTTTATTTAGTATGGCGAATTTTCCAGCTATAGAATCAGAGTTTCAGGAATGGAAATTATTTAACATATAAATTTTATTTTAAACTAGAAAGACACATTATAATACAAAGAAAATAATTTTAGGTAGTTGAAGAACACGTTTCGAGAATAGTTAAAGACGTCATCAAGCATTTTCTTATAAGCTGCTTTAATTTAGTTTTAAACTTATTTTTTCTTCAAGCGTCAATAAACTTGACATTTCTTACTAATTTTTTGACGTTAAAGTTTTGCTTTTTTACAGTAGACGGTTGCTATAGGCAGCGGAAGTAAAAGTGTGTGTGTCATAAATAAATAATGTTGAAAAATACCAGAAATATTGGATATTTGTAAGTACAGTTATTTATTGTGGCCCCAGAAAAATTAACACAAGGTGTTGCGATGTTGCGATCCTGACTTGTTTTTGTATTTTCTAGCGTTAAACCCTCCGTGGAACCACTTGCTGTTGAATTTGTGTCAATGTTAATAGGGATTGGTTCAGTAAAATGAGGTTGCAAAACTTTTTTTGCAATATCTTTCTTGTTTGTCATCGATTCCTTGATGTACCCTTCAGCTACACTACTAGATTTCCATCCCCCGTGGCGCTTTAAACACGTAATATCTGTATCAGGTAATTTTAAGAAAACTGCAGCTTCCTTAGGAACAGTACTTATCTTATGAATTCTCAATAACATGCGACAACAGCGACCATTTACAACTTTTAAAAATAATCTTTTTTAATTCATGCCTTCAGGGCGGAATGATGCATATTTTTTATATATGCTTATATTGTTCCCCAACAATAGTAAACGATCGCGGTTTTCTAGTTTTACTATCAGGAGTTCTTATGTGAATGGCAGATTCTAAGCCTTGTATGTCATCAACGGTCATTTTTACAACTTCTTCACATCGGCATGCACCAGAAATACCAATAACAAGTACAATCTAAAAATACCATAATATATTTCATAAAAAAACTTGTATTTTTTGACGTAATATCTAAATTTACCTTAATTCACAAAAAATGCTTCTGATTAGGAACTTCAGATGGGAAATTTTTAAATTGTTCCCTGGTAAATACTTTAGCTTTTTTGGGAGTGTAGCGTTCATTTTGCTTCTTTAAATAAGCACATAGCTTCAAAATCTTGCCTATGTATATCCCTTGCCTGATGTTTAGCATTGACCTTATCAAAGAATAATATGACCACATTGTTGAACTTTTCATTTTTTGTTTGGTCGCCAGTTCAGAGAAATACGCCAAGAGTACATTTTCAGAATTATTATTTTTGATGTCTTTCTCATTACACCATCTCTGGAATCTTTTGAACGCAGCTTCGTAAATACTACCGGATTTGTGTTGGCAACAAATTCTCCACGACATCTGCTGCAATTTTGGCAACCTCCGGGGGCTTACAGGTAAATTCTGATTTTGAAATTTTTATTTAAAATAAAGTGTTTGATTTAAAAAAATGGTATTTTTAAAACGGGAAATTAAAGGTTGGAAATTGCTTTTAATAAGATTCACTGACACTTGTCAAATCGAATTGTGCGTCGGTATGAAACAACACAATAATAAAATAAATCCATAGCAACGCTAGCAGGTAAAATTCGAAACTTCACACCAGGGGCATGTCACTAAAATACGAGAGTAGGGCAACAAGCAATTTATGGGCAGTTCATATCAGGGGGGCGGGAGGGTTTGACATATCTGCTAGTAACTTTTGGTTTTCTTATTTTGAGTTAAGATTTCATTAATAATCTTCGCTAATCGAATATTTTTAATAAGTTTTAATGATTTAATTGGATATATAATTAATTTAAGTTCATACTATCATCATTTTCGGTTAAAATCTTACAAAAACATTAAAAAGCTAGTGTTTTTTTTTTCTGCACCACTGATTTATTTTATGACAATAACAATTTACTTCTCGTTCGTCTAGTCTTCTGACGCGTTTGTGATTTTTTCCACGACTTTTTTCTTTATAAAATGGGTTTAATTTGATCTTGGAATGAATTAGTGGGGCTTTTTGGTAAGTTTATAGTGATATCTAAGTCCTTAGTTTATTTTTTCATGAGCAAGTAAGTTCTTTCTTGAGATATTTTTTAGCTGAAACTTCGCTGTCGACCATGCTTTGGGATTGATGATTTTTGGAAGTATATTTATTGTAAGTATTATACTAAAGTAAGTTGATAAGTATAGTTTTAGATTCACAACTTTCTAATAATGATATTTTGAAGTGTGTCTGGGTAAAAATGTTATTAATTAGTTCCTTCCTTATTTTTCAAAACTGGTGAGTCATTTCTGTTTACCTACCTTGCTTGCAGTTAAAGTATTAATATTTTTACATACACCTACACTTTCTCTTATGTTCGACAGCTTGTAGTAATCTTTATTTTTCTGTAGCTTGTAGTTTCTAATAACTGTCTGTGAATGTATCAAAATACTGATATCACTTGCATAATATAGTCGGCCACTAACTGAATTAAATAAATACTCACTTAAGTACTTACTGCATTGCCGTCTATAAAATACAAGTTTAGAAAATGTTTTTGGTTTAAATACTATTAAATTAGACTGTGTCTAGGTACAGGACAAACATTTTGTTTGTAGTTAAACATTGGATATAATATGTTTACCGTTATTGATATTCTTTAGTCTACTTATGTTTAGGTTAGTTCGGTTTATTTTCAAAAATACAGTTTAGCCTGAGATGAACTGGAGAATGAAGTTAACTATAACGTATAGACCTGGGCATTAATGAGTTAATAAAAAATTAACATTTAATAAATTAAAATCCAATATAGGAAGAATAACATAGGTATTATATTTTTTCCATGGATTTGTTTGCAAATTTAGTGATAGGTATGAAGAGTATTTACTGGAATATGTTCCTTTAATTGAGTTTTACTTGTTTTCGTACAGTATGGAGTTATAAAGTAGAATATACAGACAGTGTCCTCGAATGTAGTCCTTGAGAGTGTAAGCTTTTACGTGTGTCTCGGGGAGGGTACAGCTGATACCAGCATTACTACATTGCACCTGCTATGCAATTTATCTGGCCAATGTTTCTCTCCTCACTCTAATTGGGCAAAATATAAAAGTTTTCGTACCTATTGTACCTTATATCCTAATTGAAAATAATTTTTTTTTCTGTTTCAGTCTAACCATGCTCCTAGGCTTCCTTAGCTGTAATAATTATCAGTAAGAAAACCTAATTTCTTAAAAATATCATGACTTAGTGTTGTATATTGTATTCTTAAATCATATGTAGGTATCTTTTTAATTTAAATATTCTAAATAAATATATTTTGATCATATTTTCTTTTATTATGATAATTCACTAGAGATTGTTGTTTTATAATTAAAAAAACAGTAATAAAAACAATCAATGTGTAATAAATTTTAAGGTTTTGATTCAATTTGGTTGTAACATTACTATATAATTGTATTCCAGAAGATATATTTTTAAATTGGTTAGAAATTATCACAAGCTGCTCACATTTACTTATAAGGCGAGCAGCTTGTATATTCCTGCCAAACATATATCTTTTGAAATCCAACTGTAATGTTACAGTCAAATCGAATCAAAACTAAAATTTATTTAAAAATTATAATATATTTTTAAATATTCCCGCGCATTTCTTCAGTCGGTATGTCAGATTTCTATAATGCCATCATGACATTATCGGTAAAATATAATTATATTTTGCCGGTGGGTTAGCCATGCAGTTGGTTCATAGATGGCCCATGTTTCGAAACTTTAACATTGTTGTAACATTTCTCTAACCTTTATTGTTCTGTGCTTCACACTTTTAAATGAAGGAAATTTAAAATTTGTAATTTTATCTTTCTATATTTTAACGGCACGACGCTTGAAGAAAAAATAGTATGTTTTATTCGTAGTAAAAGCAACTTGTTATGAATCGTCTGTAATTGCCGGACTCACTTTAATCGTCCGGCAAACTTTCAGACTCGTCATAAAATGTATTGCTTTTACTCCTAATATAACAATATAATATTTAAAACACAGGCCTACAAAGAATTTTCGTTTTTATCAGTTAGTTTTAATGTACCAATCACCAAATCAATCGTCGTTTGTTCCTATAACGTTTTTTTTTTTCTATAAAATTGTCATATATTTTTTATTATATAAAAATAATAATTTGCTGAATATTGTTTTTATTTAAGAAGCACCGCTAATACTGCAGTTTAGTATTAATAGATGAAATACTGACGGGAAATCCCTTTAGTCGGATTAATCTATTAACCAGATTGGAAAAAAGCCTACGGGTGACAGGAAATCCCTGAATTTTGATGAGTGCTTATGTAAATCAGGGCTTCGAATAGTCCACATTTAGTTTAGGTGCATATTACTTAAATGTTAACTTTAGTTTTTGTTTCGGTAAAGTAATTTGTTGCAAAAATGTTCCGTCGGAGTTGCAAAAACAAGCCTGATGATTTTTGTTACCTTTGCACTTTATTGTGAAAAGTACAAGAGAAGTATTACCTACTGACTTTGTTACAAACGCTTATTTGGCATAGTTTAAAGTAAAACTCGGGGATCAGGATAAATCGTGGGCACCGCATGTTGTTTATAGGATTTGAGAAAAACCTCTAGGGCACTGGATTAAACAAAAAAGGAAAGCACTATCCTTTGGAATACCGATGGTGTAAACAGAGCCCAAGACTACAAATTATTGTTATTTTTGCCTTTGCAACAATAAATTTAAAACTCATTGTGTATCCAAATATTAGGTCGACAATCAGACTAGTGCCCCATAGTGTTGATATTCCTATATTTGTGGCACCAAAAGTTTTACAAAGTGTTATTAATATTGATGAAGATGACGAACCGTTAGCTATTGCGGAGACTGATGCGTTTCAACCTTCTTCTTCAAGTCAAAATGTACCTCAGCTGTTCTTGCAACAAGACCTCAAAAATCAAGATCCAGATTAAAACATAAACACTTGCTTGCTCCAGGTACTAAGTTTCATTGGTATCGCAATCGCGAGAATGAATTTGTCGAATATTTTGTAGAATATGGACCACTTGTAAATTATAAAAATGTAACTAGCCTACTTAATGCGCTTGGTGCTTTCGAGTATAGACCCGCTGACTGGAGACTGTTTATCGACTCGTCAAAACGGAGCCTTTAGGCAGTTCTTTTATATAATGGCAATTTTTATGTTTTTGTTTCTGTAGGCCAGGGGTCCCCAAGCTACCGCTCGTGGGCCAAATCCGGCCCGCCAGTGTCATCAATCCGGTTCGCGACAGCTGATGGCTTATTGTTGTTATTGTTGTTGCGATAGGTTGAATAAAAAAAACACAGAATTATAATAACTCGGTTTTATTAACTTGCTAGGTAAAGCTTAATGACAAGTATAATACTAACAAATAATTGAAATGAGTCGAACTAACATTGTAAACATATATAAAATACTAATGAGATTTATGTAATTGTTATTTTCCACTGACAATAGTTTTTGTTGTGGACCAGTTTTACTTGTACCAATTATTAAAAGAAATTAAGATGCTCATCGGTTAACTTAGATCTACAAACATTCTTTACGTACTTCATTTTGGAGAATATTTTCTCACACAAGTAAGTAGTACCAAAAACAGAAAACAGCCCAAGAGCAAATTTATACAAATTATCAAATTGTGCCAGAGGAAGACCCTTATAAAAGTCCAATAAAGATGAGTTTTTATATTTGTTCTTAATTATATCTTCTGCGTAGATGAATAATTTTTAAAGTTGTGAAGCTAGGGTTTCAATGTCGGTATCAAAAGTGTTTTGAAAAATCCTAATTTTATTCGCAATGACATCAAAGTCTGAGAAACAAGTATTAAAATTTATATTCAAATCGCTCAAGGCTTCGATTGCAGAATCGACGGGAAACTCAGTCTTAGTAGTGTGGCTGAATATTTCACATGTTTGACAATGTGTGAAATATTTTTTAAGCAATTGTGATTGAAACAGTATTATTTTCTGCCAGAACCATTTAATATTAGTGCGTAAATCAGGGAGAAGCTGGTTTTCTCCTTGCAACCTTAAATTCAGTTCGTTCATATGTTTTGTCAAATCGACGTAGAATTCTAGCTTCCACAGCCATTTGATATTTCGTAATTCGGATGAATTACGATGCTTCTAATTCAAAAATATTCTGATCACTGCTCGAAGTTCAAAGGAGCGCAGAAGAACTTGACCGCAACTAAGCCAGCGTACGACAGTATGATATGATAAATAATTTTCTTCAATATCTTTAGAAATTGCGCGGAATTCTCGGTGATTCAGCCCAATGGATCTGATGAAATTAACATATAATGTGACTGGTTTTAGAACTTCAGACATATCCGAATATTTCCCGCACACAGACTATTGATGAATGATATAATGAAAGACTAACGGTTTTGAACCACCATCACTTTCTACAGCCTTTCACACAAGAGCGACCACTCCTTTATTTTTAGCACACATGTTCTGGCCTTCATCAGCTGTAATAGATTTCAAGTTTTTCCATTGAAGGTTCTTTTTAGTAATAGCATTTTTCAACTCCCTTAAAAATATCTTCACGAGCAGTCGTGCCGTAAATACTATCAATATCAAGAAGTTGTTCATACACTTCATAGCTTTTATCTACTCCTCGAATAAAAATCAACATGTCCATTTTTGTCAGACACTTGAGTTGATATATTTTCCGCGATGGCTCTACCCTCTGAGCTACGGTGCTTGCTGACAAACAGACAGATTTAAATAAATTTACCTTTTCAGGGCATTTCTTCGGCTAGTGCAATTACACATTCTTTGATCATTTTTCCATCGGTGAATGGTTTTCTACGTTTTGCGATTTCTTGTTCAGTATTGAGTTTCGTAAACGAAGATTGCTGCGATTTCAATCCGCGCCTCAAGGCTTCAAGTTTTTCTGTCCGCAAACTTCCAGTATATTTTGAGTCATTCTAAAACGTTTCGTCTCATAATGACGTTTAATGTTATGTTCTTTGAGAACGGCTATGGTTGCATTGCAAATCAAACAGCGCCTTCTTACTAGACTTAATTACGAAATATTGAAAGTTCCATAGATCTTTGAACGTTCTGAATTCTCTGTCTATTTTGCGCTTCTTTTCCATACTATTAAATCACACACAAAAACAACAAGTCAAATCAAAATACTGTAACGAAGATGTTTTTTAAGCACGTACAAACACGCTTTAAGAAGTTACGCCCTACTTTATTTCACAACGCACAGATTCGCTTCCTTCTCATTCCCTAAGTGGACTGCACAAAACAGATAAGAGGTTAGAATGCAAACTACGTAGAAAACCAGAGAAACAAAGATTCAAGTTGGCCACCAGTCCACCCCGAGCGCTACGGTAGGAAATTTATTGCGGCTGGCGGGTAGTTCAAATAACTCGGTTTCAAATTACTGGTTTACTCTTTTAAACAATATTTGAGATTTTTAAAGACGTTTTATTGCTTTTTGAGTTAATTTACTCTTATATAACATCTATTCACTAAATTTCAGAATTTATTGAATGTATGTATTTTATATCAAATTATACCAAAAAGTCAATAAATGTCATTAAAAACCAAATATTGTTGTTATTTATGAATGTCGATGTAAATAACAAACAAAGCTTATAAAAAAAATTTAAAATTTATTTAAACTTTACCATAAAAAATAATGTGAACAAATTCTGACAAAAATTGGTATCGATACAATAGAAATACTTTATAACTACAAATAAGAAATGTTTTGTATAAAATACACCAAAGATGTAACTAATAACGGTAACGTGACTAAAATGGTTCCAAGTGTTTCATGAACCCGGGTTTGCTTGAGGCAAATAG
This sequence comes from Polydrusus tereticollis, assembly GCA_963920685.1. Classification (NCBI taxonomy): domain Eukaryota; kingdom Metazoa; phylum Arthropoda; class Insecta; order Coleoptera; family Curculionidae; genus Polydrusus; species Polydrusus tereticollis. The sequence goes on along the minus strand of OY987331.1, from coordinate 109,368,063 downwards.
GTGAATTCTTGACATTTGGGCGTTGGTCCAAAAAAATATTTGCTTCATATCAAAGCCAGGTCTTCTAGTTACGCTACTGACTATTAATAGTAATAATATAGCAAAATAGCAATTAGCTGCTTTTGTTTAGCACACTTTCTTAGTTCAAATAAATTCAGTAAGTTACTTGTCAGTTTTGACCCATCTTACTTCCTGCCTTGCTTTTCTCTTAAACTTAGCTCAATCAGGTGGTAAAGATGTAAACAGTTATAGCCTCTGGTAGAAGGAAAATAATAAAATGGACGAACAATTATTGTGACATTTAGTGCTGATACTTTTGGCACTTATTAACTCATTTGATAAACAATTAAAATAATCAGGGTTTTAAATGTGCCAATCTCAATATACAGGGTGTTTTTTAATTGAGTGCCGATACTTAAGGATGTGAATCCTTGGGTGATTTTAAGAAGAAAAGTTAATATTAACACATGTCCTAAACCTCTTCATTTTTGAGCTACAGGATGTTAAAATTTTTAAAAAAATATAACTTTTTTATCATAATTATTATATCACTCTTAGATATTTTTATGAAATTTTGTATACATCTTTTATTCATTAAGGAGCACTTTTTGACTTAAAAGATTTTTTAAAATTATTACCAGTGACGTCCGTACGAGGTTTGAACTGAATATTTTTTAAGAAAAAAATGGTACGCCACTGATTTGTATAAAAACCAAACTTATATTTAAAATCCTCATTTATTTTTGAGCAAATTTGGTCCATAGACTTACTTTCGTACGATGCACCGTTTTCGCATAAAAACAAAAAAACTTTTTTTCCTTCGGTTCATTGAGACTTTCTTTCGATATTTTGTTGAAATTTGGTAAACAGCCACCATAAGTGGTAACACTTTTTTTGGTTTTTATTTTTTTATGCCAGAACGGTCCCTCGTACGAAAGTAAGTCTATGGACCAAATTTGCTCAAAAATAAATGATGATTTTAAATATAAGTTTGGTTTTTAGAAAAATCAGTGGCGTACCGTTTTTTTCTTTAATAATATTCAGTTCAATCCTCGTACGGACGTCACTGATAAAAATTTAAAAAAATATTTTAAGTCATAAAATGCTCCTTAATAATTTAAAGGTGTGTACAAGATTTCATAAAAATATCTAAGAGTGATATAATAATTATCACAAAAAAGTTAATTTTTTTAAAAATTTTAACATCCTGTAGCTCAAAAATGAAGAGGTTTAGGACATGTGTTAATATTAACTTTTCTTCTTAAAATCACCCAAGAATTCACATCCTTAAGTATCGGCACTCAATTAAAAAACACCCTGTATACAGGGTGTTATGGAAATGACTTATTATTTTTTAACCCGTAAATATATAGGTCGAGACGAATTGGGGAAAAATTGCTATAAATGGCGCTCGAAGCTAGAAATTCGAGAAAAATGCCTTCAAAAATTTAGGTCCAAAACACCTACGCGCCAATGACCCAAACAGCTGATTTGGGTAATTGTTTACTTTAGTGCAAATGTTGAATTTTTCGCTAAAATTTCGTATATAGGCTAATTAAGGGTAGCTGATCACAATTTTCCTTTTGCGTTTAGGCGGCAAATGCACTGGTTTTGAGAAAAAAAATGTTAAAGTTTTTCTAACTCACCGGTATGTTATTTTGCATGTAATCCTAAAATGTTGATATTTCCAATAAAATATTACTTGTCGGAGTCATAGTATACACTTCTGAGTTGAAATAAACGAAATATGCCACAAGGAAACTCTGAAAAACGGGATAACTTGTAAGCGAACAGAAAACTCTACGTTATCTGGAAAAAGACGGGAGACAGCTCACTGACAGCTGGCCAAAAAAGCAGAAGCAAACTACACCCATGTTGTCAGATTGTTAGTGTATTATAAATTGCCTATACTCTTCAATTCATTTTTATTAATTGAATGAATCCTATTGGCTCGAGCTAGCATATCATTCTCCTGGATGGAAGCCATTAATAATTACAAGAAAAAGAAGAACAATCTGGCAACGTGAGTGCAATGAATCTGAAAAGAGACGGTTCTACTTTGTCGGCGTATTAACAACGAATTTAATTAAATTTGTGCCTTTTCCATTGTTTTTTTGCGAAAATGTTGTTCTTATTTTATGAACAGATAGTTTGGTGAAAGTTTTATCACATATTTTGAAGGGAAAACCATAAAATCTAGGAAATTGAAGACATCCTTACTAAAGAATACCCTAACCTGTAAGTGAAAAACTTTTTTTTTTTCTCAAAACCAGTGCATTTGCCGTAAAAACGCAAAAGGAAAATTGTGATCAGCTACCCTCAATTAGTCTATATACGAAATTTTAGCACAAAATTCAACATTAATTGCACTAAACTAAACAATTACCATTCCAGCAGTTTGTCTTGTCAAAAACACATGTGTTCAGGGGCATTGAACTATCATGGAAGGCGCACATAGTCCGGTTTTAAGGTATTTTACAAAATTCAAAATACTTCCGATTTTAGAAAAAAAAACTATCAAGTGTAACTCTAGACCACCTCAGGAGTGGCCCCTTAAAATATAATAAGTCATTTCCATAACACCCTGTATTTGAAGGTTTTTGCACATCAGAAATCATGATTATTTTTATCGTCTATCAAATGAGTTAATCAGTGCCAAAAGTACAGGCACTAAATATATTTTCCTTCATCCAGTAAACAACTTTTTATTACAGAAAATAAATTTAAAAAAATTGACATAAAAAAACACAACGGTCCAGGTACCTATATACTTGTGTGTCCATCCAGGTGAAAAATGTCTTGGTCAGGTGTTAAATCTCGTAGCCAGATACAAGATGTCTTAGCCAGGTATAGGTCAAATGTTGCAGCCAGAGTTAAATTGTCACACAGTATTTGGGCTTGATAAGGTGTCCATGCAATAGAAAAAAATGTTTATGATTAGTACTAAAATGACTAATAGACTGAACAAAACATAATTATTTTTTAATTTAATCTGAGAAACTGAAAGCAGTGAAAAAATTAAATAAAATATAAAGTGGAATGTGTACAATTGTACATGTACATGAATGAGTCAAAAGTAGAATGGATACGTTTAGAGGACTAAACGGAATGTTTCGGACTGCCACTAAAAAATAATTGAACTACCAGGTTCTACAAAATGTGGAATTAATCCTAAAACATCAGGTGGTAAAAGCTCACGGACAGCTTTGAGAACAGCATTCCAATTAAGCCTTTTAAAAACTGAGTTCTTAAATTGACATTCATTGAAATAATTTTCACAAATCCTAAAGTTTTTGCACTCGATATCAGGATTAATATTACAATTATTCTTTCACACTTTTAGTCTTTCAACATCAGTAAGAGGAAATGTATAGAAATGCTTATTGACACAATTAGGGTCAGATGACGATCTAAATGCACTCTTGCAACCAGGATATTTACAGTAAAACTTGATTTTGGTTATTGAATGGGCGACACAGACCATTATAGATACTGATAGAGGCAAATAAGGAGCATACACTTAAATAAAACACTTAAAGTATTAAATGTCAAAGAACAAAATGAAAAAGTTACACGAGGCTGAACATTAAAACTCGTTCGGCATGACTTATCATACAGTTCTATTTGCATTCGCTTGGGCTGTCGATATGTACCTCTTCTATAAACTATGGTTGGTAGATCTTTTTGAAGAGTATGCTAAAAATATTAGGAAAGATCCAATTTGAATTTGAAAATTCAGCAAACCTAACCTTCAAAGCGTAAATTTTACATTTAGGTTACATACCTGTGATATAAAATCGCCTAACAATCCTATAATTCTTCAAAACTAGTAAAACGGCCTGTAAAGGATTAAAACGGTAAATTATGATATAAAAATTAAAAAAAAAATCAAGTTCTTACCAACAATTCGTTCGGGGGTTCACATTTAATTTATATTATATATATATATATAACTATATAAATAAAATTAAAACGGTGCTGGTCCTTGGAATTTGGAGACCCCTGCTGTAGGCGATTTGACCCAATTAAAAGAAACTTATGAAAAACTTCTTATGAAAATGGGGTACAGAAATTTAAACTAGTTACTATGCGGCGACTTCAAAATTTTAGGCCCTCGGGCATTCCGGATTTACGGAATATTCATGTTTTTTACATAAGTGGCATAATAAAGCTAGAGACCAACACTGGGTAAAGCGAAATTTAAAATACGTGGCAAAAAGAATGCTCTTCATGAAAGTCTAATTGATCCTAAAAAAGTATTATTACCTCCCCTGCATATTGAACTTGGTATAATAAAGCAATTCGTTACAAATATAACTAGGATGTATTTGAACTGAAATAAAATATGTTCTCTATTTAAATATTAATATCCAGTCGGAACAATTAAATTCAAATGGATTGACGTGAACCAAATTTTAATTAAAACAAACATTCACGCACGAATAAAGGCTCATTAGGTAATAATTTGTGAATTGAGCAAGAGTCGAAAATTGGTAAACAAATTTCGCGCAATGCTTAAATTAATTTGAACTTGGATTATGTGCTTACGCATAGATATAAATTTATGGTTAAATAAATCTGGTAATTATTGCTGACCTAAAAATGTAAATTATTTCATATTTGATTTAGGTGAATTGAAGTAAGGTAAATAATTTTTTGCGTTACTTGTTTATTTTTATTTTATAGCATACCATGATATACAGACTCTTCGGAAATGGCATGATATATACAGGATGATCCATAGTTTAGTATTGCACAAAACATCACCAATCACGTATTTGAGAAATCACACATGTCCACAAATAATAGTTTTGAAAAAAACGAAATAGTATATTACAATACGAGACGGAAAATGTTTCATTGCTGGTCGAGAGATTATAGTTTATCGAGACCGCAATGAAATTTTCCGTCGAGGATTGTATACTATTTTATTTTCAGCCATGAATTTATGATTCAAGTAATATTTATAGTAATATTCATGATAAATAGTAAGAGAATACTACTTGGCAAGTGGTAATCATTATATGACATATAAATATGTATACATGTGAGAACTTTGTTCTCAAGCCACTTGCTGAGACACTATACAATAAGGATTAACCAAATTATGCTAAAACAGCTATTCTCTGGGCTACATGCCCCAACGAGCGCTGAATTAAATAGCACAATTTGGCGTATTTTGACTAACACTGTTAGTACTAAAATACAGACTCAGATTGCAGAAACTACCGGGAAAGAAAATAATGAATCTTTATTTCCAATGATAGGTTGCTACGCTGTTGCTACCTGTAGACCGGTTTCGAACTCTTTGGTTCTCGTCAGTACAGGGCAAGCATGACAAGCGAGCACACCTACCATTGGAAAATTGAAACACCCTATAGCCACAATATTGTTCTGCCTAGGCAGTACAATACGGGTGGCGCCAAAGTCTACAGGTAGCAGCAGCGTAGCAACTGCTATACTCCACCTGATTTGAAAGAAGCAGCGGATAAGATTGAAGAAAGTCTGCTACCTACAAAAAGTAAGCTACGTTATGAGAAAGCTTTCAATACATTCCAGGCGTGGTGCAGCAGCAGAGGAACAACCAATGTTACATCAGAGACCGTTTTGTTGGTCTATTTTGGTGAGATCTCTAAAGAAAAAAATCTTCCACTTTATGGGCTACCTACAGTATGATAAAAAGTATACTGAAACTTAGAGAAAAGGTCGACATTTCCAAGCATTCAAAACTTGTGGCTTTTTTGAAGCGAAAAAGTGTAGTCTTTCGGCCTAAAAAGTCAAGTGTTTTTTCAAGAGAAAACATCAGAGATTTTTTGGTTAAAGTACCTAAAGAATTTTTGTGTATGAAGATTGCGCTTATTGTTGGAGTCTCGGGAGCATGCAGGAGTGATGAACTAGTAAAGATGAAAATTTCCCATGTTAATGTTTTGCAAGAAAAGGTCGTCATCGAAATCCCTGATACGAAGACAAAATATATAAATAGATCCTTCATCATAAGTGACCCAAATTGGATTGACGTCTTTCAGAAATATGTGACTTTGCGAAACAACATTCAAAATGACAGGTTTTTCGTCTAATGGAGAAATGGAAAATTGCATAATCAGGCTATTGGATATCATTCAATCGCGAGTTTTCCTCAAAAGATAGCTACTTTCTTGAAACTTCCAAATGTAGGGTCTTTCACGGGTCATGCTTTTCGACGAACAGCCGCTACTTTATTGGTTGATAATGGAGCTGATGTTTTGCAGCTAAAAAGACTCGGCGGATGGAAATCGAGTGCAGTTGCGGAGGGATATGCAGAATCCTCACTAGAGAACAAACGAAAGACTGCTAAAATGTTATCATCTTCCTCTAAAACTGTTGATTTACCAAGTATTTCAAGTGAAGCTGCATCGCAAGAAATACGAATTTCAAATCAAACTTCAAGAGGGTTTAAAAATTTCTGTAATAAGTAACAATGCTAATTTAACAATTAACTTGTATAAATAAAAATATGAATAAATAAAGAAAGAATCGGATAGTTCCTGTGTTCTTATAAGACCTACTCAAAAATACCGGACAAGAAAATGAGGATTGAAATGTATTAGGATGGAAACGCATTTTCCGTCCTAGGATGGAAAATGTGGATCGGAAGTAAGAAGGCAGAAATGTGACATTTTCAAATTTCTAAAAAGACAGGAATGTCAATATTACATATATGGCTGAAAATAAAATACTATTTTATGCAAAATCACTTCATACATCTGGAAATATACTTTTAGGGTTTGTGGAGGTATGTGAATACGTTAGGAATTGTACACAATAAGTTAAATATACAGCTTCGGTTGTATCAAGAAAAGCGTAAAATGGCGACTGGATATGTGTGCTTTTTAAAATACACGTTTATTTGACCAGAACTTTTTAATAATTTATTTTTATCTTATCGACAAGTTATTTTAATGGCCACATAATTAAGTAAATTTTAATATTCAACGTCTTCATTTTGTCCCCCTACTGTTGGCCATAAAAATATTTCTTGATAAAATTGTTTATCAGTTCTTCTTGGTCGCCAGTAAATCGTTCATATTTCTCGACGGATATCATTCATCAACATATCATCAACTTCGTAGGGAAAAGGTGTGATTTGCGTAGATGTGTTGAGTTTAAATTCATGTTAAGTGATATCATCGGTGTAGTTGAGAGCAAGGACATAATCTTTCTTGTCTTCTACAGCGTGCCCAGAAAAGTTCTAGACCTATGGGAATTTTCTTTATTGTTGATTTTACGAAACAAATTATTCTTTATAAAAAATTCTGCTTAATGCGCAAATAATATTGATATATCAAAACTTAAGATATCATGTACAGGGCGGCAAAAAAATATAGAAACACAGAATTACGTTAAGAGGGAAGTACCCTCAATTTTTATTTTCAAGAAAACTTTACTAAGGACTACGAAACGTGGTCAGATACAATTTTTCGTTGAAATATTTTAATTTAGAAGGTACCAACAAAAACACGTTGAGCATTCATTACCTCTTGTTGGAAACCAATTACGTAAGAAAATAGTGCGAGATTATTTTATGTTTTAAAATCAATCTATCTGCCTATCAGGAATATTAAAAATATTTAATTTCCTTAGAGCAAAAATAAATTGTGAATGTGACTGATAAACAATATTTTAGCAATTACATGATAAAAGTGATCTAAAAACAGATAGTTTAAAGTGAAAAGTTATGTCTCCACATGTCCCCCCATCTTTTTCCTTGCAAACTATAGTACGCCTTGCAATTTCTCTTGCTGTCGCCCGTATCATATTGGGAGTGCTTTCTTGGACACAGTTTGTTATTACTGCTTTAAGATGGTCAATATCCTGAAAAGGTCTATGCCCATACACTATTTCTTTTAATCGGTCCCATAAAAAGAAGTCCACAGGTGTGATGTCAGACGACCTGGCTAGCCAAGGAATATTTGAACGTCTGCCTATCCCAGGCCCGGATTATCCATAAGGCATATTAGGCACTTGCCTAGGGCCTACGAAACGCGAAAGGCCTACGATTCTAAAATATAATAAAAATAGACACAAAAAAAGGATCAATACTGTATTCTACAATTACAATAAGAAAAAGAGTTCACAGACACAGAGACAAACTACGATGTGATACAATTTCTTGGTAAAATAAGGGCGTGGCACCCAAAAAATTTTCGGGGCGTATTTTTTTCCGCAACCCGTTAGTGAACCTCCCCGAATTAAAATCTAAAATTCACCACTGGTGCCTAGGGCCTACCAAACCTTTAATCCGGCGCTGGCCTATCCAACGGTGCAAAAATACTTCATTTAAATACCCAGTTACTGTGTTAGTACTATGGCATGGGGCTCTATCATGTTGATACCAAATTGTACGTCTTATATTTAGTGGCAGTTCGTCAAGAAATTGAGACAACTGGTTCCTCAAGAAGTTCAGGTGAATAGCAGCATTTACTTTTTGTCGGAAAAAGTATGGTCCAACGATCCGATTATTAAAAATGCCACACCAAACATTGGTTCTAAATGAATATTACTTACGGCATTCGATTATAAAATTTGGATTGTTGTCACTCCACTAACGGCAATTTTGGGAGCATATTACGCCGTTGGAAGTAAACATGGCTTCATCTGTAAATAATATTTTTCTTGCAAAAAAAGGATCAACTTCACACTCGCCTTGGAACCACGCGCAATATAGGAAACGGGATTCAAAATCTCTAGGAAGACGCGTGTGAATGTATTTCGGTTTATATAGATAAAATTTATTTATTTTTAAGCAGTAGACTTTTTAACGTGAACTGGAATAGTTTTTGACAATTTTCTTAAAAAAATTTTTGGGTGTTTGATAACCGCTTGCATTACATTGACTTGCTTTTCTTCTGTTGTGGACGATTTGTTGTGTTTATTCTTAAATACGTTTTCGACGGAACCAGTAGCTTTAAATTTATTCATTACGTTCGCTTTAGTGGCGCTATATACCATATTGTTAGGGTGTCTAGTATTAAATATGAGTGCGGCCTCCCTCATAGGTTGATAGTGATCTCCCACGATAAGTACTATTTCTATTTTCTCCTGCAGCGTTAACTTCACAACCATGACGAAACTAACGAAAAACTCTTGTTAATAAGTCGAAAAATAGTAAATGATTTTTGACTAACATGTCAATATTCGTTACTATAGTTGTTGCAAAATTGTTGAAGGTAACTGTTAAAGAAATAAAATAAAAACATATTTTTCAAAGGCTTTATGTTGGTACCCTGTAAATTAAAATATTTCAACAAAAAATTGTATCTGACCACGTTTTGTAGTCCTTAGTAAAGTTGTCTTATAACAATTTACTCTAAAATAAAAATTGAGGGTACTTCCCTCTTAACGTAATTCAGTGTTTCTATATTTTTTTGCCGCCCTGTACATGATATCTTAAGTTTTGATATGTCAACATTATTTGCGCATCAAGCAGAACTTTTTATAAAAAATAACTTTTTTTCATAAAATCAACAATAAAGAAAATTCCCACAAATGTCTAGAACTTTTCTGGACACGCTGTACGTATATAAAACTCAATTTTTTAAAAATACTGAAAATTTTGTAACGTTTCAAAAGAACTAGCCATAGCCTAAATACATCTAAATAAGAAAAATATGAAAATTTTGAACGCGTAAATAAACAATTGCGGCGCTTTGTTAGCTCCCCTGCACCATTAAAGCAAACTTTGTTTTATTTAGTTTTATATCCGATATATGTGCTTTCTGTCGTTCTCGATGTAATTTATTTTTCCCCTTTGGATACTTCCGTTTATCGGCTTGTTACGATGTTAGCAAACAGTATTAACAAACTTTATATATCTGTGTTATCAAATTACCAGTTACGAAATATCCTGTGGGAAATCAATGCTGCGCATTAGGGTGCTTTAATGGAGTATTGTATTAATAATTCAATTTTTACCTGCAATTTTTTGTTTGAAAACATTGTTAAACTAATGAAGTGTTTAGCTTGTGTTATTGCATTATCCTCAACTTCTTTTACTTAATGTAAATATGGTGTAACCAAAAATATTTTTTAAATTGATATTCTATTCCTACAGAAACAGTTATCTATGCATCATACTAAGTAATTACAGAAACTGACTTTACATACAACAAATTTACTCATTAAGCCCCAACGTCGCCGTCGCATAAACGAAACATTTTAGAATTTTTTTTTTTAAATATATGATTGAATGACATTGATCTTTTTGTTGCTATAATTTATTCCAAATATAATATCAATTACGTTTTTATAAAATACGTCGATATAATCAGAAAGCTCATTTTTTTGCAAATTTATGATGCGGAAATTGGGGATTTAATTTACCATATTTTCTTCGATCTAATTGTCCGACACAGAATACAATTGGATTTTCCCAATTACCAATTCATATTGACCCAACCTTTAATAAAAGGGCAGAACATAATATTTGACAAAGCTTTTATATTTTCTGCATACCTGACCTTTATTATTATTGTTGGGTTTACGCAGCATTGGGATTTCCAGTAATTCGGCGCGGCGCCAATATGTCGCGCCATCACCGACACCGAGTAGTGCCGCCTCCTTCCAACACACGGGTACGGAGACGTATTAGGGTAGTCACTTTTATGTTGTAATTCAGAGTGGATGGTGCTAATAAAGATCACTTATGATTATAACAGATCGGTGTTGATTAGTGAAGTGAAGGTTTAAATAATATTGGCCGAAGTAAGTAAACTACACAATTTATGTATAAATAGTGTATTATTTTATTTATTTGGCAAATTTATTTCTAAAAGTAATTCTTTTATTATAGTAATGTCTTGGAAAAACAAAAGACCTCTGTTAACCGTTGAGCTCATGGCGATATTGAAGCAGGATAAAGATTTATTGCAGGCTGATACCGTTGATGCCGTGTACATTCCGCCGCCCGTAGACGAACTTACAGACGAAGACGAGATTGACGACGACATATGTGGGAACCAGCAAAATTTACCACATGTTGCTGGGACCTACGAAGCACAGACATGTCAGTTTACCGGATACTTCCAAAGACTTAGACGATCAATCCTTACCACCAAGTTCCAAAAAGGCTAAGGTTTCTAAAAAAAAACCATAAAAAATCAGACAATGAAGACTCTTCCCAAATGAAGAAAAGAGAACCCAATCCATACAGCAGAACCAGAGAATGAAGAGAAAAATAATTTGGAACGAATTGAAAATGAAATTGGCGGTTTTTCGAAGTTTTTTCATTGTACTTCAGTGACGACGTTTGGGAAAAAATAATTTCTCATTATGCAAATATGCTGCTGATAATAATCACCATTCATTTGAACTTGACAGAACTAGCCTAAAGCGATTTTTTAGCATACTAATTCTTTCGGTATATCATACGTTACCAGCTACAAAGTTCTATTGGTCGAAAGATTAGGACAAAGAAATAATGTTTGTTAGAAAATGTATGAGTGGAACAGATTCGATTCTATAAAGCAAAATATACATTTATCAGATAACGATCAACTTGATGAAAACGACAGATTTTCAAAACTAAGACCTCTTTATGATTTGATAAATGAAAAGATAATGCAGTTTTGAGTATTCTCTCATAATCTGTCTATCGATGAGGAAATGGTTCCATATTTTGGACGACATAGTTGCAAGATATACCTCAAAGGAAAACCAATTAGGTTTGGCTTCAAACTCTGGTGTCTATGTAGTTCCAATGGTTACTTGTGCAAATTCATACCTTATGGTGGAAAAATAAGCACTTTTGAAAATGAATTAGGACTGGAAGAAAATGTTGTACTGGAACTATTGTCAGTGGCTCAGCAACCATCTGTTTATTGCGTATTTTTTGACAACTTGTTCTCTTCCTACAAGTTGTAAGATTCTTACCTAAAAGTATACCATTAATCTGGCGTCGAAGAACTTTTTTAGGTGAAACTAAATTTTCGTGTCAAAAGTATTCTATTAATTTTTTTTTACTATCATGTCATTTTTTTTTACAATCAAAACAAAAACAAAAACTTAACAACTTAACAATTAACAAACTTATTAGAAACTGGTACAAATATGAACAACTGGTAACAGTAACACAAGTTATTTACTTTGCTGAAAGAAAATAGCTATTTATGCCATCAGTTACGAAATGCCTAATTTTGTGTAACGCGTGAGATTTTTGCGGAACGAACGAAGTGAGTTTCGCAAAAACTCACAAGTTACACAAAATTTCATTTCGTAACGTATTGCATACAAGATTTTTTTCTAATTTTGAAGAAGGTAATAAAAAAATAAAATTTAATATAATTGATAAAAATTTGGAAAACATAAATTTAGTTTTTCTAATTTTGACATATAACTGATGGCATAAATAGCTATTGTTGCTGTTACTTCATGTTAGTTGTCAGTTTGACATTTTGTAAAAAAGTCTAGACGGAAGGTTTTTATCGAGATTGATATATTTTTAGTTTTATTTTTAAAAAATGAGTCATTCAAGTTCTGAAGAGCTACCAAGCGATATTGAAGAGGCAGCAGGTAATGCTCTATTATCAGTAATTCCCAAAAAGTCAAAGGCAGTTTATGATTTGGCATACGAAAAATTTGTTACGTGGTGTGATGAGAAGAAAATTAAACATGTTAATGAGAAAGTTTTACTTGCATATTTTGAGGGTAAGAAAGATCTAAAAGTTTCCACATTATGGACACTTTACTCAATGTTAAGGTCTGAACTAAATCTGAAAAGGAATATTGATATTAAAAAATATACAAATTTGGTAGCATATATTAAAAGGCAAGCGGACGGGTACAGTTCTACAAAGTCAAAAGTTTTTATTAAAAAAGATTTTGCCAAATTTTTATTGGAAGCTGATGACAAAGAATACTTAATGGCTAAGGTTGCAATGATAATTGGAATGGCAGGAGCATGCAGAAAAGCAGAATTAACATTTCTTCCAGTTGAAAATGTTATAGACGAAGGAAGCCATTTTCGTGTTGATATCCCACCTTCAAAAACAAAAGTTATACGGCAGTGTGCAATTACCACTGGAGACATTAAAAATACGAATCTTGTTGAAATATTAAGAAAATATATTAAGTTGCGTCCCCAGATTCTTAAACACAACAGATTTTTTGTAAAATATGCAAATGGAAAATGTACCAGAAATCCTGTGGGAATTAACACATTTAGCAGTCTGCCAAAAGTTATTGCACAATTTCTTGGTCTTTCCAATCCTGTTCTATATACTGGCCACTGCTTCAGAAGAAGCTCTGCCACTTTCCTAGCAGACAGTGGCGCTGATCTTTTAAAATTAAAGAGGCACGGAGGTTGGAAATCTAGCTCTGTTGCGGAGGGATATGTTGAAAATTCCATGAATAATAAAAAACTTATAGCGCAAGAAATATTTGGTGAAACATCTAATGCAATGTGCGTCGCTTCCCAAATAACAGCAAGTTCGAGCAATGAAAAAAATATGTCGTCGGGAATTAATTTGAATAATTGCAATAATTGTGTTATCAATATTTATAATAAATAATTAATTTATAATTTATGTTTTTAACTTGTATTATAACAGTTTAATAAATAGAATAATTCTTTTTGTCACTAATTTTGAAATACATTTTTCGTCACCAATTGCATAAAATTTTACTTTATGCAACTAGTTACAAAAAGTAAGACATTTCATAATGTCAATCAGTTTTAAAAAGTGTCACTTTATATGTCAAAATTGAAAAAAGGGTTTTACGCGACTGGGACAATTCGGAAAAACCGTACATGTAATAACACAATGGAAACTGTGAAAAATATGAAGAAAGAAGATCACGGTACTTACGATTTTTCTTTTGACAATGAACAAAATTTTTGTTAATTAGATGGAATGACAATTCTGTGGTGACAGTTGCAACCAACCACTGCGCCATTGAACCCATAAAAGGCGCAAAAAGGTACAACAGAAAAGAAAATAAGATGGATTCAATTACTCAGCCAAAGGTTATAGCCGAGTATAATTAGCATATGGAAGGTATTTACTTACATGATAATGGAATATCCAACTACAGAATCAACGTAAAAGGAAAAAAGTGGTGGTGGCCCATCTTTGTAAATTTAATTGACAGCGTTATAGTAAATTCATGGAGAATATACAATTTGGCGAACCACTTAAAAATGTCACAGTTAGAATTTAAGTCTTACATAGCAACCACTCTAATGAAAATGGATGAACCAGTTCTCGAAGATAATATTCAAGACGCAGATATGGCGGGACCAAGTAACCAACGAAACTTCCCTTCAAGACCAAATCCAAATTATGGATGACCATCTAGAAGCGCATTACCCATTGAAATTCGGTTCGATAATGTCGGTCACGTGATAGTAGAGGAGGAAAATAAAGCAAGAAGAAGATGAAGACAATGCAGAAACAACACTATATATATATATGTGTGCTAAGTGTCAGGTACATCTTCACGCAAACTGTTTTGAACTATTCCACACTCAATAATTATTTTTGTTGTGCGAAAATCCCAACGTTGCGTATACGCAACATTTTATTGTAAAAAAAAATAAAAAACATATTTTTTTTTAACTTGATAAACAATTATTTCAATATATGTTTACTAATAAGATACAGTGAAAAAATCAAATCCTTCTTTTTTTTCTGACCCTGGGAACTAATGGGTTAATAGCATACCAATTAAATTCTGAGCCTACAGCTACACTTACATAAGTTATTAGAATATTATTATATGTAGGGTTGAGCATTTATGCAAGTTGCACATTTTGCATATTTTGCATATTTTATGCAAAAATTAGAATTTTTGCATATTTTTTGAAAACTGGCTTATGTATGCTGATTTTAAGTTATTTCGCGCTTTGATAAAAAACCATTAATCTCTTGTCATGAATATTCTATAAGAACTTGAAATAAATGATTTGATTACTCTCTTTGTTAAAAGTAATTTAATACTTGACCCAAGACACACATTTCTCTTCAGACAAATAAACTATTTTCGTCTGTGTTGAGCAAGCCTAAGTTTTGCTCAATTTGGTTGCAGGTTGCATGCGAGAAGAAATTTCAAATCGACCAACATGTGAAAACAGCTTCCCATGCCACTAAGGTACGAAAAATAAAAGTCCCTGGCGAGAAAGTGCAATTATCTTTATCCAAATGTTTTGAACCACCCTCTAGAAAATTAAGTGAACAAGAAGTGTTCAATGAAGATCTTTGCCGTGCGCTGGTGGCATCAAATATACCATTGGCAAAATTGTCAAATGACAATTTTCGTTCGTTTCTACAAAAATATTGCAAAATTAATATACCAAGCCAGACAACTTTGAGAAGAAATAATATAGACTCTTTATATTTAATGGTGCTGACAAAAATAAAAGAAGAAGTTTCAAATAATTATTTTTATATTTGTATGGATGAAACCACAGATTCGTCTGGGCGTTATATGGCTCATCTAATAATTGGAGTTCTTACCGAAGAATCTCACTCAAAAGGATTTTTAATTACCTCCAAGCAGTTGGAAAAAACGAACGCTTTTACAGTGGCTAGGTTTATACAAGATGCATTGGCGCACTTCTTCCTTCCTGATGCTATTCCCATTGAAAAAATGTTGCTTTTTCTGTCAGATGCTGCGCCTTATATGATTAAAGCAGGACAAAATTTAAAAATATTCTATCCAAAGATAATTCATGTAACTTGTTTGGCGCATGGTATTAATAGAGTGGCAGAGGAAATTAGAAAACACTTCCCACTACTTGTGAACGAATTAATATCAAACATGAAAAAAATATTTCTTAAAGTACCACTAAGGATTCAATACTACAAAAAAAAACTTCCTGGCGTCCCACTTCCCCCTCAGCCAGTAATAACAAGATGGGGTACCTGGTTGGAGGCAGCTTTTTTTATGCTGAACATTTTATTGCTTTGAAAGAAGTAATCAGTGAACTATCCGACGAGAAGTCGCATGCTCTTGTTGATGCAAAAAAGTTATTTGAAAATAAAATATTGCATCAACAGCTCTCATTTATTAAAAGCAATTATACCTGTGTGCTAGAAATCACAACACAATTAGAATCAAATAAGTTATCCCTAACTGAATCTACAAACTCTGTTACACGTGTGGAAACATCTTGTTACAGTGTGAGCGGAAATATTGGGGACAGGATTAAAGAAAAATGTCGAAGTGTTTTGCAGAAAAATGACGGATTTATTTTTTTAAAAAGTGTAGCTAGGGTACTGTCTGGTGGTTTTGTAGATAATTTTGAAGTAGATCCAAATATACTAGTTAACTTAAAATATGCTTCAATTACTTCCGTGGACGTAGAAAGAAGTTTTTCTGTATACAAATATATGTACTCGGATAGAAGGCATAAATTTCTAATTGAAAA
Source organism: Polydrusus tereticollis (assembly GCA_963920685.1). Taxonomy (NCBI): domain Eukaryota; kingdom Metazoa; phylum Arthropoda; class Insecta; order Coleoptera; family Curculionidae; genus Polydrusus; species Polydrusus tereticollis. The sequence continues at coordinate 109,351,661 of OY987331.1, read as the reverse complement.
TTTTGAAAAATATTTGGTTGTTTATTGTTTTCATAACATTATATAGTTACGAAGCTTAGTATATAAACATGTACCCTACCCATCTGTTCAGAAATTAATGTAATGACACCTACTTTCATTTTAATATAGTACTTTGATTTTCTAACAATGTGTTTTATTAAAAATTTATTTGGCATATTCTTATATTTTATATGCATATTTTGGCAAAAAGACTTGCATATATATATGTGCATATTTCCTCCTTTTTGGTATGCATATTTGCACAAGCTTAATTATATGCATTCGTAAAGTAGCGGATAAATTTAATAAAAATTAAGAGGGGAGATTGTAAGAAGACGCTTGGACCCGTCAATTTGTATTTTTGGTTTAGAATTTCTTAACGTTGCAGCGAAATATGCAGAGTATATCAAAAAAGGGATATAATGTCTTCGTTTGTTTTTTAAATGGAAACGCCAAGTTTCAATCGTAGAATTATAAAGGGCACATATTTTTATATATGGCAAGGTAAATAAGGGTACTGGTTACATAAGGAAATTTTGAAGAAAGTTGTCTTAAAAATTAAAAATTTGCAAATATAAAGTAAATGTTCGAATTGAACACCGTTGACAAACTGTTTTACCTGCAAAACATGCAACACGTCACGAGTATTGTTATTTTATTTACTTACTTTGTTGTCAGTGTCACAAAAAGTTAATATTGTACAGGGTCTTCCAACGAGGACTGAACAGGGGCTCATTTTTGAGCTTCCTTGTATTTAAAGAAAAATCCAAAATAGCCAATCGATGTACTTTTTCCTGCAGAATTCAAAAATGAAACCAAAAATTTATTTGAACCAGAAACAAAAGAGTTACGCTATGGATAAGGTGTTTTTTAAATGGAACATAGCTTCTTTTATACGATTTTTGGAACGAGTGATTTTTTTTTGTTCGTTCTGATTAAAATATTTAATATTGTGACCGCTATTTTTATTAAATTTTAATGTTTTATCCAGTATAATTTAACTTTAGCCTGTTTGAAACATACACTAGGTAATCCTTCAAAGTCAAAAAATTTGACAAATTTACTATAATATTGCCGAAATGAAATATTCATTAGATGAGAGATTGCAGATTGTTATCTTGTTCTACAAATGCCAAGAAAATGCAAGAGAAGCAAGGAGAAGATTTATTGCAAATTTTCACAGAAATATATCTATGCTTGGCCACCCAATAGTCCCGGTTTGTCAATATTAGGCACATTTCTTTGGGGCCATTTAAAGAACGTGATATATAAGCAGCGAAACCACGATATTGAAGAGATCATGCAGAAAATTGTGAATGAATTAAATCGAAAAATATCTGGACCTTCTCAGGAATCACATAATTCCTTCTTGCAGAATGGTTTTACCGGATGTAAGTTATGACATAAACGAACAGGTATGGTTCAAGGAAGATGGAGCACCTGCGCATTATGTGGCAAGTGTTAGACAATACATAAGCGAACAATTTCCAGGACGCTGGATAGACAGAAGAGGTGCTATTGGCTGGCCAGCGCGATCCCTGGACTTATTCCTACTTGAGTTCTTTTTGTGGGAACACTTAAAGAACAAAGTCTACGTCCAAATTACTTAGACTCTTTAGAAGTCAGAATTAGTGCTGAAATTTGGGATATTCCAAAACACTTCCTTTTAAACGTTGTAGACGGGTTCAGGGATCGACTGGCGCTCTGCTTAGCTGAAAATGGTGGTAATTTTGAACACCCGATCCACTGGAAAGGGTTCACTAGTTTATTATTCCGATGTTAAGTTGTTCAATTTTCTAGGCTATTTATTTTGTTATTATAAAGTTTGTTACAATTTTAAATAAATAAAAATTCAGAGTTTTTCAGTAGAATCCAAATATGCAATCATATTATTATGCAGGGTGTTCCATTTAAAAAAAGTAAGTTGGTCTCTATAGCAACCAAACCAGAAATAACAGAAAAAATTCATGTAGGTAGAAATGTGACGAATAATTTACTGAACAACTTTTATAAAGGTCGCTCTTTCGTATACGAGGTGATTCAAAAGTTACAGGTATTATGCGCGACTTTTTTGCCACTCTGTATATTTTATATTTTATTTATATGATTGACTCATTATACTGATTAGACTATACTCACTAGACTTTCTAGCACTGGGGCTTTTTGGGGTTGGAACAAATTTTGACCTCAACCAGTTTGTTGTTGCAGATTTTATTGAGAAGCGCTTCAAGCAGCTCCAGATTGTCTTCTGTAAAGACCTGTAGATTTATTGTTTTTCACTTCCTTAATGGCGTTCCAGATCTCATCCTTAATTTAAAGGGTTTCCGAGAGGTGCTCTGTTTGTACTGGACCTGTAAGGTCTCGACTGTTATCGTCAGTAAAATCTGATGAATTCTGTCCACATGCTGGATTGCTTTTTAGTTTCTAATATTAATATATTATTACTGTCATCCAGGGTTGTAGACGTTCTATTTTTGTGCACTCCTGCTATCTCTTTTCATTTTGTGTTTTCCACAGGTATCATGCCGTTGTTGAAGTTCTTTCAACTGTTGACATTCCTGCTTTATCCATTCACTTTTTGCTGCTCTTATCATAAATTTAATTATTTTGAGTGTTCTTTTGTATTCCTCTGGGATTGCGCCTTTAAGTTTTCGTCGTTCGTCCATTAGTTGTAAAATCGCCTATGTCGTCCATGTATTTTTAGATCTATTACTCTCATAACTCAGTTGTCTTATGCAGTAGTTTTTATTGTCTCCCATAATTTGCTTTCCTCAAACTTGGGGTTCTTTCTCCATTTTTTGTCGTTGGTTTAGTTCTGTTTGTATCCCCAATTTCTACGCCTTTATTTTTTAGTTTGTCAAGATCCAGTTTTGGGTGCATCTTTTGCCTGTGGACTACAGTTCTCTTTAAATTTATTTTTGCCAAAAGAAGCACATAATCAAATGATACATCTGCTCTTGGGTAAGTCGATATCCTGACAACAGAGGTACTGAATCGTCTATTGATCCGCGTATACTCAATTTGATTTCGGACTATATTGTTTACTGCGTAATGTAGTGATATTTTGACCACATACTCTGTAAATCCTTAAATTTTCTATTAATTCTGCGCGGAGTTCGGCATGATTGTGTGCTGTTGTATTTTGTTGATCTAAACATCTCCCCCAAATGCTTCTCTATACCATCTTTAGCCGGTTCTTACTTTATTTTATTAAAATTGGTTGCATGATAATAAAGGAAACTTTTTCTTAAATCGATCCTTATGAAAGGTTTTGTAGAGTTGATAAACTTTCTCAGTATTCCAAGGTCCGCCAGAGCATTCTAAATTTCTAGTCTTACGCAACTCTCATAAAATTACCTAAAATTAACGTAATATCTTGAACACTATGTTTATGGCAACAATAACCTTGGAAAATATAACAATCACTGAGTTTTAAGCCACATAAAAGAATAATTTGGCATTATATTAATTGTCGTCATATAAATTTTAAAGTAGGGATCGTGTTTTCAGCATCATGTTGAGAATAAAGTACTTACAATTACAGAACTTTACTTCGCAGGTAATTACTAAATTATAGTATATTTCAGAAAGATGTAGAGTAATAAAAGCTCATTAGGTATGCAAAGGCACTACAGAGTGACCCAACGAATATTTAAGTCACGTTCATAATTTGGCATTGATTTCATTGCAAAATTCTTTCGTTTCATCAAGTGCAGGTAGTACCACCCGGGTTTAAGTCAATTTATGGGTTTTACCTATTGTTATCCATTCACAAACACTAGAAATGGTGTAACCAAGGCGTGCCGGTAGGATATTCGTAAAAAGAATAATTTTATTTCAACTGAATAAAAATGAGGCATTATGTAGATAGTATTAGCTACACTTATTTTTTATTAAACATTTTTAAAAAAATACATTATACAGAAATTAAATTATACTCGTAAAAATTATAATAAATTAAATTATTCTCGTGAAAAGAAATAATCTTATTTTAACAGAATAAAATTTAGGCATTATGTACATAGTATTGGGTACACTTATTTTTTATTAAACATTATAAAAAAAATACAAAATACAAAAAATACATTATACAGAAATTAAACTATAAAAAATCATAATATTCTTCGTCATCTGAGGAACTGTCATATCCTGTTGACGTTATAATAACGATCGATCAGGTGGTCAAGATTCCACATTTTCTCCTCTTCCTTAGTGACATAAGTGACTGCTTTTCGCCAGTTCTCTGGTGTCACCTCCTTATAATGGCTTGATTAAACAGTAGCTTAACGTTTTTAATTTTGAATGTCGTGTTGTGTCTTGTTACAAATCCTTTCACTTGCGCCCATATAAGTTCTATAGGATTCAGTTCACAATGATATGGCGGTGTACGCAGCACAGTTACACTATGTCTTTCTGCTATATCTTCCACGGCATATTTCATAAAACGACACTTGTGTAAACTTGCTATAGCTAATAGTTCCTTCTTTATCAAATTATCTTTAAATTTAATACTTTTGGTGGTTAACCAGTCGATAATTTCTTGCTCTCTCCAAGATGAAATTGGAGTCTTATCTGTGCGTCGTGAATGATAGCTTGCGTTATCTATAACTACTACTGAATCAGCTGAAAGATATTTTATCATTTTACCAAAATAGTCCTCAAAAACATTCGAATTCATGTCCTCGTGGTAATCTCCCGTATTGAGAGACTGAAAGGTTAGCAAACCTTCTTTTAAAAATCCCTCCTCGCTTCCAATATGGATGATTATTAGTCTCTTTCCTTTACCTGAAGGCACCTCAATACCCGTTGGCAGGCCTACCATAAAAGCTTGGCGAGCACTGGTTATATTTTTGTCTTGCCACAATTTTGGTACTATATAACCTTCATTAATCCACGTCTCATTAAGATAAAAGATTTTCTTCTGCTCTCTTCTGTACTGCTTTATACTTCTCAAGTATTTTCGTCGCCAGCAAACAATTTGATTGCTTTCCAGTAAAAGTGATTTACGGTTATGCTTTTCCCAGACAAAATCCATAGCTTTTAAAGTGGTACATGAAAGTTTTTTAGTTACAAACGGAATACTGTCATCCTGGCCGAGCTCCGTTAGAATCTGATCTAAGGTGGGTATTTCTTTTTTAAAATAAAAAGAGTGACCTTTTCTTCGAACTACACTTTTGGTGTCTTCATCAAGGACTTTTACTGGTCTGCCTGGACTTTTCTTGGGAGGTTCCACTTGACCTGTTGTCTTTATCTATAGATATAGATAACAATCTTTACTAATATATTATTTTACAAAGGTTTATTTTCTCAATAATTGACACAAACTTTCAAGCATTTACTCGAGGCACTTTCAAATTTAGTAAACTAAAACCTCCAAATAGAAAAAATATTTTAATGCTTCGTTTACCCCACACCAGCAGAATAATACAATCTCTATAGCGAAAATCCCCGAAACGACAGAACGTGATTGAACGGCATCCATCGGCATAAAGTATTCATGGGGTTGAACATGAACAGTTGAGCAGCCGCCGCGCTGTTTAGTCGAAATTAGATTTAGTAACGCGGCGAAGCTGATGCATCGGGAAACCGGAATAGTGCGGTAAAATATATTTGTTGGTTATATTTTATTTTCGATGGGGTGCGTTAGATTTCGCAATATGTTTTTTCAGTCCTTTTAGGGCCATATTTAGATTTGGTATTGGGTTATCTGGGGAGGTACTCTGTATTAAATTTCTTCTATTTTTAAGAAAAGCAACAAGATTGTTATCGCTACAATTAAGTAGGTATATAGGTACTGACTGAATAGGCAAATATACAATATGTACAGGGACATTTTTTAAGTGTCTCATCCGATTGACGATTTTCCTGCAGACTATAATAAAAAACAAATTACATATTTCTCAACAATTTTCGACAAAGAACCCCAATTTAATATCAAAAAATATGTAGGTTCACAAAATTGATAGATATGACGCTATTTTGAATTTTTTTAAATTACAACCCGCAGAAATAACCACACGAGTGGTACGATACGATACATTCGGAAATACAGTTTATGGAACTAAATTGAATTGCAAGGCACAGAAACGTTTAAAAACAAATTAAAGGTGACAGATCGAAACGAGGACTTTGACATCAATAGACAACTCTCTGAATGCCTTTTGTCTCTATCTAGCACACTAATTTGAATTCGAGACGTATTGCGCAACCCCGCAGAGTCTCTCCCAGTCCGCAGGAGCACGTCAAAATGACGTCATATTCTGGTGACTTATTACCATATGTGTCGTGACTATATGACGATAATATGACGTGAAAATTACCTCCTAATATCACAGACCGATGACGTAAATATCTCACGTCATTTTTACGTTTTTAAATAACGTGACTTTCACGTCTTAAAATATTTTGTATTCACCAGTAATCCACGTTCAATTGAAACTACTAAATACATTGTGTAAGCGTTTATTAGGGGTAAGTATATACTTCAACCAACGAAACTAAAGCAAAGGTAAGTACCTACTATTAATTGCAGGGTATTGCTGCTGCATGACAAGGGATTTCTTGATTTCTAGTATTGTACTTATGTTAGTGGAGTTTATAGACGAAATCTCTAATTTTTAGTGTATTTGTGCTTAATTTTCCAGTAAAATTTATCTTTTGTTTATTTTTGCATATCCTTATCGCCATGCTGGATTTATGAAATACTTTAAACTTTATCACTTTATGCACTTTAAGGCCATTTTTAGGTTAACTCAAGGGTGTGTCTTGGCAGTTCAACGAATATTGAAATTTTAAGAAGTTGGCCAACAACTGTTTAAAGTAATCTAAAATGTCCCGTCATTATGGGTACTTTAGGTGGTAAATACACCTAAAATACCCATCAAGTTAACCTAAAAATGGTCTTAAAGTGAATAAAGTGATAAAGTTTAAAGTAATTTATAAGTCCAGCATGGCGATAAGGATATACAAAAATAAACAAAAAAAAAATTTTACTAGAAAATTAAGCACAAATACACTAAATATTCGAGATTTCGTCTATGATACTCCACTAACATAAGTACAATACCAGAAATCAAAAAATCCTTTGTCATGCAGCAGCAATACCCTGCAATTAATAGTAGGTAGTTACCTTTGCTTTGGCTTCATTGGTTAAAGTATATACTACCACTAATCAATGTACAAACACAACACTACCTAGACCTACTTATGAAAAGAATGGCGTCAGCGTCACAGAAAAAAGCTTTAATACGGATTTGCCGCTTACTGCCCGACCCGCGAGTCTACGCTCGTCGGCAAGGTTGCCAGCAGGGTAACATTAAATTACTGGCAAAACTTTTCTATATTCCTGGCAAACATAAAATAGCATTTTCACTACACTAATAATATAGTCAGCACAGTGTAAATTTATTATTGTTTTTGCTTGTACCTTAGCGACTGATTATTATTAACAAAAAATGTCAAACTATGAGACATGATGAATTGCGTGGATAGGAGTTCCAGGAGTTCCTAGTAAACTGGCAATCCTGTTCATCCTCGTTGCAGATGGCAAGATGAGCTGCGCGCGCAGCCAATGAACGATTATGAGGCGATTATTCTTTTTTTTGCGTCAGCAGAGAGAATGTCCTGTAAGTTATTTTAGTTTTTAGGTGGAAATAATAAAAAAATACATCACACCAAATATCACCAAGTAAAGTCGACAATATGACGTGAGTTAACTGACGTCAAAATATCGTCGATTTTTGGTCGACTGACGTCTATTGACCGGCAGTCACCAGATACTGACGTCATCTTGACGTGCTTCTGCGGACTGGGATATTATGTTTTTGTTCACTTTTAAGGCAATAATAGATAAAAATGGTGTGTTGTAAATCACGTTTCTTCTTGATCGTTTATCCATGACACATCGGCAAGGAACGACCGTTTGGACTGTAATTGTTTTTTCAGTTATTTGCAAAACACTATTTTTCCACAAAAAAAAATTAATTCGTATTGGCTTTTACTGAACTTTTGCAATTGTTTTAATTAAAACGTTGAAATCCCACTTAAACAGTGTTTTTGGCTGTTATTCATTTATTTAAAGTTGTTTTCCCTTAAATTGACTTATTTTGTTTTTTATTTCAGCGATTTATCCAAAGAATGCAGCAATGATCCATTTTTGGTTTCCCTGAATGTTTATTAACAACACTTTCAGGGATATAGCCGCCCGCCATCCTTACTGGATCACCCTGTATAAACACCCTAATTTTGTAAAAACTTTTCATTTAGGATTCAAAAAATGTTGTGACTTATGAATCATGCCCTTGATTTTGATTAATTAATTTCATACCTACCACAACAAACATTTAAACAAGAATAATTAAAAACGGATTTGTTTTGAAGGGTTTAGAAGTCAAAACCTTTATCGGCTCGACTATTTATTTACTGTTTTTCATTTTGCATTATTAATGTGACCTAAAAATTATTATTTAATGTTAAAATTGCTTTTTCTTCTTGCGAAGAGCTAATATTTTTAAATATTTTTCTCATTTAATTAACTCTCAGACACGAGCATTGAATGCTTTTGCTAATTTATTTTTTTCTTTCCCTGCTCTTAAATATTATTTCTTTTATTCAAAACGAAGTAATTTTTGTTAAATAATCGAAGGCCGTAAAAAAGCGGCGACAAAGTTACATTTTAACTTAATTTAATTTAAACGGCATAAAAAACGCGCGATTGTTGATATAAGGACGAAAAATACATTTTATTCTTTATTTTGTAAATCTGACTAATCGGAAAGTTCAATTTACGTGACTCTGTTTTAAACTCTGATCCATATAATTTTTAAGAGTTCAAGATTATGGTCACGCAAATTTGGTGCTTGAACATTCTTTAAAAGTTTGAGTGTACCATCATCGTCTGTTTTTGATTATTAAATTCTTTAAATTTATCCAACGGACACAACGAACAAACAAGTGTATAAAATATAGCACAGTCGCTACCGATGTTAGGATATGAACTCCCTTTTATCCTCCTGAGTCCCCAGACCATCAAAATGAAAAATATTGCATAAAATTTTGGATTTATCTTTGTTGTTGACCTAAGAAAACGATGTAATTTTTTTTTTAATTTTTTTTTTATTGTAAAGTACAAAAAAAACAAGTACATTTAAGTGGACATCAGGTCTTCTTCAAGACAATTTAACGACAATGAAAATCTTTAAAACAATTATTGGTACCAGTTAAGCATAAAAATAAATTGCAAGATTCACAATAAAACTTTGTCTTAAGCTTACAACCGGCATTTTTGCATCGCACAGAGTTCTTTAGATCGGAAGCTAGTGCCGGAACATGCTCAATTTTTCGTTTCCTGTCGGTCGGAGTAGAATTTTGAGGCAATGGTCTTGGGATAGCAGTACTTCTTGTTACTAACGATGGAATATTAGTCAGATCAGTTAAATCCTCAGTATTTGAATCCTTGAGCCATACTTCTGCAATGTTAATTTTGAAATCCAGAAATTTCATAACCCTGTTTTCACCAACTTGTTTTCTGTCGTTCCTATACAGTATCCAGGAATTGGCAATTCCGAGATCAAACAAGTGAAAAATAGTTTTAATGGTCCACTTTTTACTTCTAGCTCCCATTCGATAATAACTTATCATTCTGTCAATTAAGTCTATCCCACCCATGCATTCGTTGTACTTTCTCACAACGTTTGGTCTAGATACTTGCACAAATTTTGAGTCTTTCTTCGACCATCGTTTACACTCATCCTGGGGCTCGATTTGTAAACTAGTCGATGCCAAAATAACGGATTTCATGTCATACCACTGCACAATATTAACCTTTCCGTCAGATCTGACGTCTTGCTCTGACGATCCCCGACCTAGTCATGCCAATATTCTGTCAGATGTTAGGTGAACACCTCTTGGTACTCTAGATTTCATAATTGTGCCACTTAACAGAATATTTTTTCCTAACATGTAGTCTAGTAACGGAATCGTGGTAAAATATCTATCTATGTAAATGTGTGTTCCTTCTAGTAACGTTGTGGCCAATCTAATTACGGCAGAGGGACCTACCCCCAAGTTTGTAACATCATTCTGCAAGAACGTATTTTTCCCTTGATAAATTTCAAAGTCCAAAACTAGACCTTTTGGAGTGGCACAAACAAAATTTTTCAGGATTGGTTTACCTCGTACGAACTGCTTCATTTTACAGACGCCAGAAAACGGAATCATCTGCTCATCTATTGCAACTTCGTTGTATCTAGGAAGAGACAGACATCCCTTTTTTATTCTTTCGTGTAATGGGCGTATTTTAAAAAGTTTGTCAGTATTTCTAACTTCCTCTGATACATCAGCGTCAATTACTACTTTCAGGTGGTTCCTGATCTGGAAATACCTATCACGTTTCATAGCCCTCGCAATTACATTGACTTTGGTCATTTTAGCCCAATACATTCTGATTTGTGGATATTTCAAGCACGACATCAGAACAGAGATTCCAAAAAACTTTTTTATTTCAGTAACTGTCAAGTTCATGGGTTTTTCCTTTTCTGCTAGATACCTTACGTTTGTGCAATTACAAATATTTTCGAAATCTGAGTCGCTCAAATAAACATTGATGTATTGTTCCAATGTCCAGTTTTCTCTTTCAGAAAATCCATCAGTGACTTCAGGGTAATTCAAATTTGGTGGCGCCAGCAAACCCATTTTTTTCCATGTCAATGGCTTAGAACTCTTCTGGGATTTCTGCTCATCAAGCCTTCTTTTGACATTTATAAGCGGCTCATTATCCGAATCAACTTCGTCCAACTCGTCTGTCTCGTTTACTTCCGGGTAATCATCAACTAACACATCAAAGTCTAGGTTTTCGTCATAAATCTCGCTATCTGAACCATTTTCGCTACCGTCAGATAACTCTAAGTCAGAACTTTCCAAGCACTCAAGCAATTTATCATCGTCTTCTCCAAGGCGTAAGAACTTTTTTTTGCCAAAGATGGCTGAAACAAAAAGGAATCAATTAAACATCTGTAGGCATATTGACCTGATGTCCATCAAAATGGACAAGAACTTTCTAGAGTTAGAAACCATGGAAACAAATCAACTAAACTCAAGATACTGCTCTACCATATGGAGTGAACCCTAAACAAATAGTATACGTAGAAATTTGACATATTAATATAACAAAACTCATTACTTACCATCCCATGCATTTCCACGCGGCGCAGCCATGTTTACCTATTGCACTTATAATCACGAATGCGTTCTAACCTGTCTAAATCCAACGGTCGCGCCGGTTTTGCGTTGCCGTATGTGTCCATTTAAATGGACCGAGGGTCTTCCCGCGGCAAATTAAAGTGTCGATGAAATAAAAAATAAAAACTGCATGTCCAATTAAATGGACATGGGGACTCAGGAGGATAAAACAAAATTCCTACCATAGCGCCAGCAGCGACTGGTTGGAAAATTAGACGAACCGGGAACGACCTTCACCATTTAGGATATCCTTGACTGCTCATCATGCACTTTCAAAATATATAACGCTGACCAGGGTTGAAAAAAATCATGATTTTTTTGAAAAAAACCAAAAATCGCGATATTTTGAAAAAAATAAAGATTTTTTTGATTCTTTCGATTTCTTCGATTTTCTTCTATTTTTATTTTTATATATTTTTTCCGATAAATGAGTTGCTATTTTCAACACGTTTTTGATTTTATTTCCACCGTTCTTCAAATTTTAATGAAGATAGTTCCTGTCGAAAAACGCTCAGAGCTGTCAGAACAAGAAAACCCTCCACTGTTTATATAAAGATGTTTTTTTTACACAACAAAGAATACAAGAAAATAGCCAAATTTCCAAATAAACTTATGTCCGGTAATGCGTCGTCTCTGAGATATGAATTTGAATTTGAAATTTTATTTTCGATTTTTTAAAATAGTTTTTACAAAAGATAAATTTTTCGCACAAAACTTGGTAACCGGGGGTTTTTAAAGGTGAGAAAGGTGCAGCTATCATTTATTCAGTTTAATTTGCCCTAACTTTTTTGACAGAGGACTTCTGGGACTTTTTATCAATAAACCTTATTCTTACACCTTTTCTGGGGGAAAAAGGTATACTTTCTCAACAACGCTAGATATGAGATATGACCGTTTTCGAGAAATTTGCTAATTTCTGCATTAGTACAAGTACAGGTCACTACAGGTTATGGAGCTTGTTAGGTTAGGCCCGTTAGGTGCTAGACAAAGTTACTTAGAATTTTGCACAAAAAATAAAATTTCAAATTCAACACCCTAGTCTATCTCAGAAGTCAGAAACGAATTTATAATAATTTACTAAATTTTCGCTTTAACTTTAAATTTAAATATTGTCTTTTTTTTAGGTTGAGGGTTCTTCTGGCGTGAATGCGCCACCAAACTCACAGCAGTCAGAGGAACCATGTACTTTACAACAAACTTTAGAGTCACTTTCCAGTCTTTCCACTCCAGATTGTAAGAAAAGTAAAGTAGTGTCAGAATTAGAAACAAGCTCAGCAAGTTCTAGTTATGGAACTATCAAATCTACTAAAGAAGAAATTGACAAACAGATTTTTTTTTACGGCCTGGATAAATACCACCCTCTCGATATGATGTTTCTAATAAATTTCTTGATATAATTTATATTGAAGAAAAAAACAAATGCTTTCAAAAGTTGTCGGAAACATGTGTGTGTCTGTCACTTGACGGATGGTTAAATGTACATAACGAACCGATAATCTGTGGAAAGCTTACAACAGAATATGAATTTACCGTCTTAGTAGATACTCTAGATACTTCCGGGAATCCACATACTTCTGTATATTTAACAGAAATTGCAACAGCCCTCATAAATAAGCTTAAAACCGAATATGACTGTAAGTACAGTATGTAGTTTTGTCACAGATAATGCAGCTAATATAGCTGCAATGCGACATCAAATAAAAACATCTACTGAATTGAACCTTATTACATATGGTTGTGCTGCACATAATTTAAATTTACTATGTAAGGATTTGGAAACCGCTGATATTAAGGAACATGTTGGTTTCATTGCCAAATACTTCCGTAACAACCATTTTGCCTCTGCAGCATATGACAAAGAAGGAGGCAAAAAACTAGTTTTGCCAAATGATGTCAGATGGAATTCGCTTGCCGACTGTTTAGAAGGTTTCGTTAAGTCATGGCCATACTTTTCAAAATTGCCGAAAAGAACAAAAACGAAATTGACAATATTATTAGAGGAAAAATTTCCAACATTCACTTAAAAAGATTAGTCGAAGGTTACCTAACAATACTTTAGCCTATCTCTATCGCAATAGATAGACTACAAAGAAACAGTGCCAGTCTTTGAGATGTTGTGGAAGAATTTAAAATATTAGAAACTCATTTTGACAAAACGGACATAAGTTTAAATCAACTGCAAAATTTTAAAAGGCGTTATGAACAGTGTATAACCCCATATCGGTTGTTGGCATATCTTGTTGACTCAAGAAAAAGTCAGCAAACACTAACAGTGAGTGAAACAAATGTTGCTTTAAAAGCTGTTAAAGAATTAGATCCAAATAGTGGTTTACTACCACTCATAGTCAAGCTGCTTGCCAGATCAGAACCTTTCACTAATATTATGTTTAATGATGATATTCTTCAAAATGTAAAACCCATAGATTGGTGGAAGTCGCAACAAAATATACCCATTATTCAAAAAGACTTCTTCATAATTAGACAATAATTACTTTGTGCTGCTGCTTCTTCCGCATCGGTCGAGAGAATTTTCTCAACATTTGGTTTAGACTATCCAAACTCAAAAATCGATTAGGAACGGAGAAAGCTGCAAAATAAGTTTTTTTTACAAGCACTACTGTTGGGGAAACGATTGCTCAAATGCAATAAAAATAATGAAATTAAATGCAACCAATGTTTTCAGAACCAATACTACTTTTTGCCAAGATAAAATAGCTGCTTTTCAAATATTCCATTAGCAACACAATTCCTCAACGGTCAGAGAAACAGCGAAACAAAATGCATTTAATGTTTTCAGAACAAATAATATTGTCGCCCAGACAAGCTACCAAATTTGCAAATATTATTCTAAAACAGCGGCCTGTCGCTACGGTTAATTTAGCAAGAAATTGTTTTCAACACAATTCAGTGGTAAAGAGTCTATTTTTGAAGATTGTAAAAAACGTATATGTGCTTTGCCGCTGGAAAATTAAATCCACCGCGGTAGACAAAGATGGAACAATAACAATTGACTATTGGTCCAGAGAAAACATGGCGGAACAGTAAATAGCCAATTAGAACACAGCGCGCGAAATGTGTGGCCTTCTGATTGGTCGGTCTGACGGTGGCATGACAGTTTTCTGGCGACAAGAGGACACTGACGGCTCTCGAAAATCACTACGGATTAAGCCCTTGAAAGGTAAATACGTACGTCAATATTTAAAGTGGGTCATTGTCCGACGGACAATGATAAAATTGCATAAGCTAAAAAAGCATCAAGTATTAAGTGTAGTAAGGTTGTTTAAAGTTAGTAATGTTATAAGTCAGTGATTAATTATGTATTAAAAAGTTATTTTGTAAACAAGTGCCGATTTGGATAAATAAATGCCAAGTTAGGAGGGATCTTACTGTTTAATTCACCTAACCAATATATAAAACGAACCAGTGAAATAACCTAACTCGAGGAATATACAAACCCTCACCGTTCAATGTTGGGAGTTAAAATTAAAACTTGATTCCCACAACTACAATTAACTAAAATAAACATTATTTAGGGGACAGTGGTTTTATTTTTTTGATATAATAAACCATTAATTAAAATTGAATGTTTTTATTTTCTCTTAATTATAACTTATCAGAAATTTTGATTTTAATCATGATTTAAATTGAAAAAAATCGGGTGATTTAAATCGTGATTTAAATCATGATTTAAATCAATTGATGATTCAATCCAGGACATTTTTGACAAACTATGCCCTCCAATAGATAATCACGGATATCAGCCGGTAAGTTGTCAATGTCATTAAGTGACAGAAAGTTCTAAAAAGTTATTATCCTATATAAAAAGCGAAAAATAAGCATTTTCTTATCCAACTTCCAGATGGAGGATCTGGATAATCATCGTGAGTGTCAGCCGGTGCCGCCGGACAAAGCGGCCGGCAAAAATAGTGCAGATCCACGAATTAAAAACATTTTGTGTAATACAAACACCGACATACTGAATACACCAGAACCGCCGCTGCCTACAGACCTAAGAGCTGAGATGGAAGAGAGAGCGAGACTCCTGGATCAAAAATGGGAAAGCGCCTTTCAAGAGTCGAGTAGGAAATGGCAAAAGAAAATAGACGAGTGCGAGGCTCAGATCAGACAATTGATACAAAATAATTTAGCATTAAAGGTAATCATTGACAAATATGAAGCCAGATCTAATAATATTGATACCTCTCAATCGCCTATCACACAAAACACCATTACAGACCCTTCAGGTCAAACACAAAACACTATTACAGATACTTTGGACCCCTCAGGTCAAAATAAAAAATTACCCAATAATTTCAAAAAGCCAAAACCAGTCATAAAAATTAAAAAAGCAATAGAATCAAAAATGATTGACTACATTGGCGATACAGTCATGTCAGACTCCGACACTGGAAACGACTCAGACAACGACAGACCAGTTAAATCTAAGAAAGACCTCGAGGAAATAACATCCAATACAATTGATATAGAAATGAGGTCCGCAACAGAGTCGGAAAGTGACTCGGCGGGCTACTCTAAAATCAACAGACAAAGACGAAAACGAGCAGCGACAAAACTAACTGACTCGACAAATAATCGTAAAAATACTGCTGAAGAGTATCCAACTCTGGCGGCAGTTAACACAGATAATTTAAAAATATTCCAAAAATCAAACAAACAAGCAAAAAAAGATACTGTCAGCGGTGGAGGCTCTTCAGCACTACAACCAAAGCAAGTTCAACAGAACAAAACAAACTCTACTGACAAACAAAACAAACAAAATAGAACAACTGACCATCAACAAACTTCAAACAAAAATGAGACGAATACAAACTCAATTACTGACGAGGAGCTAGTACAAAGAATACGGGTCCCACCAATAGTCATTCACAACAAAAATATTTACTCTAAGGTAACAGGCCACCTACGTAATAGAGGCATAAATACAGGTAACGGCGTGACAACGGAGCACGGAGTGAAGATCCTCCCGCCTACTCCTCACGACTATAAACAAATTCGGGAATTCTTCATAAAAGAAAAAATCTCACACCACTCCTTCAGATTTGCTGAAGAGAAGGAATTGCACGTGGTGTTGAGAGGCGTTCTAGAAACATGGTCTGAGGAGAAGGTTCTGGAGGATCTTCAAAATCTCGGCCTCACCCCCTCAAAGGTCGTTCGTTGGAAGCGGGCAGACGGCTCAGCCATGCCGCTTGTGCTGGTTCTCCTTCCGAAAACTGAAAAAAGGATTTACGACCTCAAATATCTAGACGGACTACGGATAAAAGTAGAGGCACAACGCGTAAGGCCTACGGTTACACAATGCCATCGCTGCCAGCTGTTCGGGCATTCGCAGCATAAGTGCACCGCAAGAATTAATTGCTTGCGTTGCGGCGAAAATCACAGGGTGGCCGAATGCCCGAACAGCGGGGTACTCAGGTGCTGCAGCTGTGGTGAAGCACATGCTGCAAACGACAGAACATGTCGTAAACATCCTGAATTCTTACGAGACGCAGCTCAAAGGAAGGAAGCCGAAAAGGCAAAAGCTAAAATACCGCCACCGAATTTTAAATGGGGCACACAAAATAACAGCAAATTAAACGAAAATAAGTCACAACAAAATCAAAATACCTCAAACAGAGATAGCTCTGGAGAAGGATCAGCACAAGAGGGATGGCAAACCATCATTCAGAGATCCATGCATTCTCTCCTGGGCGAGTTCCAGGATAGAATGCAAAAGGAGATGCAAGCGATGATGACGACCTTAGTTTCATCGTGTCGTTAATGGCAGTGCAGTCAGAAACTGCATATTTCAGCTTGGCAACAATTAATATAAACGGTATCAAAGGTAAAAAACTCGAAATAATTGATTTTCTTCATAGATACGACATTGATATTGTAATGATCCAAGAAACATGGCTCAAAGGTGAAAGGTTCACCATTCCCAATTTTGTTACGTTTCGTAATGATAGGGAAGGGCGTCCTAAGGGCGGAACTATGATCTTGGTGAAAAGACATATTATAGCTCAATCAATGCCAGGTCCTGCGAACTGTACCCATATAGAAGGTACATTCATAAAAGTTAAAACCAAAAATATGTGGATAAAACTTGGTTCTGTTTACATCAGTCCCCAAGTTAAATTTAACTTTGCCTGTCTGGCAAAAGTCTTCAGCGATCATGACCCAATTATAATAGGAGGTGATCTAAACGCCACTCACAGAGTGTGGGGCTGTAGATCTCAAAATACAAGAGGAACTACTCTCTTTAACAATTCTCTCGATTTAAACTATTTTATATTGCCGCCGGAGGAGCACACTCACCATCAAACTGGTGCTCTTCCGGAGATCTTGGACATCTTTGTCATAAAAAACACTGGGCGACTCTCTCAACCAGTGGTAGTCAACGAACTGACATCCGACCACAGGCCGGTCATTACTGAATATGGAAATCCTGCTGAAAGGGGGCAGGGCTACGTCTCAGTCACGAAAACCAACTGGAGGCTCTTCAAGCGCCAGCTGGAAAACTCACAAAGACTGCACCCGATCGTCACTGATGAGGATCTAGAAACGGCGGTGAAAGAACTGACCTTCAAAATAAATTCAGCAATGGCCGAAGCGTCAGAAACAAAGGTGTCCAGATTTTCGAAGCGAGGAGATCTCGGTCCAGAGCTCACTCAGCTGATAAAGTCAAAAAATCAGACAATGCGATTAGCATATAGGACTGGCGACCCGCAGATCAAAGCTCGCGCGAACAGAGAGTCTGCGGAGATTCGGCGCCTTTTGCTCCAAAAGGAGGCGGATCTCTGGGACCTCAAAACAAAAGACCTTCGGATTGAAGACAGTTCGATCTATAAATTCACGAGGTCCTTGATTAGAGGGGGCAGAAAGCCTGTTCCAGCTCTCAAGGATCCAAATAATCAAAATTCAATGGTTTCTGATCCGGGAGACAAGGCTGAGCTGTTTGCGGATAGCCTTCGCGAACAGTTTAGCTTGTTTCCAACAGACAACCCCGAGCGCGATCTGCGGGTCGCCAGGACCATTCAAATTTTTAAGTCAACCCCATTTATTCCCGGCGCAGTAGCGGAAGTATCAGTTGATGAGGTCTGGTCAATCCTGAAAACAATGAACGCAAAGAAAGCTCCTGGCTTCGACGGCATAAGAAATAAAGCGCTGAAGAACTTGCCAGAGAACACAGTATTGGATGTTGTAAACATAACAAAGGCAATAATCGAAAAAGGTCGCTTCCCAGACACTTGGAAAAGGGCCAAGGTTGTGGTGATCCCAAAGACGGGCAAAGACCTCCAGTTAGCAGTCAACTATCGGCCGATAAGTCTCTTATCATGTCTAGGCAAGGTCGTTGAAAAATTGATACTTAATCGGATCTCCGATTTTGTATTGAACAACGACATTCTACCACCAGAGCAGTTTGGTTTCAGACCTGCTCATTGCACGGTGCGCCAGACAACGAGGTTGGCGACTAACATTCTCAGAGGGTTCAACCAACGACAGTCAACGGGAGCTATCTTCTTCGACGTATCAAAAGCGTTCGACAAGGTCTGGCATGATGGTCTTGTACTAAAATTAATTAGGTTGGGTATGCCAAACGTTTTAATTCACATTATTCATTCTTATCTTAAGGACAGGTACTGCGCAGTATCATCTGAAAACACAATATCATCGGAAATAAAAATCAGAGCAGGAGTCCCCCAAGGATCCCCGCTGGCGGCACTACTGTATAATCTATACACTAGCGATGTGCCAAAGCACCCATCCACTTCTCTTTATCTCTTTGCGGATGATACTGCGATTACTGCCACCGCAAGATCGCCCTCATATGTAGTAGCTAGACTGCAGCGCCACATTGCACTATTCTCCAAATGGCTCTCTGAATGGAAGCTTCGTCTCAATGCAGAGAAAACTCAGGCCATTTTCTTCTCCAGAGCAAGGCTGAGATTGCCCAAAACAAGAGTGAAAGTCATGAACTCACCCATCCCTTGGGCGAACAAGGTAAAGTATCTCGGCTTGCTCTTTGATAAGAGAATGACCTGGAGATTCACTGCAGAGGACAGGCTTCAGAAGGCTAGAAAACAACTATTTGCCATCTACCCGCTTATCAACAAGCGAAATAAAATTTCTTATAGAACAAAAACAAATCTATATAAAATATTGGTGAGACCCGTACTGACATTTGGTTCCCCAACTTGGTCAACTCTGTGTGCAACGCAGCACCAGAAGTTCCAAAGACTTCAAAACTCAGCACTAAAAATGATAACTGACACACAAAGACACTTTCCGACAGCACTGCTTCACAGGGACTTAAAAATAGAGACTTTAAAACAATTCTATGACAAAATCATACAAAAGTACTTTCGACGGACAGACGTTTCAACAAACGACTTGATACGAGACTCCCACATACGCTCGAGGGCGGATGAGAGGTATCGATATCCGAAAGACTGGCTTCCACCCTAACACCGTCAAAATTTCTAAATTCCAATATCAACTTCAATCAAAAAATTCAACAAAATCAACTCTTTGACAAAAATAATCCACTCATTAAGTAAATCAAACAAAAAGAGCTCAACAACCAAACCAAGAACCTTCTAAACTGAAAAACTCAAAAGTCACTATGAAAAAAGAAGTAAAAGATCTCTGATCTAACTTATCAAAGTCTTCAAAAAGAAACTGATGATATCAGCCGGTCTAAAGCAAGTGTGACGAAGGTCGCTCTCGTTCTAATTATTGTACGACTTCTTTATGAATACAGCCAAGAGAGAATTAAAATATAATCAAATGAAATTTCACGGAAATTATGCAATTTTTTATTCGGCTGTTTACTAGTAGATATGAACCTATATCTCTAAACTGATTTTAATGCTTTGCCATTGGATTGTTTAACTTTGAAGCGTGGAAACGTTCAGGACACAACAAAATTAATCGCTTGCCAGCGAACACATCGGTCAGGGTTTCCCCTATTTCCTCTTGTCATTTACTTCTGGTTTTATCTTGGAAACGGCTGCGACTGACTGATTATTATGGTTTCGCTAATCGCTTTTCACATTGTCGTAACTGGTCAACTGTACAGGAATGATGTAAATGCAATTTAGCACATAACGTTTTCGTATGTGAGGTATTTGTCAATAAGCTAAAATTAAAATATTTTAGTTTAAATAGTGATCAATAATACATTTTAAATCAGTTTTTCGTCTATAATTATTATACCGTGTGTGCCACGGCATTTTGACACATTTTAAATGCTTATAAGGTACAAATGAATAAAGAGTTTAAGTTACGGTTATCCGGAGAAGATCACGCTGTTCTAAAGTTTTTTCTTGTATACTGGTTATTTGAAATTTTATAGGGAAAGATAAAAAGTTAAAATGGCATTTTTAAGTGATGGGACAACTTCGTTATTGCAATAAGAACGAGCTGTATACCGGGTGTTGCATCGTCGAGCGGGACATAGGAAATCCCATGTAATTTTAAATGGGGTCAATTATTGGCTTCCCTAATTATTTTAGAGAAAAATTCTATTTAGGTTTATTAAAGAGCACTAAAACCCGCATTCAAAAGAATAACTTTAGATATTTTTGATGAGCCCGTTTACGGGTTATCGCCGATTTCTTTTTAACTATTTCTCCTTTTTATGGCCCCGTATTTGCGGGCACCAGTCAAGGTAAAAGATGACTGTCAAATAAAGTTGTAATTTTGAAATGTGTGCTTTATTGTTATAAAAACTCGTACATCGAAAATATTAAAGGTGTATTTATGAGTACAAATTAATCTGAATAAAACTAAAATAAGGTATCCAATTACAAGGTTAATTATAACATTTTACATGTTTCAATATTCTACTAATTAATAGGTAATTAATAATTCTTGCAACTCTTTGTTCCTGCCTTTCTTCACATCTGCAGTTATTTATTACAGTGCCTTTTGTCTCAAATTTCTTGATAGTCCTTTCGACTGTAGATTTTGCAGGTATCGGTCTATTCGGATACAGAGCAGCAAACATGTCTGACACATTTTGATAACTATTTCCTTCATAATACCATTTAATCATCAATATTTTTTCTTCAGAAGTGTAATTCATGGCTAATATTTTCGATGTACGAGTTTTTATAACAATAAAGCACACATTTCAAAATGACAACTTTATTTGACAGTCATCTTTTACCTTGACTGGTGCCCGCAAATACGGGGCCATAAAAAGGAGAAATAGTTAAAAAGAAATCGGCGATAACCCGTAAACGGGCTTATCAAAAATATCTAAAGTTATTCTTTTGAATGTGGGTTTTAGTGCTCTTTAATAAACCTAAATAGAATTTTTCTCTAAAATAATTAGGGAAGCCAATAATTGACCCCATTTAAAATTACATGGGATTTCCTATGTCCCGCTCGACGATGCAACACCCGGTATTCTTAACCCTTTGAGGACGAGACACTTTTTTTTTTATTAGAGCATACATATTTATATAATGTTATTAGGAATGGGATTAGAAGACATATATTTTTATAAAAAACATATATTTATTGTTAGTTTTAGCAAAAAATGGTGGTTCTACAGTGGAACCAGTAGACCAGAATACAAAAAATTATTCTGTATGGAATGGTATGAAACAATTTCGTTTTTCTGAAAGACAAAGACCAACTTTGCAGGAGATGTAATGCCAACGGGTCCGATGTGGTTCAGCCTTGGTGCTGCAATTGGCACACCTTACTTTTGTCCCATGTTGAGGCAAATGAGCTACTTTATCAAATCTTGTTTCCAATGGAACTTGAATTTTAAATTTGGAGGTACTTTCATCGGGTTGTTTCCCAATTTGCGAAATTTTTGGATCAGCATCAATTAGTCTAGACACCACAGCAACTTTAAATCCTATTAGAGAAATTCCAGCCCCGGTAGTTCGAGCTTTGAACAGGCGAAATGCATTTACTACACTTAGATCTGCAAAGTGCCAAAAAATTCGATGCCACCACTTTCTCGATTTCCTGTCTAGTTCATAACAAGGCTTTAGCATATCTGACTTGTCTACATAACCCATGTGCATATTATAGTCTTTTACTAGCTTCTTGCATTTTACCTCTTCCGATCTTCCATGTTTTTGTTTTCCTCGAACAAAGTCCTCCTCTTGTGGATTGTGAAAGTTGCTTAAAAAAACTATAGGTTTTTTATCCATCCACTGTAGTGCACAAACTCCTTCTTTGCTCAACCTCCAATCGGAATCGCCTCTTTTCAACTTTTTTTTGTCCTTAAAATCATTTGGTAAACCCTTCCGGTCCTTTCTTGCCGTCCGTAGATTCCATCTTTCAACAAGTCATCTTGTAATTCCACTGAATTAAAAAAATTATCAAAATATACTTCATAATGCTTTCCAACTAGGTCCCTTGTCAAATCCTTTATTACTATTCGGCCTTAGTTCTGTTCCCTGACGTCTTTTACTTTTCCGGTGTAAATTTGAAATTGCGAAACATATCCCGTAGAATCGGCCCGTACCCAAACCTTGTAGCCCCTTTTGATAGGTTTCATAGGCATATATTGGCGTAAACAACTTCTACCCTTGAACTTGATCATTGACTCATCAATAGATTCCTGCTTTCCAGGGAAATATGAATTTTTCAAGGTTAGTGAAAGTTCTTCTAGGATTAGTCTTACTTTATACAACTTATCATAACCTGGATCGCCTCTTTTTGGTTCTAAAGAATTATTATTCACATGAAGGTGAGTAAGCAGCCATCCAAATCGATCACGGGACATGCTTGAGGATACATAATGGACTCTAAGTCCAAGTTTAGATGACTAAAAGTCGCGATAACTTGGCATCTTTTTGATTACCATTAGAAGGTTTAGAGCTATAAAGCACTTAACTTCCCCTAGATTTGTAGGTTTAGTTATTCGACCGTGTTTTTGTACCGCATAGAGGTTAGTTTCAAATACAATTTTGTTCAACAAATCTTCCGAAAATAAACGCAAGAAGAAATCAACGGGCCTTTCAAAATTATCTGACACATTTGGTCCAAAGAGCTCCACAAATGGAGCTATTGTTAAAGCGTAATTAGGGTTACTTGTCCAGTATACTTTATCTTCGGGAAGAAATAATGACAATGGTATTTCATCTCCGCTATTCCAGTCCTCAAGATCAGTTTCCAAACTAGCTTCTTCCTGGTATAAATTATCTTCCATATCGATATCCATTAGTTCGTCCGCATTCTCATTGTCACTTTCTGAGATATCAGATCCTTCAGAGGGGATATCGTCCAATATTTCATAAGAATCATTACTGGTTAGCCCACTTATATTAATTTTCTTGCCCATATTCCAACATAAAACAAAAAAGAACATTTAGGCCTGGTGGTTCTATTCGGAACCACTTCATAAAACACAAAAATACTTGTGTGTACACAAAATATTTCGTACTTATAAACAGAAAAATTAAAACTTTACAGTAATAAATATCATATCCAAAAATACTTACCAAATTTTTAAACAAAATACCGGATTTATAAAATAAAAATAACTTCACTTTTTATTTAGAATTAACAGCAAAATCGACTGCCTCCTAACGTAGCGAAAGAACACATAAAACAATTATTGCTCATGGTACGCTGAAACATGTTTGTTGAGTAAGCGAATAGCAAAGGTGGTCCCGCCAAACGATTACTAGGCAGCTAGGAATAAATTCGCAAATGGGTGGTTCCACGTAGTAACCACTGAGCTTCAAAGGGTTAACTGGGATGAAGGTTTGATTCCTTACCATTACCAAATACCTACCGGTATACCCTTATTTATTCAACTTTAGAATAATAAACAATTTTTAAGGTACCCTTGTCAGACAAAAATCACATAGATTGATTGGCGCCTGTAATAAAACTATTGACAAACTAGCAATAACGCATGTGTTGTAATTCTGGAATGCGTAATTTTTCTAAATTAGCTTTTTAATAAGCTTCTTTGATGTCATTTTAAAGATGCTCGTAAAGTTCATTGAAATGAGTGGCCGACATATTGAGCAACTTCAATTTTAATTACGTAGTAATATGTTATGTAAATTATTAACAGAAACTTGTCAGGTCTAGGTGGTTCAATTGTTGTCCCTGGTTTTAGTACAGACACTGAGAAAAGTATTTATTTGGGATAACATGGAACGAATTCATTCGATAAAAATATTTACTTGACAAAAAAGATATTATAATATTCAAAACATGCTTCTCCAGTATCTTTTTAAATTAAGCTTACTGATTGTTTAAATTCTAAAAAATATTATTTAAGAAAAGAAGAAAAAAATTAATATTAATACTAAATAATGCAAATATCTTAATAATATTTCTAATACACGGCTGCAAGAGTTAGTCAAGCTTACGTGGTATATGCCTCGACTATAAGCAAGCAGACTAGAAATAGCAATCACAATGTCTTTCATACCATTATTTAAATATAAATAAGCAACGACACAAAATTTATAAAAAATAAGTTTTCTAGGTGTTGCATAAAACCCTTTTTTAAATATTGTAAACTTAATATATCTAAAACCAACCTTTACAAGAAAAATAAGTAAAATAAGGCGAAGGGTTCGCGGCACATGTAAACCAAGATCTCAAATTTTGCGTACAGTTATTATGTCATAATCAATTCTGGCTGAAATTTTAAACAGTTATGAGTTGATAAACTCACCAACCCTAATTATTATGGGTAGGTACAAAATCAAACACATAATGTAGGTATTTGTATCTACTGACAAAAATATAAATAATAGTAAATACAAGTACCTTCCTTGATTATTAAAAAAAATACGACCCGTATGAGAAATTAACTATAGTTACATTTTAATCACAGATGATCAACAAGTTATTTTATTCTTACTTAAATTTCTGCACTTGAAAAATCTTAAAAACTAAGTTCTTACTCAACAAATAATTGAATGGTTTGATAAATACCTTCTAACAATAAATACGAACAAGATATTCTACCTGCCCTTTTCTTCTTAAAAAACACATTTGCCCAATACTAACTCCATAAATATTAAAATTCGATTTAAAATCATCCAATCAAAATTGGATAGTACAGAGTGAGTCAACCATAAAGTAATAGTTATTTACGATATAAGTGTTGTAAAGATTCATATTACAACACGAGATGTTAAAGTTGTTAAACGAGGCGTCAGCCGAGTTTAATAAAACATCGAGTGTAGTAATATGAATTTACAACAAGAATATTGTAAAAAATTTTATCTACTTTCATCTATGAATAAAAATATTTGGCAAAAGGCCTTTTTAAAAATAAAAATGCACCTGTAAAAATGAACCTGCTATTAAAAATCGTTTTGTAAGGGCATCTGTTACAGCACTAGTGCTGTAATGGCATCTATTACAGCACTAGTGCTGTAATAGATGCCTTTACAAAACGATTTACAGAACTGTAAAATTCATATTACTAAATGAAAGTAGATAAAGTTCATCATCTCATTTGTTACGGGAATTATAAAAAAACGTTAAATACACAAGTTTTAGAGAATGTTAAGGTACACAGTTTAAAATTATTTTTTAAAATACAAGGTAGCTCCGTAGAATCGGCTTCCGCATTGTCCGTTTCATCATCGAAAACATCAAAAGGTCTACACAACGCCACCTTCATTAAATATTTAAATAACAACAACAACAGCAACGGTAACAACAACAAAACAATTTAAAAGAACACGATAATCAATAACAACAGTAACAACAGCAACGGCAACAACAACAAAATAAGTTAGAAAACACTACACTCGGGCACACTCTTAAGACACTCGCTAAAATTTCCAATATAGAAGCATAAACTAAATTTACTTCCTCCTATTTGAATAATTAAACCACACCACAGTCAGGGGCAACTGGTAACACAAAGGCAGTTGAACAGACATTTTTTAGGCATTATTTTTTTTTTGTGTCCATCACAATTATTGTTACATCTACTAGAAGCGGCCGGTCGGGAAAGCGTGGGCGGGAAAAAATTCATACGCGGTCTAACCGTCATAAAATTAGGTAATTTTTATTTAAAATTTATTGGCAAACTTAGTAGACCCGGTACATGACTCTTTTTTTTTTTAGCTGTTCGGACTGACTTCGTATAAACTATTGCCTGTCGACATATGCACGTTTAAGGTCACAACAGAACTGTCACGTTGAAAATAATGAACATGCGCTTTACAGCAATTTAAGTTTAAAGAACACTTTCTCCAGCGTGCAAATGGTATACCTTTTCCAAAGTCAGTTTGATAACATAAAAAAGCTTTCACCGGGCTTTAAAGGGACTGGCATTATAATCGGGGATGTCAGATCTTTCTTTCAAAATTCTTTAAGTTTTTATTTTTAAAAGTGTTCTTTTATATCCGTTTTTAATTGATTGTCAGGTTAGTTTAGGTTAGTTCAGGTTAGTTCAGGTTAGCTCCTGTAAGCTAGTTTGCAAATCTACTTTAAACCAAGAAATTTTCAATGTCAAAGAAAGACGGAACAAGCCATTCATGAATATTATAATATTCTTTTAGGTACCTACTTCAGAAAAAGTATTTATACAAAAATATTTTAGATCAAACTAAAACGAATTTCACTCATGTTAGACAAAAAAAAATGAACAATTAACAAACCCTTATGTTTCTCTTACACTTAAGAAAATTTTGCAGAACTGGCAACACCCTAGCGACAGTCCATCTAGACGGTCACCAGCAATTTAAAGTGCGACTGAGAAAATTAATAGAGCAGCATAAAAATACAATTGTATAAGCTGTAGACAAGAACAGCAAATATTTATAGGCTCTGCCGATTGGGTGATCCCTTAATAGCTTTAAATCAGTTGATACTTAAGGTATGCGATATTGAGAATCGGTCAGCGGCGTGGCTGGTTGAAACGATTTACTGTTTGTTTGAAGGTTTGAAACAATGATGTATCGTGAATGATAGATGAGTTTTGGACTTCCATTGTCATTATTTATTATTATCACAACGTTTCAACTGGTGAGTATCTCCAGTCGTCTTCAGGTGAATAATTATTATTAGTTTTCGTAAAAAATAAAAGTTTATCCGGTAAGAAAAAAGCTTTTGTGGTTTTATGTATGATAATAATTGGCAGGTAATAACGGAATAAATAGCAATGTATGGAAAAATTGCGTAGCTCATGTTATAAAAATAAAAAATGGGTATTCTGTTTTACCACCAGTAGTAATCTAGCCTGGCAATGATTCCACTTCTGAAAGTTCTGACGATTCCAATCATTAAATTGTTTATGAATTTTAAATTAATTATGTTTGCTTAACACGTATATTAAAAACTTGTTATAGGTATTACAAAACGTTTACTGTAATTCTGCTAAAGCGATCAATTTGTTGTTAAAATATATATAGTGAATTCTAACTACTAACTGTATATTTCAACTAACATAGTACCTGCCCCTATCCTTTCTTGGCAAGGAAAACTTATTCCTCCTCGCGGTCCTGGCTGGACAAGGACAATTTTTCGGCAAAATAAGCATTTTTTTTACAGTAAGACCATTATAAGAATATTCCCTTCAAGCGAAGTCACGTGTACAAAAAACTTTTATTGATATATACTATAATGAACAAGCTATCTATATTATTAATAATAATAATATTAATAATAACAATAATAATATTAATAATAAAAACGAAAACACTCAAACACCATCCAAGAAGTGTACCAAAACACTCAAGCACCATCCAAGAAGTGCGGTAGAGCGGACCACTTTACCACGACATCAAGGCGGAAGAGGTCTGGCAGATATTGGGAAAATAATGGATCAACAAATAACCAACTTAAGGGAGTACTTCCGCAACAAAGCCCAAACTTCAGACCTACACCATGCTATTTGCGAAGCAGACCACTCTACTCCTCTAAGATTGAGGGATCAGAATGCCCCACAACACCACAAGACCAATGAAGAAAAGCTACAGATATGGAGGGAAAAACCTCTGCACGGACGACATCTGAACGAGGCAGCCCAGGATCACGTCGACAGTCTTGCGTCGAACTACTGGCTCATCTCTGGACAGATGTTTCCTGAAACGGAGGGATTTCTACTGGCAATCCAAGATCAGGTCATACCAACTAGAAACTACCTGAAATACATAATTAGAGACGACTCAGTACAGGTAGATAAATGCAGATATGGATGTCAAACGGCAGAAACGATCCAACACATCACGGGAGGATGCCAGATGTTTTCTGCAACAGAATACAAGGAGAGGCATGATGCAGTGGCCAAGATCCTACACCAGGAGTTAGCGGTGAAACTACAGCTTGTCCAAAATGAGAAGATCCCATATTATAAATATACACCACAGACAATCTTAGAAAGCAACCACTATAAGATGTACTGGGACCGGACTATACTTACTGATCAGACGGTGGCCCACAACAGACCGGACCTTGCAGTGGTAGACAAGAGGGCCAGGAAAACGACTCTGATAGATATAGCTATACCAAATAACAACAACCTTCTAGTGAAGCATGCTGAGAAAATAGCGAAGTATCGAGACCTCCAGGAGCAAATAAGAACACAGTGGAATATGGACAGCATCGAAACCATGCCGATTATTGTTTCAACAACAGGAGTAATCTAAAACAAGCTTTTGGAAAACCTTAGAACACTAGACTTACCTCAAGATCTCTACAAGGATATGCAGAAAGCAGTGCTACTTTCAACAAGCCGAACAGTCAAAAAGTATATGGGTAATCAAAGAAGAACCCCACGGGCCCAATAACACGGAAAGGGCGCCCACAGAGCTCAATCCTTTTGATATCGGTGATATCTGGGATGAGTGAATGTTCCCCGTAGAGGGAGTGCATGACAGGTCTCGCGACCTGTCAGAAAATCATAATAATTATAAAGGTCTTTATTCATAAATGATGCAATCAAAGTATTACATTGTGTTATTGGGCGAGGTTCAGTTCACCCTGATTACAATATATGCAACAAGGCATATTAATAATATTAAAAATTTACAGCAATCTGCATTTTAAATATTTGGTAGAAGCGACGCCTGTGATGGTCAGGAGCTTAACGCTTTTTTATGTCATCAAATTAAGCTTGGAACAACTATACATTAGTTAGCTAAATAAGAAAGCTTATTTTTAGCATTTACAAAGTGTAAAATAGCTATGGCATGTCCAATGACTATAGGTTTTACCCTACTTAATGTCGTCAATTAACAGCCTGTATGAAAAAAAGTACAGATTTTGAACACTTTTTAATAAACCGTCTTGAAACTTTTGTAATACTTACAGCAAAGTTTCGAACCTATAAAAAAGGAAGTGAAATCTCACAAATTCCATTGAGACGTAAAAAATATAAATCTTTCTCTCCATTAGTTTCGACTGAAGTTTTATTGGGACTTACACGTAAGAATTTTATTGAGATGAGGTAAAAGTTACACAGTCGGAGAAATACTACTTTTTTAACTTTGACATAATAAAAACATATTTAAGTTGCGAATACCTATTCCCCTCACGAAAACGTCTCAACTTTCTATGTTTATTGGTCCAATTCCAACTAAGCCATTACTACAGCACTGGCCCTGTCGACTACGGGGCATTTCCCAAATGAGACCGGATGAGCCGAATGTCAGAAATGTATTGGAGTTTATGGAGATGGGGAACGATAGCTGATATTCAGGGTTATTGGAGATCTGGCCGCTCACGGCGTGCACGGCACTTCAATTGGATAGAAACTACTTTAAGGATCGTGAGCCGGTTGTAAACCTATTCTAAACCAAAAAAATAAATTTGATAGGTAATTCACGTCGACAATAGAATGACCAGAAAATATTATGTCAATTACAAGATTTTTATCAGATTTGGGTTAAGCATTTTTACTACTAACACGATAATATTGTTATTGTTGTTTGTAAGTGTGTAGAGGTGGGTGAAGCCCTAACTTCGTTTTTTTTTTTTGAAAAGTTTTTGTCGTCACAACAATAAGTATGGCACAGTATAGCTACACATTAATTAATACACTTGAAAAAATATTTAATTGGGATAATTTTAAACGAATTTATTTGTTAATAATGTTTAATTATAAACCTGAATTAAGATTCATTTCGGACAATCACATATTTATTACTTTTTCTATTTGGGAATCATAAAATCTTCATTATGGGTTTCAATTGGGTTGCATAAGCAATCATTTTAAATACGCATTTTTTATTTTCTTCCAGTTGGTAACAACACAGCGTGACTGTTTCGAAATCTCATGGCACACCTAATTTTTGTTTTAAGAAATATTTCGGTAGTGGTAAACTTAAATTATATGTTTTATACCGGATGGGACTTTAGGAGTGAGACATATTTTATAAAAAATTTCAATTACAAGAAATTAAATAAATTATTTAAACTGAAATGTTGTTTTACTGGTTGTATAATACAGAATATACGTAGGTATATCTTTACTAGGATCAAGCTCACGCTGCTTTATATGCATCCGCAAACAACATAACTTAGAAAATATGCGACTGTGGTTTACGTATATTTATTTATTTCAAGCACAAAACACTATAATATTAGACTATTAAAATAATAGTGCGACAAAAGTTTAATAGTGCCTATCTCCTTTATATATAGTCCGTCTAGAAAGTAGCCGGAAAAAAGAAAGCACAATTATAATTTTTCGGTATATATTATTATTACTTGAATCATAAAATTACAACAAATAATTCTTCTCATTTACTTATACAACCTCCGTTTAACTCCAAACACTTAGCTAAACGTACAGGTACACCCGAAACTAGGTCACCGCCATAATGTTCGATGATGGTGGTCTAGGCCTGTAAAACCAAGCGAATCAAATCTGTTTTATTTTGTGGCGCTGCTCGTTCCACATCAATCTTCATTAGTCCCCATATGTTTTTAATAGGACTAAGATCTGGTGAAGCTGCTGGCCATGGAATTGTTGCTAATTGGTGTTCATGCATCCAAGCTTGAGTATAGGCAGAAGTGTGGCATCTTGCATTATCCTGCTGAAAACGCCACCCGTCTGGATATAAAGCATGAGCCGTTTCAAGAAGGAAACCATTTAGAATGGCTGAATACTTTGCACTATTAACGGTGCCATCAACTATACAAAGAGGGGTAGCACCACGCTGAGATATTGCTCCCCACACCATTATTTTAGTGGGAAATTTAGAAATTTGAACGGTAACATTTTCTCTTGATAGGATTTTTAGTTGATTTGAACCAAGCTGAAAACAACTTTCGTTATATATAAAAACATTCCTAAAATTATCTTCTCGAAAACGTTGACAAAAATCTATTCTTCTTTGCCTTTGTAGAGGTGTCATTGCCGGAATTTTTTTTGGTTTTCTTGCTATGTAGCCTTGTCTTTTCAGTTTAGTGTGTTGGGCAGTTTAAAATGAAGCCATTTCCAAAGAATATAAAAGAATATAAACTATCATTAAAAGCCAAAAACGTTAAAAAAGAAAGTTGTCTGTATAATTTGTCGCCCGTGTCAGAAGAGGAATTAATTAATATTAAAGGAATATTGGATTCTTCGCCAGATCTGGATATACAAACTAAGCAACCAATCATTTTAGATAACAATCATTATTATACAAGGTTAGTTGTGAAGGACTTTCATTTAAAGACAAAACACAGGGAAGTACAAATTGTCCTAAATGAAATTAGACAAAGATTTTGGATTATTCAACCCAGAGAAATGGTGAAATCAGTTATCGATAAATGTTATGGTAGAATTAGAAACCCCACGGGCTCTAGAAATGGCACAACTTCTAGCAAAAAGAATTACCAAACCATTAAGACCATTCTATTTTTGTGGAGTAGCTTATTTTGACCCAATGATTGTAAAAATTGGAAGGAGAGAAATAAGATATCCTGTATTATTTACCTTATGAAAGAAAACACTAATTGTTTTTGATTTTCACTTTAATATATCAACATGACACGTGTTTCACCATCACAGCGGCTTCTTCAGATGTGAGGTATTAAAAACAAATATCTTAATATATAGGTATAAACTAAAGGCAGCGATGGAAAAACCTAAGGTGAACATTAAGGTATTAATCATTATATTGACAATATTAACTAGATATCCTAACGACAAAACTTTAAGTTTAACAAAGGAGAGGTATACATATCTTGTTTATCGTTTAATAAATATGGGGAATTTTTCAGTTTGTTAATTTCCGAGGATTCTAAGAGATTTAATTTAAATCCTTTTTGTTCCAGATGTAATATGTCATAATCTTTATAAAAATTATGATTTTCTGTTATTAAATGATACGTAGTACGTACGTAAAATGTTTATTATTTTTTGTAAAGGAATCAAAGTGATCTTTAATTCTAGTTTTAAAAGACCGACCAGTTTGACCAATATATGAGTTTTCACAAGAACCACAATTTAATTTGTAAACTCCACTTTTGTTATCTTTCGCTCTTTTATCCTTATTATTTTTAATGATCTTTCTCAAGTTATTGTTGGTTTTATATGCAATATTAATGTTTTGTTTATTAAGTAAACTTTTATTGTTATCGCTAGCTCTACCAATGAATGTAAAAGTTGTATATTTAGATTTTTCTTTTATTATGGGCATAATTTCATTTATCGCTTTTTTATGTGACATTCTAGAGTATATTTTATCTATTATTTTATGATTGTAGCCGTTATTTGAAGCTATTTGTTTTATTAAATTAAATTACTTGTTAAAATTTTCTTGCGAGGACGTCTAGTTAATATTGTCAATATAATAATTAATACCTTAATGTTTACCTTAGGTTTTTCCATCGCTGCCTTTAGTTTATACCTATATATTAAGATATTTGTTTTTAATACCTCACATCTGAAGAAGCCGCTGTGACGGTGCAACACGTGTCATGTTGACATATTAAAGTGAAAATCAAAAAACAATTGGTGTTTTCTTTCATATGTTAAATATGGATTTTCATCGAAATTATAAGACTATTATTTACCTGTTTATCAATTCTTGATGAAAATATTATTATAGAAAAGCTATCAGTTCTCATTTGGCAGGCGCATGGGAACGTATGACAAGAAGCGTCGAAAAAACTTTCAAAATTACACTAAAAGACAGTGCTCCGACCTGAAGTATCAGAGACCCTCTTGAAGAAAGTATAAATATTGGTAATAGCCGTCAATAAACCTATGTATCTTCAGACCCTAACGATCCAGAAAGCCTAACACTAGATCATTTTTTAATGGGATCGTTCCACAAAACCACCTGGGTTGTTTCGAAATAAACCAGACACAATATAAGACAAGCAGCTTGTAGAAAACTTCTGGAGAAGAGGGGCGAAGGAGTGTATACCAAGTCTAATAACCTAAAGCAAATATCCGCACAAAAAGCAAAAAAGACGGTTTAAGATATCATTTTGAACTTAAGTAGGTGGTCTATTTCTAGCAGTGACTAGACTGAATTTCTAGCGTATTTTCGGATGAGGCAACGTTTTGTTTGAGCGGAAGTGTAAACAAATAAAACTGTCGGTATTGGGCTACAGAAAATCCACGCTGGATTGTGGAATGTCACAGTGATAACATGTCTTTTGATTAACGAAAAAAATTATACACCAATGTTTTCTTCAACAAAAAAATATTTAACTTTAATCAAATTACATATTTCTTTATCCAGTATAAGACATAGTTGCATGAACATCGCTTTTACTGTCTAACCTAAACTAACCATAATTTAGAATAAAGGCTCTCATGAATAGAATAGCTAATAAATTTAACAATAATGTCCCCAACTTAAATTTCCCTCCCTTTTATGCTTTCCGGGTTTCCTTTTCCTCCTGGTTACTTCTAAAGCTAACTAATGTTGTGGCTGGACCACACACTCGGACCATTGTCACGATAATTCGGCCCATTTACTTTCGATGGCTCCAGCTTTATTACCGGCCCTACTGTAATTACTGGTATAAGGACCGAATTAAGATAACAAAAGGTTTATTCTCTGCCTATTTTATCAAATAATATTCATTCGGCTTTATACTCTAAGAGCCAACCATCAGATTTTCTATATATGTAGCAAACAAAAAAGGAATATTCATATCAGTGAGTCCTGACAAAGATATATATCGAGCCACCAGTACTGTGATACGCTGCAGCAAAGCACTTTGAAACCGCGACTGATATATTTGTGTTTTGGCGATTTTGTTATTATTTGTTTTATTACAACGATTTAACTGGTGAACATCTCCAGTTCTCTTTAGGTTAGTTACCCAAATAGCTTCATGCTTGCATAGTCTTTCAATGGTTCTAAACCGTACAGTTCACTTCAGCTTCCTACTTTTTAGCGAAACGAAAGTTAAACTTGCCATGGCTGTTTTGGTTCTTTATAGACTATATAATTAGCTTCAAGAAGATGGTATCAAAGAAAGAAATACTTAAAAATAATGAATGAAATGAATCGTTTAAAAATACTTGAATCACACAGTGGAACTAAAACAAATATTGTGTTTCAGAAACCCAGAGGACGCAAAATTGTACCCTTTTATTTTATCAGATGTACCATGCTAGGGTGAAGCTAAGCAACAACGTTAAATGTCCTTACAAATTTAGATCATTTGGCGCGTTAGGTCCTAATGGGTTAATTTTCTTTACGTTCTATATAGAGGGTGTCCCAAAATTAACGCACATTTTTATTTGCTAACAAAGCACATTAATTTCTTGAAATATGTCAAAACCTTATTGGGATTAGAAATAATACATATCACGATTAAGTGGGAAACACAATATCCGACAAATATCCACCGCCGCTTTGCTGGCAGGCCCTTGCCCTTTTGACGAAATTATTGATAACATTTTCACATATTTGTGAACCAATTTCATAAATGACGCGTCGAATTTCGTTCTTCAAGTCAGGAACGGCGGCTGGTTTATCAGCATACACAAGAGATGTAAGAAAACCCCAAAGAAAGATGTCGCACGGTGTTATATCGCAGGATCGTGGTGGCCAATTCTGATCACCATTGCGAGCTATGACACGAGCAGGAAATTTCAGTCGTAATGAGTCCATTTTTGAGACAATAAGTTCTCCACATTAATTCGATCTAATTCAGCCTACAGAAACTCTTCTAACATTGCACGATAACGTTCGTCATTCACTGTTAGTGCAGTTCCAGCCTTGTTGAAAATGTGCCTCAGCACTAAACAGGATCTTTTTCGAAAAATCTCCGTCATTTGCCTCATTTTCCAGAATCCAATTAACAAATTCACTGCGCAACCCATGTTCTGCTGGCTTCAATTCTTGCGTCAATTGGATTTTATAGGCATGCAAATCCAAATCTTTTGTAAGAATTCGCTGCATACTGCTTTTAGTAATGTTCACTTGATGTGACCGACGGCGAATCGACGTGCCTGAATTCTCACCAACACTTTCCGACACTGCTGCAATATTTTCAATAGATCGAGCAGTTCGCGGCCGCCCTGTTGATTTTATGTTTCTAACCACTTTGCTCAAATTTCTTGATCGATCTTTGCACTGTCGTAATTATTTTTTCCAAAAACTGCTGGCACTCTACGAACTGTTTCTGCAAAACATTATCCACATTTATAATACGTTTTCACGATAACAGCGCGCTGTTCTACCGTGTAGCGTTCCATGGCTATTAATTGCAATAAATTACATGACAGCTATCAAATTTTCAGAAGCCTACTATGACAAAAACGAAAATGCCACGATATTTAAAGTGTGCTTACATTTGGGACACCCTTTAGATGCTCATTTTTCTCATTTTTTTATTTTGGTATCTTCCTGTTTTGACTGTGTCTGGCTTTGATGGAGAAGTCCGTCGACAGTTCGTATATGTGTTTACTGAGTGTGTTGATTATTGCTTCGCGATGCCGCTGGTTATTTCTGATGTACCTTGTCGCCTTTACGATTTTTCCTTGAACACTGTTTTGTTTTGCTTGCAGCTTTCTTCTGTGCCATTTTACCATCTGTGCCCAGACCGGACAGGCGTATGTGATTGCGGGCTTTATGATCTGTTTGAGTAGTATGATTTTGCTTTTTTGAGCCAGTTTCTTTGATTCCAATAGTGGGCTGAGTTTTGTGAGTTGTTTTTTGGCTTTAGCTGCTGTTTGAATTGTGTGATCTTTCCATGCTAGTCTCTTGTCATATGTTAGGCCTAGGTACTTCACTTTGCTTCTCCACTCTATCTGTACGCTGTCTATATCCGCCTTCTGCATTAGTAGCGTTCTCGCCCTGGTGAACGTTATCGCCTACGTTTTTTCCTCTTTTAGATTGATCTTCCATTTTTCAAACCATGGATGCATCTCTGTCAGTTTTTATGATTGACCTGTCGTTAAGCAGGAGGGGCGGCATAGGAGATCCCTGTGGTACTCCTGACATGATGTTTCTTGTTGTAGATGTTTTGTCCTGCACTACTGTTTGGAATGTTTTGGTTTGCAGGAAAGAGTGTACTGTTTATGTTAGCACTTAATTTCTATTTTGACGAATATCAGGATCAGTTCTCTATGTCATCCTCTGTCGAAGGCTTTGGCGACATCTAGCAGAACTCCTCCTATGTGTACCTTTTTATTGAATTAAACGATAACTTGCTAGGCCAGCATTGTGGTTAAGTGTGTCGTGGAATGGCCTGTTCTAAATCCAAATTGTTCGTTCCGAATTGCTTAAAGATCTTCTGCTTTCGCTTTTAACTTGTCCAGTACAAACGGCACAGTGGTGGCAAATCTTACTCAGGTTTTGTTAAACTTTCGACTCATTTTAATACACACCTTGGATACCATATTGGTCTCATTTTTCGCACAAATTGCTTGAAAAATCGACATTGCGGCTATTAATATAATAGTGTCGACAAATTGGCAATGAGTTAATTGCCCCTTGAGAACGTTTAATTTGATATTTTTTTACAGACAAGCATGGTCATATAGTATCCTAAGAGGTATTGTCAATAATTAAACATCGAGTGGACTGGATGGATATAGGGTGAGAAGGTCCAGAAATAACTTGTCCGATGACCTCTCATTGCCGGGCTACATCCTCCAAATTGATAGGCGGGCTACAAATCACTACTTTTGGGGAAATGAAAGGACGCTCGTAATTTAGACCTGACAAACTAACAAAGATAATAAACCTCATGTTTTCTTGGTTGGTATTGGTATCGTCCAGACATTTATTTTCCAGTTAAGGGAATTAAAAAAATTTCCTGTCAAAACTCACATTCTGAGAGTTATTGTCTCATTAGATTTGTCCATTCATATTTAATTACTATACTTAGTTATTTCTATGGTAAAGCAATTACTTCTATAAAGTCCAAACAATAATAATTACGGTACTTCCATTTGCTATTGTCTATTTGCTATTTGTTGCATTAAATAGGTTTTGTTGATCCTGTTTATTTTCTTTACTCTTTGACAAAGTAATTAGATATTGTTCAGATTTAAACACAATAATTACCCTAATAATGTCTTTACTTATGCATATACATACTATTTTATAATAGTTTTGTCTTATAAAGACATTTATTATGATAAACATAAATCACACAATATTATTATATATAAAATCAAACGCC
The DNA here is from genome assembly GCA_963920685.1 of Polydrusus tereticollis. NCBI lineage: Eukaryota > Metazoa > Arthropoda > Insecta > Coleoptera > Curculionidae > Polydrusus > Polydrusus tereticollis. The sequence continues at coordinate 109,313,879 of OY987331.1, read as the reverse complement.
CGTGAAAAGCTTCTAAGCTCATTAAAATTCATCTCATTTCTTATTCACTTATTACTTTCGTTCCATTTTTCTACTTTGAAACTCAATAAATATTTGAGAGGATCAAAATAAAAACAAAACTTATACTGGAATATGCGCATTAAAATTGCTTTTTCGTCGTTAAATATTCAAACTTGTAAATGCCTAAAGTGTAAAGTTTTAAAATCTGTGTTTAATTTAAGAAATATTTACTGTTTTTAAAAGAAAATATCTTATTCGTCAATCGTAAGATCCAGGGGTGCAGGGTTTCCCAAAAGTCGCGTAATGGCATAATGTCTCAAAAGTTCTTGAACGTAAGTTAACAAAATTTGGTCTTAAGGGTTTCTACTTAGTGTAGATGAATTATAAAGCGACATCTAGTGGCAATCAAAGACATTCGCTTGCTTAATCAGTGAGAAAGGTTCACCCAAAGAGTAACCTAACTAATAAGAGGCGAAAATTTCATCGGTTTCTTTGAGGTTTTATGTACTCAAATTCTATGACCTCCTATATTGTCTTGGTAATTTTAAAATTGAACATTTTAAGCTGCGGAACTTGATTGTGCGGTGCACCAGAGAAATCGTCAGGTGAAACATTAATTAAAATTTTGATAAATAAAAAATGTATGTGTTAAATAGCAATCTCTGTCATTTCACTCTAGATATTAACCGAGAAAATCCACAAGTATAAAAATTAAATATACAACAAAGCTAAAAATAAAGGGTGTATTTCGCGCGTAAGGTCCAAATTATCAATATGGTATCGCTAACTACAAAGTAACTTCTATGAATACCATTGTTGGAATAATTCTTATTATGGAAGTTATGTGGCTGGTATTACCACCAGCATTGTTTGGACCAGTGGGTTAAAAGAATTTCTGATATAGCTGTAAGATGTATACGTATTGTATGTTTTGCTCTACTAGAGTTGCTTCTAAGGTATTGTCACTTACTGGACATTGGTAATTTTTTTCTTTCTGTACTGTTGGCTTCTTAAGTTAGCCTTTCTTGGCTTTTACTTCTATTTGCTGCAGACTTTTCTTTTCGAATAATTTTTTGAAGCTTTTTTGTTTGTTCTCTTTTTATTCTTTTTTCTCTTGAAAGTCGTTGCTCTTTTCCAGTTTTTATATGTTAATTTTTTTATCTTTTGTATGTGTGCTGCTGCTGTGATCTTATGTGTGAATTTGTTATTAGATTATTTGTTGATACGTCTGTCCGTCTGTGGTAGTTCGTAATTGTCTTTGTTATGTATTGTTCAATAATTTCAATTTTCATTTCGTCATGTAGTATTCTAACTGGTACGTGAAAATGTACGTTTAGTGCGATTCTAATTGTTCTGTTTTGTAAGATTTGTAGTTTTTTGAGTCTTGTCTTGTTTACTGCACAGCATGATGGTATTCCGTATGTTAGTACTGGTCTGATAATTGTCCTGTATATTGACATTTTCGTCTTGTTTGTGATATTGCTGTTTTTACAAATTAACGGGTACACTGCACTCAATTGTCTCTGTACCTTTGCGACTCTTTCGTCAACGTTGTCGTTCCAGGTAAGTTTCTTATCGAAGAAAAGACCAAGATACTTTACTTTGTTTGACCATATAATTGGTTTATTATTAACTCTAACCCTTGTTTCAGGTAGTCTTAGCCTTACCTTCGAGAAGAATATTGCCTGCGTTTTCTCCTCGTTGAGCCTTAATCTCCAGGATTCAAGCCATTTTTGCAGCACATGTACATGCTGTTGCAAACTTTTGACCACTCTTCAGGGCACTCCTGAGGTAGCAGTTATTGCAGTGTCGTCCGCAAACAGATATAGTTATGTCTGATTGCTGTGCGGAATGTCTGCTGTGTAAATATTATAAAGAATCGCCGCTAGGGCTGACCCTTGTGGGACCCCAGCTTTGATTTTTATAATCGTTGAAATTGTATTTTTAGATGATACTGCAAAGGTCATGTCCACAAGGTATGATATAATTAGTCTGATAAGGTAATCAGGCATGCCTGCCCTTATTAATTTTAGTACTAGTCCGTCGTGTCAGAATTTGTCAAAAGCTTTAGCAACGTCAAAAAGACTGCTCCTGTTGGCATGCGACGATTAAATCCTCTTAGGATGTTGGAGGCCAGTCGTGTTCTGTGGCGCACCGTGCAATGAGCAGCTCGAGAACTGAAGTGCTCTGGTGGTAATACGTCGTTGTTTAATACAAAATCGGTTATCCGATTTAGTATTACTTATTACATTACATTACATTACATTGTTACATTCGCTTGCTCAATCAGTGAGAAAGGTTCACCTAAAGAGTAACCTAACTAATAAGAGGCGATAGCTTCATCGGTTTCTTTGAAGTTTCATGCACTCAAATTCTATGACCTCCTATTTTGCTGCATGTACAAATGTACACGGGGAAAATGTTTCATATTGTCTTGGTAATTTTAAAATTGAACATTTTAAGCTGCCGAACTTGATTGTGTGGTGCAGCAGAGAAATCGTCAGGTGAAACATTAATTATTATTTTGATAAATAAAAAATATATGCGTTAAATAGCAATCTCTGTCGTTTCACTCTAGATAAAAACCGAGAAAATCTATAAGTATAAAAATTAAATATAGTACAAAGTTAAAAATACAGGGTGAATTTCGCTTGTAAGTTTCAAATTATCAATATGGTATCTCTAACTACAAAGTAACTTCTATGAATACCATTGTTGGAATAATTCTTATTATGGAAGTTATGTGGCTGGTATCACCACCAGCATTGTTTGGATCAGTGGGTTAAAAGAATTTCTGATATAGCTATTATATATATACGTATCGTATGTTTTACTCTACTACAGTTGCTTCTAAGGTATTGTCACTAACTGGACATTGTTAATTTGAGCATTAGCCCCAATATAATAATGTGGTTATTGTGATAACAGCTACATAACTTTCCTGGCAACAATTGTTCCAGCAGTGGTATCCTTAGAATTAGCTTAAAGCTTACGTAAACAGAACATCCATTATTTGTATCTTAGTAGTTTAATATCCAATGAAGTCATGAGAGAAATAATACGAAACTCTTAAAACTATATTTTATTTTAATGTGATCCTAAAAATGGAATTTTCATTCTAAAGAAATACATACACACAGTGCATTATAATAATAATTATAATTTAATTTATTCGCTGTACAAAATTTATAAAAGTAGATTTTAGAAAAGGTTATTAAGATAAATAGTATTCAGATAACCAAGTACCTTACTTAACATAAATAAGATCCATTTCAAGTATAACTTGTTTGGGATTTTTAGTGCCTTTACTTGCTCCCTTACTTTTTCTTTTTTTGGACTTCCAGAATTTAACAGAATTGGTGGTTGAGTACTTGTTGAGAGGGATAATAGAGGAGATGATTTACTGCCCCAATCCTCTTGATCTCTTATCTAAATTGAATCTAAAAAATAAATCCTATAATTAATTAGACCACCGCCTAATAAAAAATAATTCCATTCTTGCAACTTTCTGTACCAACCTGTTTATGACATTTGATTAATTAGTGGCAACATCGTTATGATGCCCAAAATTTACCTCCAATTTCTAACGACAGCTCTTCTAAATTTTCACTTGAATTCGGCAGTTGTACTTGTGGAATCATAGGTGAGCCTAATTAAACCAGTGCCAAAAAACTCAGATACACACACACACAGATGAGCCTAAAATTAAAAATAAAACAGTTTTACAAGGTGACCCACTATCAACGCAGGATATGCCTAGCAGCAAAGGTAAAAGTTTCTAAATCTCATTTAGAACCAAATTTACAGGGCCAGCTTTTATGGTTCCAAAGATTTTTAAATTTTAGTGAGAACGATTGTAACGGCGGAATGGAGAAAAAAATGGGGCTTGCTTTCCGGTATTGTTTGCATTTAATAATTTATTTAAACTAAAAATTTCATTGCAAACCGCAGACGCTGAAGCTACTTAATTATTGGTAATATGCAGGCGGTAGATAGGTGAAAAATCGGTAAGTTCTAACATACATGGTTTATTTTTCAATAAGCATTTACATACAGCCTCTCTAGGTAAAAATAAAATTAAATCATACTACCCTAGTCTCAGTTAATATTCACCAAGGTCTACCTATGACACGAAAATACATTTTCTTCCGGATAATCCGCTGTTTTCATCATGGCGTCGTCCTGGTCGATCTACGCAGGTAAAGTTGGTAAAATATAAAAAAGGGCAGGTTGACAATTGGGTATTAAAAGAGTGTAAATGCAAAGCGCTTTCTAGGATTTTTGCGGCCGGGTGTACGGAAAACAAGACAGCAAAAGGGGGTAGGATAATATAAGCATTCAGTTTAAATATGCACAGAAGGGTAATGGTAAGCAATGTCTAATCTTGGAATTAAGCAATAAAACAAAACTCAAGTGTCCCTCTTTTTGTGTAAGCAATACAGGCAAAGCAAGCATAAATATTCAGCGGTCACAGTTCCTCTCAATATTTCCCAGGATGCAATAATTAGTATTAATTATCGGTTTAATTTTCAGTTACTCGAAACTTGTCGGTCTGTTCCTGCATTTTTAGTATTACGGAAAATCGATCAAATTAGTTAAAATCGCATTTCGGTTTTAAATAGACAGCGGCATTCCGGATAAGTAGATACAATGCGGATTATCAAAAGTTTCAGCCGGAATGTGGTGATTCGATTGATTACGGTCCATTTTTAAATGTTAATACATCCTTGAGAGTAGTTGAGTTAAATACTAGATTGAAAAGATAATAGAAATAATTATCACTGACTTACCCCCGTGCAGTCTTATTATCAATCAATCAGTTTCGGTACACACTTTTATTTTTATCACTTCGCTGGTCAGAAAAATAAGAGAGCCCTTTTTGGCGATACATTTTTAGTTTTATGTTCTCGTGAATCCCACCATCGTCCTGGTCATGACGGAGATTTTCGATTTCGACGCGCGTTTCCTGGTTTTAATATGTACGGTACTATGGATTCAAATATCGCGGTACTTTATCTCAGACAACTCATTACGCGTAATGAGTCTAGGCTTTTGCTAATTAATTTACGGGTCGCTTTCGGTGACTGGTCTATCCGATCGTAAGAAAACTATTTAATTTATCGGTTACGAAAAAGAAACGGGACGAGCGATTGAAAATTAACGGAAATATTTTATTACGAATAATTAGTCGGTAAGATCTCAGTAACTTCGTTACACGATTATAAACCAGGTGATGCACTGCTAGACTGGCCATAGGAAATTCCATGTATAGTACATCGCTTTAGTCTGTAGCTACGCGGTATCCGTAAGGAGGAAGCAATGTCATACGTCAAGCTTCTTGACAGGGACAATCCATGGGCGTGCCATGAATATTTTATATTAAATTTAAAAATACGAAAAATCTCGGTTTTTTTTTAATAAACGATACCTAAGTAGGTGTGTATGAGTGAGTCTAAGACTTATAATGCTTGTAGTGCTTCGCTTTCATATTACAGGGTGTCAGACTTAAGAAAAAATCGTTATTTCGTAAATATCTTGATTTTATTAAAATTTCGCAGTCTCAGTAAGGATAGTAAGGGGCTAATTTAGTCCCAACTGGATCAAATTTGCAAAAAAATCAGTGGCGCACATTTTTTTTATCAAAAATCTTAGTTAGGGTGCCTTCCAATACGGCACTGGACTTAAAAATTTTAGTTTAGTTACGGCTAAATTAGCTCCTTAAAACCCTAAATAATACCGCCAAATTTCAACAAAATGGACTAAAGGATTATTAAGATATTTACGAAAAAACGATATTTTTTAAAGAGTTTGACACAGCATTACCGGACCTATGTTTATATAAATTTTTCGTATTAGAATCAGTCTAAGAATCATCACTTGGAGTTGGGCCACGTACTTAAATAAGACCCTGTATAACTTGTCACAATTCAAACAATCAATTCGGTAGACTGAGTTAGATTTTTCACTTGGAGGTGTGGGATCTTTAATTTCACTAAACAAGTCACCTACAGTTTTTTTGGAATAAGTTACTACCTTCACGTTCTCTTGGGCTTGAAGCGTTCTGACCAATTTTTCACTCAAACTAGGTTCCATTGGGATTTCAAAATATTTAATCCATTCGATAGATTGTTGGGTCCCTACATTAATTGGTCTTTTAACAGTGCTGTCATTGAACAGTACATTGTTAATTAAGGATCTGGTATAGTTATTTCTTAGGAATATCTGCTTAATCAGTATAAAGTTGTTGTCCCTAAAACTACTTGGTTTGTAGTACCTGTCTGTAACAAAATTATTGTGTTTCCTAATCATAAGTACGTTCAAAAAGGACAGTCCTATATATTTTTCCTTTTCAATCGTAAACTGAAAATTAGGGTGATAACCATTGAAAATGTTAAGTAAGAAAGATCACTGTTATCCGGAATTGCTGTGATGATATCGTCAATGAATAAAAACCAAAAAAGGAGTTCCAGTGGCAATATCGGGATAACAGCACTAGGTAGCTCGTTCATCACAATATTAGCAAAAATCGGTGATGCCGGGCTGCCCATGGCTGCTTCAAATATTTCGGTATTAAATGTGTTCTTAAATGAGCTGAGAATAACATTAACCAATTTAATAATAACAACCAAGCCAATATCAGTGCATTGATGGTTTGCCAATGTCTGATGATACTCGTGATAGCGAGCTCTCTTGGAATGTTAGTAAATAAGGAAGTGACATCTAGTGATATCAGGATATCACTATCAACGAACTGAAAAGAATTTTTAATTTCATATTATTTGAAAGTTCGAACTAAATTACTCAAAAACCACAAATTTTCAAACATTGTAGGTTGGAGACATGACACAAGATATAACAGGTCTGAGCGGGTGACTGACTTTATGTATTTTAGGCCGCTTATATATTTTAGGAGCAACAGAGTTATGGCAAACCAAGCATTAAACCATCAAAGCGAAACATTGACAAACATTTGTTAGCCCTTTTTTATTGTCCTCTTCCGACTATCTACCCTTTCAACAATATGCATTTTTAGTTCTCGGAACCACTTGTTACCATGACTCAAGGCAACAGAGCGCCCACGCTTTTGCACCTTACACCCATGACGATTTTTGAAAATTTTATTTTCGGAGGAATGTTCATAAAATTAAATAGAATACGAAGAAGAATTTTGATCGGCTTCCGGCTAACATTAACCCAAAATACGACAGAAAAATTGCGTTGTATGCGGTTAACAAATAAATAAATCAAATTTTCATTGAATTTCTTTATAAATTCACTAACCAATTATGCGAAAAAACGATAAAACATACGGTATTAACACTTGAATTGAATTATCTGAATATGTTTTTATAAAATAAATCTGTATTGGGTGTTATTTCCGTTTCTAATGTATAAATACTATCCTTATCTTAATCTATCTAGATAGTTACTTGAACAAACAACAAGAGTGCTTAAGAATCCAATTGTCGTTTTTAAGGCCAGAGAAATATTCGATAGAATGAACAGAAAATGGACCCATTGTAATCTAAGTTCGGCCATTACGGCAGTAATTACCACAAGACAGTAATAAAGTGAAGGAATCGAAAGTAAATGGGCGGAAATATCGCTCACACAAGAAGCGAGAAAATCTAAATAATCGTGTTTGTTATGCGTAATTTCTAATTTATTATGTAAAATATATTTATTTGCGTATTTTAGTCAAATAAGAGGCACATGCATTTTAACATATTGGAGTGTACGCTAAAGTTAATTAATAGCATGGTAATTCAAAAACAGTATGATAAAATTACTTTTTTTCGTTTGGAGGCTTCAACTTTATTACCCTCGTGTGCTTTTTTTACAATTGCATTCTTAGACTCCGCTTTTAATTTTTATTTAGTTTTAAGTCGAGTTACAAGCAGCTTTAAAATATGGATTAGAATTCGAATCCATACATTTAGGGAAAACGCTGCCCAAGGATTCAAATGTGTTTCAAATTTCTACAAAATTTCCTTCATCTTAAATGAAAATTCCCGTAGGTACTCTAAATTTGGTGCCAAATAACAATTTTAAAATACTTTAGTACAACCAAAGAAAATTTATATGTGAGGTTCTAGATACCCGGCATAAGCTTTCATTATTTTTACGTATGATTATTGTTGTTCGCAAAACACTTCATTTATTACGAAAGTAAGTAAACTTTCTTAAATTGCAACATCATAAACGGAGTTAAAATTTTGCGTTGTATGATAAACAGATCTTCATAGAACCTGCTTCTGAGTATAAAGCACGTGAAATTGCTTCATTACGTTCAAAATTATGAGCGCTTTATAATTTTTTGCACTACCAGTATATAAGTGTATAAACGAATAGGCAGTTGGGTAGACATTCTATTATTAAACGATGTTATAGATAAAATAATATTGACACAAGAATAAAATAAGGGATTGTTGTATACAGTAAAAAATTGAGTGTTAAATTTAACACTCAATGGTGGTACATATAGGACCATAATCAATAGGGTATTTCAACCAATCAGTATATCTGCTAAAAAAGATATTTTTGAATGGTTTCTTTACTTTTTAATGAGTGTTAATTCTTCTAATTTATTGATAAGTACATTTACACTATCGTGTGTAAATTAAACTTACAGATTATAAACCTATTCTTCTAGGGTGTAAAAGAAATTATAAGAGGTGTAAGTAAACCATTTTTCAATGGTAATTTGTGATTAATTTGTGTAAATATCATATTATTGTAGTGTAAATTTTATTCTATTTGGGTGTGACTTTACTATAGTGAGTGTAATAAAATAATCTACTCATGACTAAAATACTTTCCATTTTGATTAAGTCATTTAATCCCGTATCAAAGTAACCGGGCGTTTATAATTAAAATGTAAAAAAATATGCATTCAAGATGTTTTACATTATTATCTGCTTTGTTTTGTTTTGTTCAAAAATTACAATAAAACAACGTTTTGGCTTAATTATTGTCATTGCCAATTTATTTTAACCCTAACCATGGGCTTCTTGATGTTTTTTTGACTTCAAATTTGTATTTGTCATAAGACTACTTTGATGTTATAGTTTAAACACAATTCGATAATACTTTATTCAATGATTTAAATAAATCGATTTTCCTCCTAAATCAACCAAGGTTCTTTTTCATCAAGTTTTTTATTTTGCCTTTTTCTTTATCAAATTTTCCGTGACCTTTATTCTAATTTATCTACCCTTACATTCATCCATGTTATTCTATTTTCTCTTATTTTATATTATCTTATTCTATCTAAATCTATTTTATTCTACCTTATTTCATTTAATTCCGTTCTATTTTCATTAAAACATTAAATTTCACAAATTCCCTTTTGCGACAAGCAAATCTCGTTTGTATCCTGGTGTGGACGTCTGATCCACGTACTTGAAGCGTACCCTGGTGAATTGTTGGCAGTGGACGGTGGGCGTGGAATTCCTTGGTGTGAAGCCGATTTTATGGAAGCCACGGCCATTTTATTTTGACATTGTTGTCCAGTTCACCGCCATTTTATTGTGCACCTGTTGCCCACCACCAACTAGAAGCGTCACTAGAGAGGCTGCAAAGTGTTTGGATCTGAGGAAGCTTAGTTAAAAGATGAGTAACTTTTTATATTTGTTTAATGTGGATTTATTACCCAACTGGAATTAACTCTGTATTTAATTGAGAATTTTGATGAACAGTTTATTATTTATTATTTTTTTGAACCTTAATCCTAAAGAGAGCCCTAAAAAAAATCAGTACTGTCCAATTTTATTTCTGTAGAGCGAAAGCTACCTTTTTGGGTATAGGCCTTAACTACAGTTACCACCTATAGCTTGAACTTGCAATGCTTTATTTGATATTTTCTGCTTTCCCTTAGTTAGTTTAATAAATGGGCTCTGTTAAACCTTAACCTGTACTCTAGCTTTAATATTCTCTTTCTTTCTCTAATTAGGAAATTTTCCATTGATTCATACACTTCTGGTTAATTAGCTTATCAAAAAGGTTATTGATTTATTAACATTCTGGTTCAAAACTAATTTTCTTTGTTTAATAAGTTTGACCCAACCACTGTTGTGGAATCAAGCACGTAGGATGTCTAGAAAGAACAATTTTCAAACGCCCGTTAGTAATCAGTGGTTTGATGAATTTTTTGATAAGGCTGCTCCCCCTGTTGTACCTCCATAGCAAGTTAAAAGTTATGAAGACTTTCCTAAAAGTCATTTTCTTTGCAGACCCTTTTCGGTTAGTGAGTTGGAATGTGTTTTAAAGAATACTGAAAACACCGCGCCCGGATATGATGATGTTCAGTACTGCAAGTTTTTCCACCTACCGCTGAATGCTAAAGTTTTATTGTTAGAAATATTTAATAGCACTTATCTCAATGGTTCCAAAATTGAGGATATCGAGAAAGTCATTGTAATCCCTATTCAAAAGCGTGAAAATGATCCTAATTCTGGTAACTCCTACAGACCTATTTCACTACTTTCTTGTATTCTTAAGACATTGGAAAGACTTATTAAACATTGTTTGGAATATTGGTTGAGAAATCCCAATCTTTTGCCACATAATCAATATGGATATAGAAAAGGATTTGGTGCTATAGATGCTCTTTCGCACATTACAGTTGATATTCAAAACTGTTTTTCGCACAATGAATATAATAATATGACCTCGCTGTTTATTGACATCCAGGGTGCATATGATTCGATAAATTTACAAATTTTAGAATCAAAAATGGTTTATACCTCCCAATATATCTAAATCAATTGTCAAATTTATGTCAAGTTTTTGTTAGAAATAGTTCTAATGAGAAAATTGGTCCCAGGTATGTTTTTGCGGGCTTACCTCAGAGGTCGGCTCTTAGCCCCTTGCTTTTTAATCTTTATACAGCCGATATCTATAATTTCACTTCTTTTAACATTGTCCAATATGCCGATGATTTTTGCATTTATACACAGAACTGTAAATATGATGTAAGCCTTAGGCTTCTATCTGATGCTTTTGCTGGAATACTTGATTGGGCAAGAATTAATGGGGTTGAAATATCTCCTGATAAATCAGTTATTTGTGTCTTTACACGTCACAATACCTCTAACGCTAACTATGTTAATCTACAAAATTTAGCTAAACCATTTAAGAAAGAAGTCAAATAGTTGGGAATTATTTTAGATAAAAAGTTAAGCTGGAAGCAGCATATTAACTATCTTGCTACTAAATGCGAAAAAGGCATTAATTTTTTGCGGTCCATTATGAAAACTTGGTGGGGATGTGACGTTCAGACTTCCCTAATTTTCTATAAATCATATATAAGATCTATCATTGATTATGGCAGTATTATGTATGGTTCAGAATGTAATACTTATTTACAAAAACTAGATCGACTATAGTATGAAGCCCTTAGGGTGTGTTGAGGAGCTATAAGATAATCGCCTCTAGAAGCATTGCTGGTTGAAGTTTTAGAGCCCCCCTATGTCTCTGTAGAGAAGCACTTAGTGCTAAATCTCTATTCAAGCACAGATTTTTTGATACACATCTACTCAGTAACATAGCTAAGCTTAGTAACTATGATCTGACCAATAAGTATTGGCAGCACAAAAACTCTCCTCCACTTTGTGAAAATTTCCGAACTTTAAATCAAATTTTAAATACAATCCCATCGTTTTGTACTTCGAATTATGAGTACTACAGTAATATCCAAGAAGTTAGTATTAGATTTCCTTCCTTTACTGATCACAAAATACTTAATCGTTATATTCTAAAAACTTTCACTGTACAACAAATCCATGTTAGTTTTTACCGATGCTTCCAAAACTTCGGATGGTAATGGAGCAGCTATATTCTGCAAATAAAGGGCGAATTTAAATTTAAAATTGATAAGCGATGTAGTATCTTTACTGCAGAGGCTTTGGCGATTCGCGAAGCCCTTAACTTTACTCTAGAATACGCCAATCAAGGATTTGTCATCCTTACTGACTCAATGTCGGTCCTTAAAGCTTTGGGTAATATTAAACCTTGGACATATAAAACGAACCCCGAAATATGGAATATTAGAAAACTGTTGCGACGAAATACACTGCTCAAAAAGCATATTTCATTTGTCTGGGTCAAAGCTCATACTGGTTTGAGCGGCAATGAGCATGCTGATTATCTGGCTAAGGAGAGCATCCTTAGTGGAATAAATATTGAAAACGATCTCTCTCTAGATGATGCTTATGTCTGCTTAAAATCTTTTATACGAGATAAATGGTACAATCGCTGGAAAAAGTACTGCAGAATATCACCTACAAGGTATTCGCTACTTGTTGAAAGTATCCCTAATAATTACTGGCATAAAAACCTAACTGTTTTAAGACGCTTCATTACCACAATTATTCGCCTAAAATTGGGACATGCTTGCTACCCAGCACATCTATATAAGATCCGTATTATACCTTCTGATAAATGTGACTTGTGCCAAGTTAGATGCGATCTAGAACATATCTTTTTCGAATGCAGAAAATATTCTGCTTATAGCAGCATACTTTACAACTACTCAATACAGGTGTGTAAAATTGAATGTCCCTTTAATATCCCCTATCTTTTGTCCTTACAGAATAGAAAAGTATATAAGGTTCTTGTTGAGTACTTACATAAAGTTAAAATAGATAGAACTATAAGGTTAAATCATTAGAATTACTATCCATGACTTTCCCTTATGTGTTTCTCCCCGTTTTGGGTGGTCCTCTTGTTTGTCTTTTAAAACAGAAGTCGCTCTGACAGACCCCAGTGGCGTGGAGCGTTTGTCCTTGTTTATGTGTTTACTTTCTCAATATTATTATTATTTGAAATAACGTTGACCCCTTTTGCTTTTAATCTTTTCTATTTTCTGACAGTCCCTTTGACTGTCTGGCGCCCAGCATTTTCTGGAGAATCATAAATAATACTTACTCAAATCACGAATCACGGCCCATATCTCGATTACCAAGAAAGGCCATTTTTTATACTTATCAGGCTAATGTAGATATCGAAAACGAAGTCATTAAACGTGGATTTAATTTAAATACGTCTACTAAGTTGCCATTTGGTGTCTCTCATATTTGTTTAAACTGATCGCCTTACATTTTCTGTCTTTGATAGTTAAACATTTGTTAGTTTTTATGACCCAAGAACCTTGCTTAACACTCAATTTGTTCGACCCACCGGACCCTGTGCTCGATATACCCGTTACTCTAAATGAAATAACACTAGTTCTATCTAAATGCAAAAATAACAAAGCCGCTGGTTCAGACTTAATACCATACGAGTTTTTAATACACCTTCCCCAGAACTGGCTTCTCTACATCTCTGTTCATTTTTTAATAACATTCTTGATGCTCGTAGGGTGCCAACTGCCTGGAGTAATATCCTTTTTAAAATGCTGTATAAAAAAGGTCGACTGGAAGATCCTAACAATTATCGGTCGATAGCACTGGTTAACTGCGTCACAAAACTATTTACGCAAATCCTTTTAAATCGTCTTTTGCAATGGACAGAAAACGCCAAACCAATACCTGAGACGCAGTCAGGTTTTCGTTCCAACAGAGGCTGCGTAGACAATGTATATTCACTTACTTCCGTTATTCAGCTCCACTCAAGACTTAAAAAAAGATCAATCTTTGTCGCATTTGTCGATTTCAAGCGCGCCTTTGACTCTGTCTCCCACGAACCTCATGTGGAAAAAGCTACATAGCATCGGGGTCAGCCACAATTTTATTGCCATTGTAAAAAACCTGTATACGCAGGCTTGAGTAAAAGTTAACTCTACCGACGGTCTAACTAAAAATGTTGATATAACCTCAGGAGTTTTACAAAGCGAATCACTCAGCCCGGCACCCTTCTCACTTTTCGTGTCGGATATCGATTCTTATTTCTTAGCAAAGGTAGCCAATAATGTTAGTATTGATGGAACTAACGATTTATCGCTACTTCTTTACGCGGATGACCTTGTTTTGCTATCTTCCTCTCCTATCGACCTGCAAAGAAGATTGAATATTCTGGAAACATACGCCGACATAAACAAACTTACCATTAACAATTCCAAAACAAAAATCATGTGCTTTAAACGTGCTGCTTCCTCATGAAACAATTTTAAATTCACACTTAATTGTTCTCGTCTGGAGGAAGTAAAGAGATTCAAATACCTTGGAGTAACTTTTACAACATCATCATTTTCTAGAGTATTGTCCGAACGGACTGTTGAGAGACCAAGTTAAGCTATTGGCTCAATAATGTCCTTGATGGCAAAAACCAAAACCATATCGTGGGGGTCCAGAATAAAGCTTTTTGAATCTATTGTTCTCAATGCGTTCTCTGGTAGTCTTTCAATCTGGGGACTGAGATATTCCGATATACTGGAAAAAATTCAAACTACGTTTTTAAAAAGGCTTTTCTTACTTCCTCCAAGCACCTCTTCCGCAATTCTACGTCTCGAAGCCGGGTGTACACACATTTACTACTTAATCTTCAAGTTGTGCCTGAATTTCTTACTTAAACTATTACAAATGCCACATACACGCATCCCCAAACAATGTTTTTCCCGCCAAATGAAGCTAAGCAATACTGCAGACACAAGATATAACTGGGTTTCCCAAATAAAAATCTGGTTTAATGACTTAGGTTTTGGCGATCTATGGAACAATCTCAATGCTGGATAATTGAAACAAAACATAAATAATCTCCTGGATACCTACCAAAGAAAATGCTTTAGGGCAGACCAAACGTTAGCTTTAAACTCCACATACACAATTTTTTACTCAACCTTCACTTTTACTGGAAAACCAGCACAATATTTCACGCCTAATTTGTCAATTTATATCGTCAGAATACTCGCACAACTACGAACAGGTTATAAGCTATTTCTTAAATTCACATATAAGGGTAATATAATCCGGGTAAACACCAGTGAAGACTGCACGGTTTGTAACCTGCATGCGCTGGAAACTCTTTACCATTTATTTTTTTTGTGCCCCCTTTATAACTGCATGCGCCCAGCAGGTTGGAGCGAGGAGTATTTATTAAACTCAATAAATAACCTTACTAACAAAAACTCTAAAGAAATAGCCCACATAATCATTAATATTCTCAAGCTGCGCGCCTTTCTCAGGAATGAGTAAAGCAACCACACTGAAATGCTTTACTATATATTAGTTTATTCTAGCTGTAGAGTAAAAAGTCATTAGTATATATTTATTACACAAATTGTCATTTTTCCTTAAAACAAATTTTAACTTATCTTTTCTTTAAACTTTCGGAATTCATTGTTATTGAAATTGTAATTTTTCATATAAACAATAAAGATATTGTATTGTATTGTAAGCATTTCTTAGTGACGTTCTTTATCATGAATCGCTTATACAAACGTCGAGATAACTGACAAACGTTATTTTATGTATAGACTTGCCAATGGAAATTCGCTTCAGGCTGGACGGTTGTACTATTTCTCAATCGTAATATTCTTGATAGAAAATCCTTCAAAGTATTCATGAACGTCTTCATGAAAGAGGTACATTAAAACAAAGTGAAGAACCAGGAAGGTCAATTACAGTAAAAACGACAGTAATGCTAAACTAAGTACGTAATAGGTATATCTAATTAGTTCGTAAGAAAAATATAAATGAAATGACCGCTTTATTATGGCATCGAGTGTGGATCGGCTTTTAATATAAAGGTCATTTCTACCCAGGCATAAGTGCTTTATGCTGTTCGCCTTGGGTTGCAATATTGCGTCATACATATAAGCCACCAACAACAGTCGCGCCCAGCTACTGCAGCTTATTTAATAGAACTCGGATAGACTTCAGCGTATATTTATGCCTTAAGCAATTTAAAACTCCATTTATGCAGCGCTTGCTTTTAACAATGTGTTTTGTGTTTAATTTCGCAAAAGCATTTATAATTAAAATTATGCTGCACAAACAATGCTATTTAGACATTCATTCGCAAAATCACCGGTAAAACCAAACACTTGGTAACTCTTAATGCAAGGGCTAAAGTTGAACCGAGGAAAGATAGCTAAACTGGACTGGATTTATTAAAATAAGAAGTATCAGTGTGATTTGCGTTCAAATATTTATATAATGAGAAATAGGTTTATATTTGGAAATGAGTTGCTTTTAAAAGAAAGGGACCTATTGCTTTATGCGAGAGAGTAATGAATCATTATTAAACTATAAAACCCAGTGTTCTTCGCCGTATTCGATAGGTGCAGTCCAATTATTATTATTATTGTACCTATGATTATTGTCAGGGGTCTCGAGATCAGGTAGGTAGAGGCACAGGTTGTTTACCTACCTATGCCTCACTGTTTCAAGCATTTAGTTACTTTCCAGCAGTTGCTGGAAAACTTCTTTCTTGAAAATTGCTTGTGTTTCCGGATTTGTTGATAAGAAACGGATTAGTAAAACTGCGCTTTTTAAAAATGAGAAAACTATTACTCTCAATTTGTTCAACGCTCTTTGCTACCAAAATTCATTCGGAGTTACAAAGATAGTTGAAATGTGTTCGAATATGACTGGAGTCGGACAGTCAGCAATATACAGACTTGTGCACGAGGATAAACGCGACCCCATCGGGTCACCAAAGATAAGTACAGAAAGAAAAGAAACTGTGATAAGTGAGGATGACAGGACTGCCATCAGAATGATCATACACTTGTTTTACTTAAAAAAAGACATACCTACCTTGGACAAAATAATGTCTGCAATGAAAAAGAATGATTTCATTCCACCCATGGGTAAGAAGAGACTATGGAAAACTTTGGAGGAAATAAATTTTTGTTATGAAAAAATTCAAAGACAGTGGATTGTGAAAAATGAAATAAAGTCCGTTCACAGGGTTAAGAGAATGACTTACCGACTCGTGTTGATGCCTGTTTAAAACCAGACTGGGGTCTATACAGGCCCGCACTGAATTGTATTTCAAACATGAATGATTTGACACAAATAATAAACAATTTTAGATAGAATATATTATAATTATATATTATAATTAATTAATGCAACTTCAGTTGTGACACGGATGAAGATTCCGGGGACGAAGCTTTGGTGGACATGAATAATCTGTCTGGATCCCAACTGAGAGCGGAAGTATTTGCTCAAGGACCACTGGAACAAACCTTAGGAGATAACTGGGACAGTGATGACGAGAAACCACTTTCTACATTTGTCGAACGAAGGCCGAAACTTATAAAATCGTTTGACTACAAACAAGAAGATCTAAAAAATCCAGACTTTTCTATATGGCAGCCTGTAACGTTAGTTTCAAATAACATTTCTCCAGTTACTGCGTTTCAACTATTTTTGGAGGATGATGGAGGAGATCAATCTTATATTGAGTTCCACGAATATTTATGCTCATCAGAAAAACCGTCTTGAAGATATTACCGAGAATGAGTTGCTTTGTTTTATAGGGGTATTGCTTGTGAGCGGTTATTCGACGCTGCCTCGAAAACATATGTATTGGCAAAACAGGGAAGATACAAATAATTCACTCATATTCAAGGCAATCTCCCATGACAGATTTCAATTTATTATAACAAACATACATTGCTGCGACAATACACAGCTTGATCAGTCAGATAAATATTCAAAAAGTAGACCCATTTAATATTTTAACTGTAAATTTTTTGAGCATGCACCACCAGAAGAGAATCACAGCATTGATAAGTCTATGATTCCCTATTATGGCATCATGGGAGAAAGCAATTTATTAGAGGAAAGGCTATCCGTTGGGGCTATAAATTTTGGGTTGACTCTTTACGTTTGGGGTACATAGCTAACTTTGATCCATACCTGAACAGTACAAGCACATGGGCCTTGGACCCAGCGTTGTTTTGCAATACGCCGATATCCTTAAAAATTCACCTTTTGGTTGGTTTCATTTGTATTTCGATAATTACTTCACTTAAATTTCTTTAGTCAAGAAACTAAAAGTACGGGGCATAAAAGCAACAAAAACAATGAGGGAAAATCCTAACCCTTATTCTCCATTATCTACTGCTGTAATAAAAAAAAAAACAACGTGTGTATTTTGAAAATATTACAGCTGACAAAGATATCGTTATTTGTAAATGGAAAGACAACAATGCTGTAACCGTGGCATCAAATGCATTGTCAGTGTTGCCACTCAATAAAGTACAACGATTCTCACAATCTGAAAAAAAAAAATACATTTACATCGATCAACCCAAATTAATAAAATTTTATAATGAGAACATGGGAGGGGTTGATCATGCAGATCAGAACATCAGTGAGTATAGGGTGGCAATAAGAGGAAAAAAGTGTTATTTTCCATTAGTTGCTTACTGTGTGGATATGGCAGTTCAAAATGCTTGGCGTCTTCATAAATTCAATGATGGCAAATTGGATGACCTAGAATTCAGAAGGTCCATAGCCACAAACCTTTAGGAAACACATAGAAAAGCAACAAAAACAGGTCCTTCCAAACCTCCAAAAAATTTGCACGATTTGATAGAATTGATCACCTTGTTTTATATATTACAAATCAATGGCGCTGCTTTGTGTGTCACAAAAAGTCTAATTTTGTACGTAAAAAATGCGATGATGGTCTACAGCCAAAATAATATTTTATTAATTACCACACTTGCTTGTTTATAAATTTTATCAGTTAATTTTTCAATAAAAATGTATCGGACTATCGCTTGTATTTTTTTAAAATAAGTTTAAAATAGTAGTATATAACCCTACCGTCCTTTTAAAAGGACAGTATATTTGACCCAATTGGAATGCTTCAAGATTTTTTTAAATATTTTTTCCATCTTTAAAACGGTTTATTTAAATAAATTTGAAGAAAAAAATTTAACATTTTGAAAAAAAATACTTTCAGGGTTATAATAATATGGGTTAATAATAAGTCTTTCTGTAATATTCCCAATTTGAATGTCTGAATTTTCAACAGTTTTGTATTAATATGCGAAACACAATTTTTCCAGCTACCCACAGGCACTTTGCCCACTTCAGTAATAATAATATCCAGTGCACTAGCATTTATAGTGGGTGATACATTATTACGTCTAACGGCAGATTTTAATTGATGTTATATGTGTTCTATAGGATTGAATATACCATCGACCTAACACAAGATGGACGTAGCCAGTCATTCATAAAAAGGTCTATCGTCTGTCTCAAACAACAAACAGGAAAGGGGGGGTGAGGGGTATTTACTGCGGCTTCTACTTAGAAGCTGGATTCAAACTGTGATGAGACAAAAAGCGCAACGCTGCAAAGCATGGTCATATTGGTAAAATTATTCAGTGGCGTAACAGTTTCGTGTTATTTTGTAATCAGTTTGACAAAATATGATGGAAAATTTTAGGTGAAGTATTCATAAATTCAAAATACTTTTACGGTTTCTAAGTAACATGAAATTGCCTTGCGGCTGAACTAGCCTGCCAAAATTCTGACAGTAGATGTTTAGGGTTCAAAGAAAACTGATGATAAAATATTTATCCAATTGTAAAATCTAAATGATTCCTTTATTTTTATTTTTTTTTATCAATAAAACCGCGGTTTTTTTGAAAAAAAACAATGGACCTAGCTCTAGATATAACCAATTTTTTTTTTGGTTTGATAAAATAAGAAAAGGTAGGCGGGTATGGGGTTTTTAAATAAATCATGTAAATCAAATTAGAGTAATTTGCTTTATTTACAAAACAACTGTTACACAGAGGGTGTCCAGAAATTCCTTTCGTATATTTCATGGAGATATTCTACATATGAAAATAAGTTCCTATGAATAAAAGTCCTTAAATGTCTTATAAGGAAGTTATGACAGCTTAAAGGACCCGTGTGCCTTTTAGCATACGAACTAGTATTAATAAACGCTAATTTTTGATATTGAGAGTTAACATTAAATTTGATCAGTCCTTAAAGGACCCACATTTATATAAACTTTTTTTCATGTAGAATATCCCCTTGAAATATACGAATTTAAATTGAAATTGAATTTCCGGACAACCTGTATATAATAATAGAATGGAATAGAATTTATTCATAATAAAAAACATATATAGTTTTGGAATATTATATAAAGGTATTTAGTAAATAATTTAGGTTAATTCTAAATTTTTAATTTAAAAACTAATTTATTCCTAAACTATATTAAAAATAAAAACAGACTTGTTGAAGAAATCTTATACCAAGATTGTGAGTTTATATCATTTAACAAATACATAACAATAATAATTTAAGCCTCCCACCATAAACAGAAGCACTTCTTTTGCCTCCGGTAGTATCTAAACGAGTATCTAAACGAGTATCTAAATTAGTACCATCATTCACATAACCAGTAAATTTTGTTCCTGACCACCCTCTTTGAGAAACTTGAGTAAGCCAGTTAAAGTCATAATCCTTGCTCTTAACCTTCATATAGTGGTTTTAAGTCCCTTAATTTTTTTTCTGTTTTATTATTGTGTTTTCATCACCTTAAAATTCCTTTTAGGTATACTGTCACAATCTTCCAATGACATATCATATCTCCAAGGTAGTTTCCTTTCCTACAACAATTATTTTCCCTTTGTCAACTCCACGCATGGACACACTGTACATTATATTATGTTTACATAATATAATAAATAGGGTAACCTGTGATGATAATTAGTCATTATTGTTACCAAAACTGTCAAAAAATATTTATCTCTTTCCTGATCTTCTTACAAGACTAAGCTTTCCTTTAAAACCTGATTTTAGCCCCACAAGTTCTTCGTTAGATATACTATTTGAAGCTTTTCCTATTTTTTTTTAATATCTGAACTTCTGTTCCCGAACCAGTTAAGGTTGTTGAAGATCCTATTGAACTAGGACTTTTGATGTTCAACCTTTAAAGTAGATGGGGAATCTAGGCTTTGATGTGAACTTTGTGGCATCCACACTTGCTGATGGTTCGAGGTGGGCTAAAATCATTATTAGTTTAAATAGTTATATAATGTTTTAGTTTTACTTGTCAAAATAAAAACTAATAGTAAAAACTTATGTTACATATCTGAAAATATATCCACAGTATATTTATATTTTTTTACTTTGTTAGTTTAAAAGTTTAAAGTAAAAATATATTTTGTGTGCCTAGCCTAGTTACCTGTCATCTGCAACGGAAGGCACAAATGGTTTCTTTGGAACTGCTTCTTTCTTAAGTATGCGGGAGCCACCTGCCCTATAAGTAAAATCCTGCTCCTCAAAATGCTTAGAACATATTATGTCAGCACTCTTCGGAAGGACTTTATCTTGAAGATTTAAAATTTCAAGCCACAGTGCTCGTCTACTAGGGTCAGCGGGAAACCTAAAAGTTACGATACGATTAAATCATAATAGGTACTAGTACCCCAGAAAACCAACCTAAGTGAGATATAATGGGTAAAACAAACGAAAACCGCAGTTCCAACGCCTATGTTAGTAAACCTAACCCCAAACTTCAAATTACCGGTGGAAACTTAGATTTCGACGTGAATAGTCTATTTTTCTGCACACTTCGCACTGTCTGGGCATTTTCTCTCTAAGTAGTATCACAAACTGTCACAAAAACTTAGAAAAATACAAAAAACTGGAAAAAAACTAATAGCTGTCAACTTTACTTCAAGAGCGAAACCAAATTCGCGGTCATATGGTCATAAAATATCATTCATGCTTGTTGAAGGTTTTGCGTAAATGCGTAAAGCGTTGTTGCCGGATTTGTGGAAGAATTTTTTTTTTAATCGTTATACTTCTTCTAACAGGGCTAATAATGAACAATGTAACGTTGCTAATTACCAAAGCCTACCCAATACACTACTTAAACGAATAATTATTGCCATTTGTTTATTATATTTTGCATAGTAGATATGACTGTGGCCTGTTGTTGGAGACACGCCAAATGTAAACAAACTCCGTCCATCCTGTGTTAGGTCGTTGGAATATACAGTGATACGGCGGAAGCCTTAGCACTGTATGCCCCTTACTTTTAGCGTAGCTGTCGCAGTAGTACCCTTTTCTAGGTTCAGAAATTTAAGCACATCAAGTAACTTTCTTTTAGTGTAACTTTAATGAAGATATATATCATTCTGATACATAAATTCCTGTATTGCCATTTTCGTACCTTTTGAACAAGGGTGCTTGTTTAACTGTCTACTTTGGTAACTTGCGTTGTTCATAAGAATCACACTGTTTGGAGAAACATTAGAAATTAACTTATTTACGAACCAATTCCAAATAACTCCGCTCCAAACAGGAGTCATTTATATTCTTGGCTGCTTTGAAAGTGCAATTGGTACCCAACCATCTTCGGACCCTGCATGGACTATGGTTATTCTTTCTCCTCTGTTTGATGGTGCCTTTGTTCTACAGCTGTCACTAGAATCAACCCAACCTTTAGGTGGTGTATCATGGGTATCAAACCAGGTTTCATCTAAGTATAATATAGGTCTGTTCTCACTTCTGTACTGAGCGATTTTTGTCAAATATTCAAATCGCCATGCCTTAAGTCGTTGTGGTTTCATGATAACTTGCCGTTTATCGACTTTTTCAAATTTAAAGCCGATTCGTTGAAGACACTTCCACAGCGTTGTCCTACCGCAATTGATATCCGTGTTATCTATCTCAAGTCTTTTCAGTAAATTATCCAGTGTTGGTACCGTATGCTCTTCGTACATCTTATAAATTTTGCGTCAGACTAAATCTTCATCGCTGCGATCTAATTTTTTGCAAGTCTCAGAATCTTTCCTTTTTTTCCTTTTGATGATGGGTTTATTCACAATTTTCCATACTGTTTTTCCCGAACTTTTAGTCAATGTGGCTGTTTTTTTCAATTCATTCCATTTTATTCAACTTTTCACGTTCTATGAGAGTTGTATATACATTTTTTATAATCTCTTTAGAATCAAAAGATATTCTTCCATTTTCATTTTCGCACTGTGGTTGTACCTGTACCCCCTCCTGCTATTCTATACTAGATTCACCAATCCACGGACGCCTCATATTTGGATAATCGAAGCTGCGTTTTTATTTCACACGAACTAATAAAATGACTGGTTTTGCAACACTGATTTGTCTACTAATTTTTTTCCCATTATTTAGTAAGGCTTTGTAAACTAATTACGGCCAAGTACGGTCCCTACCTGGATAATAAAATCATTTTCTCTATGATCCTTGAAACCCTTTCGACAAAGCATTTTATGATGGGTGATAACAAAAGGCAGGTAGTCATTCTCTTAAATCTGTGAACGGACTTTAAGTGCGTCGAATATGTAATGGCAATAGAAGAAAGAAAATGGGAATAATTCTTACTCATCTATAAGTTTTTATCTACTAAATATTAGAATAATTATTAATATCTTGATTGTCTGCCTATCTCTATAATTAAAAGTCAGCATAATTATTATTATACTCATTAGTCTAATAAAGTATCTGTAGTAACGCCGTTGTCACATTACTTTCATTTACTAAACTCGTCTTTGTATTGTATGCAAAGCAGGCCGACCCTAATTTAAGACCGACTCGGGGTGTGTAGCTCTTAAATATCTAAAATACAGAATTTTTAAAAGCTATCATTGCAATTTACCTGAAATTTACAACATGTTATTTCTCTCTTGCATTAAGCAACAAAGTATAGGTGTTTATTGTTATCTTCAATTTTACTACCTCAATCGATTGTTTTGTACAGATTGTTCACAAAATATATTCCTTTAAACTTATTGTGGTCCATGCGGTGGCAAATACATCACAAAAGGGAGCTGACTCAGCACGAAAGAGTTTACATAATATATTTTTATAGATGAAAAGGAAGGTAGTCTGTTTTGGTAATTCGAACAGAACGTGTATTGTATTATTATTGTTTGGGAAATATATAAGTTTCGCGATTAATAAGTGGTTTCTATGCATTTCGGCCTAATAGACTACATCAGAAGTGGTTGAACTGTGTGTGCGGTGACGGTGATTTAAAATACCTATGCAAAATGCCAAAAAGAAAAAGTAGATCCAAAAATAAGCGTTCCTATACGCCTCCGATTCGAAGAAGGGATACCTCTTCGACATCCAGTGATAGCAGCAGCAGTGGTAGCGATAGCGACAGTAGTAGCGACAATGGGAAACTACACAAATGTAAGAAAGCAAAAAAAAGGCACACAAGGAAATCTGTAAGTAAAAATGATTTTCTTCATGGGTCGAGTAATTTGCAGCCAACGGCAACAAATATTACAACGCTTATCCCAGAATTCGATCCGAGGAGTATGGAAATTACGGAATGGATTAATATTATTGAATATAACGCTCAGAGTTATAAGTGGTCAGAAAATTTTATTATATATCAGGCATTAAATAAACTTAAAGGTACAGCTAAAACATGGTATGATAGTTATATACAATGCGAGTTAGGGTGGTCAAAGTTTACTTGGGAGGAGTGGATGCAAATTTTAAAGAGTACTTTTCGTAGTTCACGTAACGCGTATGAATTATTAATGGATCTAGCGAATCATAGACCTACGGAAGGTTGCGCATTATATGAATTTTGTTTTAGGCACGTGGCTAAAATAAATAAATTAAAAGTAAATTTTTCAGACTCTGATAAGGTATCTTTAATCATTGGGGCAATAAATGATACAAATATTACTTCCGCGGTAGAAGCATCAAATATCAAAGATCCGAATAAATTAGCAGCTTATCTGAAAAACAAAATATATTCGGCGGAACCTAAGATTAAGTTACCAGATAACTCCCAGCAGAGTACTAGTTTTTGTAAAACCTATACAGGGGCCTCAAGAATTAGAATGCCTTTATTATGTATGGCTTGTGGTAAAAACGGCCACGATAGAAGTGAGTGTAGGCATAAAAATAAAATATGCAATTTTTGTAAAAAAAAGGGTCATATTGAATATAACTGTTTAAACAAAAAAAACTCCGATAAACATAAGTTAGAACCGGCAGGGTCTGAACAATTTAACAGATCTGTTAAGACAAAGGGATACAAAAGTGAAAATGTTAAGTTAATAGACAATAAAAATAATTCTTCAAAATTTACTAAGACAGTTTACATTAATGGTAATAAAATTCAAGCGTTTATAGACTTTGGGAGTGCCTGTTCCTTGATAAAATTGGAAATAGTAAAAAAGTTTAGATTAGAAATAAAAACACTCGAGGAGGACATTACGTTATCGGGGTTCTTAGGATTTGGAACTATTGTATCTCAGTATGTTGAAGCTCATGTCAAAGTTGATCTAGTTGAACTAAATATTACATTTTATATTATCAATGATACGAACTTAGATGACGATGTCCTCATCGGGAGAAATTTTACTGAAAATAGGAGCATTATGTATTATCGCATCGATGATAATCTTAGTTTTAAAAGTAAAGAAGGTAAACCAGAATGGATAAAAGATGTAAAAAAAGGTAAGCTCTCTGAACAACAAGAAAATACTTTATGTAACATGTTGTTAGAATATGAAGATTGTATGTTTTCCGACCTTAATAATCTTGGTAAAGCGCACTCGATCTCATTAACAATTGAATTAACTACCGATAAGCCGGTAACTCATCGGGCATATCGTTTTAACGAAAAGGATAAACAAATATTAAGAAATATGATAAACCAGTTATTAGAAGCTAAAATTATCCGTAAAAGCAACTCATCTTATGCTAGCCCAGCACTTCTAGTTAATAAAGCAGATGGTACCAGGAGGTTAGTAGTTGACTTCCGTTCCCTCAATAAAATTACGGTAAAGAGAAATAACTATCCGATGCCAATAATAGAAGAAATTGTTGACAATTTATGCGATTATAAATATTTTACAAGTCTTGACTTGGCATTAGGGTATCATCAAATACCAATGGACCCTAGATCTGTTCCTTATACTGCTTTTATTACACCCGAAGGGCAGTACGAATATCTTCGTGTTCCTTTCGGGTTATGTAATGCCCCAACAGTATTTCAAAAGTTTATGAATGAAGTTTTTGCACCTGTTAGAAAATTTAACGTAATCCCCTATTTAGATGATATCCTTATACCATCAAAGACTGTAGAAGATGGGTTGGAAATGTTAAATAACGTACTGAAAATAGTTCGAGAATATGGTCTTACGCTAAAAATAAATAAGTCATCTTTCCTAAATGAAGAGATAACTTATTTAGGTTACAATATTTCATT
This sequence comes from Polydrusus tereticollis, assembly GCA_963920685.1. Classification (NCBI taxonomy): domain Eukaryota; kingdom Metazoa; phylum Arthropoda; class Insecta; order Coleoptera; family Curculionidae; genus Polydrusus; species Polydrusus tereticollis. The sequence continues at coordinate 109,287,737 of OY987331.1, read as the reverse complement.
AAATGAAGTGACCCCGTCAGAAAATAAGACTGAATCGGTACGGAATTTCCCGTTTCCCAAGAATCAGCATCAGCTTCGGCAATTTTTAGGTTTGGTTGGGTATTTTAGGAAATTTATAGAAAATTTTGCTCGAATAACTGCTCCGTTAACAAAACTATTAAAAAAACAGTCGCGTTGGCAATGGAAGGAAAGTCACAATCAAATTGTAGACGAACTAAAAGCAAAAATTTGTACAAAACCAGTTTTATCTATATTCAATTCAAAATTAGATACGGTAGTATACACGGATGCCAGTCGCGACGGATTTGCAGGAATTTTGGTTCAGAAAGTGGAAAATAAAGAGAAACCTATAGCATTTTTCAGTAAGCAAACAACGGAAGCGGAAAAAAACTACCACTCGTTTGAACTAGAACTGCTCGCAATTGTTAAAACACTAGAACGTTTTAGATATTATTTAATAGGTTATAAATTTACAATTATTACAGATTGTAACGCTGTCAAAAATGCGCTAAATAAACAAACTGTTATCCCACGAATAGCCCGATGGGTTCTATCTTTACAAGATTTTTCTTTTGAAATACAACACAAAAGTGGAACTCAAATGCAGCATGTAGATGCATTGAGTCGTAATTTTGAAAATCAATCTTGTAAGGAGCAAATCTTAGTAATTGACGAAAATGACTATTTAAGAGAGGCGCAAAACCAAGATGAGGATATTGTTAAAATAAGGAATATCTTGTTAAGTGGTGATCCTGAAAATAATAACAGAGATATATTTAAAAATTATGACTTAAGAGGTAATAAGGTGTACAAACTTACGTCATTCGGTCGTAGATTGGTAGTACCAAAGAACTGTAAATGGCAGATAGTCAAGGGCAATCACGACGATATAGGTCACTTCGCAGTGGACAAAACAACAGAACGCATAAAACAAAAATTTTGGTTTCCAAAAATGAAACGATTTGTGACAAAATATATCAACTCGTGCTTGCCTTGCCTATACCATAAGGAACGCGGAGGGAAAAAAGCAGGTTACCTACACTCTATACCCAAGTATGCTAGACCACACCACACGTTCCATTTAGATCATTTAGGGCCGTTTGTAATATCTGAAAGTGGTAATAAGTATCTATTAGTGATAGTGGATGGATTTTCAAAATTTGTTCATATAAGGGCAGTACCTGACACTTCAGCAAAATATGTAATTGAAAAATTAAGTGAGTTAATTACAACCTTCGGAAATCCACGGAGGCTAATTGCAGATGCAGGGGCAGCTTTCACCTCAAAGAGTTTTAAAGAGTTTCTCGAAACAAAAGGCATTAAGTTATTCACTACGGCTGTTGGCTTGCCTAGAGGAAACGGACAATGTGAAAGAACAAATAAGACGATCTTAGATGCGTTGGCAACGTCCGGAGCAAATGTAAGCAAGAACAAATGGGACACTACAATAGCAAGTGTTCAGCAGGGCATCAACAGTACTAAACACCGCATTACTCAAAACACGCCCGCAGAACTCTTATTGGGTATACAGCTACATACAGACATTGACAGGCATGAATCCAGTAACGATGAAACTACAGTTAATGTGACAAAAATTAGAGCAGATACAGCTAAAAGATTAGAAGAAAATCGTATGAAACAGAATACTAAATTTAATGAGAGCAGAAGACCACCACAAATATTTCAAGTAGGGGACCTAGTTTTAACAAAAGTAACGTCTTTCCCCGCCAACGATGAAAGTAAAAAGCTGTTACCAAAGTTTCGTGGTCCATTTAAAGTAGTGGAAGTCTTACCTAATGACAGGTATAGAGTTCGAGAAGACAGATTTACAAAGAGATCCAGTCGACCATATGAAGGAGTGGTTGGTGTGGAGCATATAAAACCATTCGAGTTCCAACATCGATAAGGTAGGCAATAGTTGCTCTCAAAGGCAATAGGCCGCCCTCAATGGCATTAGTTTGCTCTCAAAGGCAATAGTTCGCCCTCACAGGCATTAGTTTGCTCTCAAAGGCAATAGTTCGCCCTCACAGGCAAAAGTTCGCCCTCAATGGCAAAAGTTAGCCCTCAAAGGCAAAGTTAGCCCTCAATGGCAATAGTTCGCCCTCATAGGCAAAAGTTCGCCCTCAATGGCTTAGGTACTTCATGCGTCCAAAATAAATAAAAATGTTATGCTTATTTTAGGTTTACAATGGAAGGGACGCTCGGGACGAGCGTCAATCCAGGATGGCCGTGTGGTCCATGCGGTGGCAAATACATCACAAAAGGGAGCTGACTCAGCACGAAAGAGTTTACATAATATATTTTTATAGATGAAAAGGAAGGTAGTCTGTTTTGGTAATTCGAACAGAACGTGTATTGTATTATTATTGTTTGGGAAATATATAAGTTTCGCGATTAATAAGTGGTTTCTATGCATTTCGGCCTAATAGACTACATTATATGAAATCTTTGGCAAATTCTAGCAACTTTGCAATACTACTAATACTTATAAAATTGATTAGTTATTAATTTAGTCCAATGACGGTATGGACTATTTCTTTAATTATTTCTCACTTAAGTTAACTGACAACTAATTATTTACGAGCATTCACTTTTTGTGTGCTTTGTTACCGTTAATAAATAAACCACAAAAATAATATAGAAAGCAAGTTACAAGGAATCTAGTAAATTTAAAACAAATAATCAAACAGAGATGTATCACTCTTCTCCTCACGGTAGAATATGAGGCAATAAAGAAAACCAAATATAACACTGCAACTTAAGGAAACAACTAAATAAAAACAGCTGAAACACCTTATCTTTACCAATAACATTACCCTGATAATAGATTTGGAGTAGAATTTATAAATGTGAAGAGTGAAAAACATATCCGACAAAATAAAGACGACATTTCTAGAAAAAAGAGAAGTGCCGAGAAGGATTACCGCAGTAGTAAAAAGCTGGCTAGACCAAAAATCACCTAGGCATGGACGTTAAGGGAAAGATAGAAATCTCAAATAGACGAAATAGAAATAAGTTTCCTGAGGGAAAAATAAAAAATAAAGCGAATACAAGAGATTCGAGAAAAGAAACAAAACATTGAGAGAAACCTACAAATAGAACCGATAAAAAAAATCGAGAAACAACTCAGAAGGTTTGGATATGTGATTTTCCGTTTGTGTAGGTCGTGGTAGACCCCAGTATTGACCCTCGAGGTTCCCAGACTTAAATAGTTTGGAGTTTTTCTAATGGGGGAATGGTGGTAGGAAAAAGGTGTAAAAATACGTTATTTTTTACGTATAGATAATTGCTATTCTTTATTCTTTCACTGAGAGATACGGAAAAAAGGCAAGAGATCTTTTTTGATTACTCCATTAATAAAATTATTATTGTTTTTAAAAGAGCAGTGGCGTATCATTTTAATCACCTAAAATAATTAATAAATGTAAATGAGCTGCAAATTAATTGGGACGCAACTGGTTAAACCTTAAAATTCGATTTTTACACGAACGATAAGACTCATCTACACCTAGTTTGCACCCACCAAGTTTTATAATTTTATAAAAATACCCAATGTAGTTTCTGAGATATTAGAAAAAAAAACAAGTTTTCAAAATGAAACTTTTATCACCGCGTACTATAATAACAAAGCAAAAACGGGTAAACGGAGTTTATATCAACTTTATGTCTTAAGATCAAACACAGATTAACCCCCTTCAATATTGACATACATACTTTTATAGTTTTTTGTTGATAGATAATTTGAGACGCAAGTGTAGGACAAAACAAGATAAGAATATTAAAAATAAGATGGATTGACAGAATCAAAGTAGGAGCAGTGACGAAAAGAATGATATGGAATGAAATATGAAACCTAACGTAATATAGGAAACAATGAAGACAAAAATGCAATCCTCAACTTCATTAGTAACTAATAAATGGGAGAGTTGAGTAAATAGATTATTTTTAATTACAAATTCGGTTTATTGCAAGCTAGCAAGAGCTTACAACAAATTATTGAAGGGGCTTGAGACCTGCCTACTTAAATTGAAATCTTTTATTTCAATTACATATTTTTATCAACTCCCAGCCAGGGGTCATCAAGAAATGACAACTAGCTTTGTTTAATAGACACGTTTCTCGCAACACCATTAAATGCCTCTTAGGAAGTTGTCTCACATATTAGCAGAATGGCACGAGATTTGATGCGAAGCCTTCTTTAAGGATGTAAAATCAGGTCTAATAACAATTTTGATGTATTTATGAATGCACTTTGCATGTATCTACGTACGTTTTTTTTAGGGAACAAAGTTAATAATTAAACAAATACCATTTTAGATGCCTTCTTCAGAAATGTAGCAGAAACCTCTGCTACCAACACCGACTCAAATATTATTATAGAAACAGAAGGTATAATCCGTCTACATCCATTATAGGTACCTACATATATTTTCAGCGTGTTTATTTTGCTATTCCAAATCAATATTTTTCGAATATACTAACCTTAAGATTTATTTAAAAAAACAGTATTATCTAAGCTAATAGTTCTGTATAATACTATTGAATTTTGAAGACGACTTGGGAGTTTGCTTTCACCGGTTAACGGTAGTGAAAGCTCTGTATTGAAAACAAATATGTACTACTATAACAATTTAAAATGAAGTAGGTGCTATCAAACTTCTAGATTACGATTATCGTATTGAAAGTATAATATTACAGAACAGTTTTAGTTATGTATATGGATATTTAATAAAGAAATCATTATAAATTCACAAATGTGATATATCTACTTTTTTATATCTCCTTTAAAGCATATACGATAATGAAGGCAGTTGTTTTGGAAGTTTAGACTCCTAATGAATTTTTTTATACTTTTTATCTTTATATGCAGGGTGTCCCGAAATTTAGGGGCAATACCTTACCACCATATTCTTAGGCTAAAAATAATAGATTTTTTTCATATGGACATAAGTGCAGAAATGCTTGTTAAGGGCGCTACCCCCCCCCCCCCCGCCTCGAATGGGGAACCCTAAAATCGTTTTTTTTTCTAAATATTTTCGAACCCGTTCATAACTAAATTTTGAAATTAGCTATGGTAACCTAACCTTGAAAAAGTATTTTATTCCCAATTTGACAAATTTTCTGCATAAAATAATATGTCTAAAACATATGTTGAAATAATGCAAAGTATGCCATTTACCAAACATTGTAAACATTTTCCCCTCTAATAGGATATGTAATTAAATTTTGTATTAGTTTAAGAATCTTTTATACGCTGTAGTATACGAATTTAAAAGTTAAAGTCTGAAAGCAAATACAAAAATTTCAATTTTCGCCCGTCTTTAAATGTGTAGACGTCTTTTACTTTATTTTGTTTACTTACTGTACCTCACCACTAAAATACAAAAATATTCATGTGTCCGTTCGAACGATATATTGTTTAACCAAACTAAACTACATATTTATTTAACAAAATATCATATTTTCGTTCTAAATTAGAACCAATTTGCGCCAATTCACAATTTTCGCATAATCCAACGAAACAAATGATGGAAAATTCTGTCTCGAAGCGGCTTTCTGCACTGACCGTGGCGTCAAGGTCGCGAAAAGGTGGTATAGGGAATTTGTTGTGAGATTCGCATCTGGTTGGAGTCATCTATGTCACAGATCTGTGATTAGATAAATACTTTTACACTTAGATTTGATAATACAATCCCTGGCTTAATTTCAGGTTTGAATATTCATATTCACCATCTGTGTTTTCCTAAAGCTTATCTCAATTTACATTTTTAATTTTCATCTAATCCAGTTGCTCGATAGTCCATTATTATTAGGATACTCTGTATTAATTATACCCATTTTTTTGTATTTTTTTATATAACAAGAAGTCTCTAAAACCTTTAAACTTTATATACCTCTGTTATAAATGAGCTGGCATAAAATCCACTTTAGATTACAAAGTCGGCTAAATTGCTTCTGGAATTTTTATCTTAAATAACGGCGAAAAACAAGAAAGTTTTATGCTACTTAGATAGAAACAAGAAAGAAGCATATTTACGATAGAGAAACCCCGACGGTTGACTGGCCTTTTTACGAGGGAAGCCGATGCAGGATTTTTTCATGCTCTAAGGGCTAGAAAATGTGGTTTTATCAGTATATTATTTTATGGAAATTTTCGTCGCTTCTACTTTATATATGGCTCCCATGGCCCCCATAGAGAGTTTAATCGAAAGATATTTTTTTGTTGTTCGTAGAGGCTTCATATTTAAATTAGGTGGTAAAACTCATTTTTTATATTTTTATTTTATAATATATTAGGCATTTACTGGCATTTCAGAATTATTGTGTACCAAAATAAATTCAGGGAACCATGTTTACTTAGGTCAAGAACCTTTTTATCCCCAAATGTTTCTGAATATTTGTTATAAAAAAGTAAGCCTTTTATATACAGGGTGTTTCTAAAAGGTCTGTACAAAATGCTACTACAAATGTCTAAGGCAAATATGTGACGACCTAGTCGAACTTACCTTAAACCAAAAGTTGATAATTTCTCAAATACGTCAAAGCATTTAAGTTTGTTTTAGGTTTTTTCGGTACTCCCTGTATAAAACAAGAAAGTTGCATCTCCTCAACCGAAGCTTTTTTTTCTAGAATTCACCAACAAAAGTTAAGGGACTTGGACCAAATTAAATCTTCTAGTATGACATATAAATATGTATACATGTGAGAACTTTGTTCTCTAGCCACTTGCTGAGACCTTATACAATAAGGATTGTATAAGGTCTCAGCAAGTGGCTAGAGAACAAAGTTCTCACATGTATACATATTTATATGTCATATCATGATTACCACTTGCCAAGTAGTGTTCTCTTACTATTTAAATCTTCTAGTTTTCCATTTCGCACCCTTTACAGGACATAGTCATATTACAAGAGAGATATTTAAAGGTTTGTGTAATTCAATTTCTGACACTGTAAGAACAATCTGAATAATAGTCATGTTTCTTGGTCGCACTTGTTGTTGGTTGGATGCCTCATCTAAAATTTTTATTTAAATTGATATTTCAACCCCTAAAATTACCCTTTGTGATATGTTGTGACACTTATCCTGAACAATGGGCCAAATTCAATCGCAAACTGATTAAATCACTGTTTCGTTACGTTACCCACATTGCCGTAGATTTGCTACATTTTAAGATGTTTCCATATTCTGTCAAAATAGCTATCTATAGATTTTATTCTGATTGACGTCTCCATCAGTTTCTGATATAACACTTTTCCCAATTTCTCTTAAGATCTACCTGATCTGATTGAAATAAGTAGGTAGTTAGTGAAATAATTTGGTCTGATCGTAGGATCACAGGAAGGATATTATTAGACCTCTATTACATAGGTAAAGGTCATGTGAAATATTTTATAAAATAACTGCCTGCCGTAAGTGTGGTGGGATATTTTTGGCTTTTGGTTTCCACAATCGAAAAAAATATTTTTAGAAAAGAAAGGAAAAACGGAAAAAATTTTTGAAATAAAACTATGAGAGGCTTTAAAAAAGTTGCAATCCTAATGTGACAAGTACTTAGTGTACACTGTTAAGGTGACCAGCTCTACTGAAAGAAAAATCAGAACAAAAATAAAAATGTAAAACAAACATAATATAGGATTTTTTAAAAGAAGATTTGTCTTGGCAGCCTTTCAGTTGTTCATTTTATAGGATGGTATATCAGATGTATTTATTTAAGTCAGACAATGATCTAGTATTTCTAATAATGTTAGTGTTTGCTTCTTCGGCATAACATGTTAGGTTTGTTTGGATTTTGAGAGCTGCTTTGTCTGTCTTAATTGATTCATTTTTATGGTGATCTTCTGCTTATTGTTTCCTTGTAACTGGCTTGTTTTTAATTAACTGGGTTTTTGTTGTCGGTTCATTGAGGATATCAATCCCATGAAAATTTGCATCTAGTGTTTGGTAGTGCCTAAATGTGAGTTTGTGTAATGAGATTGTTTTTTGACGACCCGTCTGCTCTGCTATTATAGTAGTCCACTGTAAGTTGTTAATATGTTCTGTTATTGTTAGTATTTGTAAATTGTTGTGTAATATGTGTGGCGACCGCAGCCTAGTGGTTAGTGTGTCCGACTACTAAGCCGAAGGTCCCCGGTTCGATCCCGGGACCATGCGTCGATCTTTATTTATTCGGTCGTCACCTCGTGGAAGGCAATGGCAAACCACCACGTAGTAATTTGCCTAGTACAACCTCTCAAATAGTGCCGTTCGGAACCGGCGATAAACTGTAGGTCCCACATACCTGTGAAAAATCTGAAAAAAGGCACACATCACAGGTATATGCGAGAGGTCGCCTACGCTCGAATGAGCATGGCACATAAAGAAGAAGTGTAATATGTGCGTTGGTGTGTATCTTGGTGCGCTCCCAATGATTTTGAGTGCTTTATTTTGGAATACCTAAAGTTTTTCGTAGCACGTCTTATTGATTATGTACCATGTCTGTATACCGTATATCAGGTCTCGTCTTTCTATTGTCTTGTATAAATTTGACCTTGTCTGTTTGTTGACTTTACTGTGTCGATTCAAAAGCGAGTATATGGCGCCTATCTGTCTTTTTTAAGCGTTGATCCATTCCAAGCCATCTTCCAGTCGAACGAAAGTCCAAGATATTTTATGTACGCTTTTCAGCTTATTCTGGTGTTATTAACTAGCACTCTGGAAGTTGGAAACTTAACTCTCGATTTTGAGAAGAAGATTGCCTGTGTGTTAGCATAATTTAAACAGACTTTCTATTTGTCAAGCTAAGTTTACTGAATTTATATGCTTGGAGGTAGCACTTATCGCCATATCGTCGGGAAATAGATATGTACAGCAATGTAAGCATTGTACGGGACCGGTGCCAGGGGGATCCTTTTGAAACTCCAGCCCTGATATGTCTCGCCGTTGCTGTTGTATTTTCCGTCGACACAACGAATAACCTATCCTACAGAAAGAAATCCTTTCTACGGTCATTTTGCATGTCTACCCTTATAAGCTTTAGTATTAGCCCGTGCCAAACCTTCTTTGCATATGTCGAAAAAGACCGCTCCCGTATGGGAGCGGCCGTTAAAGTACTTTAGGGCCTTGGTCGCCAGTCTAGTAGTCAGACCATTCAATGAGCAGCTCTGAAGCCGAACTGCTCTGGTGGTAAAACACTATTGTTGAATATTAATAATGATTTAGTGTTTAAATGTGTAATCGTGAGTTGTCCTTTATCCAACAGTTGTTCATATTGGAAAAAACTCTCTATTTTATGCTTTAACGGATTAGTTAATACTGTAGGTATAGAAACGGAACAAAACGTTTTTAATCAGAACTTAGTTCTCAAATACAAATTTTGGTTCAATCAGAATGGTCGACCACTTTACTTTATACAGCGTGTCCAGAAACCATTTTAACATATGAGAAACTTTTTTATTTTTAACTTTACGAAAAAAAATTATTCTTCATAAAAAGTTCTGCTTATTGATAAAATAACATTCAAATCAAAAGTTTTGAGCCAGCACATACGGGGTGTTCAGAAAGTCAATAATATTAATACCGTAAATGGAAAACTATATTTAATAATTTTAATTACAAAGTACAATAATGAAATACTACACTAACCCTTAACATGACCACCGTTTTTTTCCATACAAACGGTTGTACGTCGTGAAAATTCCATTACTGCATTTCTAACCATCTGAGGGGAAATTTCTTGGACACATTCTCTGATAATTCTCTCTAAATGGTCTATGTTCTCGAAAGGTCTACTTTTTGTTTTAAAAATCCCCATACGAAAAAATCCAGAGGTGTTAGATCAGGTGACCTTGGTGGCCAAGCAAATTCTGATCTTCGTCCAATCAATTTTTGTGGAAATGTCCGGTTTAAGAATTCTGTCACTCTTGCAGAGCTGTGGCATGGAGCGCCGTCATGTTGGAACCAAAGTGTTTGTCTTATATTCATTGGTAGTCCATGAAAAAATTCAAATAATTCCGTGTCCAAAAAGTTCAAGTAAATTTCACCGGTAATATTTTCTCGAAAAAAGTACGGCCCTACAATTTGGTTCCTAAAAACGCCGCACCAAACATTTGTCTTGAAAGAATACTGGTCACGACACTCAATTACAAAATGGGGATTCTCATCACTCCACCACCTACAGTTTTGAGAACACACTACTCCATTTGAGGTGAACATCGCCTCATCTGAAACCAATATTTTTCTTGCGAATAGTGGGTCATCTTCTACCTCACCTTGAAACCAAGAGCAAAACAAAAATCGTGAATCAAAATCTCTAGGCTGCAGTTTGTGAAGAAATTTTGGCTTGTATGGGTAAAAATTATTTTTCCTTAAAATAACTTGGGCAGTGGACTTTGTAACAGGTCGTGGAATAGTTTGTGAAATATTTCTCAATGAGATTTTAGGATTTTCCACGACAGCTAGCAAAACATTCAATTGGGTATCTTCGTCCGTACGCCAAACCTGATGCTTGTCAGAAAATGTATTACTTACAGATCCGGTATTTTTAAATTTATTAAAAATATCTCCAACCGTTACATGGCTAATAATTTTATTTAGATATCTTGCATTAAAAATTTGAGCAGCCTCTCTGTACGTCTTGTAGTGGTCTCCAACAATTAACACTATTTCAACTTTTTCCTCGATTGTAAATTTAAGCACCATATTTAATTAAAAGGAAACTGTCCGCCTTGACAAATAAAATAATTAGTTGTCATGGTTTCATTTAGTTTTCCAAGGCGTGCTGGACCTACTAAACGAGAATGAATACCGCTTCTTAAAATCTTGCTCGCCCTTTTCTGAAAAATTTTGTGAGATAATTAGAGAAACTATGGGATCAGGAAAAACAACAACATTACGCCACAGTATCTTTGTTTTAAGCTAAGTCGCCTTTCGAATGGCAACTTTAGACCATTTATTATATTTTTGACAATATCGAAAATTGTCATAAAAAAAAATTGATTAGAACCAAACACCACGTTTAAATTACAATTAGGTAATGCAATGAAAAATTAGGTTTTATTATTTTTTACGAATTTTTCTTCCACAATCAAAACAATTTCAATTTTCTCCTCAGAAGTTAATAACGCTACCATTTTTATGTTTTATAAATTTTAACGCGTTTTGACGGTTGCTGTCAAACATTTCTTGCTATCAACAATTAATTTGTATGTTACAACCATCCTAGATTACATGTAACTACAGTAAGATTTGCATTGTTATTGTAGACATACGTTTCAAAAAAGACGAAATAATTTTTTCAAGGTAAATGGGCGTAATTTCATATTTGAACGTGGTTTTTAGTTCTGATCAACTTTTTTTAATAACAATTTTCGATATTATCAAAAATAAAGGTACTTTACTTTTAAGCCAAATTCATATTTTTTGACTTACCTCGTATACGCCTGGGAGAATTTAATATCTGATAGTTGCATTTTAGGTTTTAGACCATGCAGAACTTTTTATGAAGAATCACTTTTTTTCGTAAAGTCTAAAATAAAAAAGTTTCCCATATGTTAAGATGGTTTCTGGACACGCTGTATAATAGTTATTTACATTACTAGATGCGAAAGTTAATTCTTTGGTGTGAGGAAATTTTTGAATAGCCGAGGCGAAGCCGAGGTGATTCAATACCTCTAAACATCAAAAAAGGCGTTCGCACCGTGTGATGTATTAAATATTTTCTACTACTGTTCTCTGATCAATATATTATTAAGTAATGACCTTTAATTTTATTCAAATTATAATGATAAAATTCGGTTTCCCCACCTGTAAAATAATCTATAACTAGTTATTTGAGTACTATCAGACTTTGTCAGTTCGAATTTTTTAATTTCGCTAGTCTAAAATGTTCTCCCAAGACCAAAACGTTGCTATTCAGAAGGCGGCCGAATTGGCATGTGCCTCACTGCTACCTAAGAAGTCGAAAGATAGATACTATCAAACGTACAACCTATTTCTGGAATGGTTCGCGGATAAAAACGTTTCTCAAATTGACGAAAATGTGATGTTAGCGTACTTCTCATGCCTTATCACTTCCGTCCCTATGATAACAATATTCCATGCTCAAACTGACTATTTCTGTGAAAAAAATATAGATATTTCGCAGTTTGAGAAACTCATTGCATTTATTAAACGAAAAAATGATGGTTACGAAGCTAAAAAATCAAAAATTTCCAGAAAATAAGAAATAATTAAGTTTTTACTTGACGCTTCTAATCATAGCTATTTATCTATAAAAGTGATAGCAGTAATGGGAATAGTTGGAGCATGCCGCACCGATGAGATCCATGAAATAAGGTTAAAAGACGTCGAAATCAAGGATGATGTAGCTATAGTTAAAATCCTCCAGAGCAAAAACAAGGTTTAAAGAAGTTTTGTGATAACCGATGATGGAGGTCCAGTTTCTTTTGTGAGGTTACTACAAGATTACATTTAACTTCGGTCAAATAATGCACAAGACGAACGCTTGTTCTATTGCTGTGAATGAGGTAGGTGTGTGAATCAGGTAATTGGAAAACACACTATTTTGAATGTTCTCAAAGAAACTGCCAAATTTTTGAAACTTCAAGACATAAATAAATATACTGGTCACTCGTTTAGAAGAACATCAGCTACGTTTCTCGCAAATGCTCCAGGTGCCGGCATTTTGGAATTGAAAAGACATGGCGGTTGGAGGTCTTCGTCAGTTGCGAAGGGATATATTGGTGATTTGTATACTAATAAAATCGAAATTTTCAAAAAAATCTTAAATGGAACTCCTACTTTTATTGATTGATTATATGATCCAAGTCCAGGATAATAACGAGGCTCTAATACGAAGCGGCGAAGCTATTGAATTGAATAATATTCCATCAATTTATTTTTCCAACTGTTCAAATTTCACTATTAACCTTAATGGCAATAAATAATTATTATTTAAGTTTTATATTATTGTTATTATACCACTTGTTTTTTCAATAAATATAAGCATTTTGTTACTAAGTTTTTTTCCAAAATTCGCTTGAATAGTTACATAAAAATTTCCTATGAGTATTCTGGTTTTTTTGTCTTGGCACCGAAAGTAGTACTTTCGTAGCTAGAAATATACTACTTTCGTAGCTAGCAACGTATAATATTCAGGTAACTATAATGTTTACTTTCGTGATCTTTCGTGTTGCTAAGGCACGAAGGTTAATTTATTTATACAGTAGTAGAAAAACAAATATTGTTTATATAAGACCCACAAGAAAAGAGCTTATTACATAACCCATTTATGCCTGTTTGCGGTATGTAATATACTATATTATCGTACTGAGTGATGTAATGAACTCATTACATCACAACTTATTACATTACTCGTTTTTAATCAAACTATGATTTTTTTCGTTCCGTCAGTCAATGTCATTTTTTGTGTAATGTCACTGCATAAATTTTAATATGAAAACCATTTTGAATGCATAAAAAAATCATAAAGCAATTTTTAATTTATTTATTCAAAAAAATGCTTATTTATTATAAATATTAAAAGTAAAATTAATACCTGAAGCTGATGACAGCACCTGGTCTGTCTTTTGAATGTTTTGTACATTAAAAGAAGTGCTTGCAACATTGCTTGAACTACTTGTTAAGGAAACATTTTCAAACATTTTTTCCCCAACCCCAAGTATCTTCTTCGCCACTTTTTTTTTTGTTTTCCTTGGAGGTATCTATATAACCTTCAGCTACCCTGTTGCTTTTTCATCCTCCATGACGTTTGATAGTCAGAAAGTCCGCTCCCGAATCAACCAGCATGGATGTTGAGGACCGACGAAAGCAGTGACCACTGTAAGCTTCTGAATGCGGCAAATTTAAAAAAGTAGCAGTGGCTTTTGGCATACCTCAAAAAGTATGAATTCCCACGAGTTGTCTTCTACACACACCTTGCCTGAATCCAACAAAAAAGCGACAGTGACCCGTATTTGTTGGGCGAAGTGTTTTGTATCGTCGCACGATGTCAACCAGGTTTACACCTTCGATACCGCCAGAAGTTACAAAAAAGTCTCTGCAGATTTTTGTCTTGGTATCGGGAATTACAATATGAACTACGTTGCCTTCATCTTTGACATTGTTACACCGCAGATCTGCCAACTCTTGTTTGCAATAAGCACCAGCGATTTCAGTGATAAGTCCCACCTGCAACAATTAAAATAAAACGTTAAAAATTGCCCACTTTATTTAAAGTTTTGTTTAATTTGTAGGATATAGTAAATCTATATTAAACATGTATGAATAGCTTACCTTAACGAGCAATAACTTCTTGTCCTCTACTTCTATTAGAAATTTACCAATTTCTTTTTTAGTAAACGTTCTACTCTTCTTGGCTTTATATCCGACTTTCTATTTAAAAGAGCTTGTAGTTTGGCAAACTTGCTTATATCCACGTTATTCTTCATGGAAATTGTGGCGCGTAACATGGAATAAAATGCCCACAAACTGGACGAGCTGTACTTCTGCGATAATGTCTCAAAATATGCGAGAAATACCATTTCTTGCAAGAAGTGTTTAATGTTTTAACTGATGAAAGATCAGTTTCACTTATTTTTAGTAGTCTTTTTTTAAATTCTGCTTCTTTGAAAATGAGACGTCGCGTGGTGGAATGGCTTGTTGAAACATTTGACAATATACTTCGTCGGCATAGTAACCAAAATTACATGCTACTTTGATTTTTTCTGTTTCGGCAGTATTTCTTGTGTAAGGTCACTTTCATAATATGAAAATCATTTTGAATACATAAAAAAAACAAAATTCTGGGTCTTATATAAAATGTTGTATATCACACATACGGTCAGGCTCATACCGTACTAGTAATATAAATAACTGTTAAACGTCTAATTAATCGACATGGAAAAGTGTCGTAAGCCAAATTATGTTACTCTTTTTCAAAATAAAATGTGACTTTTAAAGATGAAGAATTTGGCCAAACCTAGGTTAAAAATTCGGAAACACTGTCATAATATATATAAGATCACTCTCCAGTACTGAAAATTAAAAATCACTTATGAAAGGGATCCCAATATAAGGTTATAACTGTCCATGGTACTTAACCTTTTTCAGGAACAGCGTCACATTTTGTGTTGGGACAGTTTCGCAGCAGCCTGGTGCGTAATCACTGTCCGACAGTTAGTCGCAAACTAACCTGAGACATTGAGTTACTCTTCTTGGACAAGATGAGTTCAAAAGTGGCAAAATGCAAAGTGACATCTGAGCGCAACGGAAAAACTATGCTAGTTAGGAATATGCCACTTTTACAGATATGTAGATCTCAATGAGAATAATAATATTACACTAAATACCCACTTTTCAAAAATTTTGTGTTATGACACGGTTCTGTAACGGGTGCCATTTGTGTTTTGGTCGAATTAGGTCTAAATATGCAAAGATATCTGAATTAACATGTGGTGAAAATTGATTAACTGATTCAACTTTTGTCTCTGAATTATCTTCTGGTGTGAGGCCTACCTAGGGAAATAACATTCCTTGTTTCTTCAACGATAAATACTAAAAAATAATGTCTGCCTCTTGGGCACCAAGCAAACACAGTTATCACAATTATCCGAAGTCGAAAGACTTATGTTCTTGATCAATTATGTAGCTTCATCACAAAATCATCTCCAGATACATCAAACAAGAGGCTCCTGTAGTCCTGTTCAAAGTTCATCGCGAACAGTGCTTCTCGGCCAACGAATATGACGATAAAAAATCCATAAATTCACCGGATGCAAATGAAGCGAATAACGGTAAAGCCTGCCGATGCTGTGAGAATCCATCTGTGTTTGCTTAATGTGTAATAGACAAAAATAATTTTTTAGGGTTGATTTTTGAAGAAACAAGAACTATTATTTCCAAAGGTAAGCCTACACTAGAAGTTAATTTGGAGACAAAAGTTGAATCAGTAGGTAAGTTAATAAACGTTCACGACATTTTAAATTAGATTTATTTTTATTCTTAGACCTATTTCGACCAAAATATAAACAAAAAACTAGAAGCTCTAATGCTCATAGCAATTAAAACCGATTAAAGCGACACACTCCTTAGTGAATTCAAAAGTAAAGAGCTAGAGCTAGCTGCAAACAAAAGTGTTACTGTTTTATGTGATAATAGTATTGTTTCTCTAACCCTAAAATTTTGGTTGATATAAATGCAAGCTATATATGTAACTGTATAATTAACTAGAGTTTCTACAATGAGCTTTCGCCTTGCAGCTCATAAACCTCCACTTAAGATAGAATTGCATTGGTCGAGAGTCCGATAACAATAGTATTACGTGTATATTGTTAGAAATACAAGTTTACTTATTGGGCTTATTTTATCGTATTAATAATTAAAATGCATTGTTAGTAGGCGATAAATTTAAACTGTTATTTATTTACAACCTGTCTGACCTATACGTTACATAATTGAGACATTCGAAATTTTATGAATTGATCGTCGATTTATGAATTAATCAATGCTTAATACTTAATTGAAAGTATTTTTACTAAAAACAATAGAAATTAGGTTTCTATTTATTTACAAGTTGTCAATTAGAGTATTTTTTAATGATCCCATAGACCAATCCGGAGAATTTACAGCGGTCGCAGATATTCCTGCCCCTTTAAATTTTTTGTCTGTTGAGAACTATCGTGCGGTTGCTAAGACATCCTTGATTCCTAAAATCTTCGAGGCTGTAGTTGCAAATAAGATAACAACATAAGATAACAGCATGGCTTTGTAAGGGGAGAATCAACTGTCATTAATCTTATATGTTATGAGCAACGCCTATTGGAGGCTCTAGAGAATGGGTGGCAAGTAGATGTCATCTATACGGATTTCTGGAGGGCTTTCCACGGGGTTGATCGTGGCATCCTTTTAAGAAAATTTCAAGCCATGAGGGTTCATGGATCTTTTTTGGATTCGTTTAAATATAATCTAACTGGAAGAAGGGAGGCTGTAAAAATGAAAAGTTATAAATCCCCGAAGATTTCTGTGACATCGGGTGTATCGCAGGGTGGACATCTTTCAGCACTTCTGGTTAATTGCTTTGTCAATGATGTGGGGAGTGTTTTTAGCGTTTGTTAGTTCCTCGTTTTGCTGATCATTTGAAGCCCTTTATATATTTTTATAAGATGTGAGAATAACTGTCAATTATTGCAGGGGATCTCTGTAGATTTACTACATGGTGCAAAAATACCAACCTGTCACTGAATGCTGATAAATCCAGGGGCATTACTTTTACTAGGTGAAGAAGCCCCATTCTGTATGATTATACTTTGAACTCTGGGGTGCTCGAGAAACAGATCTTGGTGAAAGATCTGGGCATTTCGCTGGACTTGTCTTTCGGACGCTACGGGGATTTTGTAATGTTTTTGATAATCATTCAAATGATGTTGAGTTGCCTCGGCCAAGAAGACTTTTTTTGTTAGGTGTGGGTTGTCTTATTATCTGACAAATTTTTTAGGACGCCTTCCTACCAGAAATAATACAAAATCTTACAAACACTTGGTAGTTTATTAAACTATACTTGTATAATAATGGTTATTGAGATTGGTTTCTGAAGAAACAGTTTACAATAAAAAAAGGTGAAAATTAAAGTGAAAATAAAGAAATGGTCTGCTGGTCTTTACAAAGTTATCCTTCTGACTGACAAATACTTATCTCTGCTTCTCATCCATGAGATGTGTCCAAGATTCAGTCCTCTTCACCTGGAAGTTGTCTCGATAAGGTGTTCCATGCATAGACTTCAGCAATGGAGGAGGTGAGGGAGACGTCAGGACTTGATTAGACTTGAATTCTTGTGACAGCGATTGACAGGAATAATAACATCAGATGAGCTTGTCAGCCTCAGGTTTGCTTGTTTACATGTAATATTAAAAAGGTGGCGTTAGACCAGCGAATTATATTGCAATAAAAGGTTTGAAAATGAATACTTAGGTTAAACAGTACCAGTTGTTACTTAAATTTCTATAATATAGTTACAGGATGTTTTAACTCCCTGTTACTCAAGTGAATATGAACAAAGTTTTAAATTTAGAAGTGAAATTACCATGTTTAATTACATAAGGCCAAAAACAAAATTTCTTTCGTGTTAAGTAGTAAGAAAAATAAATTATTTGATTGACTTAAAAGATATTTAAGTTTTAAGTTAATCCAAAAGAAACATATATTGTGCCAACAAGATAAAAATTAAGTAATTCAAATACTATACAATGTACAAATATATTACACTGATGTTTAAACCAGTAGAAAATACTGCATTCAAAAGTATCTATAACTTTTGTGCAGAAACGAGCAAAAAGGCAATCGTTTGCAACATAGATAAATGTGGTTTAACGAGCTTCAGGCATTCGTCACCACATAATATTGGTGTACCAGACTAATGTCTTAATTATGGCACCCAAGGTAAGATACGAACAAGATAAGTTCAAGATACGGTACAAGAGAAATTGTATATACAGTGTGACTTAAGATACTATCCATCCAGTACAAGTTTAAGAAAAAATAAACATTAAATCAGAATTGATTTCTGACAGATATCAATGAGAGAAATGAGGTGAGTTTTTCAACAAATTCAATTTAGGTTTTAGCTTAGAAACAAAACAAAAACTCACCTGCTTTCCTCGATATCAGCTTCCTGGGATATTCTGTCAGTCACCAGTTCTGTAGAGCCTGGATCTGTCGGTTTCCTTGTGAATGGTCTAGTCAGGTTTACCCTATATCTGGTTCGCACCAATGTTCGTCAAGAGCTTAAATAAACTACCAACTGACCAACGATATTTGCTTAAACGTAAAAGAAACGACAGAGACACGAAAAACAAAGTTAAATGGGGATTTAAACATTGATTGATGAAGAAAAACAAACAAAACCATGACCTGATGATGAAAGATTATTAATTTATGACGCCATTATGGCCGGAACGTCTTTATTTTGTTAAAACATAGAAATGTGGAATTTAGTTCGTGTAAATTAATTATTAATAAATTACATACTTTTTATTAAACAAAATATAAATTTAGTGAAACCGAAACTTAGCGTGACATACCTGTATCAGGACAAAACCAAAAGTGAAGTCAAAAAATTCTCCTCCCTGAGTAGAGCCTTTTTCTATTCACGGAGACAATATAATATATAATTAAAGAATACCCTGGAAATCTATGTTATAGAACGGCAAATTTGCAGTTGCTCTCTTCATATATACAAACTTAAAGAATCGATATTAACTGCAGTATGCAGAGTTATCCATAGATGGCAGCGCCAATACCTAAGGATACTTTAAAATCCAATGTAACGAAATAACTTTTATTTACGTTACAATTTAATAACATTTTTATATTTAAGGAGATTTACTCTGTCTTGGTGTGCCCAGTTTTAGAGTATGCCTCATGTGAATGGCATCCGTACTATGAGGTTCATAAAGTAAAGTTGAAAAAGGTGCAACATAGGGGTCTTAAGAGAGTTGGGCTTAAATTACACATCCCTTATGAGGATATAAATTGCACTGAGATCCTGAAACTTTTGAAGCTCACTTCTTTAGAAAGTAGAAGAAAATGTTTTGATATTTCAACTTTTTCTAAAATTCTAAATAGTATTTATCATGCACCCGAACTTCTTGACAGCAGCTAATGTTAGAAATAGGGACCTCTTTAACATTGCCTTTCATATAGGACCAATTACGGCATTAATTCGCCTTTAACCAGAATGTGTAGATTAACCAACAATGTGATAAAGAAAAGTGGTATTGATATTTGTTACGATTCTTATGATAGATTTACTGTGAAATTGAAGAGGATTTTGTATGTTTACTCATTCTTGATATTGTGACCTCTTTATTGTTATTTTTATTTTTATATTTATTTGGCTACGTTATTTACTATACGTTTGAATTTTTATGTTTTGTGATTGCTGAGCTTAGTTCTTAAGAAATTTGTCAAAAACATTTGTTTTTGTAATGTAAACTCTATGTAAAGCGCTAGAAGCGTAAATAAAAATTTTAAGTTTAGGTTTTACAGTTTTTACCAGGATGTTTACTCGCAGCGAATTTTGTCGCGATACGCGGTTTTTTTTTTTTAATTTAGCAGTTGTTTGATAAAAAGAAATAATTCAATAAGCACGAAATTATCTCAGAGTGTATAACCTTTCTCATGTCGATTACAAAAATAAAAATATACAGATTTGGACTGAAATATTTGGAAACTGGTTTCTGAATAAATCGTTTTTATAATAAATATTTTTGTCTTTAAGTGTATAATAATTATTATAGGATGTATTTGTCGGTTTAGAGATAAAATTCACTTAGTACGCTTTCCTTAATTTCGAGAAAATCGCGATTTATTAATAAAATGCTTCAAAAGAAGGAAATGTCTATAGGCAGTGGGGCACTTTTTCTTCTCAATAATAATTGGTTGTGGTGCCCACTGAGATGCCACTGGACCTAATATTTTCAATCTAGTTAGGGCTAAATAAGCGCCTTATTACTTCAAATAACTGAACCAAATTTCAACCAAGCCGGTTTAAGGATATTTTTGACCGCTTTTCATTTAAACTCCAACAGAAACGAAGCAACTCCGCACATAATATGTTCATAGGAACTTTTTTTCTTAAAACGACCTTACGTATCACCTTCTGAAGTTTCGCACCGTAGTTAGGAAACACCCTATATTTTCGAATATCATTATTAAACGCCCTGTATAATAATATAATAATAATAATAATAATAATAATAATAATAATAACAATTATAATTAATAATTAAGGTCTTTATTCATAAATGATACAATCAAAGTACTACATTTTGTTATTGGGCGAGGTTCAGTTCACCCTGATTACAATATATGCAACAAGGCATCTGTTCAACTAACCCATAACCAAACTATAACTAGTGAAATTGCCATTAAGAAAGAAAATAGTAGACGAGATAAACGTAAACTAATAAATTATATTTTATCTTTAAAAGTGGAGAGTATTACTAAAAACAACAATTCATTACCCAGGCCGAACTTTCTATTATGATTGCGCACCAAGCTTTTGATAAATAAAATTTCTGAAAACAGGTGCTGACATAGCATAAACATCATTAGGAAGAGCGTTCAATAAATTGACAATGTTGTACGAGAAGGATCGCTTAAAAACCTGCGATCTATGTTGTGGTATTGTAAGCCTACCCTTAAACCTAATATTAATATTGTGTACGTCTGTGCGAAATCTAATCTTCTGATAGAGATATGTTGGAAACTTATTTTTTATAATAGCATGATAGTGGCAAATCATATGCAGATAACGCCTTTGGTACATGCTTAACCAACCATTATCTTTAATTTTATGGGTAATGTGCTCTCGTTTTTTTATGCCAAATATAAGCCGTAAGCAAGAGTTTTGTACTTTTTGTATTCGCCTTGAATCATATTCGGTCAAGCATGGACCATAAACGCCATCTCAGTAATTGAAGTGGGAAAGCACAAGTACATCACACAACATAGACTTTACATTCCTATTAAGGATATATCTATTTTGATAAATAAGTTTTAAGTTGGAGTAAGCTTTCTGAATGCACCTATTTACATGTGCAGCAAACCTCAACTCACTGTCAGCATACATACCCAAATTCTTCACCACAGGATCCAACTTAATACTGTGACCTTGAACGCCAATATCATGACTGTACCGTTCGATAAACCGTTGTTTTTCTACTTTTCCTCCAAAAACCACCGCCACAGTTTTATTAAAATTAAATTTTAAGCAATGATTACTACTAAATTCACTAACCTTGATCAAATCAAAATTGACTGCGGCGACAGCCTGTGGTGCTTCATCCGGATAAAAGGACAAGTACATCTGAGTATCATCAGCATAGAAATGATTACTGCATGACAGAAAGACTGGAGAAAATGATGACGTATAAAATGTAAATAATCTTGGGCCCAAGATTGAGCCCTGCGGAACACCATTAGTGACATCTAAAAATTCCAAGTTTTTTCTATTATAACATACTAATTGTTTTCTGTCATGCAGATAATTTGTCATGAGCCCTATTGCTTGATCGTTAAAACCCACATAACTGTACATTGCTTTTAAAATATCATGATTTAACGTATCAAACGCCTTGGAATAATCCAACAAAACCAAAATTGACAACTTTCCCTTATCTAAGCTGCATATTATATCATCTGTTATATTCATTAAAGCAGTATTGCATCCCACACCCTTTCTAAAACCAGACTGTGAATCAGAAATAATTTTATTATTGTTAAAATATACCTGCAACTGAACATCAAGTAGCTTTTCAAAAACTTTGGAAAGGGTGGGGAGAATACTAATGGGGCGCAAATCATTAAAAGTATTCGGAGTAGCAACCTTGGGCAGAGGAATCACACGCGCTTCCTTCCACATACTAGGAAAGGTGGAGCAAGAAATACTATAGTTCATGATGTGTGTTATATATGGAAGTAGAAAGGGAAGACATAATTGTATTGTTAAGATATTTATTCCATCAAGTCCTGTAGCTGTACTTTTTATTGTAGAAATTACTTTTATGTTTTACCTATCTATTATTGATCTATAATACCTTAGAAACGGAATATGTTATGATAGCAATAATACCTGCTATCACACCTAGGGCATTATAAGCGGGCATTATGATAATGCCCGCTTATATTACCCTAATGCGCTAATATGGAAATTTTATTGCTTATCCAATTTTATTTCTCTCACAATAAAGATCAAGTTTATACAAAAAATAATTTTTTCTTTAAACAATACTAAAAATTAAACTTTATTTCCAAAATAAAAATTACAATTTTGAAATGTCCCGGAAAATGTAGCTGATCCCACTATAGAATGGTCGGTGTTTTTTGTGATGGTAGCAGCGGTGGTAGCACTAACGCTATTTTGTATAGAAGAACAGTCTATTAAAGAATTTTCAATAGTCGCTACGGAATTAACCTCGGAATTAACTGAATTGGCAATCATTTTGGCTATTTTGTTTTTGGATGAAATACTTTCTTCTATATATCCTTCAGCTACTGAAGAGCTTTTCCATTTCCCATGTTGTTTTAGCGTTTCAAACGAAGCACCTGCCTCAACAAGTAAAGTTGACGATGTGCGACGCAAACAGTGGCCGGTGTAAGCTTCTGCATTATCCAGTTTTAAAAATTTTGCGATCAATGTTGGGACGCTTCCTATGGTATTTTTTCCAATGGGTTGTACTGTACATCGACCCTTTCTATAGGTAAGAAAGAATCTTCGCTCCTTTATTCCAGCTGGTCTTAATGTTGTATACTTTTTTATTAAATTTAAAGCGCCTAAATCTTCTTCGATGATAGTAAAACTTTTTGAAGTTGAAGTTTTAGTTTCTGGTACCTTTATAACCAAGACTGTTCCTCTATCTTCAATGTCATCAATGGTCATTTTGACCAACTCATCTCGTCTTAAACCTCCAAAAACACCCATTACCAATATGACTTTGTGTACCAAGTAGATATCATCAGGAGCCTTCTTAATAAATTTTAATATTTGTTCTCCTTCCAAAACTTTAGACTTCTTCGGGACGTATCCTTTCGACTTAACTTTTAAAAAAGATATGAGACGATGGTATTGCGAAATGTCTATATTTTCATAGACCATCAACGTAGACCTTAGGGTAGAATACTTGGTCCAGAGAGAGTTCGGACTGTATTTTTCCGACTAAAAATAATAAAGTTTGTTAAACATATGTATTAAAATAAAATCAATAACTTACCAGTTCCTGGAAATATGCCATTAAAACGTTTTCGGTTATTTGAAGAATTGTGTTCGTATCTTTCCAAATACCAAATATGCCATACTCCCGATCATACTGTTGCCTTGATTTAACTGGCAAAAGATTTTCGGTCGCTTTTATGACCTTTTCTCTTATATTTTGTGGAATTTCTTCCATTTTGAGCAAATCGTTAAATAAAAAATGCCAACTGACTAACTGACAGAAACATCAAAGTCAAACTTAACACCAGTCATTATCTACTTACGTATACAGGTACAGGTGCAACTTATTTTTTATATTGCGAATAAATAATGTAATTAGTCATTGAAAAACTCTTTTTTAGGTAAAACATAAAGCATTGTATGCACCACGGGCTTTACTGGACTATAATGCCCATCAGGCAGAAACCTATCCCTCGGGCCAGAGGCCCTCGGGCTATTTCTACCTTCAGGGCATTATAGTCCCCGTAACGCCCTTGATACATAAATAGCTATTAAAACCTCTATTTCTGTTACACTAACAAAATTAAAATTATTATGACATTGTTTATTATTATTATAAAAATCTATTTGACTTTGATTAGGCTTAAGTTTTGGGACAGCATTGATGAAATTATTATTTATAGTATTTGGGTCTGTCAAATGAGTTGGTAAAACTAAGTTTCCTTGAACTGTATATGAACATATGACGTTATTGTCTGGTAAATGTCGCCAAGATCCTTTAAGATTTAGATTAAATATATAATATTAAGATAATATTACAATTTAAAATGAATCAGGTTAAAACTGAATATAACAAATTTTTTATGTAAAAGGCTTAAAACATTTTAGAACAAATTGGTCCATATTACACAATATAACATAGTAAACACAATTTCAAAAAATAATAAATCTTCAATAAGTGCATCGCAATTTAGGTAAAATTATTGCATTTTAGCCAGTTATAAATAGGATTAATAAATAATCTGGTTTAATAAATTGCAGTTGGCAAAATTGGGATTTATGAAAAGAACTTCCACAACAGAGGATTTATTAAATTGTGCACTGGGCACGCGTATGTTTTATGAATCTCGATTAATTTTGAATAAACTAAAGATTTTATTAAAATTGCATATTAAAATAGTATATGTGGACAAATGCCAGTCGAAATTTGTACGGCGAGGGTTTTGATTAAACATATATTTGGCCTTAATTAAAAGAGCAATTTAATTAATTTCAAATTAATTTTTAAAATTAAAATCTGGTGTAAATATTAATTAATCACTCAACATTTCAAATATTTGCTTTTACAGGATGGCCTAACATATTATAACGCGAGATGTATTCACTGAGGAAAATCTTTTTCTAGTGCGAATTAAAACGTTTAATTGATTTTTTGTTAACTATGCCAACAAAGCCTTTAATTCGTCAAGTGGAATAACTTGCAGGGAAGATATTAACCGAAAAATTTGGTTGATTCAATAAAATTATTTAATGACCCAATATCTTCTTAACCCAAACTACATTTTGTTGAATAAATTAAATTTTCCTAAGTTACAGTTTTCTCCGGAATCTCTTTTATTAACGCTTTCCACTTCAAAGAGATCTAGGTTTTATAACTAGGACCAGCACTAACGGGCCTAGACATAATAATATCCTCAAAACCGTTGAGCCTTTATACCCACTCCGCAATCTGGTTGATATTGAGAACGCAGTGAGCAGGATTACAGGTGACATAAATGAGGCGCTTGTTCAATCATCGATTACGAAGGTGTCCCAATATTCAAAATACGGGGCTTTGACTGGTGAGATTAAACAGCGTATTAAAATCTAAAACAGGCCCAATAACAGAGCGTATCGTACTGGAGATCCTCGAACTAATGCCCGGTTTCTTCATCATCCGGTAAAGTCAGTTAAACTATAGTCCTTTGTTAAACGAAATATATGGTATTTTCACTACTGAATAAATTTATTTGTAGGTTAAATGTGTCTTAACTCTTTGGTAACTTAGCCCGTAGTAAATTGGGCGGTTAAGGTGTTAACAGGAAAATAAATGTGTATCTAACCTATAAAATAGAAATGATATAGCCATTGTTTATTTATGACTAATTGGAAGTTTGTCAAGCTTTTGTGTGTAATAAATAAGGTAGGTATAGTAACATAGAACTTTTTATTTTATTATAGTATATAGATGAGTAGGTACCTACCCATTTGTATGCAATAAACGTAAAATTTTCAATTTTTTATACTACATGTAATAAAATAAAATTTTGTAGGATGGATGTGGATGAATATTTTGATATTATTAATGATATTGATTTAATTTATTGATATAATAGAGAAAGAAGTGGCGGAACATATAAGAGAGTATAATGTAAAAGAACGCATTGACCACTTCAATTCTTGGAATGATGCAGAATTTTTTCAACGAGCTCAACAGCTTATAGCTTGCCGCCTCTGCCGGTTTCACTAAAACTTTAAGGTTAGCTGATCAGCTGCTGGCGGTGACTGCCCTGCTATTGCAACTCTTGCTCGTTTCTGTGTATAATTTGCTGGAAGATTTTCTATGTCCTTTTCCAATACGTACGATAGAAAAAGAAGCATATAACCTTGCAATTCCAGTGCATTGCAACGTTGTCAAACGTATTCCGATTAAATCTAGCGTTAGCTAACCGTCTGTTAAAAAGCAATCAAAATACTAATTTTGCTTATTCTACTGTTATAATGTCGGTTAAATGATAATCCACTGTTACATATTTCTCCATTTAACAGACCGTGAAAATACCGGGCCTAAGGCGGAGACAAACAGAGAAGCTGAAGCGATTAGACTTTTGCTGATCGAGAGGCAGTAGAGTGCTTTGGAACGATAAAGTCCAAAGTCTGTTGATTGAGAACAATTCTATTTTTCACAAGTCCAGAAATCTGACAATAGATGCTAGAGCCCCGATGTCATATCTGAAAGACCAGGACACAGGGCAAATTTTCACAAATGCTAAGGATAATGTCGAACTGCTCACAGACAAACTCTGTGAGCAATTCAGCGAAAATCTCACCACTGACCTGCTACGTGATGAGAGGATCTCCAGAACGATACATATATACAAAACCATGGTTCACCCGCAGCAAAACTTCGCTGAGGTCACGCTAGACGAGGTAAAAATGCTGGACATCAATCTTAATATCAGGAAAGCTCCAGGCTTTGACGGTCTAAAAAATGCTAAATCTACCAGTAGGAGCTTTGGGGAATATAGTAAATCTATCCTGGGCAATTACTAAAAAAGGCCCTACTATACCCTCAAGCCACAGACATTTCAGTCTGTTATCAAGCCTGGGAAGAATTTCAGACAAGCTGATCTTAGCTCGAATGAATGGCTCGGCTTTAAAAGCGAACATTGCAGAGTTAGGCAGACAACGAGGCTCACGCCCAACATAGTAAAGGGTTTTAATAGAAGGGAGCACACGGGGGCAGTCTTCCTTGACGTTAGCAAAGAATTTGACCAGGTCTGACATAATGGTCTTTTACTGAAATTAATAAGAGTCGAAGCTCCAAACTACTTCATCAAGGTAGTAGGCTCTTTTTTGGAGAATAGAAGTTTTGCAGTCTCGTCGGAGAACGCACTTTCTTTGAAGAAATACATAAGGGCGGGAGTGCCGCAAGGCTCACCTCTCTCCCCGATGATGTATAATATTTATACGATAGACATTCCGCGAGATAGACGAACGCAGCTTTATCTTCTCGCAGACGACAGTAGAATAAGTTCATTTTCTAAGCAACCACGTAAACCGATTAAAAAAATGGCTTGCTAATTAGAAGATTCTTTTAAATCCTTCCAAGACAAAAGTCATATATTTCTCCAAAAGACGCTTTAGAGGGCCCCTGGGACTTATCTTCGATCAAATACTAAATTAGAGGTTAAATTTAATTAATAGAATCAAGGC
Source organism: Polydrusus tereticollis (assembly GCA_963920685.1). NCBI lineage: Eukaryota > Metazoa > Arthropoda > Insecta > Coleoptera > Curculionidae > Polydrusus > Polydrusus tereticollis. Next base: position 109,260,073 of record OY987331.1, on the reverse strand, counting down.
AGCGTTGCGTCAATTAGGCTCAATATACCCTCTGATTCACAGGCGGAGTAGCCTTAGTAATAGAACCAAAGTTAACCTCTATAAGGTTTTGGTCAGGCCGGTACTTATGGAGCACAATCTTGGCGCAATATATGTAAGCCCGAGCTGAATAAGTTCCAGGTGATTCAAAACAGGGCCCTGAAACTCATCGCAAATGCTCCAAGATATACAATGAACCGTGTTTTGCATCAGGACTTCCCAGTACCGACAATCAACGAATTCTTTTTAAAAATAATCACAGACTATTACAGACGTACGGACGTATCGACCAATAAACTAATAACGGACTCACATACGACGACCAGTCCAACTCTACCATACAAACTGCCGAAAGATTGGCTCCCCGTTAGCATAAATCCCTAACAGTAGAGAACCACTATGAATAAACAGTTGTAAACTTTTTAGTTTCTTCAAAAACGGTTCGCGGTGGAACGATTAAACTTTCTCGACAACTATTTAGGCTATTTGGTGAGATAAAATTTGAATTTCAAAAGAAGTTATACAACTTCAAAAAAAAAAAAAAAAATTTGATCGATTGAAAATCATAGGTTTGAACCGAAAAATCGGTGCATTACCATTTCGCATAGTAGCTTATGATTCAAGCATGTGTTTGTATATTTGGCAAATCTGATATTTACTATGCGTCAAGATGTCAGAAAATTCGAGCTCAATTTAATTTAAATGACAGAATTACATTGTGGACTTAATTGTGATATAATATGTGTTTTAAAGAAACATTTCTTCTAGTGGACACAGAATTTTTTCTACCAATAGCTTTTAATTTATTTCATATAATTTAGCATGCAAAAGTCATTGTGATTTTTCTAGTGACCATTTGCCCAAAGAGTGAGTACGTTTGTTTTTCGTGATTTTGTATTATTTTTGAGCAAATATGATCCAAGTACGTTGCTTTTCAGCGATTTTTTATGAGTTTGAAAATATCGATTTCTGATGCGGACTTTCATTGCTTGCCCAAACGAAATTGTGTAAAAAATTGATATTTTATATATCAATATATAAAAACTTTAGTAAGGTGGATGGATCTTAAGAAAGCAAGTATATTAAACTCGATGACTTTCTTTGTAATTTTTCTCATAACAAACATTACATCGATTGTTGTTCTAGTGTATTTAAAGTATTGTTATTCTTCGCACGACATGCTGTACCTTTTGTTTATCTCAGCACTGATAATCTTTATCAATAGTTTGAACAGTGTGTTGTACGGTGGTCCTTATTTAATCAGTTTGTTGGGTATGTGATCTGGTTCTGGAGTTTTTCTTTTTTTAAATTTTGTTTCTGTACTTTCTGCTAGACAGGTTACTTGTATTGCTATCGACAGCGGTTTAAGCATTAGTAATTTTTGCGGGCTCACCAATTTAAAGATCATAACCTTATTCATTAATAAAAAAATACTTGCACAGCACTGATCTTATATAAATCTGTCTACATGTAATAAAGGAAAGAAAATAGCTTCTCCAGTAATTCGCGAATGTACCGCACTAACTTGCTGGAGGACAATTTACCTGAGAGATATTACTCCTTAGGATGCATTTGTTACGACACACATATTTATGGGCCTGCTCAGTCTGACAAGAATGACAAACTTCTTTAATTACACTTAGCACAACAAATTGGCGACTGAATTGCAAAGACTCTGTGAAAACAATAATTAATTATTCTTTGAGGCGTTATAATCAAGAACGCATATTCCTGGTTAAGGGTGTTGGCCAGCCTGACAAGAATAAAGAACTTCTTTAACTAATCCGAATAAAGCAAGAATAATAATGACCTTTTTACATTGGATTAAAGGGAAAGCAACAACTTTCGCTTGCTAGTTAAGCGATCCGCTTTTGAACGTAGTAAATTTTTTGTTGTCAGTTAAGCATTATTATTGGCTAAACCATATGCTATCTATAATCAAGGTGCTATATAATTATGGATTTATTTATTCAACTTTTGGTTGGAGAACAAGGCGATGGTGTAGCGTTCAAAAAATTCTAACAATTTTTGTAAGGTGAGCTGCTAATCGTCTAACTTATAATCAATTTACAAAGCTGGTTAGTATTTCTAAGCTTATTTGTAATATACTATGACAAACGCTATTCTGCATCTTATTCTGTGCCTGGTCAATAACTTTTCTCCTCCTAAAAGATATTCTTTAAAGACAGCTTGTTAAATTTATTTTATCATGCAAATAAAAATCGTTAGAAAAGTACCTACAGAAAAAGGAATCAAGTGTGCACTTACGACTTGTTACGAAATATTGTCCCTCAAATCGTAGCTGTGCTTACTACATGTGAAGCAGAAATCTGCAGTTTTGACGTACTTAAAACAAGTGGCAGATTATGGCACCAGTAGCCACAAAAATATATTAAGTGAGGAATGAAACACAAAGTCTGCTCCACTAATTTAATAAATAGGTTCAGATTAACATCCCAAACATGTTTCAAAGGCATAAGCCTTCATCTTCAGTGGGTAATTATTAAGATGTTGTTATTTATGAAGAGACCAATGACATTGTTACGTTTTTTTATAAACTAATGTTGCAGAAAAATTTTTATGAAACCATATGTAACTTTAATTCGGTAAATAATATATCTTAAATTAAAGTAAAATTAAATGAATAAACATAATTTAAATGAATTTAGTTTTATTTTAGTTTTAAACTTGTTGAAAAACCCAAATTTTACTGGGAAATTGTAATGGGGTACGACCATCATGGTGGAGTCGTACGTGCTGAAGATGAAGGTTTATGCCTTTGAAACATGTTTGGGATGTTAATCTGAACCTATTTATTAAATTAGTGGAGCAGACTTTGTGTTTCATTCCTCACTTAAAATATTACTCCACTGTGAGATGGACTACTTCCATAAAACAAAAATATATATTTCACCAAACACATTTATACACCCAAACTATTGCTTCCTAACGATAACTTATGTTTGTCCACTAGTGTATTATACTGTAATAATTAAAGATGGCATCTGGCAGTAAAGAACCTACAAGTATTGTGGCCAAGAATGTTTGTAAATTGGCAATCAAAGTCGACAGGATCAGGAAAAATTAGTTCTTCCTGCAAGAATTCCTAATAGCTTGCCCCATTGAGATTTTCTTCAGAGAAAATTGATTCTCTAACTCAATCACCAATAATATTTGGGTGTTTAGTGTGGCCTACCCTCATCCAGTGTGGATTGTCGTCTGGCCAGTAACGACAATTTTGTCAGCTTACGTTACCATTTAACATGAACGTTGATTCATCGGAAAAAATAATGTTTTCTGTGTTTAGATTATTCCTCTAGTAGGTCCACCTATAGCTCGCAGAAATGAAGGCTCCTATTAGGATCATATTCTGTCAATTCCTGGAGAATTGTCATTTTATAAGGATGAAATTAAAGCGCATGAAGAATTTTTACTACTACAGATTGACTTATTCCCTGTTCGGTATCTAGCTGCCTGGTAAGAATATTGGGTTTTATTGAATACCTAATAGTACATTTACTTTGACCTCTTTGTCATCGTAAGGTTAGTTTCTTGAGTTAGTCTGATTAAACTTTTACTCTTATTATTTATTGTAAATATCTTATCTATGACTATTGAAAGTTGTTTGGTTTATTGATTATAATTTTGAATTTGAAGATTTAATTGGGTCGGGATGATTTTATTGAGTCTGGCGATTTTAGTGAGATTTTAAAAAATTAATTTGATTTGAAATTTACTGCCTTAATCTAATTCTGCACAGATTTTAGGGTGGGTCCTTTGGGTATTTATGTTTTTGTAGTATATTTGACTGTATATGTGAGTTGATGATAAGTGGATTCAGCGAGACGTGATCTCTTTGAAAGTATTTTGTCAGTAATTTTGTAAAGTAATCATCGGTCCTGTCCATGTGCATGTATCTATGTAATACGTCTATTGACATGAATCTTGGCGCATTCGTAGTAACTCGAAGTACTTTGTTTTGAAAAAGGTGTATCTTGTTACGTCTAGTATTGTTTACGGTGCACCAGGTCGGTACACCGTAAAGTAAATCTGGTCTGATAATTGTTTTGTATGTTGCAATCTTAGTTCTATAATTAATTTTGCTATTAGAACAAAGCAGCGAGTATACTGCACACATCTGCTTTTGTGCCTTAGCAAGCCGCTCATTCACGCACTCATTCCAAGCCATCTTTTTGTCAAAGATGAGGCCAAGATATTTAATTTTGTCACTCCAAACTATCTGCCTATTGTTAACTTTTACTCGCGATCTTGGTAGTCTTGTCCTCCGCTTCGAGAAAAAGATGGCGTGAGTCTTATCTTCATTAAACTTCAACATCCATTTATCTAACCACCTTTGGAGGATAAAAATGTAGCGTTGCAGACGCGAGACCACGACTTCGGGTTCCATTGAGGTGACGGTGATCGCAGTGTCATCAGCGAATAGGTTTGTGGATGATGCCGAATATCAGATGTATAAATATTATAAAGTATGGGGGCAATATGTGGCCCTTGTGGGACCCCCGCTCTCACTATTCTTGTAGAAGACGTAGCAGTTTCAGATGACACCACGAACTTCCTGTCCTCAGGAAATGATATGACAACTTGAACTAGCCAGTTCGGTATGCCTAGCCTTATGAATTCAAATATGAGGCCATCGTGCCAGACTTTGTCGAATGCTTTAGAAACGTCGGAGAAAACTGCTCCAGTAGACATGCGGCTGTTAAAACCTCTTAGTATGTTGGCTGCCACGCTGCCAGTCGTATTGTCTGGCGCACCGTGCAATAAGCAGCTCTAAATCAGAACTGCTCGGATGGTAAAACGTCGTTGTCTAATACGAAATCGGTCACCCTATTAAATACTAGTTTTTCAACTACTTTGCCAAGACATGATAATAGGCTTATCGGCCTATAACTCACAGCTAACGTTAAATCTTACCAGTCTTTGGTATTAACACCACTTTAGCCTTTTTCCAGTCTTCTGGAAAGCAACCTGTTTTAAGTATAGCTTGGGCTATGTTTACTACGTTTATCATTGCTTTCTCTAGTAGATTTTTGACAGCTTTACTTTTGATGCCGTCGAAACCAGGCGCCTTTTTCGGATTTATTGCATTTAAAATAGAACGAACTTTCTCTAGAGTTACTCTCAGAATGTTCTGAGTAATGTGAGGTATATTTGTATAAGTTTGTATCACATCTCTATCAGGATTAGTCGAGGGGACTCGCTAAACTGTTCGCACAAACTGTCCGCAAATAATTCTACTTTTTCAGTAGGATCTATAAGGATTTTATTGTTACTTTGACTTCTTCATTAAGCGCACTCTGTCGATAAATACCTGTGTTTTTTCTAACTTGCCTATTTTCTCGAAACTGCTTTTCAATCTTGCTTACTATACCCTGGGATATAGGTGGTCAATCGGGATATTCCTCTGTGAAGTAGATGAAAAACTTCATTTCGTGTTCTTCTCTTATCTCCGGATCTAATCGTCACTAAAATTTCAATTTTTTAGACTTACTGAATTTATTTCAAGTTACAAACTTGCAGTGTATAATTATACCATGTTGGTCCATGATATTGTATGGTTATTTATTTATTTATCCAAAATAAATTATTAACTTGCACATAGGTCGAAACGTTGAAAATAATAAAGAATGAGAAACAAGCACGAATGAACAGCGAATATGAAACGAGCTCGAGCGATCACAAACAAATATTGTACTCACGATACACATAAACACGGTATGCTCTTGCGCATAGTATAGCTATCTCTCTCCCACAATAATGACGTCAGCTGGGTGATAAAATTCAACACTTGCCATATAAAAGCAATGGAGATTTAAGATATGTCGCTACTTTTGGGACATTTTTACTTAATTTAGCTAATATTTCTATTAAGTTGTTACTATATAATGGAGATTTAATAACTAGCTTATATATTTTTATTAAATATTTTATATTTTTAAGACACATATTGGTTAAAAGAATTTTTTTTATGTAGGAATTGGTGACTGGTTGAATACCTATAATTTCTTTATATGTGTTTAAAGTGTTCTCACAAAATAATAAAAATATTATTCATTTTTTATAAATGTTTATTCTTAATAATAATAATAATATAGGTATTTCAGTATAGGTACAGGGTGTTCACTTTTCGTTCTTTAACTTCTTTGTTTCGCAATTAAGAAAAAATTGTTAAATACAAAAGTTGTAGGATTTAATGTAAACTTTTTGCAAAATGCATTTTTGTAGATACAGGGTGTTGCATCAAAGCGTGACAGATCAAAGTTATATTTTTTAAAATGGAATACCCTGTATATTGTTGCATTATTGGATTCTAGGGACAATTCTAAACCCAACTTTTGCTTCTTTGTTCTCTCTTCGGAGTTCATTGTTTTGATCGTCTAGAAGCTTAACTTTGTTTCTAAGCTCGTTTAATTCTATTTCCATTTCCCTTAAAATAAATAAATAAGTTGAAATTTTTTTTTTCTTAATAAATTATATTTAAAGCTAGATTTATAAACTCGAAAAGTTGGCGAGGTTGAGGTTCAGTCGGTGTTGGAAATAGGAGTTGAATTTAAACTAAAGGGAACACTCAGTTCCATTTATACACTCGTTCATATTGTTCATGTTAAGCTCATGTAAGGTTCGAAAACTTCCCGGTTAGTTCGAGATAACCAATTTTTATGCTCGGAGTTCGGAATATCTAACCTCACAAACTTGATCATAACTTTAACCTCACCAACTTTTCGAGTTTATAAATCCAGCTTAAAGCAGTTCATGTATGTTCAAGTTAAGTAAAAGTAACAATACAAACTTACACATATGCCTTTGTCTTTGTAAAAACAGAAGTTGCTTTAGTGCTGACAGACGGATCCATGTTAAATCCGATGAGGTCTCCGGTTCAAGAGATGCTGTGTGTATAACAACACTTTCTGCCAAAATATTCTTAACTTCCTCTCGTCTCCTTTTTTGTGCAAATAATACCTTGCGTTCTTTACTTGGTCTTCTACGTTTTTTAAATAAATTTAATGTGGGAACTGCATCAGGTTTTAAATGTCGACTATTTATTTGTACATAGGTACCCCAAAAGTCGTTCTTTTAATGGTACTTCAAAACAAGTCTCTTCAAAATGTACAGAACATATGCGGGCTAAAACATAACAGTCTTGATAAGAAAATAAAGATAAGAGCGCGTTGAATAACTATAGTTACTTAATACATAAAAATATCTTTAAAAAAATCAAAATTAACTTACCATTCTTCGCATTAATTTTGTCCTCGCATGTACAGGCAATAATCCACTGTTTTGATAAATTAGCGATCTTTTGGAAATCGAAAGAACTTTATAGTGCTCCCCTGGGTATGGTTATTACAATGTACCACAGCACAATTCGGCATTTTAGCCGTTAATCACAAATTTAGGCAACTTAAAAGCACTTTCACGTTTACGTAAATAATGCTTATATCAATATATTATTATAAAATACGTTTCATTAAGCAAATAACAATAAAATTCCACAAATACTTCGAAACGACAGATATTTTACATATCAACAAATGCACAACCTGACAGAAATGTCACCCACATGACGTCATGCGCAGAAATTTCGTATTTTCGTCTGTCTAAAGATCATACCGTGTAACTTATGTGTATCGTGATTGTACTAGCATTGACAAACACGAACGACCATTGGAGAACAAATTTTTAGTTGTTCGTCTATGCTCCAGTTTTTGTAGTGGCTTCTTAAATTCGAAATGAGGCCTAAAAATAATATACAAAGACGTCTATAATTATTTTTCTGGTATAATTTATACCTTCTTCTTCCTGTATTGAATTCTTTCTTTAGAATTTCTGCACGTGTATTGCATAAATCAGCAACTTTACTACACGCATCTATTTACATTCCCTATAAGGACACTTCAGGGGTATGAAGCTTTTCATTGGGCGTACGCCAACGTAGGCATTTTGAGGGAACCAGGATTTCTGGTAAGGACGAGGTAAATCGGCAATCAAGCTGTCATCTCATATGAAATCGAACTTTGAGTGTTGCTATCTCTATCTATTAATAAGCATGGCCCAGTGGTGCTGGTCTTTACTACGCCAAGACATGAGTTCAGAGTGGCACAGGACTGATTTACTTCGTCGGTACATTCAGTTGGTAGTCTGGTCAGATAGGCATGTCATTTTGTTGAGCTGTTTCATTCTGATACGTATTATCGGTAACTAATGTTCATCCTAATTACTTCGAGTTTTGATTTTTGACTAGCACTGGGTTAAGCGAGTAGTTCATTATCGATTGTTACTAGGAATGTTAGAAGATGATGATTTTACGATGGAATTTTTGTCGCCATTTTATATTGATTTGTTTTGTCGATGTGTTGTACCGGCAAAATTTGGTGTTATCTCGTTTTTATTAATATTCCTTGTAATTTTTATCAGCCCCTTTTGCGACATAGAAAGCAAGTTCAGGAATCGCTGGAAAACAACTCCCGTATTGTGTCCTTTTGCCCTTGATGCCTTAAGGTAAGGAAATCGTCATCCTCTTTTTCATTTAAAACTATTTGGTAAGTATTTTCTCTACTTTACGTATATAAATATATACCCAAATAAATGTGCTTATACAGGGTGTAATTTAATTGAGTGCCGATACTTAAGGGTGATAATCTATGAATGATTCTAAGATAAAAAGTTCATATGGACATATGTCCTAAACCTCTTCATTTTTGAGCTACAGGGTGTTAACATTTTAAGAAAAATATAACCTTTTTATATAAATCACTCTTAGATATTTTTATGAAATTTTGTACATACCTTTTAATCAATAAGGAGCATTTTTTGACCTAACAGATTTATAAAAATTTTTACCAGTGACGTCCGTACGGGGTTTGAACTGAATATTTTTAAAGAAAAAATGGATACGCCACTGCTTTTTCTAAAAACGAAACTTACTTTTGAAATTCTCATTTATTTTAAAGCAAATTTCGTTTATATACTTACTTTTGTACGACGCACCGTTTTCGCGTAAAAAAATAAAAACAAAAAAAAAACATTTTTTTTCTTCGGTTCATTGAGACTGCTTTTATTTATTTTGTTGAATTTGGTTGGCACCCACCATGAGTGGAAACACTTTTTTTGGGACAACAATTTATTTTCTACTCACCAGTGACATTCAACTGAACGTTTGAAAAGAAAAAAACGGTAACCATATTAAATGCCCTCTTAAAGCAAATCAAATAAAAATCAGTAGGCTGGGTAAAGCTACATCAATTTTGACGTTTCTTTTCATAAAGACAAAAGGCCTGGCATTGATTTTGCATTATTAAATAATTATTATTACAGTAAGACGTTAAATTATAATAAAAGAATGGTAAATTTTACAGTGAATTAACTGACATGCATTTTATTTATGGGCTTGCAGACGGTAATGCATACGAAGCCAGGCGGATATACCAAGAGCGGTATCCAAATCGCGTACTACCCGATCCGAGAACATTTTCTAGGATTCATAGACGTCTCCACGAGACCGGAACTTTAAAAGTAGACCACAGTGCTAAAGGAGTCCATCAAACAGTAAGAACACCGGAACTTGAAGAAGGAATTTTACACGAAATTGAGGAGAACCCCGAAAGTAGCACGAGGAAAATCGCGGCAACATTTAATGTTTCACATTTTCTTGTTTGGAAAATTCTCATCGAAAATTTATTATACCCATATCACATTCAAAGAGTCCAGGCATTACTCCCTAGAGATTTCCCGATGCGCATTAATTTCTGTGTGTGGTTTCTTCAAAACCTGATGGAAAATCCGTTATTTGACAGGCACATTCTTTTTACCGACGAAGCTAATTTTTCTCGAAACTCAATAAGAAATTTCCATAATAACCATTTATGGGCGGATGAAAACCCTTATGCAATTGTAGAATCAAATCATCAAGAACAGTTCTCAATAAATGTTTGGGCTGGCATTATTGATGATTATTTGATAGGCCCATTTTTTCTCCCAAGAAGACTTGATGGACAATTATATTTACACTTTCTTGAAGAAGATCTGCCGCCAATGCTTGAAGACCTTCCATTATTATTAAGAAACCAGATGTGGCTAATGCACGATGGTGCGCCTCCACATTTTAGCTTACGAGTGCGTGAATTTTTAAATCACACCTATCGCAATCGGTGGGTAGGTCGCGGAGGAACGCAGCCATGGCCACCTAGATCTCCGGACCTTAACAGTTTAGACTATTTTTTCTGGGGGCATCTGAAAAGCTTAGTGTACCAAGTGCCGATTCATACCGAAGAAGAGTTACGAAATCGTATATTAGTATGCTGCCAAACCATAAGAAACACCCCGGAAATCTTCGAAAATGTGCGTCAGTCTATGGGAAGAAGAGTCCATGCTTGCATACGTGTGGGTGGACGACACTTCGAACAACTACTGTAAATAATGTGGATTCTTTATTCTGTTTATCTTCTCTTGTCATTTCGCTTTCGATTTAAGGTTTGGAATTTTTCCTTTTAAATTAATCGCGATTTTTGAAATAAAATTTTTTATTTTTTTTTGTTTTTATTTTTTACGCGAAAACGGTGCGTCGTACAAAAGTAAGTCTATAAACGAAATTTGCTTTAAAATAAATGAGAATTTCAAAAGTAAGTTTCGTTTTTAGAAAAAGCAGTGGCGTATCCATTTTTTCTTTAAAAATATTCAGTTCAAACCCCGTACGGACGTCACTGGTAAAAATTTTTATAAATCTCCTTATTGATTAAAAGGTATGTACAAAATTTCATAAAAATATCTAAGAGTGATTTATATAAAAAGGTTATATTTTTCTTAAAATGTTAACACCCTGTAGCTCAAAAATGAAGAGGTTTAGGACATATGTCCATATGAACTTTTTATCTTAGAATCATTCATAGATTATCACCCTTAAGTATCGGCACTCAATTAAATTACACCCTGTATAATAGGACTATCTGTAGTTTAAAATGCAGTTGTTTCTTTCTAAAGTATGTTTGAGCGCTAGGTCTGCATGCAAGATAAAGTCTAAGCAAAAATTGTTTCAACTTTAGATTGGTTTGCTGAGTTCATGTAGGTGTAATTAAAGAAGGTAGGGTAAAGATACATGTGTATTTTATTAGCTTTGCTCTACATTTTTGAGATTTGCATGTGACCAAGAAAGCTCGGTGGGTGCATTACAATTATTTGTATGAATAAAAAGAACTTCATCATTTAATGTTAAAACAAGTCAAGTGACATTTTCTGAATTTAAAAATAAAGGACCCAAGTGCAACACTTAGGGCTATTTGTGCACTAGATGGTCAGAATGTGTTTGCAAACTAACTCGTATAGAAGCTGTGATCTTAATTATTTTTGTTTTCTGTAGACTTTTACCAGGCAAGGGAAAGCAACCACAGAAAAAGTGGGTCCAATGCAGGCACCCAATTTCTGTGTCAGCTTTGATAAAAGTTCTCGTTAGTTCATTGTTTATCACTGTTTCTTAACGAAAAAATGCAATTTTGTCTTTTTTTTAATAAGACTATATATTATGTTGAAATTAGCAATTTTTTCCCTCGTGTCAGGAAACGTATTGACCAATCTGAGTAAGCCTAGCAGACTGAAACTCAGCGACAACTACCTACACCTACTATGATGACTGCGCAAGGCCCTAAAATGATATACATCTTACTAAAAATGTACTTCAGGTTAATTCATTGTTGGGCATTGCTTCTTACAAGTGTAATTGACTCATATTTTGTATAAGCCTAAAGAATATTTATTATATTATAGTAGTCATTTTTTTCTCATTTCAGGAGACTGGTACCCAATCTAAATATGCCTGGCAGACTGAGATATCGGCGACAGTTACCTAAAATGACGTACACCTTACTAGATATTTATATTTTTGTAAGAATATATTTGGGAGTTTCTATATGAGGGCGGCACAAGGATTAAAGTCATGTACACTATCGTGATACTGAATAAAATTAACTGATACCTACTGAACGTCATGATGCAAATCCTACTGATATTTGCGTAGCCCTTGGCTTACTCTGTACTGAAACTAAGGTCCTCACTACTTTCATAAATGATTGTATTAACTATTTTAAAATATCTAGTTACTTATTCTGCATCTTTATTTATAACAATTTATTTATTTCGCTAATATATAAGTTAGGTTTATAGGTTTTTATATTATGTTTCATTATTTAATTTCTTTCATTTTTAGTATTTAAGTTGTTTTTACCCTCAGGACGTATTTTAATTAATTTTTGTTGATGCCACCAGCAAAAATGTAATTGAAATGTGTCCTGAGGGTAAAAATAACTATAATACTAAAAATTAAGGAATTTCAAATCTCTCGCTCTGCTTTTACTCTCCTTCCGCTTCCGCCCACAATCCGACCGATCAAGACAATAGTTCACGGAACCGAACCACCAGTTATATAATGCGCTGTAGTCGGAACAGCTGGTTTGAAATGATGTCTTTATGTTGTATCTCTCTTTACATGGGAACCACTCTTCTTAAATTTTTGAGTTCTGTGCTTGTCTTTCTCTATTCGGTCGTGTCCATTGTCACGTCTGGACGCACATTTAACTGTTACACTGACAAAAATCTAACAAGCGCTCTAACATTAAAATTAGTTGTGGTGGCTAAATTTCAATAAAAATGCGGAAACTACAAATACGGCACAGGTACAACTAATGCAATATTTAAGGTATTTTAAATAAATTTTCCCAGCTGATTGTAGGTAATAAATATGCGTCACCAGTTTATTGCCTATAAAAAGGCGTGTAAAGCCTTTCCATGAAATTTGGGGCTAATTTAGCAGTTTTCAGATCATGTGTATCCCAATTGAGGTATCATCGGAAGTATTTGTCTGTTGAGCAGTGTAATTTTTCTTGAGTACTGTTTAGTCGAATGTCGGTAGGAAACAATTTAAAAAATAATGTTTTTGTAATAATTTTATATTTTATTTTGTGTTTTGTTGCGATCTTCTTACTGTTTCAACAAAATCAAAGAAAATGTCTGTAATAAAAACCACTATAAACTACGATTAAAAGTTTTCAAGGAATAAACTATTTTTAATGATAGTTACATTAAAATAGGAGAAAAAATCTATTAATGATAAAAATAATTGGATTTTGACCAATCACCGTTCTGCTGCACTGCATGCGATTAAGGTATTGTTTTAGACAGAGGTTCCCCCTGACCTCACATAGACACTGTAAAACCCACAGTATAAGGTTGGCTCGTTTTATTCTTGCTAGACCAATTAAATACAACTTATTTTTTCTATGTCTTTTTTTCTTCCGCTTTTCACCACCCTTACAATATTACAATTTTTATACTGATAAATTCACTCCTACAATAATATGTCCGTTTGACACTTGTATTTCTATCACTTTGACATCGATAAAAAGTGCATTTTTTTTATCGCGATAAAACCCTCTCCAGCTAAAAATGAAATGGTAAAAACCTCTCCAGCTCAAAATCGAGTAGCTTTTCTTTTTTATTGCTCGGCAACCTGTCAAACATTTTTTTAGTGAAGTATTATATTTTTTAGTATCTATTCATGCCAAAATTCGTAAATTTCTCGAGCTAAAAATCACTTGATCTTTTTTTTAGGATCGGATAAACTTTTATTTTTTAAACTCAAACGAGATCACTTTTTAGCAATTTAAACTCGAACAAACGGTAGTGGGTAAAAACGCTATAGCGAAGCTGTCATTTCGTTTGTTCTTGTTGAATTTCTAAGCAATCTAGTTTTCGTAAAAAATTAAACTTTATCCGATAAAAAAAAAGGTCTTGTGGTTTTACGTATGATAAACACCAATACATCATCTTAACAACCCTAAAGCATTACACCGAGATACTGTTTGGATTTCATTGGATTTCAACATAGAGAATGAATCAGAACTTGAATATAATATAATATTTCGCGTATTTATGCGAACTGCAAAACACTGAGGTGCAACTTCGCGAACGTCCTAGTCAAATACATATAATGTAGTCTATTTAACTGCGAAATTCACGGTACTTTAACTGTGCGTTTAAAAGAATAGTAACATCTGTTACCAGGCACACGTAAGCAAAATATCAATTACTTTAACATTAGAAAATAACTTTGCTTGACACACATGCCAGATCAAAACACGTGATATTACTGTCTTAGCCACGTGGAGCATCTGTTTACGTTGAAGTCTAACAGGATACTGAGTTGTTTATCTTGCTACAGCGCTCTGGTCTGGGTCTGGGAGGTCCACCAATCACATGTGGTCACGTGGACCCTATTGACCAACCCACAAGAAGCGACCGTTGAAGCATTAAAGTGGTGTTTGCCCTTTGACGGTTAAAACATCACAGAAACCAATATTCATATTCTCGAAACCGCAAACCTATTGCAAAGCTACCGGTTAATGGTTTTCGTAGACGTGAATTTAATATTATTCAGTTTAGAATATAGCACGTTTTTATGTTTACGGAAGGCTTGATGATTTCCGACAATTAGAATACTGCTTGATAAAATACTAACCATAGGCTAGACATTTGACGGATTTGCCAGTTAAATAGAATAAAAATATCTTGTCGCTCTGAAGGACCCTTGAACACAGGCGGCGTTTTCCCTTTATTGCAGCGTTGTCGATTCGCAAACGTCGTTGCGACGATGGCAGATTATTTACGGTTATTTCTTTGATTATTAGAAAAAGTGTTTCCAAAACAGGCATTTAATTATTGAAAGTTATGAATTGCCCATCATAATATGTATGTATATACATTATTACTGGCATCACTATTAACATTCGAATTAACAATTTTCAGCCGGTCATATATTAAAATAACAAATAAATCCAAATAATAAATTATTTTTGAGCATAAAGCAGTGATTTATATCGAAAATCCCTTTCAACAACAATCGATTAATAAATTTCCTCTTTATTGCATGACTCTGTAACATTTTATATATTTAGTGTTAATCGTCCTAATGATAAATACACGTTTACCGTATGCTATTTTCTAGTTGTATTTAGCATAATTATAAAATTATGGTTACATAAAAACTATTATTAACTAAAACTAAAAATACTGACCACATGCATAGTAATAATGTTTCGATAAATTATGCAATCTTTTAAACTACATAGAATACTCATTTTCATCAAAAACAATAAATAATGTAGTTTTGCGAGCCAGATAATAAACTGCTGGTTAGATGAAAGGGATAATATAAATTTTTAGGTACCATTCGAAGTGAAATATATTTTTTTTAATAGAAATAGACGACTACGGTTATTACAAGGTTCTCTCAAATTTCATCGAAAAGAGTTGGGTGCCTAAAGTCTGTGCGTTTTAAGAAGTCCGATATCGGATTAAATCACCAAGGGATGTTATCGCTTTTAAAACAGTAAGTCGGTTAAGTTGCAATATCTTCGCACCTTCGCTATACTTGATCACACCGAACATCCCACTGGTTTACTGTATTCTATTACTGGGCGAAATCAGTTATTAAGCAAAGTTATGGAAAATGTTCAGCAAGGTGGCACATCGCCTAGAAGGCATTTATCTCCAGGTGAACGCCGTTTGGTATTACAAGTGAAACGTTATTTTACTTTAGAAAAAGATAACTCGGGCCCGTTAGAGTCTGTTTTGGCAGTGCAAAAACGAACGTCTGATGCTTGCGGCATTTCAGAGAAGACCTTAAGAAGACTTCGAAAAAAGAGTGAAGAGGATTTGGACAGACCATATAAAAGGGTTCGACTCCATTCAAAAACCTTGGATTTATCCCAAGGGATAAAACTCTCTATTAGGAATATTGTTTATGATATGTATAAAGCCAAGGAATATGTTACCCTCAAAGCTATTCTTGAAAAGATAAAGCAGAAAAAAAACTTTGCGATATTGGAACTAACAGTTTGTCCATCATCTTAAAACATATGGGTTTCAAATATAAAAAAACGAACAACAGAAAACTGCTTTGCGAGCTGTCCGATGTTGTTTCGAAAAGATGGCAATTTTTAAGGGATTATTTAAACAACAAAAATCGGAATTGTCAAGACAAGTTGTTTTTCTTGACGAAACATGGGTATTTGCAAACGGAACTTCAACAAAAACGTCTTGGCAGGATGACTCAAAGCATTGTTATTCAAGTACCCGTGCAAGTAATGGAAAAAGGTATATTATATTACATGCTGGTAATGAAGAAGGTTTTGTTTTAAATGCCAGTTTGATATTTTCATCAACAAAAAAAACTGATGATTATCACGGCAATATGGATGCTGAAATTTTTGAGCATTGGTTCGAGGAAAAACTTTTAAAAATTTTAGAAAAACCTTCCTTAATTGTTTTAGACAATGCCTCTTACCATACGAGACTCGAAGAGAAATTCCCTACAAGCAGCTGGAAAAAGGAAGAAATAAAAGAGTGGTTGTCAAAGAAAAACATAAACCATGAAAATTTATATTTAAAAAGTGAACTTTTAAGCAAGTGTAAAGAGCAGTCATTTAAAGAAAAGTATGTTGTTGACGAATTAGCCCTCAAATATGGACATCAAGTTTTGAGATTGCCGCCCTACCATTGTCATTACAACGCAATTGAATTGGTATGGGGTATTAGCAAGAACTATTATGACAAACATGCCTGTAAAAATATCGGTAAGCCTAGCGTTATAAAGTTATGGGAGGAGGCGCTTAGCCAAGCGGGCAAAGAAGAATGGCGGAAATGCATTGAACACACAGAAAAAATTATTTTTGAATCTTATGAGACAGAACAGGTTATAGACGAAGTAAGACCGTTAATTATTACGAATGATGATGATGATGACGATGATGTTGATTCTGATGAGTCTGAAAGCATGGGTGAAATTTCAAATGCAGAGGAAGACTACTTTTAGTTGTACCTATCCACAAGAAGGTACGTTTTGTCGCAAGACTACAAAATCGGTTCTTTTTAGAACCAAAACTTTATAAAAAAGAATTCGTAAAACTAATTTGTCTGAATACTACAAAAGCTAAAAAATTATTATTTTTCTTTACCTAAACTAATTTTTTATTTACTTTAAATTATTTTATTTAGAAAATGTAATTCATCAACATCCAAAATTACCTTCAATATAATTTATTGTTTGAGAGCCACCGACATAATGCTCAAGAGGTTTTATGGCTTAGCGGACTTCTTAAAACGCACAGACTTTATTAATTCCATTACAATTTTGCAAAACTTCATTGCTTCTGAAAACTTGGCAGCGTATTTTTAGGGATTGCTTCACCACACCCAAATGAACACTATACTCTGTTTCTTAATGCGAGAAAGTAATAAATCATTATTGAGCTATAAAACTAAGTGGTCTTCGCCGTATTCCATGGGCGTAGTTCAATTATTATTATTTCATATAACATTCGAAGTCGCAAAAATAGTTGAAAGATGTTCAAATATGACTGGGGCTAGACAGTTAACAATATACCGACTTGTGTATGAGGATAAACACGGGCCCAGCAGGTCAGCAAAAAGAAGTGGAAGAAGAAAAACTGCAATAAATGAGGATGAAAATATTGTTATCAGAAGAATCATACACTCATTTTACTTAAAAAAAGAAATACCTACCATAGACAAAATAATGTCTGAAATGAAAAAGGATTATGTTACTCCACCCATGGGCAAAAAGAAACTATGGAACACTTTGAAGGAAATAAATTTTTGTTTAAAAAAAATTCAAAACAGAAAATCACTTTTAATAGAGAAAAACGAAATCATCTGCTGGCGATGACGATATTTGAGGGCAGTTAGACAGTTTCGAAGGGAAAACAGGAATATCCATTGTATGGACACAAGTTTATATAAACTTTTTCTCTTAGAATATTGTCACGAAGGGAATAATCAAAAAGAATATTTTCTCAAAATAATTCAAAACCTAAATCAATATTTCATAAATCCACTTTAGTAAAGAAACACTCAGTAAAGAAATTAACTTCCCATCATTTATTACTAAATGTATAAACACGCCAATCAAGCCGATTCAGCAAATCAGCAGGAAACAGAGGTGCTCGACCTATGCATTGACCGTAGTACATCGTTTACCTAAAATAGATTAAAAGATAGTAAAAAGAGTGCTGACTTGACGAACCGTTTGGAAGGTATAAAGTCAAATTTGATCAATGTCAGAGGACAGTTGTTGGCCGACAAGGTAACTGATCGATTCTACCCCGATTCTCCCCTTTGCGAGACGCCGCTCTAAAGCAGCCCCACGATGGTTATTTTCAAAGTTAATCTTTTATTGTAAGTATGAAACTATAGTTTATCTCACCTATAAGGAAATGTAACCAAGGGTAATATTTAACCATAACGTAATTGAAGTGTAAAATAATTGTAATGATTTATTTGAAACAGACTAACAGTAAATAAATTAATTTGTTATTGTTATATAAAATTTAGTGTTTTATTCCGATCTTAGGTCAACGTCCCCAGTCGCACCCGCAGGGCGTGACAATATCACAAGGAATTACACTTCTAAGTTATGTACTGTACTTCTGAAACACCCTTCATGTCGGAAGCCAGCATTCGAACCAGGGACCTCTAGATTGCCAGGCGAAACCGCTCCTACTCTACCACCGAGTCACTTAAAAGTTACTAGATTAGAGTACCTTTTATTTTTTACTAAATCTTCATTAATTATTTTAACTAATTCAACCCAATATTCACTGCGCTAAAGAAGTATTGTTGTATCATTAGCAAACATGATAAATGTACCATTTATAAATATTGACGTAAGGATCTTAAACTGTGGACGTAAGATTCCCAATCGTTTTTAAAACCGACTTATATAAAGCCAACAAATATATCGCATCGAATGCGGTTTTTCTCTGTATATAAATAGAAATAATAAATAATACAAAGTCATAAATAATATCTGGGAAAATCGTGAGTTGCGAACACGGCTTTTCACAATAATTAAATGAATTGTATGATTTGTCATGCATCGAGGGACAGAATTTATTTCGCAAATGATCTACGACATGGACGAGGCTGAATATGACACGCAGTGATAATAATTATCATTGGATATAATCCATATGGCAGAATCGTATAGTTTGACAGTTAATCGATTATTCTCTAACAGGTATTTAAATATTGAAAAGCGTTCCGAATTAATAAACATTTATTATTGAAATGAACTGATTCAGATAGGGTGGAGTTTTCAATTAATATTGGCACATTCAGCGTTTGTGTCCGATTTATGAAGTTTTGTTGGGCAAATTTGATACTGGGCGAAATTTTTGTGGATTTGGTTGAGCTAAAATATAATGGATATTTGCATTTTTATAACCAGATTATTGAGAATACAGCGCCTTTTGCTTGTTTACGATTTTTGGTTTTGGTCCCTAATTTTTCTATACTTTTATGTGGTTCTGTATATTTCATCTTTCCTCTTTTTAATAATGTAATCATTAGATCTGCATCTCTCACATAAAAACGACTATTTTGGCTTCATTTTATTTAATGTAAAGAACTGAATACTCATATTTTACAGCCATTGGGTATTGACAGTAAATAACTACTAATTTATCATTACTTTCTTGTGCCGTAATGGAAGACAAAAGTTGTGTTATTGTTATATTTTTATTTAAATAAGCGTTTAATTGTAACAGCATAGAATATACTACTATTTTATTTTTACTTAGAAATCTTGTTTGACTGGAAGAAACTTTTCCAGGAAATGCGTCAACATGTGGTTCATATTTATACATCAGAAAGAAAGAATTGTAATGTCGTTTAAAAAGTTAATCACTAAATTAGCTGTTCCTATATGTATTATAGACAAAATTCGCTTGGAACCAATTAATTTCGTTGTGGCACTTCCTAACTAAAAGCAATAACTGTGAATATTTCTAATATTGACAAGTTAAAGAGGATCTACTAGAAGTACTTAAAACACAAATCCTCCAAAGTACCCTTATCAGGACGTAACCCAAAGAGCCTAGAAAGTAAAATAACACATGGTTTCTCCTCACAAAGAACGGTTCTCAAGCAGAGAATGGGCGATAATTATATACAGGGTGACGCGGATCTAAATGAACATACTTCAACACAAGACAAAGAATACCTTGGGGGTTCTTAATCACCCATCTTTGATAGTTCAATTGTCGATAGTTAATAAGATACAGGGTCTTTTATGAACTTCAGCAATTTTTTGTTCTTGTCATATTTTTTAATGCACTCCGTATAAAATTTTCATATTGGGTCAACATCTGTAACCTATCTGTCGCTTAAAATTGCAGTATCAGAAAATTTTAAATTCCAGGCCCGTATTAAAAAAAGTTGACATTTTCAATTTTTACATTTTTAACACCCTGTAGATCAATTTTTTCAAAATATTATTTTTTGATTGGAAAGAGCATAAAGAATTGACCCTAACGGCATAATTTTCAAAGTTCCCGCACCCATCACTTGATTAGAATAAATGGTTGTTTTGTAAAAAATTTCAAAATGGTGCATATTTGGAAATTAAGAAAATAACAATAAAAAAGCAAAAACTGCTTCCGAAGTAAAAAAATAAATGTACTAAACGTTTAATAGTTTTAACGAGACTAAATTTTAGGGAACAACACAACAACAAATAACAAAGTAATAATAATAATAACAAAACTGCAAGATAATGATTGCTTTTTAGACATCGACAAAAAATCGTAAATTACAGTCAGAAATTTCAAACTTTGTAAAGTAGGCTTTGCCTCATTTAAAAACAAACCAAAGACTATCGCTACTGTTCCATAGCAACAATTCAAGTCACTATCAGATATGTGACAGTTGTCTGACCTTTGTTAGTATTCGGTTAACAATTATTGCAATTTTCTGTTGAAGATGCCTTACCAATTTTCAAATGCCGAATATGCCGACATTATTTTTGTATACGGTTTTTTTAACGGTAATGAAAGAGCTGCTGTTCGGGAATATCGTAGGCGATTTCCGGGTAGAAGATGTCCATATCACAAAACATTTGCAAATGTATTTTTATTTGCTGGAGAACATGGACATTTTCCCACCGACAATAATATTGATCAACCAATACGACATCCAGTTCAGGAGGAAGAAGATATCTTAAATCTTGTTGAAGATAATCCCAAAACATCTACTCGAAAAATTGCGACACGTCTAGGAATCCCGCAAAAAAGAGTTAATGTAACACTGGAAAAGGAAGGCTTGCATCCGTTTCATGTTCAAGAAGTTCAAAGATTGGAACCTGGCGATTATGCAAACCGGTTACTCTTTTGCCAGTGGCTCAGTAGACACCAAAGGAGTCTTTATCGAATCCTCTGGACCGATGAAGCACAATTTACCAGAGATGGTGTAAATAATTCAAGGAATTCCCATGTATGGTCGTTAGAAAATCCACATGCCATCAGACAATCGCATTCGCAGCACAAATTTTCCATAAACGTTTGGGCAGGTATAATAAATAATAAATTAATTGGGCCGCACTTTTTTGCTGAAAGATTAGATAAAAATCAATATTTAAATTTTTTACAAAACATTTTGCCAGGACTTATGCAGAATAAAAATGCTAACGTGAGAGGGCTCTTTTTTCAACATGATGGGGCCCCACCACATTTTGCAAGGGTTGTATCTGAATTTTTAAATATTACGTTTCCTAACAGATGGATAGGCCGTGGAGGACCCCATTTATGGCCAGCCAGGTCGCAAGACTTTAATCCTTTGGATTTTTTTTTCTGGGGGAATATGAAAAATTTGGTTTATTCAGAGAAATCAACACGCGGGAGCAGCTTTTGCAACGAATTATTAATGCTTTTCAGGAAATAAAAAATAACCCAGACGCAATTAGAAAAGCAGTGTCAAATTTAAACATCAGAAGACGAAGATGTGAACAAGCCAATGGAGGGCATTTTGAACAGCTTCTTAAATAACAGTGTTCTGCTAAAGTGCTCTTAAAATTAATTCTTGCTAAAACTTTTTCTATGTATTAGATTTTAAGCAGTCGATTTTAACTTGCAGTTTTGTTATTATTATTATTACTTTGTTATTTGTTGTTGTGTTGTTCCCTAAAATTTAGTCTCGTTAAAACTATTAAACGTTTAGTACATTTATTTTTTTACTTCGGAAGCAGTTTTTGCTTTTTTATTTTTATTTTCTTAATTTCTAATTTCCAAATATGCACCATTTTGAAATTTTTTACAAAACAACCATTTATTCTAATCAAGTGATGGGTGCGGGAACTTTGAAAATTATGCCGTTAGGGTCAATTCTTTATGCTCTTTCCAATAAAAAAATAATATTTTGAATAAATTGATCTACAGGGTGTTAAAAATGTAAAAATTGAAAATGTCAACTTTTTTTAATACGGGCGTGGAATTTAAAATTTTCTGATACTGCAATTTTAAGCGACAGATAGGTTACAGATGTTGACCCAATATGAAAATTTTATACGGAGTGCATTAAAAAATATGACAAGAACAAAAAATTGCTGAAGTTCATACAAGACCCTGTATCTTATTAACTATCGACAATTGAACTATCAAAGATGGGTGATTAAGAACCCCCAAGGTATTCTTTGTCTTGTGTTGAAGTATGTTCATTTAGATCCGCGTCACCCAGTTTAATATGAAAAATAGATAAAGCTGCGACTCTGACATTGAAAACTTGTACTCCTGTTATAAAAAAAGTTTTAGATTTATTTTTTTACCTACGTTATACCTTAGGAAGGCAAGAGACACGTAAGAACTACGTTATAGATTTCTTTCAAACCTTTTTAACTTTTTTTAAGTATCACTAGCTTAGGATCCTATTAATTTATATACATTTTAGAATTAGAAAAGTAATTTTCTATCAGAGAAAATCAAAACATTCAATTATATCTTTTCCATGGATTAGGTGAGCCATCTACCAGCGACCAGCCTAAGCACATTAAGGGAGTGGTCAATAGGGATTAAGGTCAGAAGGGCAGTCAGAATTGTTATTGGACAAGTACCAGCACTCAAGGGATGCGCGAAAACCCATTATTTGCTTTAGGGAGTTTTAAATGGTTTAAAATTAGAAAGCTGGAATTTTAATATCCAAGACTAGTAGTTAGTCTCAGTAACGTAGTAAAATCAGTTCCGAAGTTATAACCGAATTGTCAAGTCAATTTACTGACGCCTTTTTGAGGTGATCCTTTTTAATAGCTCAAACTAATCTCATATATCTTATATTACTCAGCGTTTTGGGCTAAAATTGGTACCATCTTCTAGAAGATTCTGTTCTAGTTCTTTATTTTTTGTCTTGGGGATTATAATTAGACGCATGCCAATTATTCAATTTAAATACTGAATAACTATCTAGCTTTGAACCCTCTGGTTCTCACTAGATTTAGTCTACCTTTGAAAATATAGTTAATACGACCTGGGTTGTAAAGCTCTATATTTGTTTTCTTTATTAACAATACATTTTAAGTGTTTTGAGTTTTGAGAAAGATTTTGTTTTATCGGCGAATAATGGTTTAATGATCCCAACTATAAGGTTTACTTCACGAGGGATCTACCGTTCGTTATAGACCCGCACATTCATATTTCGTGGAAAGCTGCATAGATTAGCACGGGATCCCCTCCAGCTTCGGCTAATTATTGATTTAGGCGTTGTCCAGGTTAGTAAGTGCATACGAATATATACTAACCCTATTAACCATGACTACATTAAAAGATATCAGATCTTCGAGATACGTTCAGATATTCAGTTCAGTCTGATCTTACAGATTCTTCGAGGGTGCTTTTTCAGCGATTCGGATTATAGGATAGATAGGGAAACGTTACTATTAAAATTGTGCGAAATGTTACTGACTTGGTCATCACGCTACCACGTTCTCTACAGCAGGTCTAACAACACCCTTATTCTGTCATATACTACCTATGAATAGAACTTGTTGAAATTGTGAATGACTTTATGTTCTGTATAATACAATTATAGTTTCTGCTTCTGGCTTGGCTCCTTGACTACATACAAGACCGTCCATTTTAGAAGTCGATAACAATGACACATACTGTTATTCTTTTCGATGTTTCAGATCTTGGACTAAAGCTTCACAAGTTATTAAATAAAGCAGACAAAATTGACGATAACACAATGTTATCGAATTATATAGCAATCTTCCTACCAGCAGATTTAAATAACCAATATACAGATAAGGATTCTGGCGATGAAGAAAACGTCGTAGTGGACAATCTTCCTGGTAGCTTGCTAAATGCAGAAGCTGAGCATATTTTTGATCAAATAGTTGATAGGGATGACAGCTATAATGACGTTTCCTTGGCCTATGTTGCAAGATAAAAGAAAAGGGCAATAAATTATGATATTATAGGTAAACTGTCAATCTGGCAAGAAGAATTTGGACCGCATAACAACATAACGTATTTAGAATTTTTTTATTTTTTTTTGTTGATCGTGTCTGGAAAATTTTGATGAAATGAGGTACTTCTTTGGAATTCTTATTTATTTCTTATCTCATATGACTTACTCTTAATACTCAGAGATAGAGGCATTAAAGCTACGGCAACTGTAAGACTATATAAAATCCTGGTCTGTATGGTACAAAACGGAACTAAAATGAAAGAAACTGCAAGAGGAATCTGCATTAAAAAAAGTAAAAAAAATTATAGTGTGCCGTTGGAGTGACAACAACATAGTAACCATAGCAACAAACTATGAGTAAGTTATGCCTAACCTTTAATGTTTCTAGATTGGTCAGGAGAAAATATAATCGAAATATCAGCGGCGTAGATAGGACTGGCCAAACTATTAGCCTCTATCGTGTGAGCACTCGAGGGAAAAGTGGTATTTTCCACTAATTTGTCAATTCTTACAATTCACAATGGCAATTCAAACCGCATGGCAGCAGCACAGCAATTACGAATTGCCGTATGTTTAATAATTAATGTAGGTGGTATATTAGAAAACAGAGCTTAGCAATATGGACCCTCAAGAGAGTCCGGTTATGATGTTAAAGGTTTGATAATGCCCTTTAAGGAAGCCATGAAGAAAAATGAACGAGCACACCAATTATGCATTTAATGATAAATTAAGACCAAAAGTAATTAAGCCAAGATTAAAAAAGTAGCGTGAACAATTTTTTTACAGTTATTTAGTATACTTTTGTTATATATAGGCAGGTATACCCAATACCGTGAAAGTATTCCTAATTTAAAAGCTTACTTTTAGAAAAGCAATTTTCCAATGTTTTAAGATCCAATTCTGTTAGTGTCACAATTACTTCCACTTATTACAGAAGCTCCAAAGCATGTTTGTGTTTAATTAATCAATTCCCTAGATACGATTTAATGGAAAATTGCTATCTTAAACACAATCCGCAATTAAGGCGCTTAAGTGTTTCGATATATGTCTATAGACAAAATTCAGCCGGGTTAGAAGAGATGTGGGAAATCAAGAGCAATAAAATGTTTCCCGTTACCATATGATTTGTTACGGGTATTTAATTACCTTATTCATTATTATGGATATTTGTGTTTCTTATTAATACATTCAATTTAATCATATACATCCCTTGTTAATAACCAATATTGAAGGAATATTTTAATAAATATTTTCATAGCATTTTCTTTTATAGTTTTTGTTTCTTGATATTACGAATTATCATTTATTAATATATATTTCTAATATATTTTATAACATGACTGTATTGTAGGAATATCTTATTTTGTATATTGAGATTGTGTTCCGCCACCGCCATGTTAAACGAATCTTGAGAAGTCTTGACACTAAAAAGGCTCCTGTTCTTGACGATATTCCAGTCATTGTAATTAAGACATGCACTGACGAACTAATCCCGGTATTTTGTAGGCTTTTTAACTTATCCTACAAAAAAGGAATATTTCCTTCTCGCTGGAAAACTGCGCGAGTCCAGCCCATACCCAAAAAAGGCAAGAATACCTTGCCAAACAACTATCGTCCAGTCGCATTGCTTTCAGTTATATCAAAAGTTATGGAGCAGGCTATCAATGAAAAATTATTAAAATACCTGGAAGGCTTTAACATTATTAGTGACCGCCAGTATGGATTCCGTAAGTCTAGATAAACAGGAGACCTTCTCGTTTATGTTACTCACGTTTGGAACAACGCAATAGAACATCATGGGGAGTCCCGGGCGGTAGCACTGGACACTTCAAAGGCTTTTGACAAAGTATGGCATGAGGGGCTCTTAACTAAAGTGAGAGCATACGGAATGCCGGTTCAATTTTGTTCATGGCGGTCGAGCTTTCTTAAAGACCGTTCTCTGCGGGTATCGATGGGCGGATTTTTTTCAGACATATTAAAATCAACGCCGGAGTCCCTCAAGGTTCTATATTGTCGCCCACACTTTTCTTACTATACATTAACGATCTTTTGGAAAAAACTTAAAATCCTATATACAGCTTCTCTGATGAAAGCACACTTGTTACATCTTTTACTTTGGATGCTCGGACATTGGCTGCCAATGCACATTTCTATAGGGAGTAAGAGGTCTCACACCTTAACAAAGACCTGGAAGAAATTCTGTCTTGGGGTGATAGTAACCAAGTAGAATTTAACGCTAAAAAGACCCAGGCGTCAGTTCTTTCTAAAAAAGTTAATGTTGAAGAACCGGATATAGTTATGGCGGGACACTCGATTCCCTTGGCTTCATTAATTCATTTATTGGGCGTTAATTTGGATAGTCATATGTCTTGGCATATTCACGTTGCGGCCATTGCTAAGGCAGCCTCGCAGAAGCTTGGAGTACTTTTACGAACTAGGAATCTCTATACACCCGAACAACTTTTGATACTCTATAAAGCCCAAATTCGACCATCGCTGGGGTACTGTTCGCATATTTGGGGCTCTACTCCTAAACATACCCTGAGATTGCTAGATTTCATTCAAAGAAGGGTCATTCGATGATCGCTAACCATGATCTCACAAACAACCTGAAAGCCTTGAACATCGAGGGTATGTTGGCGACTTGAGTATATTTTACAAATATTTTCATGGCAAGTGCTCAACTGAGGTTGCCTGCTTGATACCATCCAGAGCGGTGCATGGTTAAAATACACGACGAGCCACTGCAGCCCACCAGTACGTGGTTCAGCTTAGTGTCCCTCAAACGACACTGTTTCAAAATTGTTTTATCTGGAGAACGTCATCACTCTGGAACGACCTCCCTGAGATCGTGTTGCCCAACGAGTATAGTCTCCAAGGATTCAAGACTAACGTGAATCATTTCCTGTGCACACGCACCGCTCCCAGAGCGCTATAAAGGATTAATCCTGCAGTGCTATGCCTTATCATAAAAAAAAATATTTATCAGTAACTACTAGTAATCTCTAGCCAATGGCGCCAATCCCAGACTGCAACCAGGCTAGATTATATCTAAATCCTTACACTATAATAAAGAAGAATCAATGATCAAAAACCAGTTCTAGTTCCCGTGAATACAGGGCAAGCACGTATGCCTATGTTTGGATAAAATTAATTCTTTAAATCGACGATATTTGGCAACATAAACAGTGCAATAGATACATCACCATCTTCTAGCAGATTCAAGTAATCTGTGAATCTAAAAATATTAACAGAATATTAAAAATATTTTTTAAATATACGCTGTATATTTAAAAGATTTTTAAGACACAATAGGCTTGTTTCAACCAGCAGTTCGGGACTAGTTTTTGGAATTGTGGTACTAAAAAAATTTGAAGAAAATTTGAATACAGGTCTCCATATAAATTGTGTTAAAAAAAGAATGGACAAATATTCTGTCACCTATTATTCCAGCCCAAACATTCACTTTCTCTTGGCGTTGAAAGCTTCATTAAACAATCCAATGAGGATTTTCGTTGGCATAATATCGGCAATTTTGACGATTAACCTAAAATGGAGATTAATTAAACAATAGGTCTGTACCAACCATTAGTCCCTGACAGTTTTAAACTGTCACATACAATCAATCAGCTCTATCCTGGGGTCTACATGCAATATTAATCTGGTTGACTCTAAGTCTGATTGAAAACTGATAAAAAATAATATACATGATATCCCATTTCAAAATAAAACAACATAGGTTTGGTTAGTACCAGAAAATTATTTCTAGAAAAACCTGATTACTCCTCGGAACTCCACGCAAAATGTTTTATCGATATGAGTTTTCACCTTTATGATAAATAACCTGTAGAACATAGCCATGACATATTTGACATCAAAATCTTTCGTTCCGTTAGAAACCTATTTTTTCTTCTTTTCTGTGACAAGGCAGAGCACTGCAGGATACATCCTTTATGGCATTTTGCAAGCGGTGCGTGTGCACAGAAAATAATTCACGTTGTTTTTAACTCTTTGCAGATTATACACTTCTTGAGGAACAGGGCCTCAGGTAGGTCATTCCTGAGTGATTACGTTCTCCAGATGAAAGAATTTTTATACAGTGTCGTTCGAGGGACATTAAGCTAAACCACATATGGATGGACTGCAGTGGCTCATCGTGTATGTCTACCATGCACCGCTCTGGGTAGAATCAAGCGGACAACTTCAGCTTAGCACTTGCCATGAAAATATTTGTAAAATAGACTCAAGTCGTCAACTTGTCTTGGATGCTCAAGGTTTTCCAGGTTGTTTGTCAGATCATGGTCAAGCGAATGGCTCTTCTTTGAATGGAATTTAGCATCCCTAGGTTATGTTTAGAAGCAGAGCCCCAAATATGCGAACAGTACTTCAGCAATGATCGAATTTGGGCTTTATAGAGCACCAAAATTTTATGGGCCGTATAGAGATTTTTAGTTCGGAAAAGTATCCCAGGCGTTTGCGAGGCTACCTTATCAATAGCGGCAGTGTGACTATGCCAAGACACATTGCTATACAGATTGATGCTCAACAAATAAATTGATGAAGCCAAGGGAATCGAGTGTCCCGCCATGACTATATCCGGTTCTTCAATATTAACTTTTTTAGATAAAACTGCCGCCTGCGCTTTGTACATTTAAAATCTATTTGGTTACTGTCACCCCAAGACATAATTTCTTCCAAGTATTTGTTGAGATGTGATGTCATGCGCGAAGCTATGTATAGGATTTTTCCAAAAGATCGTTAATGTATAGTGAAAGAGGGTGGGCAACAATAGAGAACCTTGAAGGAGTCCCGGCATTGATGTTAAAAGTGTCTGGAAGAAATTCGTCCATTGCCACTTGCAGAGAACGGTCTTTGAGAAAGCTTGACAGCCATGAACAAAATTGAACCGGCATTCCGTATACTCTCACTTTATTTAGGAGAACCTCATTCCAGACTCGGCCAAAAGCCTTGCAAATGTCCAGTGCTACCGCCCAGGACTCCCCACTATTGCGTTGTTCCAACTGGGAATAACATAAGCAAGACGGTCTCTTGTTGATCTTGACAAACGGAATCCATGCTGGCGGTAACTAATAATGTAGAAGCCTTCCAGGTAATAATAAGTAATAATTTTTAGTTCATAACTTTTTCCATAACTTTTGACATAACCTAAAGCAATGCGACTGGAAGATAGTTGTTTGGCAATATCTTCTTGCCTTTGTTGGGTGTGGGCTGAACTCGCGCAGTTTTCCAGCAGGAAGGAAATATTCCTTTTTTGTAAGATAAGTTAAAAAGCTTAGCAACTGACAGTTAGCAAACTGACGCGAAAACCGCAACTCTATCTTTGATAATAACTCTAATACCCCTAAAAGTATGAAAAATAGGACACCCTGTATATAAGAAAACGTTGCCATAATTATTTAAAAACGAAAAGTTTTGTATTAAGTGTATAATCTTAACTTCAATGCAGAGCGCTTTCGGCCTTAAGCCATCATCAGTGCCTCCTGAAAGTGAGGAAAAAACCTTTGTAGACATCTGAGTAAGTTTGAATGTAGTAAAAATTTTTAAAAAATATTCTATAATTTTATATTATATAATTAGGTTGAATGTATTGAAATTTTTAATTTTTGACTAAAGCATGGTGTTCTTAGGGTTATGTACTCACTTTGTCAGGAACCAGGAAGGAAATACTGCCGAACAAACTTTAGTGGACATTTTCTTTAAAACTATTACAAAGAACACTACATAAAACACATTAAAATACTTGTATATGGGACGAAACTTTGGGGATGAACCACTAAGAGGTCATTTTAATTTTTATTGTAACATTTTAGTCGAAGTATTTTGGCGGTATGGTTTCTGATTTCTATTGTAATAAGTGACAGCACTGACTTTGACATTGTTGAGAGTGTCGAAATCGAAAGAGCGGGTTATTTAATAAACTTAATACCATACACCCAAACATATCTTTCACCCTAGAAATAGAAACCAATAATAAAATCAACTTCTTAGACATTTCCATATCAAAAATAACTAACAATTTACAATTTCAAATATACAGGAAACCAACCCAAACTGACCATGTCCTCCCATATAATTCAAATCACCCTCAACAACAAAAACTAGCTTCTTTTCATTGTTACATAAACAGATTGCTTAATATCCCTCTATCAAAAAAGAACTATCATGACGAAGTCAACATACTAAAACAAATAGCTTACAACAACGACTATGACCCCAACATGATTGACACCATGATCTCAAAAACAAAATACAGGATAATCAAAAAAGAAATTTACCCTCTTATTCAACCCAACAATAATAGATACATTGCCATACCATTTCTTGATCAAGACACCAACTCCAGCGTTACACAAGTACTACGCCAATCTGTCAATAACCTGGGTATTTCTTTTAAAACTAAGAATAGTCTGTCATCTCACATCACCAATTCTAAAGACAGAATCAGTCACCTTTCAAAGAGTGGTATCTATAAACTCAATTGCAACTCATGTAACAGCACTTATATAGGTCGCACATGTAGACCCCTTAAAACACGAATAAAAGAACATCTTTCTAGATCCTCATCTGCGTTTGGTGAACACCTTAAAGCATCGAATCACAACTTTAGCCCAACTTCGAACTCTAAAATTATCCACAGCATCTCTTCCAAAAATTTCAATAGACTTGATTTCCTAGAAGATATAGAAATTAACAAAGAATTGCAGGGCAACTGCTCTTGTCTGAACACACAAGTAAGCCTGAATAGAAGTTACGTCCCATTACATAGACGCCTCCTCAACTAAAAACTAAACCTAATAAAATTAAATTAAACTCAAATTTTAAAATCAATTTTCACCCAACCTTAATCTAAATTTATAAACCGAAAATACTTTCAACCTTAATTCAAATTTAAATAACCCGCTCTTTCGATTTCGACACTCTCAACAATGTCAAAGTCAGTGCTGTCACTTATTACAATAGAAATCAGAAACCATACCGCCAAAATACTTCGACTAAAATGTTACAATAAAAATTAAAATGACCTCTTAGTGGTTCATCCCCAAAGTTTCGTCCCATATACAAGTATTTTAATGTGTTTTATGTAGTGTTCTTTGTAATAGTTTTAAAGAAAATGTCCACTAAAGTTTGTTCGGCAGTATTTCCTTCCTGGTTCCTGACAAAGTGAGTACATAACCCTAAGAACACCATGCTTTAGTCAAAAATTAAAAATTTCAATACATTCAACCTAATTATATAATATAAAATTATAGAATATTTTTTAAAAATTTTTACTACATTCAAACTTACTCAGATGTCTACAAAGGTTTTTTCCTCACTTTCAGGAGGCACTGATGATGGCTTAAGGCCGAAAGCGCTCTGCATTGAAGTTAAGATTATACACTTAATACAAAACTTTTCGTTTCTAAATTTTCCAAAGTGTACACAGCCACACTCCCCCTTTTTATAATTATTTAAGTTCATAAGTCGATAGGTACCTCATAAAAAACCAATAATATGCAGATCATCTGTAAACATAATTTGTTATAATATGATTTTAAATCTAAAAGCAAAAGCATTTCGAAAAGTTTTGTTTTCATTTAATGAGTTTTTTTCTATTGGATTCCTATAACTTAAGGTCACAACGCTAACCTAAACCTACTTTATTAAATTGATTTGATTACATAGAGTAAACTTTCCTTGTATGTCATCTGGACAACTTTTCTCTGCCAGTTGGTATAACGAATGAGAACTTTTCACGCCCATACGATATATTTTGCAAATAAAACTGTTAGTTGTTTGCAACTATTTGCCACAATACTCACTGAAAACATGCGCCGTTGAAAGCGTGGCGTCGCCTAATTTCGTTGATAAAAACATGGAAACTCTGGGTTCGGTAAACGCTGAAAACAACTGTAAAATAGTCATTTATCGCCTACAGAATTTACGTGCTTTTCTAGTTCGTAAATTATTTTACCTTTGACAGTTTAGCGAAATTTTGTATTGTGGTATCTATGCTGTGCTAACTTAAATACATTAATAATTTTAGGTTGTGCCCTCCTGTCAGTTTACGTTTAAATATGCGTTGACTAGGGGCAAAACAAGTTTAGGTGTTTATTGTCGTTTGTAGCTAAATATCTATAACGGTAAATATTTTGGCTAGAGATATAATGTGTATACCGTTAAAAATCGACTTCCGTTAAAATCTGAATGTCAAAGTAAAAAAGTTTTCGCTAAAAACTTAGATAAATATTTTTATTATTAATCAAAAAGGGAAATTTGGCGGAAGTGGCGGTTCGCGGGTTGGCAGAATGGGCAGCTCGGTATATTATACCGGGTGACAGTGAAATCGTTTGACAGAACCTCACTTAATTATCGTTTAAAATAGGAATTTGAAATTTTAGTAGTAAATATGGTTTAGGAAGAAATTAGTTTCTTAGCAGGCTATGGAAACAAAACATGAAAGTAATTTTGACATTACCAAATTGAATAAGTAAAAATAAATTGGCGTATCTGGTTTATCGGTATTTTGGCTAGATTTATACGCATCCAATAATAATGGTTTATACGAGGGAAAATCAAATTGATATGCTCCTAGTTAATGGCGAATGTAAGGCTTGCTGCAAGATTATATGCCGAACGGTATCCAGATCGGGAGATTCCATCAAGGGGCTGTTTCCCTTGGCTTGAAAAACACTTTAAAAATGAAGGTAATAATCAACGTTTTATAGTAAGTAAAGAAAGCGAAATAACCGTTTTGGCTTATGTAGAATATCACCATACCGCTTAAGTTCGCGAATTAGAAGTGGAGTGTGCTGTGAACAGAGAAAGCGCAAGACAAATTTTGGACAAACATGGTTTCAAACCATTTAAAAACCAATTTCATCACCATCTCTATGATAATGACTTTCCAAGAAGATTAGATTATTTTAATTGGTTTTTGACAGTCTTAAGCTGGTTTTGTAAACTCGAAAAGTTAGTGAGGTTGAAGTTATGATCAAGTTGGTGAGGTTAGATATTCCGAACTACGAACATAAAAATTGGTTATCTCGAACTACCCGGGAACTTTTCGAACCTCTCGAACTTTACATGAACAACATGAACGAGTGTATAAATGGAACTTGAGTGTTCCCTTTAGCTTAAATTGAACTCCTATTTTCAACACCAACTGAACCTCAACCACGACAACTTTTCGAGTTTATAAATCCAGCTTTAATAACAATCCAACTTTCCACCACAAAATAGTATCTACGAACGAGTCAAAATTTACTAATCTGGGTATGTTTAATCGAAACAACACTCGATACTGGGCAAAGGAAAACCAGCACTTGGTAAGGGATGGTGCTTTTCGAGAGCGTTTTGGTGTCAATGTGTGGTTGGGTATTATTGGAACAAATATTATTGGTCCAATTTTTTTTCACGGGCCTTTAAATGGGGAGATGTATTTAGGCTTCCTGCAAAATCAGATTGAACATAGTTTACATAATATCTCTAGAAACGACAACATAATATTTCAACAAGATGGTGCCCCAGCACATAACTCACGCATTGCAACTAACTATTTGAGCCGCAGATACGGAGAAGATTGGCTTGGAACAAACGGACCAACCCGTTGGCCGGCAAGGTCCCCTGATTTAACTTCCCTTGATTTCTCCATATAGGGCTATCATAAACAAAAGGTTTATGCTAGACCCCTTTAGAACCTAGAGGATTTGGAAAATCGGAACAGGACAGAAATTCAGGGTATATCAATAGGACATCTAGGAAATGTATTAACTGAAAATGTAGATCGAGTAACATTGTGTCAGCAGCGAAGGGATCAAATAGTATAGAAGTTACTTCACACTCGTGAAATCGTTGACTTTTGCCCCTTGTTGCGCAATATACTATTTAATTTCACTTGTGTCGATATACTATTTTTATTCCTTTAGATTACATAACTACCGATAAAATAAATATTAAGTTATGTGATATTTAAAGGAGCATTAGATTTTAAAGCGCGTCAAAAATTTAGACACCAGAAGCCTCATGACATGAACATGACAATAATTTATAAATTTCCGGAATGGTTTTTTACTATAAATTGTTATATGTTATACCTAATAAAGTAATACATCTTTCGCAATTTACAAAAATTAGCGGATCAGCCTTGCATTTCTGGTTCTCTATATTGAAAAAATGACTGATAGGATTGACAACAGATTTTCCAACAAATACCGACTTATCATATAACAATGTTTCTTGTTTATCAAATATATTTTATGTTCTTTTAAATTGTCGTACAGTCGCATAACAAACTCTTTTTGTTTTTGATTTAAAAATAAAATGCATGTTATGGTCAATTAATAAAATAATGTTAATTAAATTCAACATTCTAGTGGTCGTCGGACACGACCCTTGTTTTTTTATTTTACTTTGTTCATCAAATGAAAGAGAAGACCAATATACAGCGAATAGGATCATTAGGATCCCTTTTTACCTCAGTTTCAACGTGGTTTTTCATCTCATTGCGTATATATTTCATTTAAATTTTGAAACACTTAACTGAGGTCCTAATCCCAAACAAACCTATAAACCAAACCGAAAGTTTTGTTTTTCAACAGGTCACAATCATTCTGACTTATTTTACACTAATTGACTAATTCAGTTCTTTTCTTTCAAGATATGGATGTTTCATCAGTCGATAAGTAGGTCATGACGAAAGTAGTCACGATATTGGGTATATTTGGTGCTTGTCGCAAAGAAGAGCACTGCCATTTGACAATTGACAACATCAAGGATTTGAATACTACATTAGTGGTGCATATCCAGATACAAAAACGCAAGATCCCGGAACTTTCACTGTAATTGAGCTACTTCAATTTGTACGGTAAATACAGGGCTTTTCGGTCAGCAAATATCGGACATTGTTGAATTTTTATGAAATATATGAATAAAAAAATGTGCTGAAAACCCAGTTTGTATCAATAGTTACCGGAAAATGCCCGTTCCAGGATCAGAGGCTTTACACTGGGGACTGTTTCGTTTAAAGCAACGCCAGTTGAAGGAGTACTGATGATGAAAAGAAAGTTCATTCCCAGGATCCCTAGTATGGAGCAGTGGGAGGAAGAGCAGGTGAAGTTCCTCAAGGCAGTCTGCCAACCTATGAGTAGTTCCACCCTCGTACAGGAGTGTGCGGATGCACTTGGGAGGCATGCAGAATGGAAACAGGTATTCCTGGTCTGTGTCCCTGGACATTGCGGCAATAACGCGGCCGACGAGCTTGCCAGACTTGGAGCTAAAGTTTCTTATTCTAGGACCCGAACCAGCAATAGGCATATCAAAACAGCAGGTAGAGACAGCCCTGAGGGAATGGGCCGCCAACCTCTCCAAGGAAGAATGGCGGCGGACTTCGGGCTGTAGACTGGCCAAAGATTTCATACCTTGGCCTGATAGGGCTGAGTTGGAATGGATTTTTAACAGGAGTACGCGTGCCCTAAATCCTCTGAGAGGACTTCTTACTAGACATTGCAAGTTTACTACTACTACTACTACTATTACTACTGTTTTTGTCCATTTTCGGTTACTTTACTCTGGTGCGAGCCTGAAAACTATCAAAAGACACGGTGAATAGAAGTTGTCAATAGTGGCAGAAGGATATATTGAAAATTTGTGTCATCCAGTACCATTGATTTCATTCTCCCCACAAGCATATAAAATGACAACTAAATCCTTATAAGTGGAACTGCAAGACTAATTCATATTTATTTCTGGTTACTCAAATTGTACATGTTAATGTTAATAATAAAAGTAAGAAAGATCCTTAGATTTACTTTTTTAACACTTGTATTAAAAGTAATACACTTTTAACACTAAAACCATAAGAGGACGTTTCAGACACTGACAACAAGGGTTAAAAAGTCCACTTTTAATAGTGCTTATAGATAGAATATTTTAATTAAATAAAGACAATTTTAATTTAACTTTATAATGAAAGTTAATGTAATCATTAAGCGGTTCATGCAATATTGAAATAATTAATATTTAATTAAAAACGGGAGTTTCCTCGAAAACGGTTTATTTTATGGAGATCCATAAAATAAATAAAAGTATTCAAGTTATCAAAAAATAATATCAGAATCTCAACAGCCTAAAACATGTAAAATATTTAGGGTTAATTATGATATCTACCCTCAAAATGAACTACTTTCTAGTTTTATTATCGGACTGCTCGATGAATCTACGGTTTACATCACACTAAAATTTTGTTAGGTTACAAAAGGTGTTTGAAAAATTATTAATAGAAAACTTGTTTCCAGGTTCGGGGATGGGGCTTGTTTAAACAAAATTAGATGAGCTTACGATGTTGTTTTCACGTGACGTATATTTATTATTATTATTATCCGAAAATTCTGGGAACATTATTCATATTATATATTCTCGTTTTTAGTTGCTAAAACTGTTGGTAATAAAATAATTTGGCCAAAATCAGTATATTAATTATATATTATATTGTAAAATGCGGTAGAAATAGCATATCATCCGCTAGAAAGTTACACACAAGCTGTGTGTATAGGGTCTAATATTTCATGAGAATGCAATTGCCTAACAACTCGAGATTTATCCTAAAAAAATATTTAAACTTTAAAAGCCGATAGTAATATAGCCGAACTATCATCGGGATTTGGTAACAAAATCTGTCAAATTGAACGTTGGTCATGGAGGACAAATGGCATATTATAGTCATAGCTACATGACTAGCTAAACATTACTGTACTTATAAGTTGGATGTCATTAAATCGCTTGAGTTTTCTGCTCGTGAAATTAAGATACTATATGAATGTTCTTACAGCCAATCCAATGGAACCTAATTTAATACCAATTAATTTATTAGATCGCGTTCACTACAATTTTTTAGGGTTTTGTCGAAAGTTGCTCTGTATCATATTGCTATTTTAACTGTTATAATATTTTGTCGACGTTAATCCATAAAGGAAATACTAAGTGAAATAATAATGTACCTACTTCCTGTTCAACCACGTCTTTTTATTTTGATGATTACGATTCTGTTTGTATGAGGAGGGGTGACTGTTACATCATCGTTTCCATGAACATTGTTAGTTACACAGTATTTTCTAAAAATATTCATATATTTCAATATGGCCGTCATCAGCTGATGATAATAAAGGGTGCCCCAAAATGTACGCACATTTTAAATGTCGTGGCATTTTCGTTTTTGTCATAGTAGGCTTTTGAAAATTTGACAGCTGTCATGCAATTTATTGCAGTTAATAGCCATGGAACGCTATACGGTAGAAGAGCGCGTTGTTATCGTGAAAACGTATTATAAATGAGGAGAATGTTATGCGGAAACAGTTCGTAGAGTGCGAGTTTTTTTTGGAAGAAATAATGTACCAAAACATACGACAGTGCCAAGATTGATCAAGAGATTTGACGAAATTGGTTCAGTTGGAAACATAAAATCAACAGGGCGGCCGCATACTGCTCGATCTATTGAAAATATTGCAGCAGTTTCGGAAAAAGGTTGGTAAGAATCCAGGCACGTCGATTCGCCGTCGGTCACAGTAACTGAATATTACCAAAGGCAGTATGCAGCGAATTCTTACAAAAGATTTCAATTTGCATGCCTATAAAATCCAATTGACCCAAGAACTGAAGCCAGCAGATCATGGGTTGCGCCGTGAATTTATTAATTGGATTCTGGAAAACGAGGCAAATGATGAAGATAGGAAAATCCTGTTTAGTGATGAGGCACATCTTCAAATAAATGGATACGTCAATAAGCAGAATTGTCGAAATTGGTAGGAAGAGAATTCTCGTGTTATTCACGAAAAACCAATGCATCCTCTACAAGTCACCGTTTGGGGCGGTTTTTGGTTCGGCGGAATAATTGGGCCTAACTTCTTTGAAGACGAGGCTGGAACTGCACTAACAGTGAATGGCGATCGTTATCGTGCAATGTTAGAAGAGTTTCTGTGGGCTAAATAAGACCGAATTAATGTGGAAAACTTATTGTTTCAACAGGACGGAGCGACCTGTCACACTGCGCGTGAACAATGGACTCGTTGCGACTGAAATTTCCTGGTCGTATCATATCTCGCAATGGTGATCAGAATTGGCCACCACGATCTTGCGATATAACACCGTGCGACTTCTTTCTCTGCGGTTTTCTTAAATCCCGTGTTTATGCCAATAAACCAGCCGCAATACCTGACTTGAAGAACGAAATTCGACGCGTCATTGATGAAATTCGTCCACAAATATGTGAAAATGTTATCAATAATTTCGTAAAAAGGGCAAGGGCCTGCCAGCAAAGCCGCGGTGGACATTTGTCGGATATTGTGGTTCACACTTAATCGTGATATGTATTCTTTCTAATCCCAGTAAAGTTTTGACGTATTGAAAAAATGAATTTGTTTTGTTAACAAATAAAAATGTGCGTTCATTTTAAAACACCCTTTAGAATCAAATATTTACAATACTTTTTTTTCACTACATTTCAACCATTTTGCTGGCTACTTTAAGTAAAGCTACGACAGCCTAATTTGTGTTGTGGAGTGTGAGTAAATACCAGCATTATCAATTAATCAGTTATTCAGTCATCTTTAATAGTCGTTACAAGTAAATTGATTCATCGCAAATTTATCCAATTTCTTGAATAATTCACGCAAAGGATTTTAAGGAACAGCAAAAAAAAATTCATTGTTAAAGCGTATTTTCGGAACGGGACTAGAGTAAACTGTCTTGTGAACCAGCCTGTCACCACTGTTAAAAATCCATCAAAGTGTTTTTTAGTTTCATAAATTTCATCAGCCCCTGTTTGCTCATCAGTGATGAAATTCATCAGAGAAACTCGATGAAAATAAAAACGCATATATAAATTGAAAGGCACACGTTAACAACGCCAGATCAAATGGAAGATATGACGAAACATTCAACCCTCGCCAAACAAACTGTAGCTTGATATTTATTGCTTTTAATGCTTATTGCTGATTCTGTTCAGTGGATGGCAGTAGAAGCACTATGTTGAGTGTCTAAAGAAGGTACTAAAGAAACAAAATTATCACCTCAAAAAATATTTCAGAAGTGGGATAACACAAAGTGGTAGCGGTTTTAAATAAAAATTCATAAGCATATTTAAAGGATCTACTTTAACCCGTATTTGGTTCTCGCTTTACCTCAATTTGGCGGTAAATCCCTAACCCTGTCTAAAGATAGAATAATGCGTGTTGACTCGCCGTTAACACAAGAAACCCGAAACTAGGGTTAGGCCGTTATTAATGTCCAAATTATTTACGCGGTTTACTTCGCATAAACAATTTTATCTAAAAGCTCGGCCTTGCTAACAAATTAATCATACACGCCTGCGTGGGCTCCAAAAAAGCTGCTTTATTTTGGCAAGATTTCGCTTCGGTTTTTGCTAATGTTATGAGATGACTTTGAACTTATTTACTTTGTAATTAAATACGAAAACAACGTGAAAGGCGCTTTATATTTCCTAAGATAGAAAACAGTGTAAACCTTTGGAGATAGCAAAAACATTCCCGAGAAATTGTGGGTAATGGGCTAATACAGAGTAATTATGCGGATTCAAAGTTTCGTTCTATATAAAAACAAATAAGTGGACGATTATATAGAAAAAGGAATTAGCCGCCAAATAGTTAAATGAAAAATAACAGCAAAAAAAACATTATATTATATTGAATATTACTCCATAATTAAAAATATTATGTCTAAACACATTCAAAATATTTCAAATGCAGAACTAAATTTCCTCAGTGGTTCAGTATAAGCACAGTTAAGGTTATTAGGGAAAAAAATAGGATTCATCGTAAGTGGAAAATATACAAAAATAGACTTGATTATCTTACCTTTAAACTTCTACGCTCAAAATATTTAATTGACCTTGATTATAAAAATTAAGTAGATCGTACCGAGGCTTCGATTTTGTCCAATCCGGCATTGTGTAAAATCAAAAGGAGGTAAATCTAGTGCTATTACAGCATTACAAAATCCAATATTTAATGAACTGACAACAGATGGTCATAAAATTTGCGACCCTTTTTCTTCTTATTTCAGTTCAGTAATTAATCCCCCCCAATGCAAATCCAAACTACACAAGTTCCAATCAAGGTTTCTATAATTTTATATCACATTATGACATACCTATCACCACTATTATAAAAAAAATTAAAGAACTGCCAGATAAAGCTGCAGGTATTGATAATATACCCACTATACTTTTAAAGGAATGTGTGGATGTAATAGCCGAGCCGCTGTATATTATATTTAATAAGTCTTTAAAGGGGGGACATTTCCCGCAGGTTTCGAAATCAGCCTTAATAGTCCCCATTTTAAAGTCCGGCAATAAATTTCTCGCGGAAAACTATCGGCCAATATCTAAATTATGCATTTATAGCTAAACTTTTCGAATCTATCATATGTGATTACCTATATATAGATTGTAAAATTATTATCAACCTCGAACAACACGGCTTCATGAAAAAACGTTACGTTGAAAGTAACCTGTTCACTTATTCTCAGTACCTGATGGATAGTATAATGTGGGTCACCAGGTAGATGCCATTTATACCGACTTCAGCAAGGCATTTGACAAAATTGATCATAACATATTAATTAGTAAACTTGCTGGAGTCGGTATTTGTGGAAGTCTGCTTAGATGGCTGTCTTCTTATGTCAGCAATAAAACCCAAGCTGTTAAGATTGGTATGTTTATGTGAGCTTTTACTGAGATCACTTCTGGAGTGCCTCAGGGGTCCCATCTGGG
Source organism: Polydrusus tereticollis (assembly GCA_963920685.1). Lineage (NCBI taxonomy): Eukaryota > Metazoa > Arthropoda > Insecta > Coleoptera > Curculionidae > Polydrusus > Polydrusus tereticollis. Next base: position 109,218,951 of record OY987331.1, on the reverse strand, counting down.
GCCTCTCTTATTTAATATTTATATCAACGATATTGTCAGCTGTTTTAAATTTTCTAATTTTTTAATGTATGCCGATGACTTAAAGGTTTTTCACTCAGTTGCTGATCCTTCAGACACGTTTCGCATTCAGCATGACCTAAACAATCTTTTTTCGTACTGTCAACGCAATTGCCTCTATCTAAATCTCAAAAAATGTCATACAATCACGTTCTCTAGAAATATAAATAAAATTTTTTCAAATTATAGTTTTAACGATATGCCATTAACAAGAGTCTCTATTGTAAAAGATATAGGTATTTTTTTTACTGTAAAATGTTATTTGAGCATCATATTCAGCAAATCACCATAAAAGCTAAAAAATCACTAGGATTTTTTATAAGAACCTGTAGGGGCTTTAAACAAATAGAATCTATTCGTACATTATATATGGCATACGTAAATAGCTAACTCTCATTTGGATCGGTGATCTGGAATTCTCAGTACGATGTGTATATTGGCAAAATTGAAAAAGTCCAAGAAATTTTTTTAAAATATTTATGCTATAAATTTTATTTAAACGGAAATTCTTCCTTAATTAAACGAAACCTAAGATAACTATCACTTGAGGATAGAAGGCAAATGTACGACATAAAATTTGCTTATAAAATTTTTAACAATAAGATTGATTCAATCCGAATTATTAACTTATTAAATATCAACGTTCCATCCTATAACACGCGAAATAAGATGTTTTTCCACATTCAACCAAGTAATACCAACTATCACTCCAACTCGCCTCTGCATCGTTGCTTCAAATCGAATAATACGATATGTAATTTGGTCCAACTGGATATCTGCTTTCAATCCCTAATGGCCCTAACAAGTGCACTAAAAAAGTTTTATTCTCACCATATACAATAAGATCTATTTTAATAACATTTTTGATTTCTCTATTTAATGTTCAATTAATAATCTTGTTTATATAATATATTATTATTCTTATCATATACCGTAAGATCTATTTTAATAATATTCATTTGTTAATTGTTTATTTAATGTTAAATTTTTAAAATCTTGTTTACATATAATATGTTAATTTTTGTTTACATACTACTACTTTGATATTACTATTTATTGTTATTTAGTGAATACTGTTCCTGGGTTTGTCCCGTTTTGTATTCCTCAATGTGAAATAAATAAAATAATAAATAAATAAATATACCTGAAAAAAATATAATTTTTTGCATTTTTGATATTTAGCTATACTCTTTGCAAAACAGGAACCTATGCACGGCATACCCTTCGAGTGACGTCAGTCATAGACAGTGTTGCCAGCTTGTAACCAAAATATCTGAGTGAGGGAGTAAGTAAGTAAGTACTCAGTTGTTTTTTCATAAAAACAAGATAAATATTCAAAAATTTCCCTCAGTTTATATATTTGTTTACTGCATAATACCTTTTACCATCAACTTTAGTAGATCTAACACATTTTCGTCTTGCCAAGATCGACCATGTTACCATTCTGAAAAATCCATGTTTTATCCAAGAAAACGAATTGGTACAGGAATGTTTCTTCTTCTTTAATATATTCTTTCAAAAATACCAGTCGTTTAAAAGCTACGTGAGAAAGTTCCATAAGCCCTCGCCTCAGTTTACCTTTTAACCATCCGAAGCCTATTTTCTTGAAGAAGACAACCATCAAACAGAGGTATTTTAATTTCTAGCTTAAAGTTGTTAAAGTTACATGATGTTCTAAAAAAAGTTACAGCTTATGGATAACCGATATAAAATATTATAGTTTTTAAAAAATACAACTTACTTGTTTCGTACATTCCATAGATAGTTATTTCCAATATTCACACATTTACAATCCTCTTTAAATTAGACCGTTTGTTTTAAGGTGATTCTAATAATTTATTTTCCTTAGCTATTGTCGAAACTGCGCCTACAGTGGAGATATTCAAATTTAGGGCAGCTGCTACTCGCTAAAAATTAGTAAAGTAGAAATAAAATATGTAGACCTTAACATACTCTTTAAATTTACTTCTCTGTACTGCTGTCAAGGGTAACAATAGAACATTATTGTTAAGTTCTTCCTGAAAATAGCTTCTTAGAGAAGCTATTAGCTCTTCGCACCAACTATTTAAATGATTCTGCATTTTTCACAAATAGTAAACAACCTAATTGACAGAGATATGTATGTGCACTTTTGTTTCTCTTAATAAAACAGTTTTTAATGCTATTTATGAAAAGATCTGGAGTTTTTGTTAAAAAATAGACGTACAGCAACACGGAACCACGAACAACTTAGGTTAGTTTTGCATGAAACGTCAGCCAACAAAGCCAACGAACGAGCTGGCGCCACCGCACTGTTTACAGTTGTGTTGCCAACTTTTGGCCAATAAAAATCAAATTGTATTAATTTTTACAAGCTTAAATAAACAAAATATTTGCTATAAGTGGGTTCGTATCAATGAAGAATAATTTAAGTTTGTAGTAAATTCAATATCGCATAAAGTTTTAATACTTTTTGCTCAAATTTAATTTCCTCGTGTTTTCTTAAGGATTTACAATTATCAGCTGATTCATGACGTACGTCGGTTTGTGTTTTGCATCAACTATATAAGAGGTCTTCTCTGGGTATGTACTTCTAGCAATCCAGCTATTTTGTGACAGCTGGTAGACAACAAGAAACTTTGTTTGATAATATCATATTTGAAAATGTTAAAAACGTACAAAAGAACGAGGCGTCTAAGTCTATTTAAATCAATGCAGACTACTTGTTTTATAGTTCGCAAGAAGGTTCAAAGGCTTTTTTATCGCTTAGTTCCTTTTACGGAAATAATATAGATTTTTAAGTTAAAAAGTAGTAGGTAAATTTTAAAAGAATTGCCTGGCGGTTCCGTTTTCGATAATAAAAAGAGCTTGTTTTCTGGGCACACTGATAAAATGAATTATTTAAATTTAAAAAATTTTCCATTCACTCAAATAAATATTTGTTTCCTATTAGCCAAACAAATATGTATTTGAAAAATACCAAGGGATTATTTGCCTCAATTAGTATTATCTGATTTGATACAATTTACTTTTTATTTGGAATTAATCACTAAATACAAAATTCAAGCAAATATTTATTTCCTTAACACTAATCTAACTTAAATAAGCCGCTTCAATGACTTAAAGTAAATAGGTTAAAAGTTAAGTTAACAAAATGTTTATTTGATTGATATTTATATATATTTTATCAAGTATATATTTATCTTACTTTTGTTTTACATGTATTTGCCGTAACAACAACGTTATTTAATTAAACAATTTAAGTGACTGGATCCAAGTAAACCGGTAATTTCATCAGTCGTTGTTTCTTCATTCAAGTACATAATTGTGTAACTTGTCTTTTATATTTATTTAAACCAAGTATAATTTAATTTGGTTTAAATACCTTTTTTTAACTTTCAATAGATCAGAAACTTCCTTCAAATCAGTTCTTATTTTATCCAAGTACGTGTTTATACAGACGTCACATAAAAATAAGAAATAAGCAGATTAAATTCCCTGCTGCTATTGAATATGGTTTAATCAGTACCTATACCATAATAATCACAAGCCTTATTAAATTGTTTATAGTGTTCAAATAATAAGGCAAACCAACAGGAAAAACAAATTTTTGCCGAAAATGAAGGTTATGACAAATTACGCGCACGCGCACAACGATCTTTACATAAAAGTAACATAAAAGTTAAAAGATAACCATCTCTTATTTTATTTTTTATTTTTATGTTATGTTGTTTTGCTGTATAAACCCACCATTAGTTGTTGTGCCCTTTAAAATATACGTCAATAAATCATTATAGAGAAGTTAATAACTATAAATAAATAAAGGCAAATTTGCAAATATTAGGTACAATAATTATTAATAATATAATAATTATATTATATTTTTTACGCTAGAAGGTTTGATAGGTATTCAAATATGGTGAAAATTGAGAAAAACTGTCTTATTTGTAACACGATTTAAAAAAATACACCTATATAGCTATGATTTATAAATACCTAGCTACATTTTTCTAGAAAGATCTTGTGTTCAAAATTTCAAATTTGGTATTACAAGTATCTTTACTTTGCCTCTTATCTTATTTTTTTAACTCGTTTCATGCCTAACAAAAATATTCAAATATAGTTTCCTCCCTTGAAAAGTATCTAACATATGGAATATACTCCTCGATATCCCCAATCTTCTAAATAATTATTCATATTACGTTTATTCCGCATATCTTCGTTTTAATTTTTACTGGAACCACTAACTTCTGTGCCACTAACAAAGAAGATTTCACTCTCACTTACAAATTTCTACAAGGCAAAATCGAACACCAATAACCAAAATGCTATAATGATTTATCAGGCCACTTTTGTATAACCAATCAAATTACTCAAAGCCCAAAGTAGGCGACAGGAATTCATTTAAATACTTAATTATTAGTTTGGATGACCAAATTGTTTAAAAAGTTCAGCATTGAATGATTTAGATTAAGGTATTTAGTTCTTAACTTGAAATGTACTTCGATTAAATAATTAGTTATTTGTAAATATTTGGTTGTTTTATATTAAGGATTTAATGTAAATACATAATTATTTAGTTTAAATGACCTGGACATTTAACTAGCGATAAACGGAATTTAGTTCCTAAATGAAAATTAGTTCGATTAAATAATTAGTTATTTAGATTTTGTTATTTTCGTGGTTTTTTGGTAAGATATTTGTTTGAAAGGTTCAATGATTTGACACAAATCCACCAACAGTCAAATAATTTTACAAATAAAACGAAATACTTTCATTTATTTCAGTTAAATAAAACTTAGTTAATTAAAATCACATTTATTTATTACCAATAATTATTCACCAAATAAATCAGATTATTTGATTAAGGGAGCCCAGTTTCATCAGTGCACAACACAACATAATCTATTAATATTTTTTACAGAACTGTAAGAAACAGATTTTTTTACAGTGAGTAATGAGACAACAAATTCAAACAAGTAGTTAGTAAAAATCAAGAGAATATATATATTTTCAAATAGTTTCAAAATTTGAATCCTTCTTGTTGAACAGATATGTTAGTCCATATTTCTATTGCGCAACCTCAGTATTTTTTGCTGTCCACACGTCGCAACTTCTTAAGTTCACCTAGCTTAAAAAGCGCATTGCCATTTTGACAATGGCGCCATTTTCCAGGTTGCTGAATTTACAAGGGAACACAAAAACTTATTGTGCCGTAAAATTACTTTTACCAGGCAACTATGCGTACCATGGTGCGAACGGCAGCTTTTGTGTCGGAGGCTTTTAGTCCTTGCATTAAGCAGTTGTGCACTCTTTTGATTTCTTGGACGCCACCTATTTTAAATGGTTAAAAAGCTTAATACTTACAAAGCGTTTTAAAACAGGAAAACCGCTTGCTTCTAAAGATGGTAATAGTTCATCTTGCAGTACTGTGAGTAACAATAAAACACAGATATACAGGGTGACTCGGATTCAAATGTACATACATCACCAGGAGATAGTGGACATCTTGGGGGTTCTAAATAATCTTTAGTGGGTCCATCTTTCCTCGTTACTTAGATACAGAGGGTTTCATAAGGTTTGGCTCATTTTTGTTTTTGCCATAATTCTTTTAGCACCCGGTATAAAATGTTCATATTTGGTGGAAATACTTTGAGTAGCTATCGCTTCAAAATGTCGTATGAAAATTTTTTGAAATTCAGGTCTGGACTTTAAAAACAAGACTGATTTCATTTTTCATCATATTTTTGTCAATTTTATTTTTTATTTGAAAAACACATAAAAAACAAATTCTAATGACATACTTATCAAAATCCCCGCACTCGCCGCTCAGCCATAATAAATTGCTATTCTTTAGATGTTGAAACACATACAAAATAATAACTGTTTTTATAACGACAATAATACCAATAATAAGAAATAAACCAAAGTAATAAAATAGCGGCGTGTTAAAATTCGAAAATCTTCTATTCAATTTGACTCCATGGCTCGGCACCTCAGAACAACGAAATATTGGGGGGCAACAAAACATAATAAGTCATTGTCAGTTAACCTGTCAGATTTTTGGGCATTACGAGGATATTTTTGTTAAACATTTACTTTTCGTTTAAAATGCCCTATCAATTTTCAAACCAAGAATACGCTGATATAATATTTGTAGGTACATGGATTTTGCGATGGTAACGGGCGAGCCGCTTCTCGAGAGTATGAATTAAGATTTCCTGGAAGAAGATGTCCAAACCATCAAACATTTTCAAATGTATTTTCTTTTGTTCGCGAACAAGGACATTTTCCGACACAAAATAATATTGATCAGCCTGTAAGACACCCAGTTCAACAGGAAGAAGACATTTTAAATTTGATTAAAGAAAATCCAAAAACATCCACAAGGAAAATTGCTAGACGTCTGCATATAACGCAAAAATTAACCCATTCAACAATAAAAAATGAAGGCTTATATCCTTATCATATCCAAGAGGTACAAAGGTTGGAACCAGGTGATTATGCTAACCGTTTGGTTTTTTGTCAGTGGATTAGGAGGCACCAAAGAGATATTCACCGGACTTTGTGGACCGATGAAGCTCAGTTTACCAGAGATGGAGTCAACAATTCCAGAAATTGTCATCTATGGTCTCTAGAAAATCCAAATGCTATTAGGCAGTCGCACTCGCAACATAGATTTTCAATAAATATTTGGGCAGGTATAATCAATGGTAAATTGGCCCACACATCTTTAAAGAAAGATTAGATGGAAACTAATATTTACACTTTTTGGAAAACATTTTGCCAAATCTTCTCCAAAATGAAAATGTTAATTTAAGATGAATGTATTTCCAACACGATGGAGCCCCTCCACATTATGCAAGAATTGCTTCCGAACTTTCAAACAATAGATATCCCAACAGATGGATAGGTCGTAAGGGGCCCTATTCTTGGCCAGCAAGATCTCACGACTTTAACCCGCTGGACTTCTTTTTTTGGGGTATATGAAAAATTTAGTTTACGAGGAAGAAATTAATACACGGGACCAGCTCTTGCAACGCATTATCACCTCATTTCAGGAAATAAAACATAGACCAGGTGTAATCAGAAGTGTAGTTTGAAATTTAAATATCAGAGGAAGAAAATGTGAAGAAGTTAATGGTGGGCATTTTGAAAATATTCTCAAATAATTATGTTTTTGTTATTTTTGTTATTATTTGTATTATTGTCGTTATAAAAACAGTTATTATTTTGTATGTGTTTCAACATCTAAAGAAGAGCAATTTATTATGGCTGAGCGGCGAGTGCTGGGATTTTGATTAGTATGTCATTAGAATTAGTTTTTTATGTGTTTTTCAAATAAAAAAAAAATTGACAAAAATATGATATACAGGGTGTTGAATTTAAAAAAATGAAATCAGTCTTGTTTTTAAAGTCCAGACCTGAATTTCAAAAAATTTTCATACGGCATTTCGAAGCGATAGCTACTCAAAATATTTCCACCGAATATGAACATTTTATACCGGGTGCTAAAAGAATTATGGCAAAAACAAAAATTAACCAAACCTTATAAAACCCTCTGTATCTAAGTAACGAGGAAAGATGGACCCACTAAAGATTATTTAGAACCCCCAAGATGCCCACTATCTCCTGGTGATGTATGTTCATTTAGATCTGAGTCACCCTGTATAAAACAATAACGGGAATTGTTTTATTAAGGTTACCAAACTGGATTCCACCAAATCAATTAAACATTGAAATCAACAAGTAAATTAAATATAGAAATTAAAAAAATACACACTTATGGGCAGGCCTGAAGGGTTTTTACTCGCCTGGTAACTGATTATAACATACCTATAGTTTATTAAAAGGGGAAAAAAGAATGTTCTAAAACCTTCAAACTGAGGTGATATTACAAATTAAAGGTTAATTTAAAAGTAAAATCGATTGAAATTTATGGTTATAAAAAAATTAAAAGTATTACAATACCCTGGCCTTATTTCATAGATATTCCAAATCTCATGTGGTTTTGTTATAAATTAATAGGCACCCTGCCTCCAGTCTGGTGGACCCGAACAGTACAAGACAGCACATATATATACAGGTTACAGGCCCATGTGATCTTCCAACGAAGATCCACCTCCAACCACAACACGTGGCCAGAAGGAATATGAATATGTAAGATTTGTTACAAATTCAAAAATAAAAGCCTCGATAAAAGCAGAAAGAAAATTTCAACTAAAAAAAAAAGCCTAAAATCGAAACAGCGAATTGGATACCTGGTTTAATTAATTCGAAAATATATCCTACCTCACTGGTTGTTCGATGCTACCATCTCAAATAAACAAAAAAGGAATTAAGGTCTCATGTGCAAATCTAAAAATTAAATTGCACATGTTGGAGAAAAATTGGAGGTTATCAAAAAATCAAGTTAAGGAGACAAAAACAGAATTAAAGAAATCCTACCATTAAAGAGATGAGGACGCAATTTATTGAATGATGAAAAGTTCAATGTCATGAAGGTTCTAGAGTGAAGTAGCCTAGTTTCAGTTGGAACAACTTAGCGAACATACTACGAGGCAAGTACTGGCCGGTTATCATACAGGAACAAAACCCCAAATATGGCACTAAAAACATTTAAGTATTCAGATATCCACTTCGTTCCAGTTAATTAAAAAGAAAAAGAAATTTGACTGAAGAATGTACTAAAACTAATATTCATGATAGGACAGTGGCTTGTAAAGCACTAAACTTAAAATCCACAGAAAACATAGAAAGGTAATGTAAACAAATATCTTACATAAAACCAAGTAGCATCCTATAAATATACATCTGTAGCAAAAATAAATGCTACATTATTATGTAAGTTTGTTGGTCCCAAGATTTATAATATATTTTTGCGTTCACTAGAATGAACTCCTGGGGTGCTTCTTATTCTTTCTGTAACAAAACTATCAAATATTACTTGTTAAGGATACACACCTAGCAACAAAGTCATCGTTAAACAATGAACTCATTTGGCCAAACCTCAAATTACACTCTTTAGATAATTTTAATGAAGCATTTATAAGGTATGGTCAGCCCTAAATATTTCAAGTCAATACGACAAATAGCTTTCGAAATATATGAGATCAAAATCAAAATAAAGGGGGCGGTGTAGCGGTCTTTCCGTGCATATACAAGGGGCATGCATACAGTTTTGCTTTGTTCAGTAAAGTTAGAAGCTTATTATTATTACTTTTAATAGTAATATTCTATAACAAGTAGAAAATTCCATTTCACACGAGTTCTAAACTATAGTTTCTCTAACACTATTAAAAAAAGAATTATAAATGTAAGTTACTAAAAATAATTTTTTTTTCTCCTGTCGGTCGGTGTCAACTCTAACGAAGCTAACCTAGCAACGGAGAAAGGGCTATGCGCGATTTGACTTACTATAGGACTTAGTGACGTCACGCAGCGGTTTCCGCGAGTCGATCTTCGTTAATTATTTTGAAGGCTTTAAAGGTGTCAGAAAATTAAAATTTTTCGCAGTTCGTACTAAAATTACGAAATCTTTCAGAGAATGTAATAAAAAAATAATAAATGATTCAATTGGACGGTTTTTTAATTTTATGAAAATGATAAAATGAACTTTTTAGGTTTCTTATGTTCTCTAAGCACTAAGCTTAGTATTGTTTTACCTCTTGAACTTTTCCGTGAACCAACTTATTTTGTGTTTGTCTTGGCACTGAGTATGGCCCACGTTGTTCACTTACATGAAACTGGTGTTGTTGTGGCAGGATAGAGCAAGAAGCTGCTAAAGGTGGCACTAAAAACTCAATCTAATGTCCTAGCTTGCACAGCAGCATTCTTTGTTGTTTATACATGTCCACATTGTTGTTTAACTGGCAAGAACCTTTCACGAAAAAACACCACGGAGAGACTTGCCAGGAGCTTGAGCTAGCTGAGGTAGGTGATGACATGACCTTATTAACCATTAAAATACCATCAGTGTTATTTTGTTGGCACCATAAAAGATTATGGTATTCTAAGGATTCTGCGGTAGATCCACATTTTGAGGGAGTGCATTCTTTTTCGGTAGCGCCCATAACAATATGAGGCACATGATTCTACGAGCCAGAGAGTTTGTTCACATTTTCAACAGTTTCACCGTTAACAAGCAAGTGCCTTCGTTGACATCGGTTACTATGATTTAAGTTTTTCTGTAATAAAGTACCAAAAAATATTTTGCACTAAGAGTGGTGGCTTCGTTTAAGAGTTGTTGTATGTGCTAAAAACTATCCGTTATCAGAACGGCATACTGAGTGTGAATGTGGGTAATATTTTCTCCATTTAGCTTGATGCCATGCTCAGACTCACCCAACTCTGATCTGAAGCGAAGATTAAATAAAAACGGCGACAGTACATAACCCTGGTAGAAAAATCAAAATAAATTTAAGTAATATCGCGGAAAATATGGCTGAAAAAAAATGTTTTAAAGGATTTAAAATAATATGTATTTACCCCGGATTTGCAAGTCTTTTTACGCCATTATACGATTTGCATAAATTTTGTTTTAGTTCTGCTAGACACGCAGATTTGAAAATACTCCCTTTGTTGCTATTTACTGTGAAATGTGCGTGTGTTACTTTTAATCTTGACAAACGTTGGCCCTTCGTAATAAATAAGCTCTTTGCATTTTTAAATATACCGCAGCTTTTATTCAAGTAGAAATTTTATCCAAGTATGTGTAGCTGTAAAACTTCAACAACACTCCAAGAATTTGATTGCATGTGGACTTTTACAATTAAGTGCCTCGATTTTTATTGCGTGTCCAGAAACTTTACATACAGCGTGCTTCTTTCTAACCCGGGATACTGTATAGCCCAATCCTAGAGCTCGTTCTTCCCAGGAGTAACCAAACTAGTTTAAGGCGAAAGTGAGCGTTCCCTTCTGTACAAATTTTTTATGCGCATATGCAAGGCGGCCATTTTACAAGCATTATTCGCAGCTAAGTTCACAGCATTCGCAATCTGTCAAATCGTTTGTTTACTTCTAGAAAACCAAATGAAAAGTTAAAAGTGATTTGTTTTTCTTGGTTTTTTACAATTCGGAAGGGATTTCATTTGAATTTAATGCCCTTCTAAAACCGGCGAAGGAAAATCATTTGTTAGGTTTGCTAAGGATATCACAGGTATGTACCTATATTATAAGCAAATAAATATTGTGCGTTTGGAAACATAAAATGTATGTGGATTTATTAGTTATTTACAGCCACGGGTGATTGTAAATAAAGTTATGCGAAAAACGAAATAAGCAGTAACAGAATTCATTGTTAACTAATAGGTAATAGAAAGATGTTGAATAGCTTTTAAAATGTCAATTTTGTAGTAAGACTTAGTTTATGCTATATTAGTTACCTGCAATTTAGTTTCAAGGCTCTTGGCTGGTTTTAAACTAAACTTAGGTGTTAGAAAATAAAATAGTATGTACCTACCCTGGTAAAGCCTGTCCAGAGATATAAGAAAGTTACACTTTCCCTTTCAAATTGGATTATCCAAGGGTGGCCATAAACAAACAATGAATACATGCAGGTAAATTATGGTCCGTAATTAAAAATGTCTTGAAGTAAACTGCAAATCTGGAAGACGTAATTTCATTATTAAAGTAATAGTTTGGTGATTTTAAACCGATTTTTACCTGATTCAAAATGAGAGGGTTAATCCCATAAAACAAATTATGTTCTAAAGACTCTAGTTAGTTTAAAGATTAGTAATTATTCTAACTTTGTGTGTAATACAGCGTTTGTTTAATCTGTATGAGTCATGGAAAATATGTGCGCGCCCAATGTATCTTAGGGGATAACCCCGTCGAAAAGCAGAAAACACTTTCCTGTGGAAACTAAGGAAGTTATAATTATTGTTTATTCAAGTTTCATTGAACGTGCGCATAGCAAGCAAGCAGCGTTAGAAGAAACAGCCACATTAGCAAAAATTCCAACATCAACTGTATGAAAAATTGTGATTAATCCCATTTTAGCGAGGAAAAAAAGAACCGATACTGGCATTTTCTCGAAGGTAAGATGGAAGTGATCAAGATATATAACGGCGTAAAATTTACAAGTTATACGAGGAACAAAGCGTGCCTACATTAGATAATTTAATTAAGAGGCTTGAAAAAGATGAAACCGGCGTTAAATGTGGCAAAACAACGTTATGGAAGTGCATCCAACACATGGGTTTTAGATTTAAAAAGATTAACAAAAAGACAAGTTTTAGTGGAATCCAGTAGAATTCGGGAATGCGAACATCTACAAAAAATTAGGATTTACAGAGATCAGCAAAGGCCAATTATTTACTTGGATGAAACCTGGTTCGACACATATGATACCCCGGAAAAGGGTTGGGTTGACTCAAGCGGCAAGTGTAAAACAAGCGCGCCATCAAAAAGAGGTAAACGAATAACGATTTTGCATGCTGGATCTAAAGACGGATGGATTCCAAATGGGCTTTCTCTGTCTGCAAAACACATTAAAGATTCTGATCTGGATTACCATGAGGACACCGCTGCTGATTAATTTGAAGATTGGTTTAAAAACAAGCTAATTAAAAATATACCTCTGAATAGCGTAATTGTAATGGACAATGCAAGCTACCGTAGTAGGCAGTTGACCGAGACTCCCTCCTCAAATGACACAAAAAGCAACAATCCAAAACTACATGCATGATAATGACATTTATTTTCAGGAAGATTACATCAAAAGGCAATTAGTTGACGTTTTACAAAGTTCTCACTTATATACATATTTATATGTCATATTACAAAAGGAATACTTTTGTGATAATTATGCAAAAAATCTAGGTCATACAGTATTAAGGCTTCCACTATACCATTGTATATTTAATCCCATCGAACATGTTTGGCACCAACTGAAATCTGCCATTCGTCGTAACAATATTTGCCCTACTCTTAACTCCAGTGTACTTGAGCTTATAGAAACTCAAGTTCTTAACATCCTTTCACAAAGTTGGGCAAATGCTGTTACACATGTTGAAAAAGTGGAAAAATTCTATGTCCATATGAACAATATAGCACAAATAATAATTAGAACAGATAATAATATCGATAGTGATATTGATATATTAAATGAATAATTATTATAAGTACCGAATAATTTGTATATTTTTGTAATCATAAATATAATTTTATTAATAAAATAACTTGTAATTTCACATTTAAACATAAATAAAATATTATTTAATGTCTTACTTATTTTTACTACAAACCATGATTAAATTCTAAGCAAAATACGGACCTGTTCGGCCATATTTCAATTTTACAGCTGGCCCGGGTCTTTCCTAATAGGGATCAGTTAGTCACTTTCTTATATCTCTGAACAGACTTTACCTACTTTCTTATTTAAAACCTGATCTTATATCGTTAACTGTATATAAAATAAAAGGTTGTTTCCATTTGTACCCAAAATAAACCACATGATAGCTCACAATTGTTTCTTTAAACAATTTAATAAGGGGCAGTGTTGTACGAAGCACGAAGGCCAACAATTTAAGTACATTTTTTAAAATCTAATTTAGTATGCTTTTTTAGAGCTAAGGCCTGTCGCTTCTAACAGAGACGATTTGCTGTAAAAGGATGTCTTGGATATACATATTAGCTACAGGCTTTAACATATTGATGAGAAGTACATGACCAAAGGTGGAACACGTAAGACTTTGGTTGCACAAGCTTTCCAACAATGTTTTCTCAGCGCAAAGCTATTGAAGATAGTTTATCAGTGAAACACTTCATCAAGAATTATTGGACCCTCAAGTTAGTTTTTATTTAGTCCTTATATCTCGGTACTTACATATGCATTAGATTGATGGAAAAATTATTGTCAAGATCCTTTAGTATAAGACATCGGTCAATTCAGATAAAATAATTTTTTCTAATTTTGTTTCATAAGAAATCTGTTTCGACACCGTTTTCAGTATCGAAACAGATCTGTTTCGGCACCGTTTTTTTATTTTTTAAAGATTGGCATTGGTAATATTTAAATGTTTTATTCTGTTGACGTCTGACGTTTCCTGTTATTCTGATCCATGAGAAAAGAAAGTTTTCGGGATTTCTCTGGTAAAAGTTGATTTATCGTTTTATTAGCAATATCCCTTAACTTATGGAGTTGAACTTAGATTATCATGCTTCATATTTTTTTAATTATAATTATGAACAACTCTATGAAATATTAAAACACAAATTTCGTGACAATGACACAAAGAAAATATTATTTATTGTCAAGGCTACTATGATAAACGTAAATTTATAGTATTACCAACATAGAATTTAGACATACAAATTTACAAAATTTGAAAGGTTGATTTTCTATTTAAATAAGTATTATCTTATTGAAAAAAATACAAAATAGAAAAAATAGTATAAAGTACGTGTTTTATAAAGCAGTTAGAGCACTTGTCCCGTTACAAAACGAGACGCTTGCTATAAGGTAATGCTTTATAAAACATGTACTTTAATATACTATTAAGGGATTACATTTATCTGCGATTTTAAGGTTCCTTGAACTGTATTTTAGGTTCCTCATTAGTTAAATCTTTAACTTGCCTAGAGACAAGTATAATTTATCCAAGTTATCCATTGTGTGACGCTTCAAGTGAGTATTATTATATAATATGAAATAATTAATAGGGAACATTTATTAAACAAGACTTTACCAATAATACAATAAAAAGAAAGAGAATTAAATATAAAATTAACATAGGGGCAAACTTTCAGTTGACTCACTGATGAATACAATCAAGTAAAATAATGATGAGAATAATCCAGCTCGTGGATTTTGTTTTTTTCTGAACTTTCATCTTCGTCTGATATGCCACTAATGCCCGGTTGTACAACTCGCGCATAAGCCCGAGTTTAGCTAGACGGAGAGGCGCCTTAAACAGCTACATAAATTCATCGAGCGTAGTACATTAGAAACTTAAGCCCTAGTTTAATTATTGAACTTGGTTTTCTTGAATAAAGTTTAGTGCACAAATTGGCAACATTGGACTAGAGTACCGACCTACTACATCAAGTAATTTCAGAAACTCCTCATCATCAGTAAAATGTTCGAAATTAGCCAAATCCATTTTAAATTTTAACTTTTTATCATAAACGTCAAATCTGACTTTCAGGTTATTTCATAGAAGATCTGTATGATAAGCTTAGTTTTGCAACTAAGCCATAATTGTTCAACCGTATAAGCTAGCCTAAAGTTACCTTTTTTTATAAACCCGACTTAAACCTTGGTTGTACAGGGTGAGTCAACCACGAAGTAAAGTTCATTATCTTATCTGTTTTGGGGATTACCAAAAAACGTTAAATACAAAAAGGTTTAGAGAATGTTAAGGTTCACAGTTTAAAATTATTTTCGGGTACACAGGGTGATTTAAAAAAGCGTCGCGAATATAAAATAAGTTTTTTTAAATAGAACACCATCTTTTAATTTATTTTTAGATTTTGCATGAAATTCTATAATTTCTTTGTTTATAGTATTATATACCTAAATCTAGTAGTTGTTCTAATATTTTAATTTTTCTAGATAAAAATTAGTTCTTACTCTTATAGAAGATTGACAGTTCCGCCATTGTTTCTAAAGGTGGAATACTCATATTTAGTACAAACGATCTATTGGGATGACAAAAAAGACATGTAACGAAATTTGAGTCACATGCTACAGGGCGTTCAAAATAAATTTATATATTTCGACTGATTTAAATTGAAAAATTTCAACTTTTTTAAATGGCACATTCTGTATATTGTTATTTTTTCTGATAGACTTTATAAAACTCTTCAACTTTTATTAAGTATGTCACAAACCTGTTTTTAATATTTTGCGATTTATTTGGATTTTTCTCACTCTTACCCTTGTTTTTATTACACTAACCATACTAACGCTATAAAATAAGTTGGCCAGGACAAAACAAAAATGTAGGCATTGTTAAATTCTGGAATGTCAGTTAAGTAAGTGAAAATAGTTTAAATTATTGTCGTAAGTGACGTACCTATAAAAATAAAATAGTTATGGATTTTCCTAAAATTGAATTAATTTACTTGATTTAAATACTAGGCGAGGCGGAAGAAAATTGTCTTTTGGCAGTAAGGTGAGTACCCTAATAGACGCACACCAACTAGACAATATTTTCAATGCTTAATGGAACGGTTTGATGGCAATGGTAGCGTTGAATATAAGAAACGAAAAGTAGTAATCCGGAATGCTACCAATGAGGAAAAAGAAATTGAGATTTTACTTCATGTTGAAGATAATCCCCAGGTCAGTAGCCACCACTTAGCTAACTTATGTGACACAATCCGATCTATCGCTAATCGCACCACGAGAAAATTTAAATCATCCCTTCCATATGGAACTACACCAGGAACTTCTAGACCGTGATTTTGAATAACGAGTAAACTTTGGTTCCATCTTAAATGAAGCTATAGAAGCCGATCCGAATTTTTTGTCCAAACTAATGTTTTCTGATGAAGCTACCTTTTGCAGTAATATACCAGTTAACCGCCATAATATGCACTATTATTCGACAGTTAATCCATTCTGGGTCCGGGAAATTCAAAATCAAAACCATTAGTCGCTTAACCTATGATGTGGTATCAAAAATCTTCGAGTTATTGGTCCATATTTTTTCCGCGAACCACTTAACGGGCATAGATATTTAAACTTTTTGCAAAATGAATCACCACAGCTTCCTAAAGACGTTGATGACATTGAAAGGGAACAAATTCGGGAATTTTTTAACAATAATTACCCACAAAAATGGATCGGTAGGGATGGATTCATTGGGTGGCCCCCTCGATCATGTGACTTAACACCTTTAGATTTCTTTTTGTGGGGCTACATTAAAAATCGCGTTTATGTAACCCCCTACAACACCAGAAGATATGGAAAATGGGATGAGGGATGCCTGCAGGACAATATCACACTCTATTAGTGGTGTAAACTTTCTTTACTTTTAAATATTTGTTATGGGTAGCTACTTTAATATCAGTACCGGTTACTTTATACCCGTTACTGTTACTTTTACTTTCGGGTAGATTTATTAGTTAGATACTTTTTAGTATCCTTTAACATGATAATAGAATGAGTAATAGTAATATTGGTATTCGTACCTAATCTACCTTACGGGTATATTTGCTCGATATGTAATTCTGATAAGTATTAGATGGTAATATTGCTAATACATTTTTTTTTCTCTCCTCATTTATTACTTAACACGATAAGAGGGTAAAAGTAACACATAATACCACAAACAAAATAAATAAGTACCTAAGTATAATATGTGTCTATAGTATTATGTTTATAATTAATATAACTACCAACAAAAACAAATTTGTACCGACGCCGACGACCGACACTGCGAGCCGATGCCGACCATCTCAATATCGCCAACGCGATACGCGGCAATATTTCTAAAACACGAATATAAATATTTGCAAAAGTAACGGGTATTTTAAATATCAGGGAATGGGTACTTTGGGTATTGGGCAAATACCCGTTACTTAGTAACGGATAGATATTTATTTTTCATAGTAAAAAGACTAAACATGTGAATCCAAGTAAACGGGCATATTTTTGAAATAAAAACAAGGGTAAAAATGAGAAAAATCAAAATAAATCGCAAACTATTAAAAAGTTTTATAAAATCTATCACAAAATATAATGATATATAGGATGTGCCATTTAAGAAAGTTGATATTTTTCAATTTAAACTAGTCGAAATGTACAAATTTATTTTGAACGCCCTGGGGCATATAGCTCAAATTTCGTTACATGTTTTCTTTTGTCATCCCAATAGAACGTTTTTACCAAATATGAAGTTTCCACCTTCAGAAACAATGCCGAAACTGTCAATTATATATGTGAGTGAAAACTAATATTTTTTTAGAAAATTAAATATTAGAATAACTACTAGGTTTAGGTATATAACATTTAAAAAAACTTATGTTATATTCGCCACGCTTTTTGAACCACCCTGTATACTCGAGAATCATTTTAAACTGTGCACCTTAACATTCTCTAAAACGTTTGTATTTAACGTTTTTTGGTCATTCCTGAAACAAATGAGGTAATGAACTTTAATCTATGGTTGACTCAACCTGTACAACCGGACACAAGGGTACCAAGTTTGAAATAATTATCTTGGGAAATATGGGAGAAAAGCAAAATATACAAAAAAAATTAAAGCTTTGACACACTGTATATCAAAAATGAATTTTTTTGACCCCATGTTTATAATTTTTTTTTTCTATTTTAACGAGCACTGTTACTTTCTTAAATATGTACGTGACATTCGTTAACACCCTGTATGCACTAGTAATCTATTTAATAAGAAAGGGTTTGTTTTGTTTCTACAATATAAAACGTGAGGAAAAGTTTATCACCCACTCAGCCACCGTAAAACTTTGCTCGCTTTTTCGAAATTTCTAAACGTTTAATAATTCTTAAATTGTTGGAAAATTTATTCCAACCGATTTAGCAAAAGCTCAATTCCAATAAATTGAAAAAGGCAACAACAGTAACGATAGCATTTGGGAAATCTCAACATCGTAAATATTAGGAGTAATTACAAGTTCTTTAGAAATAGCATTTTTACAATTTTATTTCTCCAAAGCAGTCAGCTTTTAAATATAGTGTTAGAGTTGCTCTTAGCATATTAGTATGGCTTTAAGAGTAATTCAATACCAGAAAAAAATGCAAACAACAACAAAGCTGTTTAACAACAGTACTTAAAATCCTAAATATTTCCAATTGATTTGGAGCACTCTTGGAGTTTATTTAGTATTTTGTTTTTGTTATTTAATCTCGTAAAAGCTAATTATGAATATTTTTACACATTTAAATATAACGTTTATACAGGATGTTTCTTAATAACATGCTAATATTTAAGAATGTCATTCTTGGGTTTATTTTGAGAAAAAAACTTCATATGAACATATGTCCTTAAGGTCTTAACTGTTGAACTACAGGGTGCAAAAATTTTGAGAAAAAAACCTTCTTTTTATGAAAACTTTGGTATGACCCTATATATTTTCGTGAAACGTGGCACGCATCTTCTATGCATCAAGAAAAGGCGTACAACGTACCGTAAGAACACCAGAAATTGAGGTAACTGTTTTGAATTCAGTCGAGGAAGATCCCTAACTAAGTATACGAAAAATTGGAAATAATTTGAATATCTCACATAATATTCTTATTCCGAAAATTCTCAATGACTTTTACTATATCTCTAGCATATCCAACGTGTTCTACAGGCTCTACTCCTACGCTACTTTCCATTACGGATGAACTCTTGCCAATGGTTTCTCCAAAAAGTAATTGAAAATCCATTATATGATACTGAAATTTTATTCACCGATTACGCCAGTTTTTCTAGAAACGCCATCCAAAATTTTCACAATAACCATTTTTGGACTGAAAAAAATCCATATGTAGTCTTGAAATCCCGTCACCAGGAGCAGTTTTCCGTTAACGTGTGGGCTGGAATATGCGGTGATTATTTAATTAGACCTTATCCTTTTCACGAGAGGTTGAATGGGCATAATTACCGGCAGTTTCTCGAAGAAGAATTGCCAGCTTTGATGAAAGATGTTCCTATTTTAGTAAGAAATCGACTGTGGTTTATGCACGACGGTGCGCCAGCGTACTTCGGTGCTGTGGCACGCGAGCATTTAAACCAAAATTACAATAATCGCTGGATCGGACGCGGAGGACCATAAGCATGGCCACCTAGGTCCCCGGACCGTAATAGTTTAGATTACTTACCGTGGAGTCATCTTAAAACATTGGTTCACAGCACACCAATTCATACTGAGGAGCAGTTGAGAAATCGCATCATAGTTTTTTTGCGAAACTATTAGAAACATTTCCGGCATTTTCCCAAGAGTCCATGAGAAAAAAAACCGCAGGCATGCATGTTTGCAGGAGGTGGACATTTTTAACATCTCATTTAATTTATTTCTTTGTGCGTTTAGGGTTATTTTGTGTTAGAATTCCAATAGTACATTACGTATCAAGTTTAGAAAAGTGGAACTTTACTTGACGAGTATGGTTAGTTCATTTCCCTACGAGTCAAGTAAAATCACTTTTCTGACGAGGTGCGTATACTATTTTTTCGCATTTCGTAAGTAATTAATTATTTTGCATTTCATATTAAAATCTAAAAAGAATAGTTACTGAAGAAAATCTACAAAAACTTAGTAGTATAACTTCTCGGTAACTTAGCAATATAAACAAGATGTTTTTTTGTGTTTGACGACTATTGACAGCATCCAAATAAAATCATATTTGAAGAGTGAATTTCACAAGAATTATGGAAATGGCTAATGAAAACCACTTGGAAGATATTCTGAATGCGGCCCGCGAAGCTTCTTCAAGTTTGCTTCCAGTAAAGTCCAAGGAAAGATACGAGAAAGCATATAATAATATGTTCTGCGAGTGGAGAAACACCAAGAATTTTAAAGGCATTGACGAAAATTTGATGCTGGCATACTTTTACGAGAAGATAAGCTATTTTATATGGTTAAAGTGTGGTATATAGGTACTAATTTTGTTATTTGTTTTAGGCAAAAGTCTTTAAAGCTTCCAGTTTATGGTCTACGTACTCTATGATCAAAAGCACAATACTTATCAGTGAAAATACGGATATTTCACAATATAAAAAGTTAACCGCTTTTTTGAAACGTCAAAACGACAAATATGAACCTAAAAAATCAAAAGTTTTGACCATGGAAAACGTCACGAAGTTTTTGAAGGAAGCTCCAGACGACACGTTTCTGTTAATGAAAGTGGTATTAATTTTTTTGCTGAATGGCGCATGTCGGCGTGCAGAACTATGCAGTTTAACATCTGAAGATATAGAGGATTCAGGAACAATGCTAATAGTAACATTACATGATACCAAAACAAAGGAAAAAAGTGTATTTACCGTAGGATCAGATGGCAATGGGTACAAAATTTACCACACGTACTTACTGTTAAGACCTAAAACAGTAACGCACAATCGATTTTTCCTGTTTTATCGTCATGGCAAATGTACAGTACAGCCAGTTGGCATCAACACTGTCGCAAAAATCCCACAAGAAATTGCGAAATATCTAAAACTTAATGATGCTTCAAGCTACACCGGTCATTGTTTGAGAAGAACATCTGCAACTTTTCTTGCTGACATTGGCGCTGATATTCAGGATCTCAAACGGCATTGGAAATAAATTGAAAAATTCTCAAAGCGTATTCAAAAACGTCCAACTGGTACTACCCCAAGAAGTTCCCATAGGAATTGTGGTGAATGAAAAAAAGTTCAACAACAACTACTTAATACGGCGAGGTCAGCACTTGCATCCTTTTCTAGCTTAAATAACGTTTTATGCAGTAATGGTTGCTATGCTGTTATGGTTGCTATACTGTAAAGTGACCCATTACTGTACGATTTTGAGGTCATTAATTTCATCAACTTATTTAATAGCCTTTATAAGCCTAAAATAAAATATGAGGAAAAAGTAATATCATAACATTTGATTTTTTTGAGAAAATCCTTATTCATTGAGGAGTTACGGAAAAACGCAATCTAGTGGCCACCATCAGAATCAATATAATATAGTTAACAGATCTTCGTGTAGAGGAAAAGAAGGGCTTTTTTTCAAGACCAAGTTGAATAAAATCGGTTTATCCAAAGCAGAGATATCAGCGTTTGAAAGAAAAAAAGTTTGACCTTCTCCCACCACTTTATTATTGAAAATAGAAAAAAATGATTCCTAACATAAAGTTGCATAATTTTATGAATAATACAATGCTTATATTTTTAACATATTTTTGTTAAGAAAAATCAAGAGAAAATCGGCATTTCTATTTTCAAAGTTCTCTTACGCCCCCTAGCGGTCATTTTTCGAACTTGAAAATAATTTCCAGCAATTTCTCTTGGCCGCTTTTATCCATATAAATTTATTTTCAAAGTCCTAGTGTTATTACTTTCTGAGATATAGCCGATTACCTCCTTAGGTGGACCACCCGGTACAAATAAGTTCTGATTTTTTTAAAACCCTTTTGTGGCAATTAGAAATCTTGAAATAACAAAACTACCGAAGTGTATACTTAAGTTATCTGAATTAAAAAGCAAACCATCAGTAAGATGTGTAAGAAGAAATGCATTATATTTCTCGAAAATATTAAATATAATAAGGATTTATTCATAGCTTAAATAAATACACTAGCAAAATTAGTTTCAACCAATCTAGCAAAAACTTAATTTCTATAAATTAAACAGGGAACAACAGTAATAGCAGCATTTGGGGTACTGTATTTTATCTTTCATAAATCGCGAAAATTTATAATAGCCCCGTAGCTAAGCTCTTTTTTATTTGCCAGGCAAATTTGTTAAAGGGCACTAAGTCCGTAAATTAGAAAAATGGAAAGGCTGTTAGTATTGTGGAAGCATGAAATTAAATTTCATAATTTTATTTTTATATTAAATCGAAAAAAAATTATTTCTTAAATAGAGCTAATTGTGTAAGTATGTACTGAGTGCTTTATTTCCAAACGACCATTGAGTAACCGTTAATACAACATATTAAAATTATTTTGGAGGCATGAAATGGAACTTTATAATTACATTAAATTAAACAAAATTTAGGTGTTTAATAAAGTTAATTATACCGGGTGTTTCAGAAGAACGGAGATACTCTGTTTTTGATAATACAATTAATTGTTAAAGTTTAAAAAAAAATCGGTTTTCGTTATTCATAATGATAAGGGGCTTTATTAGCTCTAACTGGATTAAATTTAATAAGTCATTTTTTTCCAACTAATATTACAACTTTTTTGTTCCTTGGATTGTTTTCGTACCTTGCTTCGTTTTCGAGAGAAAAAATAAAAACCGCTTTATTGCATGTCTAAAAAAATACCTACGTATTTCTAGCTAAATAAAATTATCTTTTTAAATAATAATACGAAAAAAAAGTTATTCAATGCAAGTGGCCACATTCTGATAAAACGCACGATTACAATCATCTCATCATTAATTCTCTTACACCTTCAAAAATGGCTGCATTATTTCGTATCGCATTGCTTTCAATAATTCGAATTCTTAAATTGTTTTCATCTAGTACAGGCGTCTTGTATACAAAAGACTTTAGGTGACCCCATAAATAATATTCTAGAGGATTCATGTCGGGACTGCGAGCTGTCCAACCTTGGGGACTTGCGCGTCCAATCCAGCAATTAGGTGGAGTGTTGTCGAGGTATTGTCGAGCAACTAGGCTAAAATAAGCTGGGGCACCGTCTTGTATGAACCACATATTAGTTCTTATTTGTAGAGGTACGTCTTCTAACAGAACGTCAAGTTCTTCAGATAGAAACTGCGTATAGGAGTTCCAATTAAATCGAGGTGGTAAAAAGTATATTCAAATAAGATAGTCGCCAATGATCTCTGCCCATACATTCACCGAAAACTGTTGCTGAAAACAACATTCTCTAACTTTATGAGGATTATCGTCCGCTCAAAAATGTCCGTTAAGAAAATTCATAATGGTTTTTCTTATCATCGGTAAAGAAGTTCGGTAAAAAATTGTTGTTATGTGCGACTGTATGGAGCATCAAGCTACTAAAATCAAACTTTGGCTAAAAGTCACGGGGAAGTAGAGCTTGCACATATTGAATATAGTATGGATGTAGTTGATAAAGATGTGAAACCCTCCAAACAGCTGATGCGCGTGTTTGAAGTTGCACTGGTACCTCCCTGGCACTACTTGAAGGATCATCTTCTATCTCTCGAAGTATAGCGTCGTGGATACTGTTGCAGGTGTGCCAGGAAGTTCCGTACAACGTTTAAAACTCTTAATCTCACTCAATCTTGCATGGAGCTGCCTAAATGTTTTGGCACATGGCAGTACTCTGTTTGGATAACGTCCCTAATAAGTTCGCCGAGCTTCTTCAGCGTCTCCATTTGCTAAGCCATAACTGAAATGCATCTGGGCCAATTTAGCGTTAGTATAGTTATTCATTTCTAACTTGTTATTAACAAAACAGGTAAATTAGACATGAAAACTCACCTTTACCTCATTTATGATCTACGTTAATCGTCCAAATGACTTACAATCTTTAAAAGTCAGATTTAGTGCTGAAATTCGGGCCATTCTAGAGGACTTCCTTTTAAACGTTGTAGCCGGGTTCAGGAATCGACTGGCGCTCTGCTTAGCAGAAAATAGTGGTCATTTTGAACACCCGATTCACTGAAAAGGGTTCACTTGTTTATTATTCCGATGTTAAGTTGTTCAATTTTCGAGGCTATTTATTTAGTTATTATAAAGTTTGTTACAATAATAAAATTGTAAATAAATAAAAATTTGAAATACAAAAAATTCAGAGTTTTCCTAGTAGAATCCAAATATGCAGTCATATGCAGGGTGTTCCATTTAAAAAAAAGTAAGTTAGTCTTAAATTTACTGAACAATTTTCATAAAGGTCACTTTGTCGTATACGAGGTAATTTAAAACTTACAGGTATTATGCGCGACTTTTTTGCCACTCTGTATATCATAGCTTTATGCTTGTTGCAAGGATTGTCTAGCATTTTGATACGAGTTAAACTTACTAGGAAGCCCAGGGGCAGTGGCACTGTTCTCATCCGACATCTTCATTTCTTAGCTTCACCGCATTTTCCAGTGTACTATGTAGAGTGCAGATTGGTGGTGAGGCGATCACCAGGCTATCAGCACCGGTGCCTGACTTGGTTCCGACCCGCGCATTTATAGTAAAAACGCACTGAGCATTGCTGGCACTTGGCGTAGATTTGGCGCATTAACCTAGACAACGAAGTTCACGATAACAGTATGGTTAATAAGTTCTGCAGTTTTTTTGGTTAATAAGTCCTGCAATTTTTCTCCGCTATATTTTTTTTCAGACACAGCACTATAGAAAAAATTTCTGTGCCAAGAAAGCAATTCACGTTGGTTTAAAATCTTTGGAGATTACACTGATTGAGAAATACCAGAATAATACTGCAGTGACCAGATAGCTGGTAATAATTACAGGTAACATTAAAATTCTATTCGGTTATGGGCCCACAATTAATCTAATCAATATATCCAATCTTATTTCGTAGCTTAGAAACTAGAAAAAAGCGTGATTAATATGATGGTCATCAGCGATCTCCATATGGGATATATCAAACCCAATCTAAAATATGACTTAAAGAAGTCATTATTTGTAAGTTATATTGAATGACTCTCCGATATGCTTATCAAATAAAAATACCCTTTTCAGGTGTCTACTGAAAAATTAACCAACTGAAATTTGCTTTTCAAACCTCAAAGCTACTAATAAATTAAAGGACATCCCCCGAGTGTTGTTATATCTTAATCATTATAATTGCCTGGCAATCCAGAGAAAATGGGAAATTATTTTTCAGTTATCTTTCCTACACCTTTTCGAGTAATATTCCGGTTTTGAAGTAAAATAAATTAACTGGATTTAAATTCAATTCTCCCTTTATTACTCCACTGATACAAATATTAATTGTTTTATTAAAATTCTTAAATTATGTTACAATGAAATCTCTCAATAGCGACCACCCTCGGGGAATCAACTGTTGGTCGGTTAACAGGGGTGGTCGGTTATAAGAGAAAAATTAAACAATCTGCATTTTACAGTGATTGTTTATTATTAATAAGTATCTACATAATAATATGTAAATAATTTTAAATGTTTTTCAAATAAAACAACGGCAGTCTACCTCCACAATATTTATTTTAATGTTTATATCCTACATGTTTCGGACATAGCAATGTTCATGATCAGGGATACAGTAGTCGATTACGACAGCTCTATTTTGCATAAGCGAAGAGCAAAAATATGTTAAAATTGAAATTGTAGGTTCTAATGAATATATTTTCCTGCACGCCGGCATGGTGAAGTGAAGTATCTTTGAGCTGTAATATCCTCTAATTAGCTAAAACAATGTGATCTTAACATAAATACTTCACTTCTAGTCACGATGGTAAAGAATCCAATTTTAATTTTCTAAATCTCCCTTTTTTAATCATAACATTGTGTTCATTTTCTACCCCCCTTTAACCTAACAATTTGTTGGCCAATACTTCAGGCATGGTTGGATGAAGCATCTTTGAGAACCTATCTACATCATTTTCCTCTAATTAGCTACAAACCTACATAATTGCTTCACTACCCGCCCATTGGCTTCAAATTAATAAATTCTAACCTTAAAATAGTATAATTTTCATTTTTATTTTTTGTTGATCTCCTAAGAATGTGTTTCTCACGTCTAACCTCTTTTAACCCAGTATTTTGTTAACCACACCCCAGACACGGTTAGATGAAGCATCTTTGAGCACCTCACTTAAATTAATCTCCTCTAAATTGCTATAAATTACATAATTGCTTCACCACCCGTCTCAGTAGCTGCAGACTGGGAATCCCCTTCTTCAAAGATACTTTGACCAAAATTTCAAATATCACATCTCATTCAGTCTTAAACATTCATTAGAACCTACAATTTCAATTTTAACATATTTTTGACCTTCGCTTATGCGAAATAGAGCTGTCGTAATCGACTACTGTATCCCTGATGATGGACATTTCTATGTCCGAAACATGTAGGATATAAACATTAAAATACATATTGTGGAGGTAGACTGCCGTTGTTTTATTTGATTATATCAACGCCACTGTAATGGACTATTTCTTCAAGTTTAAATGTTTTTGTTCAAATTTATCAAAACTTAAATTAAATGAATTGAAGCCGATTTACTAATATGTAGATACTGCACATTAGTGCACATGCATACTTACATATATATTATGCAATGTGCTGCATGTATGCTTACAAATATTTATTTGTATAAAATTCAGATTCACATTTTAATAGCAATTGAGAAATATTTGTAGACTTATCAAAATTGTTAACGTTATTAAAAAAGGTTTCGCAAACTTGCGCTGGCTTCAGAAATGCTTGATATTTTTGACACTGGAGTAAGTTTAGGTTCCTTTTCCTCCATCTCAGAGTTGGGAGTAGTTTTATCCGTTTCTTGGATCTCTTCAATACACTCGATGATAGTAAATTCTGCACTTCTGTTGGCAAATCGTGATCAATGGAGGCAAATTGTTTCAAGTTCTCAAATGTGTCCTTAATGTTAGAAAACAGTTGTGCGAGCGGAATATTAACTTCTTCTCCGAAGTCATCAATATTTTCTGTACTGCACATAAATCCGGCTTTCATAAAGTATTTTTTTGTTGTCACTGGGGATAAATTGCGCCAGGCCACCGAAACCCATATCAAGGCGTTGGTTATGGTAATATTATTTTCGATTTCTTAAAGAGTACAACCATTGTCTAACATGTTAAAAACCTTTTCATAAGGGAGCTTCTGTAGAGCATTTTAAAATTCTGTATAATGTTTTGGTTCAAAGTTTGGAAATGTGAGGTAGTATTGGGTGGAAGGAAAATAAGTTTGACATTATCCAGTGTAATTTTGGGATAAGACGTTGCATTATCCAAAAGCAACACCACTTTTCCATTCTGCTTCTTCATCTTGTTATCAAATCTGTAAAGCCATGTTCTTATGATGTAATCCACGCTTCCTTATTCGAGACCCATTGGAGAGGTAACTTATCGATACGTGCACCCTTCAAATATCGAGAACTTTTATTTTTGCCTATTATGAATGGTTCTTCCTTCTCAGCTTCCATATTTGCACTCGTTTAACCTTTCCGTGGCCGTGCTACAAAAAGTTACGTTTTCGGCCGTGTGGGGTAACTATGATACCCTATTAAAATACCCACTTCATGGTCTTTTGTAAATGAGGCACTATGGTGTTCAAAGATGTACAATAAAACACTTATAATTCAGACAGTTTGTTTATTAAAAAAACATTTTAATTTTTACAATAAATTATTATTTACGCTTCCTCGTTATTTTTACAATCGGGTCATAAATTTTTTACTTATTCTTATATCTTATATCTTCGGTTAGTGTAATGTTGAATCTCTCTAGCCGGATTTTTTGGAACTGTGGCATTGCTGTTCGAAAGAAACAAATCTATTGCAGTTTTTACAGTTTTGTGAAAATTATTGCAATTTTGTTTCCTGTTTAGAACGTTTGGTAGCGCAAGTTCTTGGGCCAAGTTTTGTAAAAAAAATCCTTCGCCTACTTCGGTCATTACATTTCCAATTGGGAAACTTTTTAGTAAAAATAATATAGGCATTGAGTGCAGCTATATCAATAATTTCCATATAAACCCTAAATGGCCGTTTGCTTTTTCATCAGATGATATTTCGTCGCTGTGAAATTGTGTTGATAAAAGAATGACTGCTTTCTTTTTTGTAGGTACATAGGATACTAATATGAGATCATTAGAAAATCCAAAAATAGAGGATTGTTATTCGCGCATAGAATTCGGAGCAAACTCGGCGTGAATCTCTTTTTTGTTAGCCCTTAGAGTTCCGGTAATTGTAAGTTGATGCCTTAGTAGTTTTTCGGCAAGAGGAAAAGGTAAAAAAATTGTCTGTGGTAACTCCATTCCCCGATCCAAAATAAGGCCTGATCATATCTAAAACTACTCTAAGGCCTTGATTTATTTTTTGTTGATTATTTGTCATTCCAGTGTATACTTGACTGTTCAAAATACAAGCTGTATCAGTGTCCGAACAAACCCAAATTTTTATTCCATGTCGACCTGGCTTACTTTTTATATGCACTCTAAATAGGAATTTTCCTCTGAATGTTGCTAATCGCTCATCAACTGTGTTATTTTCACCGGGTGAATAGTTATCAATGCAATTTTTTACAAACTGATCATATGTATTGCGAATTGCTTGTAGTTTATCTTTTGTCTCTGTTATTATACTTTCTCTTGTGGAAGGATCATCAAATCTTAAGTGTCTATATATAATTTTAAATCTACTCCGAGACATTACAGCAGTAAAAAATGGTTGTTTGAAAAGTTTATTTTCGGCCCACATTTCCTCAAAGTGAAGTTTTCTCCCGCGATTTTTACCACTTGCATTGCATTGCAATGAAAGCGTATAATTCAGTACTTATAACATTTTTCCAATTTATTTGGTCAGCAGGATGATTTTCATTAAATTTTTCTGTATGGGCTTCTCCATGTCGATTTGTGTGAATGCATATGTCAGCTAGCATATCTTCATTTATATAACACTTCTTTTATTGAAGCAAGAGCCATGCTAAAACGAATTTATAATTTATCAAAAGGCCTGTTTATTTTCAAAATGTTTACTCACCTATTATTTTGCAAACCTTCGGGAAAATTTACTATATTATGGGCTCTGCGCCTTGCAGCTGCAGGTGGTTACGTTTTCCATTCATATCCCGATTTTGACTTTAGGATTTCCCCAACTGGCTCAAACGTTGCATTTTCTCCTTCATTTTCAAGTACTGTAATTTCATCTAGAACTGTTTCTTGTTCTTCGACATTGTCGGTACTTTCTGATTCGCTATCACTTATCTCGATTTCATCATCACTATCGTCACTTTCTTCTAAAATTCTACGTAATTCCTCATCAGTATAATATTTACCTCGCGCCCTTTCTTACAAATTTACACAAACTTGGTACCACAAAGCAAAGTAAATACTAACAGTAATGAAAAAATATGTTTACGTTTTCGTTTTCGGCCGATCGACGACAAGATAAGACAGAAATTATTGTGCACTTAGGATTCGCTGCAAGCCGTGCGGGGTAACGGAGGTACCCCACGTAATTAATTTCAGTTTTTTGTGTAAAATTGAAGTTAAATTGAGTATTTTTATAAAAAAAGGCTTGGTAATATATTTTTCTAGGATTACCTGAAGGGAAAAAAATTACAAAAAAACAGTTTTGAAGATAATTAAAAGAAACCGCATCTGGGGTACCTACAATACCCCGCTTGGCCACGGAAAGGTTAACGCAGGTGGTCACTTTATACAGACGGTTGCAAACAGAGGTTTTACTGTTGTATATATGTATTAATTTACATGCTTGTGAAATCATTCATTTAATAGAAATAACACTGATATATAGGTTTAATAAATAAATGCAATATTTTACTTACTTAAAAATATCTCCAGCAGAAACATAGGAAACGTTCTAGTGTCTATATTTAACTGCTTGTAATATCTAAGTATTAAATTTTGCTCTAAAATAAAAATAAAAAGTAGGTACTTCATTTCTGAGCAAATTATGAACTTTTCCATTTTCTGGCATCTTGTACCTACACGCTATCCCAAGGTTTAGTAGTATAACATTATTTTGTAATAAATTCTGATTTGAGGGTCGAAGAGAATTTAAACTCAAGTAGCTTTTGGAAACTACTATTCCCTAAGCATTGTTAATTAAATAATGGTAAAATAAATACTTAATACCAACTCTACTCTATCTTAATAATAACTAACCAACTAATTTTTTTTATCATAAGGTACTGCGCTGCATGATTAATCCTTTATAGCGCTCTACGAGCGGTGCGTGTGCGCACAAATTGGCCTTTATAGAGCATCAAAAGTTGTTGGGTGTATAGAGGTTCTTATTTTGATTCTGCGAGGCTACCTTTGCAATGGCCGCAACGTGACTATGTCAAGACATATGACATCAAATTTGACGCCCAATAAATTAATTGATAAACCAAGGGAATCGAGTGTCCCGCCATGACTATATACGGTTCTTCAACATTAACTTTTTTAGAAAAAACTGCCGTCAGTTTTTTTTAGCGGTAAAATTTACCTGGTTACTGTCACCCCGATACACAATTTCTTCCAGGTCTTTGCTGAGATGTGAGAACCCTTGCTGTCTATAGAAATGTGCGTTAGCAGTCGATGTTCGAGCATCCAAAGTAAAAGATAAAACAAGTGTGCTGTCGTTAGCGAAGCTTTATGTAGGATTTTTAGCATTTTCAAAAAGAATTTGTAATATATATTGAAAAAAGGGTCGGCGACAATATGGAACCTTGAGGGACTCCAGCATTGATGTCAAATGTGTTGGAAAGAAATCCGTCCATCGCCACTCGCAGAGAACGGTCTTTAAGAAAGCTTGACAGCCATGTACGAAATTGAGCCGGCTCTCTTTACTCTCTTACCTTAGATAGGAGCCCCCCATGCTATACTCGGTCAAAGGCCTTGGAAATGTCCAGTGCTACCACCCGGGACTCGCCATAATGTTCAATTGCGTTGTTTAAAACGTAAGTAACATAAGCGAGAAGGTCTCCTGTTGGTCTAGACCTACGAAATCCATACTGGCCATATCCATATGTTGAAGCCTTCCAGGTATTTCAATAATTTTTCATTGATAAACTTCTCCATAACTTTTAATATAACCGAAAGCAATGCGACTGGACGATAGTTCTCTGGCAAGGTTTTCTTGCATCTTTTGGATATGTGTTGAACTCGCCCAGCTTTCCAACAAGAAGAAAATATTCCTGTTTTGGTTTAAGTTAAATTAAAAAGTCTACAAAATATCGGTGTCAGTTCGTCAGCACATGTCTTAGTTATGATAACTGAACTTTCGTCAGGACCAGAAGCTTCTTTGCTGTCAGGACCCCTCAAGATTCGCTTAAAATGGCGCTGCCGGAAAACAATCTCGGGCATTCTCGATTCTACAGGAGGAATATAACGGTGAAGTTTTTCCCTGAAAGTAAACTGTTGAATGCGAAGGAAATAGATCCGCCAGTAAGTTTGCGTTTTCCTGTGCCTTGGTTATTGCAACCATTGCCATCAGAATGTGTTACAGGTGAAATGGTTGACTTGGTAAAGTTCTGACTGCCGGCCTTAGCTACCGACCAAAATGATCTTGAGCCGTTAGGACATTCAAGAAGTTTGTTTTTGATTCTCTGATTGTGTGTTTCTTTGCTTTGGTTTATCGTTTCCTTGCAATGGCTTCGAGCGTTAACAAGGATGGTACGATTTTCGGCAGTAGGATATTGACGCAATTGTCGGTAGAAATAAATTTTTGATTTAACAGTTCGTTCGCAATTTTTAGTAAATCAAGGATTGCCGTTAGAAAGGCACTTGTTTAAGAAAGGGATGCAGGCTTTCATGCCAGTAAGGATAATCTACGATACTTCTCTAGCAAAGAGGGATGGATTGTCAGAGGTAAAACAAACGTTCCGCCAAGGAAGGGTTCGGAAATAATCTTTTAGGTCATCCCACTTGGCTGATGTATAATGCCAGATCTTGTATAGTTTAGGAGCCTGTTAGGCATAAATTGGTAGTGTGTTCAGCGCCGAAATAAGGTTGTGGTCAGACGTTCCTAACGGAGGTTTCACGGTGACAGTGTACAAGTCATGGTTAGAAGTTAAGAAAAGATCCAACAAACTAGCCAAATCATCATGCCGTTCCAGAATCTGAGTTGGTTCACCCACAAGTCGGGTGCTGCCAGAGCTGATAGCAAAGGATTCGGCTTCGCGACCTTGCTGGACGGTTCTATTTGATTATTTGAGCCAGTCAAAGTCATCAAGAAATATCACTGCAAACAAAGAGACAAAGGTCAAAATTCTGCCTAAATCGGTGATGAAAGTCGTATCCAGGATATAAATAGCCGACCGTAATAATCGATGATCTGACCTTTGTTTCGGTTAGTGCGAGTGCATGAGGCTTGGTAGATTGTAACGAGTGATTATTAATTATTTTGCTCAAGGGCGGCTGTGACCCAGTATACATAGTGTAGCAGTAGCGCGTAGATTAAATCATAGGGCGAATTTGCAAGAAAGCAGCGTTGTCACGTTGAAAACCTAAAATAATGTTTTTTGACAGTATGTAATATAAAATCCTGAGCTATCTTACTTTAAAAGCCTACTTTATATGGCCGCCTCCTACTTCTAGACACCTTCTGATGTTTCTTCTTTCCCTCAGAGCCACATTAACCAATACGTTTGGAGAATTATTAATTTCGGCAATTTTTTCTGAAATCCTTCGTTTAAGATCATTATTTATATCCTCAATTGGTGTTCGATAAATAGAGTTTTTTATAAAAGGCCACAAGAAGAAATCGCAGGGTGTTAAATCGCAGGAACGAGGTGGCCATATTTGTTGCGTATTTCGGCTTATAACTCTGTTTTCAAAAAATTCACTTAAAAAATTTAAATTTTCTCTGGTTACATGAGGTGTAGCGCCATCTTGTTGGAAGTAACCTTCCCGCACTTCATCATCGTGAAGATCATTAATTAATGTTGTCAGAATTTCGATCCGATATCTCTCAGCTGTAATTGTGCCATTAAATTTTCTCTGGTTACATGAGGTGTAGCGCCATCTTGTTGGAAGTAACCTTCCCGCAATTCATCATCGTGAAGATCATTAATTAATGTTGTCAGAATTTCGATCCGATATCTCTCAGCTGTAATTGTGCCATCAAAGTAAATTGGGCCTACTATTCTTCTAGAACTAATTGCTGCCCACACACCAACTTTTTGAGGATGAAGAGGTCTTTCTACAAAAACATGCGGATTTTGCGTATTCCACATTCGCATATTTTGTGAATTAACATAGCCTGATAAATAAAAATAAGCCTCATCGGTAAAAAATGTTTTTTCAAAAGCACCACTATTTTCTTCTTGAAAAAAGTTTAAAAACCATTCACAAAAATTAAGTCTTTGGGGAACGTCATTGGGAAGGAGTTCATGAATAGCCGTAACACGATAAGGGTATAGATGCAGATCCTTTTTCAAAAGTGTTTGACATGTACTGTAGCATAAATCCGTTTGCTGAATTTGTTGAAATAAACGCCTAATAGAAGTTGAAGGATTATTTTCCATAATTTGTCGCGCTTCTTCAATAACCTCATTTGATCGTTTCGTTGGTCTTCCAGCCCCTTTTTTATGTTGAACCGAACCAGTCTGACGAAATTTATCAATTAGGTATTGTGACCCAGTACGAAAATTATGAAAGGTCACCGCAACATCAGGCAACTCGGTTCGAAATTCATCAAAGCAGTCATGCATAGAGTAATTCCACACACCGCCTATTTTGTTTCCATTTCTAAAAAAACTTTCAACAATAAAAATTTTTTGTGCTTCACTAAACATTTTTACTGTAGAACTTTCAATCCGGCAACAAAGCTTCACCAAAACTTGATACGCTGAAAAATAAAAAATTAAATCATATCCTGCAAATAGCACTTTATAATAGTCAAAAGACGACTCACCGGAGAAATATTATTTAAAGCAATAGTAACCTACCTTCAAATAACTGCAAAAATTACAAAATTTCTCCAATTTTTAAATGTTACAAATACATAATAAGACGTAAATGGCATAAAGCAATCATGTCATCTTATCTACGCAGTACGGCCATGATGCTTTTAAAATGCATGGCCTCCCTTGAGCAAAATAATTAAAAATCACTCGTTATATGTTAATGAACTGCATTGATGTCCGAGTTCAGTCCTCTTATGTTGCAGAAATCAATTTGGAAGCGGCTCATTTCGGGTCCTATAACAACTTCAATTGTCACAGCATTTCCACTTTGAGCGTTGTTTAAAGGACCCGCCTGGCTGTTGGAATTGGTGAACATTGTGATAACTTCGCTTGATGAGGCGCCAGGACCAGCCTCGATCCGCAGATCCGACCGGGGTAACTCCGGAGCATTTTGATCGAGGAACCATCATCATAGCATTTTTCATATATTGCTTGTCCGCAACCGAAATACCCAAATATCAAAAGGTATGTTTCTTTATGATAAAATCAAAAGTTTCTGTATATCCTTAAATTTTCCATTACTTTACAATTTTTTCAGATAGCAGAACATCTTTCACAATATCGATTCTTGTAAACTATTAATAAAAAACTATCCTATCGGCGGAGATTTCAGATTAACACAAACAAAAATTCAGATACCTCGAAAAATCTGAGGACTACAACAATTTTTGAAAACCGCAAAAGCTATTTTGAAGTGAATTATTTTCTATAAACAAAGTACATATTTACTTAGATTTCCCCGCAAGTAAAACAAAATTCTGTTTACTTAGAGCTGGTTTTATATTTTTAGAGCAAACTTCATCGTTATTTTAATATTTACATATTACGTTTGAGAAATTGTACCATAAACATGTTTGTGAGAAGGTGCATAGGGAGTAAGTTTATATAAGAATAAAAATCTTGAAACATCTTTTCCTAAGAGCAACCGTTTATTTCTTGATGTGTTCTATTTTTTCGTCATATTTCTGTTTCATATTAAATTTGTTTTTTAAACAGGAGAAGTATTGATTTATTTAAAATATCAACAACAGAATGCTCAAAAATATTTTATATTATACCTTAGAATTGCTAAGGAAGGGATCAGAAGTCCGACTTCTCCATCTTATGAATGCAGAAGTTCTACAAGCCACTAGTCAATCAATAAACCTACTCAAAAAGCGAAATAACATAAAAAACTTTATTAGGAGCTAACAAAATAGAAAAGTTGTTATTTTTAATATTAAATCAAGTTTAAAGGTACCACCTACCTCGGTTAGCTCAAATTCGCGTCAATTGTAAACCGGGATGGTTCTTTAAGAAGGGTCCTTGCCAGTAAAAACGACAATGTTCCCGTGTGCGGCTCCCAAGGGATATTGCTGTAGGATCCGTCTATCTATCTTACAAACTTATTATAAATGCTAATCCCTTACCGTCATAATAACCTATTGTGTAAGGTTTAAAATTCGGCCACCCGATCTGGGGACTCCAGGTACGGATCTATTTGGAGACTAGGATATCATTATATTTTCTAACTAAATTATTTCTAATATTTTAGTTATTTAAATATGCCGATTTTTAGTTTTTAAATTCAGTTAGATGTTTGTATTGGTTTAGACAAGAAGTTATTTGTTACCAATTAAACGTGATATCTAAGATTGTTTAGTCCGTGGGAAGAAACCAGTACGCCAAGTGAATCTGCGGATCGTGATAAAGCGTGATATCTTATCAGTTGACCCGAAGAAAGTAATCTTCGACATTTACACCACCCTTCTTGAACGTGGTTTTTAAAAATTTGGTGCAGTGAAGGAAGCGGCAGCTTTGACACGCAGGCGCAGGCCAGTAAGCACAGTGTGGTTTGTTGTAATTTAACCTATAGTGGAGAGAAAAAACAGGAAAGACTCTTCTACTTTTAAAAAACTGAACGCGACGGATGTCGATATAATTCGTAAAAAAATATATGCCATGTACAGAGAACAGATGATCTCCAGTTTAAAAACCCTATTGCAAAGATTAAAAAAAGATGATGCAGGAATAGAGTGTTGTCGTGAGACTCTAAGGAAATGTATTTTAATGAACAGTTTAAAAATGAAAAAAATTATCAAACGACGAAAAGTAATTATGGAATTGGCCCGGTTAAAAAGATTGAGGATGGAATACCTAGTTGCAGTCCATGGATATAGGCAGGATGGAAGGGATATTATTTATTTAAACGAGACGAGGTATGACACACACAAAGTTCCGGATAAAGGTTGGGTAGGTATATCGGGCCAATGCAGAACTAAAGTTCCATCAAATAAAGGTAAGTGTATAACAGTTATTTATGCTGTGACATAAAACGGATTTATACCAAACGCTTTGACCTTATCAGCCAAAAATATAATGGACTCCCTTGTTGATTATCACGATGATGCTACGGCAGAACTATCTGAAGACTGGTTTAAAAACAAATTATTACCAAATATACCACCAAATGGTGTAATAGTGATGAATAATGCGAGCTACCACAGTCGCAGGTTAAATAAAGTTCCGTGTTCCGATGACACAAAAGTTACCATCTAGGGCTATGTGATGGAAGATAATATGTACTTTGAGAAAAATTACACCAAAAAAAGCAATTGCTCGAAATTTTAAAATCATTTTCAATAAGAAAGCAATATTATTGTGACACTTTGGCGGCAGAAAATGTCATGCCGTGTTAAAACTTCTTCCTCATTATTGCATGTTCAACCCAATTGAACATATATGGCATCAGCTGAAAGAATCTGTAAGAAGAAACAATGTTTCGCCAACCCTAAATTCTTCTGTGACATCTTCAGTACAGTCAAAAATGCAAAATATTCCAAACAAAAGTAGAAAAACCATAAGTAAATATAGATCTGTTGCCCAGAGAAAGAATTATTGTGACCTTGGATGACGACAGTGACAGTGAAACTGACTTGTGTTAAAATGTAATAATTATTTTTCTGACACGATACTTTTTTGTAGGTATATGTGTATTTTGCTTTAATTAATAACCGTCCAACAT
The DNA here is from genome assembly GCA_963920685.1 of Polydrusus tereticollis. Lineage (NCBI taxonomy): Eukaryota > Metazoa > Arthropoda > Insecta > Coleoptera > Curculionidae > Polydrusus > Polydrusus tereticollis. The sequence goes on along the minus strand of OY987331.1, from coordinate 109,181,693 downwards.
GTTTAAATTGTAATTATATTGTATCTTATATATTGTTATATTATTATTTTATTATTATTACTTATTATTAAATTACGTTTAAAATATTTTTTTGCGTGTTCTTTCTAACATAAGAAATCAGTACGACACTTTTGTTGCATACAGGTAGATAAAAAAATATTCTTTCCACGCTTTTATATATTCATATCTTAAAGCAGCGCAACCTTTTATTCTATCAGCAACGAGTGCGTCCCTGCTTTCATTCGATCACTCGCTAGGTCTTATCGGCATAAGGGATTAGCATTTATAATGAGTTTGTAAGATAGATAGACGGACCATACAAGCCAAGATATATGATTTAGTTTTATGCGCCACCCCAAGCTTTTTTAGCTCTAACATGACACAATAACACCAAATTTTTGTGAGTAAAATGATGGGGTTCATACCCAATGCCAAAACAAAACACAAAAAATTATTTAAATAAAGTTATTTAATTAGAGAAGGGTAGATGTAGACGTATCACGGTGATTATGAATGGCAAAATAACAATACTTTATTTCACCCATTTTACCAAACCAGATAAAATTAGTAACATATTGAGTGTTGGGAAAACGTTCAGTTATCTAGTTGAATAATTTAATAACAAAAATATGCATCAATTCAATTCAAAAAAGGTGCGGCAACGTCGCTGTCTACAATCTTTTAATTTATGTTCGGTGCATCGAAAATACAAATTCATATCGAGACAAGCAAAAACAAAAGTCATTTAACTTCGATTAAATTCTAAAACGTAGTTCCAACCGCCAAGAATAATTTCCTAGAATATTCGACGAAATAAAGCAAGCAAAAAAGCGAAAAACCAAGATGGCATCAAGCTTCGCGGAAGGCGGCATCTCATAGGTATCAACAGGCATGACAGGATGCTACTGTGTGTACAAGAAAGAGGGATGATACATCACAAATAAAACTCATCATGTTTTGACACTTCAGATTCGTACCATGTTTTGTAAGAAGCACACGGTCTCACTCGCGGCTTTCACGCGAGGGTCGTTGATATTTCACGGCATCCAAGCCATGAAATAGGTCCGGTAATTCGCGGAGTCATCCCGAAGATATAATAATGTAATTATTATATTCCGAGTCCCGTGTTTCTTTTGTAAAAAGCAGTTGGAAATTCGTGGAATTTATGCGATAAGTTCTCGGAGGTTTGTGACGTAGTATTATATATTATTGTTCGTTATTAGTGATGTAAAATGTGTAGTTGATTTAATGAAGTAAGTAGTTACCATACTAGGATGTAACAGTAAAACCGTATTTGCTGCTACGCAGACCTAATGTGATGGTAAGTAACCGATATAATAGAAGCAAATGAATATATTTTGTGTGAGAAAAAGTCTTTTATTTCAACTGACATATTTTAAACTACGCAACCTATGGAAATACAGTAAACAATTTTATGTTTGGCCAAAGCAAATAAAGGCAGCGACCAACAATGTGTTTGCTACGATATATACTCATTATAGCGTAAAAGTTGCAACCCTTATACAGTTCGCTTTACATATTGACTATCTAAAATAAATTACAACAAATCACTTAGAATTTTGAAATACTTAATGCTTGAAAATAGCTTAAGGCTCTGTTTAAAACAAAAAAAAAATTACATAGTTTTAGGTAGTTGAGAAATCACATTTTGCTGCAAGTATTCATAATCAACAAAATTAAAGATTAACTGATATTTGCAGATAATTAATAAGGAAGAGCTACTTACTGGTAGAGCTCCTCCTGAGGTGGCTGGTCCTCTTAAGTGATAGCCCCTTGTTGTTGCTTAGTTGTGTTGCCATCACAAATGCCTCTAAGTTAGGACCAAACCCCGAAGGTCCAGATAGGACCCCGTGCTAAAGCTGAACTTGCCAAGTGACGTCGAGGCGATCGGCTTTGCAGATGATATGGCAGTGGTGGGTACAGCCTGCGACCGAGAAGAGCTGACCCACAAAGCTAATGAGACCCTATGGCTAATCAACAACTGGATGGTTGAAAATCACCTTCAGCTGGTTTCTGAGAAATTCGAGGCACTAGTACTAAGCGGAAGACGCGATAAGAGAGGAATTAAATTTGTTTTGGGTAAAACTGAGATAAATCACTCAAAAAGTGTCAACTCCCTGGGAATTACGCTGGGTGAAATAACGCCACCATATCGAGAAAGTAACAAGGAAGGCTGGCATAAAAATAGCAACCTTGCAACGCATCATGCTGAATATCAGGGGTCCGACGAGCGAAAAGAGAAGGTTGTTATATGACGCTACACAATCGATCATCCTGTATGGTGCGGAAATCTGCAACGAAATTATCAAAGTGCAGAAATATTGCAAACCACTAGAGAGCACACAGAGTAAGGCACTACTTCGAGTGGCGTCGGGATATCGAACTCTCTCTTCTGCGGCCTTGCAGGTGCTGACGGCCCTTCCCTTCACTAATCATAAAGGAACGTAGATTTTTAGATAACACCGACAAAACGACTTTGGAGCGCAAAAAAGCAAGTGACAGAACCATAGAAGAATAGCAACGCAGATGGATCAAAACACAACGAAAGGGCAGTGGACTAAAAAACCGATCCCAGGCATAAAGACTTGGGTTAAGTGCAAGCATAGAATTCTTGACTTCTTCTTGACCCAATCCATCATGGGCCACGGTAGTTTTAGAACATATAGAGCGAGACTGGGCAATACTATAGTGAAGTGTAAATACTGCAACGCAGAGGACACGCGGCGCCGGAGCACATGATCTTCAGGTATGAAAGATGGAACAACGGCTAGCAAAGATGCGGAGTAAATCTCACGGTAAATAACCTAATAACCAAAACGACGAAGTCAAGCATAGCCTGGAAAGCGGGCCACTCGATGCTACGCAGTATCATGACAGACAAGGCGAAAGAAGAAATGGAAGCAGAGATAGTATTGTAGGAAGAAGAATAGTCTGAGTCCAGCTCTGACATATGCCCGCGAGGGTGGTCCCAAGGCTGTGCGTCAAAGTAAAGAGGGGGCAAGTTTTTAGTTGGTAGGCGGATCCCCCGAGGGACCGAACGCAGCACTGGCTAGCCTTTACAACAACAGGCTAGTGCGTCATCTTTAGAAGATAGATCTTTTACCCCCTTAAACAAATAAAACAAAAAAAGGTTAGGTTAAGGTAGGTTAGGTTAGGTTAGATTAGCAGACTTCTGGTGCTCTCCAAACATCAGTTCCTTGAGTGCTATCGCGACAACGCAGCGGGATCTTGACAGTTCATTTAAACCAGCCGCTACTGTTAATAAACTTAGTGAGTCAACCCAGGTTTAGGTTGCTTACAACCTTCAGATTATTAAAGAGCGGTTTACCTAAGGTATTAAACTTTCTTCTTGTGAGGCCAATTTGAATATATTCTTCTTCTTCGTCTCTGCAACTTCTGCAGAAGTCACTAGCTAGTATTTGCATACTTATTACGAAAGAGAAAATGTTTACCGAAAGACAATCATATGCGGTAACTACGGCAGTGATATTTCTTAGGTTTCCCGACTGTGTTGTAATAACGATGCGGTTTTCTTGTTGTCAAGTAGGGAGCACAATTGCTTGGAGATGCTACAGGTTGATAGCTCTGTACATCTGCTTTGTGCAAGTTGTTTGACCATACGATCTATCTCCTCTTTGACATATCCTGGTGGTCTAGCAACTATATTCTTTACTACATCAGCAGACTTGCCTGTCTCTTCTCTGGCGAGTGTATCGCCAAACTCGTTGTCATCTGTATTGTGATAACCAGGAACTCAACAGAGTGATTTTTTGCTAAACACCAATAGTGCACCTAGTTTTGAAATACCATGTAACAACGTGAGAAATAGGTTTGAAAATTTATTTCAGTACTGTTAAAGAATCGATAGTACTTACTAAAAAATAAAGTAGACAGGAGAAAAAAAGGTATTTAATTTTCTTTACGTCTTTAGTTCTTAAAATGTTGCTATTCCAAAATAAATTATTAGACGGTTCTCGGGTTTGAGGTAAATTATTTTATACAGGGTGTCCCGAAATTAGGTGGTCAAAGGAAAACAGTGGAATCTGCATCGAGAAATAATACTTATTTGTTTAATAAACAAGTATCGGAAATTGCCCCCTAAGGGAGCTACGGCCCCCTAATAGGGAATCAATGAAGATGGTTTTTTTTCAGATTATTCCCAAACAGTTGAACATAGAAACATGAACTTTTGGTATTTTAGTAACTTTTATATGCCGAATCTAGATCTAAAATCAAAACTGTCCAAATTTAATCATGTACGTAGCATTTGGGGGAGTTGAGGAACAAAAAGTTGAGGAACAAAAGTGGGCGGGGACTTTTTAGTAATTCACAATGGGGATTTCGAAAGGATAGGAGCACAGTGCAAGCAATAGAGAGACTTGTTTCAGGTATTTTAGACAGCTTTAATGATCTTAAATACAACACGGTAGTCGCTTGCGATCTTAGCAAAGCGTTTGATTGTGTCGACCATAGGATTCTCCTGGGTAAGCTTGCTAAGTACGGTGGATCCGAGGGCGCTGTTGAGCTCATTCGATCATACCTGAGTAATAGATCACAGTCTGTAAGAGCTGCTGACGTGGAGTCGGAGAGGGAAGCAATCACTATTGGCGTGCCCCAGAGCTCAGTCCTTGGGCCACTTTTGTTTCTCATTTATATCAATGAATTACCTTCAATAAGCCAAAATTCCAAATTTGTTCTCTTCGCCGATGACACTTCATTTTCATCCAGCGCTGAATCGCTCGGGGAGTCCCTGGGGCGCTCGGAGGTGGTGCAGGGCAGAGTGGCTGAGTGGTTTGAATCAAATCGACTCCTTCTAAATACTGACAAAACTAACAAAATAGTCTTTACACTGCGTAATATTGAGTTACAAGAGACCGATGTCGATACTTTAGGTTTCCTTGGAGTACACCTGGACCAGGGGCTGCAGTGGCACCGCCATACTGAGATCCTGGCTCGTAGGCTTTGTACGGGTGTCTATCAGTTACGTCACTTAAGTCATAAAGTGTCGAGGACTATACTGAGAACTGCGTATTTTGCGAACTTTCACTCGCATCTTTCTTACGGTGTCCTGGTCTGGGGCCATGCCACTGAAGCTTTGCGAGTGTTTGGACTGCAGAGGAGGGCCATTAAAATAGTGGCGGGCCTAGGAGGCCTTCAGAAACCTAAGGATTCTCACGCCGCCGTCTCTCTTCATTTTTGAATGCCTCAATGTTATTAAGAAAAATATTGAACAATCTACTGCTCATGCTAACATACATCAGCATGACACCAGGAACAAAAATAATCTAGTCCTACCTTATTGGACGCTGAGAAGGTATCAAAGTGGACCAGGGTACTGGGGGTTTAAATTTTATAATGTTCTGCCTGACAGTGTAAGGTCACTGGATGGAATAAAGTTTAGAAGCAAAATTAAGACATTTTAATCGATAGGACATTTTATAATATTGCTGATTTTTTACAGTGCATATTTTAAAACAAATTATATATATTATATTTTATTATGTTGTGTATGAGTATGTATATATAATGTCAAATTTTAACAAATTTTAGAACTTTTTAAAAATGAATTAATCTTTTTACAAGTGTATTTTTACTTTCTTTATGAATGTGTAATTGTATAATATACTTAATTCTACTATGTGACTTGTGTGAACCTGTATGGTATTATACACCAATAAATGATTTGATTTGATTTGATTTGAAAAACAAAATTAATTTTTTCTCAGTTAATGTTTTTTATTTTTTTTCTATAATTATGAAAGTTTAGGGCTTTCTGGCAAAAAAAGGTACTCTTGATATACTTTGCTCAGATGCACCATTTTTGAAAAAAAAGTCCTTAACGATAACCCTGATTACCAAGGACCGATCACATTTTCATTAAAACTTGGTAGTAGGCCTTGAAACAAAATTGACATGTTTGTTATTTGCCAGTTTGACATTTATTATGATAGTTTATTCGAAATTTTCTGGTATAATTGTGGTTAATTTTTTGAATATGGAGCATTTCTCGAATAACGAATTAGCTGATATTCATTTTATTTCCGGATATTGCAATGGTAATGCACGTGCCGCTGTACGTGAGTACCAAAGACGGTTTCCGAGAAGAAGACTACCACATTGAATAGTGTTTAGCCATGTCCATAGAAATTTAGTAAAAAATGGATCATTTAGGCGTTCCCAGGGACAAGGCCGGCCTCTGGGAAATTATGATTTCGAGGGAGCGCTAAATAGAGTTGAGGTTCGAAGGACTAACTACCAACATAGGTTTTCTTTCAATGTATGGGCAGGGATCATACGAGATGTATTAATAGATCCTATTATTTTGCCAGATAGATTAAATGCCCATCATTATTTAAGTTTTCTCCAAAATGAGCTGGCAGAATTGCTAGAGGATATTCCTATACGTACTCGGTTAGAGACGTCCTTCCAGCACGATGGGGCGCCAGCCCACTTTGGCCAGCATGTAAAAAACTGGCGAAATGAAAATTTTCCCATTAGGTGGATAGGTAAAGGTAGTTCAGTAAACTGGCCAGCTCGATCGCCTAATCTGAATCCTTTAGATTATTATCTGTGGGGCAATATGTAAAATATCGTTTATGCCACAGAAGTAGATAACCCAGAAGAGCTTTTAAGACGAATTCATGCAGCTGGAAATCGACTTAAAAAAAACCGGTTCGAAATTATTCGTACTACTCAAAATATTAGGAAACTGTCCAGACTGTGTATTCAACAAAATGGATTGATCCGTGTTTGCTTAAAATTGTTATCGTTAAGGACTTTTTTTCAGAAATGGTGCATCTGAGCGAAGTACATTAGGAGTATCTTTTTTTGCCAGAAAGCCCTAAACTTTCATTATGCCAAAAAAAAAATGTAAAACATTAACCATTAACTTAGAGAAAAGTTAATTTTGCTTTTGTTCCTCAACCCCCCCGCCCCCCACCTAGGGGGCAATTTTCCCGCTACTTGTTTATTACATGAATTAGTATTATTTTCCGATGCAGATTCCACTGTTTTCCTTTTGCCACCTAATTTCGGGACACCCTGTATAATATAGATATATATTATATTGTCTTTGAATTTGTTTAATATATGCCTCATATTTAATTTAAGATTTTAAAGTTCAGCATCAAGCATCACCTCTCAGGATAGTTTAAAAAGCAGAAAAGAATTCCTTTATCGACCAATAAGATACACCTAATGTTTGGTGGCTCTAGGTTATAGATATTTTCTCATAATAAGACTTCTTGGACACCCTGTATAATACACCCCATTGCCGGACTGTAAATATTTTCATTTTACTTAAATACGGTTTAAAATCAAGCCAAATAGAAAAGTAACAGAAAATTTATGAATTCAGAAATGTCACAATACAAACGTATAAATGGCTGTAATAACCCGTTTAGTAACATTCGGATATACGCCGTATATAAATTCAGATATATCCGTCTCTTCTGAAAGCGTATATTTTTTGTAGAAACAAATAAATCAAATTTGGAAAAAGTGTCAGGCCTTAGGCTTCATCGCCATATTTCGATCAAAAGCAGACAGATCAAAATGATCGATGGGATAAACGCACATCCATCTTTAAAGCCCATTTATACAATATTGTCAGAAACAAACGGAGTACAGATTTAGATACTTTATTATACTATTTTGTGGTTGTATTATCAAAGAGAAAATAACGATGCTATAGTTCTTCAAATTTGTATAGGTACCTTTAGATTATGTTCGAGTTTGTATTTTTTGTATGATATGGCATAGCACTGCAGGATTACTCCTTCATGAGGCTCTGAGAGCGGTGCGTGTGCGCAGGAAACGATTCACGTTCGTCTTGAATCTTTGGAGATTATACTCGTTGGGGAACACAGCCTCAGAAAGTTCGTTCCAGACTGATGACGTTCTCCAGATGAAAGAATTTTTAAATAGTGTCGTTCGAGGGACACTAAGCTAAACCACGTACGGGTGGGCTGCAGTGTCTCGTCGTGTATTTTTGTCATGCACCGCTCTGGGTTTAATCAAGCGGGCAACCTCTCAATTGAGCACTTGCCATGAAAATATTTGTAAAATAGACTCAAGTCGCCAAGCTGCTTTCGATGTTCAAGGCTTTCTAGGTTGTTTGTCAGATCATGGTCACCGATCAAGCGAATGGCTCTTCTTTGAATGGAATCTAGCAATCTCAGGTTATGTTTAGGAATAGAGCCCCAAATATGCGAGAAGTATAAAGCAATAAAGTTGTTGGGGTGTATAAAGGTTGTCAGTTAGGAAAACTATTCAAAGTTTCTGCGAGGCTGCCTTAGCAATCGCCGCAACGTGACTATTCCAAGACATATGACTATCCAAATTGACGCCCAATAAATGAATTAATGAAGCCAAGGAAGTCGAGTGTCCCGCCATGGCTATATATGGTACTTCAACTTTTTTAGAAAAAACTGCCGCCTGGGACTTCTTTAGCGGTAAATTCTACCTGGTTATTGTCACCCCCAGACAGAATTTCTTCCAGGTCTTTGTTAAGAGGTGGGACCCCTTCCCTTGCTGCTTATAGAGATGCGCATTTGCAGCCGATTTCCGAGCATCCAAAGTAAAAGATGGAGCAAGTGTGCTGTCATGAGCAAAGCTATATAACGAGTGATTTTTAATTATTTTGCTCAAGGGAGGCCATGCATTTTAAAAGCATCATGGCCGTACTGCGTAGATAAGATGACATGATTGTTTTATGACATTTACGTCTTATTTGAATTTGTGTATTTGTAAAGTTTAAATATTGGAGAAATTTTGTAATTTTTGCAGTTATTTGAAGGTAGGTTAATATTGCTTTAACTAATATTTCTCCGGGGAGTCGCCTTTTGACTATTATAAAGTGCTATTTGCAGGATATGATTTAATTTTTTATTTTGCCCTCGATTTTACCTTCCATTATCAATCTTAAGAGGTCATATTTACTTCCACGCATTACATGACCCAGATAGGCCGTCTTTCGTTTTTTGATCACGTGTAGCAATTCTCTCTCGCACTGCGCTCGCCCCAACACCTCCTCGTTTGTGACATGAGCCGTCCAAGGTATCTTGAGAAGCCTGCAAATTGCCCACATCTCAAAGGCCTCTATCTTGTTAATAGTGTTGACCTTTAAAGTCCATGCCTCGCAACCATACAACAAGACTGAGTGTACATAGCACTTCACAAATCGACATCTAAGACTCATATTTAGGGTGGGATTACACAGGAGTGACCGCATCAGGTTGAACGTGGCTCTTGCTTGCTCGATCCTGGATCTAATTTCTACATCTGGGTCCAGGTTGTTGTTGATCCAAGTGCCCAGATATTTGAATTTGTCTACCACTTCTATTCGTTTCCCATAAATACTAATATCTATTGGCGGTTCTGGGTTTCTTGATATTATAAGTATTTTTGTTTTGGTGGCATTAATTTTAAGGCCATAGCGATCTCCGACTGCAGTGAGTTGACTTAGCAAGCGTTGTAGGGCTTCTGGACTATCCGCCATTATCGCAGTGTCGTCGGCATATCTAAGGTTATTAAGCACTCTACCGTTTATCTTAATCCCATCAGTTGTGTCTTTTATTGCCTCTTCAAAAATATGTTCGGAGTATAGGTTAAATAACATTGGAGATAAAATACAACCCTGTCGGACACCTTTCTGTATAGCTGCTGGTTCAGTTGTTATGTTGTTATACTTTACTACTGCTGTTTGATCCCAATACAAGTTTTTGATAATTAAAACATCGTTTTTATCTAGGCCCCTTGATTCTAATATTTTTAAAAGTTCGACATGATCCACTCGATCGAACGCCTTCTCATAATCTATAAAACATGTATATACCTTCTTTTGCTGGTCCCTACATTTCTGAAACAAAACGTTCAAGCCAAACAGCGCCTCCCGAGTTCCCATTCCCGCACGAAATCCAAACTGTGACTGGCTGATATCCCTCTCGCACTTTCTAAATATTCTTGCATGTATGATTTTGAGGAACAGTTTGAGAAGATGGCTCATTAAGCTTATAAGTCTATTTGCAGGATATGATTTAATTTTTTATTTTTCAGCGTATCAAGTTTTGGTGAAGCTTTGTTGCCGGATTGAAAGTTCTACAGTAAAAATGTTTAGTGAAGCACAAAAAATTTTTATTGTTGAAAGTTTTTTAGAAATGGAAACAAAATAGGCGGTGTGTGGAATTACTCTATGCATGACTGCTTTGATGAATTTCGAACCGAGTTTCCTGATGTTGCGGTGACCTTTCATAATTTTCGTACTGGGTCACAATACCTAATTGATAAATTTCGTCAGACTGGTTCTGTTCAACATAAAAAAGTGGCTGGAAGACTAACGAAACGATCGAATGAGGTTATTGAAGAAGCGCGACAAATTATGGAAAATAATCCTTTAACTTCTATTAGGCATTTATCTCAACAAATTCAGCAAACGGATTTATGCTACAGTACATGTCAAACACTTTTGAAAAAGGATCTGCATCTATACTTTATCGTGTTACGGCTATTGGCTATTCATGAACTCCTTCCCAATGACGTTCCCCAGACTTAATTTTTGTGAATGGTTTTTAAACAATTTTCAAGAAGAAAATAGTGGTGCTTTTGAAAAAACATTTTTTACCGATGAGGCTTATTTTTATTTATCAGGCTATGTTAATTCACAAAATATGCAAATGTGGAATACGCAAAATCCGCATGTTTTTGTAGAAAGACCTCTTCATCCTCAAAAAGTTGGTGTGTGGGCAGCAATTAGTTCTAGAAGAATAGTAGGCCCAATTTACTTTGATGGCACAATTACAGCTGAGAGATATCGGATCAAAATTCTGACAACATTTATTAATGAGCTTCACGATGATGAATTGCGGGAAGGTTACTTCCAACAAGATGGCGCTACACCTCATGTAACCAGAGAAAATTTAAATTTTTTAAGTGAATTTTTTGAAAACAGAGTTATAAGCCGAAATACGCAACAAATATGGCCACCTCGTTCCTGCGATTTAACACCCTGCGATTTCTTCTTTTGGCCTTTTATAAAAAACTCCATTTATCGAACACCAATTGAGGATATAAATGATCTTAAACGAAGGATTTCAGAAAAAATTGCCGAAATTAATAATTCTCCAAACGTGTTGGTTAATGTGTCTCTGAGGGTAAGAAGAAACATCAGAAGGTGTCTAGAAGTAGGAGGCGGCTATATAAAGTAGGCTTTCAAAGTAAGATAGCTCAGGATTTTATATTAGATACCGTCAAAAAACATTATTTTAGGTTTTCAACGTGACAACGCTGCTTTCTTGCAAATTCGCCCTATAATTTAATCTACGCGCTACTGCTACACTATGCATACTGGGTCACAGCCGCCCTTGAGCAAAATAATTAATAATCACTCGTTACATTATACAGACTGTCCACGGATAGGGTTTAAAATTGCACAAATGGATGAAAAATTTCATTTTTCGGGAAAGAGTCATTCTTGATCAAATATTTAGCTTGTAAAAAAAATGCAATTCACGAAGAGAAAATTTCGATTTTTTATACAGGGTTCGAAAAAACTTCAAAAACATGATTTTTCTACAAGAGTAAACTACTTTATTTTTCATTTTTGACCAAAATGTCAATTAAAAATCTTATTTAGAATAAGGTTTGTAATTTAAATACGAGATTTACAATAAATCTTCTATTTTTTCAGTTTTTTTTAATTTTTATAATGGGTGGTGTGTATTTTATTTTAAAATTTTAAATGCATTCCTACTATCTTTTGTAAAAACAAGGAATTTTTTTACATTTTTATTACTTTGCTTTACGTATGGGGCAAATTTGAAGTTGTCAAATAGAATTTGATGTGTTTTAAAAAGGTTGACCTTAAAAGAAAGGGTTTATTTAGTTCAATGTTACGGTGCGGGCGAATGTTCTTACAATTTTGTGATAGAGAAATTTAATCAAAGATATCCTTACGTTTACGTCTCAAAAATAGCTTCATAAATTATTAAGAAAATTTCAGCGAACTGGTTCAGTTTCCAATTAAAAATAAAAAAAAACTATGATAAGAATGACGCAGCTTCCCTAATCGTATTGCAGTCTGTTGCTGACAATCCTACCCTTTCATTAAGAAACCGAGCTCAAGAACTTGATGTAGTAAAAAAATCTCACATTCGGAATATTTTAAAGGCAAACAAAATATTCCCATTAAGCCAACTTTTTGAACTTTTAATCAAACGTTGGAATTTTGTTCGTTTCTTTTGTCGCGGTTTTGTTTCGCGCACACGTGTTTTTTTGATTCCTGTGGGTGTGTGAGCTGAAAAATGAGGTGAGTAAGATAAAAAGTGTAATAATTATTCAAGCAAGCATATGGCTACCGATAAAAGTAATGCAACTCACAAAGTCATGCATATTTTAGATCAAAATTCAGAAGCCGAAACCGAAAAAACATAAAATATATGTACATATATTTCTATATTATAATATTCTTGTATCGTGTATTGAATTTGACAGAAAAATACTGCACAAATAAATAATACTCTGCATGTCAAATGTATAAACAGTGTTTTTTTTTCTATTTCCTCTTTTCTTACCTCAGTTGATTTTAGTTTCTGACCTAAACTAAGTTGTTTTTTTATACCCGCAATTTTAAAACATGTCAGAAATGTTACATTTTTCTCAACTTAGGTTAGGTGAGCAATCTAATATGAACATAATCCTGTTGCCTTATCAGGGCGAAGGGAAGTCAGATCTCGACTCAGTTGTGACAAATCGTCATTGCATCAAGTTAGTTTTTTCAAGGTTAGGTCAGAATTTGTAGAAGAAATAAAATTCAGATAAAAAGTTCTAGTTTTTGGCACATATATCACAAGAAGGGGTCGTCGTCAAAACATTTGGTAGTACTTGTGCAGAATAAAATAGTATCTGTGAAACAATTTTCCCTTGTGTGAGATTGTTTTATGTGCCAAAACTAAGTTCTAAAAGAGTGAAATTCTGCCTCTTTAAAGAAGTGCTTATTTTCCGAAATACAATACAAGCGGGTATTTCTTGCTTTAGAATGGCTATTTTGGAATGCATTTTAAGCGTATATTATTTTCCACTGGTCGGACGGACGCCGGGGTGCTTGGCAAGCTAAATATGTAAGCGCCTCTCCGATGATACTGTGCTGATAAGGAGTGCTTTCTAAGCGCTTTAAGATGCCATTTTGTTTATCTGGGGCAATTTATGGAGACAGGGATTTTATAATGTAAATCGACGCCAAGGGGGGGCATGGAACCCATGCCCCCCCCCCCGTATGATCGCCCCTGTGCGAAACTTACCCAAGAATCGAACCGCTGTTGATAGATTGCAAATAACCTACTCTTTCAGGACTTATGGAAACCCTGTATACTTTATTATTGCGGAGACATATTCGCCGACACAGTCACAAGAAGACATCATAAAGAAAATTCTTTTTTCAGTAATACCTATCTGGCCCAGAATGCGTTAACCTTCAAACCAAGTGCCTACGGTTTAAAATCCGAGCTACGATTTCCCAAAATGTATTGTTCAAGAAATAGCAGGCACTTTGTCCTAAAACAATCCCCCAGATCCCATCAACGCGATAATGTGTTTTTTGCCGCCGAAATCTACTTAAACTTTTTTTTTAAGAATAATTTCATCTTACATTGTTTTAGGTATTTGTGTTCCTTGTTTAGCTTTGAACCTAATTTGCAAACTAAACGCTGTGGCCATTATTTATCTTTTTTATTACTGCCGTTAAAGCACCCTAACTCAACCGCATTTTCTGAACGTCGCGTTGGGATTAACCTCGAGTCAAGCAATGAAAACTTAAATAAATATTTATACAAACGTATATGAGGTTTGTTTTAAAGCCGGGTATGTAGGTCAGGTTAAAATAAGCTATTTTAATAAAGTGGAGCATGGATTAAACAAAGAATATTTTAGAATAAAGCAAGACTCTATTTAGTGAGAAACATAATCAATACTGAGCAATTTTTTGGACATTTATTATCATTATTTATTTTTACCCCAACGTTTCAACTAGTAAAAATCTTCAGTCATCTTCTGGTGATTGCTGAACAAGTTTTTAAGCTGCAAGAGTATCTTCAGTGTGTGGTTTCGCTGTTCTTTGATCCTTGTTTCAAGGGGTCGTTGGGTTTCATCAACACCGGATTGCTCGCTCTCGCAAAGCAGGTAGGTATATTATTAATTAATTTCTGTCAAATCATTCCAGTTTTGGCGATAACTGCTAAGAGACATCGGCTCATCGATAGTTCATCCATTTGTCTGTATAGTGTACATGGTCGCATAGATAGATGGAAGAAAATATTTAAGACAAAAGTTTTAGGGTTTTTTTAAGCGTAATAGAATAAAAAAGCTTTGGGTATACAGGATGAGTCAGAAAGCTCTGTAAAAACAAAATTACTTTTTTTACTCGATGTTTAATAAACTATCAAAACTCTAAAAGAAATCGTATTAAAACTTATCAATTTTCGAGGAATCGACTTGTGAATGTTGATTTCTAATAGATTGCTAGAAGAATCTTTTAAGTTCATTTACTCACTAAATAATTATGACAAAAGAAGAAAAGAAGCAACATGTTGTAATACACAACTGCTTTCTTTAAAATCCTATTTGATAAGTGGGGTGAGCTAAAGAACCATTTTCAAACCTTTCCTTGGCGGAACGTTTGTTTTACCTCTAATGATCCATCCATCTGTACTAGAGAAGTATCCGACGTTACCCTTACTGGCATTGAAGCCTTCACCCCTTTCTCAAAAAAGTGCCCTTCTAACAGCAAGCCTTGGTTTACCAAAAATTGCGAACGAGCGGTTAAATCCAAAAATTATTTCAAACCCCTACCGCCGAAAAAAAAAATCATACCATCTTTGTTAACGCTCGAAACCAATGCTAGCAAGCGATAAATCAAATCAAAGAAGCGCATAACCAGAGGATCAGAGACAAACTTCTTGAATCTCCTAGTCTACCATTCCACCTCTAACACGTTCTGATGGCGTCATTGCGTCCAAAGCACTGGGAAAAGCAAACTTACCAGCGGAACTATTCTCTTCACATTCGACGGTAAATTTTCAGGGAAAAACTCCACCGAACATTCCCCCTGAAGGATCAAGAATGCCCTAGATTGTTTTCCGGCACCGCCATGTTAAACGAATCTTGAGGAGTCTTGACACCAAAAACGCTTCTGGTGCTGACGATAGTCCAATCACCGTAATTAAGATATGCGCTGACGAATTGACACCGGTATTTTGTAGGCTTTTTACCTTCTCTTACAAAGAAGAAATATTTTCTTCTTGCTGGAAAACTGCGTCCCAGGTAGCAAAGACACGTCTTTTATCCGTAGAAAAGACGTTATCATTCTCGTCGAAGACACTAAAAAAGTTCCGTGAAATCGACGTGATAATGACGGCAATATGTCACAGCGATTTGACGTCATATTGGTCACGTCAAAAAGCCGTATACCAAACACGTCAAAAGGACGTGTATTGAACACGTCAAAAGGACGTATATGGAACACCTCAAAAGGGCGTACTACAGTTCATTATTTTTGAGTTGAAGTTCCGACGTTTCGCTTTCAATTACACGAGGCCCCTTCAGGGTTCGCTAAATTTACGAATTAAGATCCCTAATGAGAGACCTCGTGCAATCCAAGTCGAAACGTCGTATTTCAAAAAGCCATTCTATATTTCAGACGAGGTTTTTTGGATTAATTATACACAACAATAATTACATAAAAATGTCAGTTTTATTCATTATTTGTATGATACAGAGGAACTGAAACAAATTTTGTTTTATAATGCATTAAAAAACATTTTCCTCGAATATCAGTAAGTACCCCAAGTTTTAAGTTCTTCAGATAAACCTGAGACTAAATAAATACTTAACATTTTGGACTCCAAAGGACTTTTATAAAAATAACACATATTCTTAAAGTATTTGCCAATAATAGTTATGGTCTCATTGTTAATACTTCTAACGACAATATTTTCAATCTGAACAACATAATCACTTGTGAAGCAATAAGAATCTGAAGAAGCGTATGAATTAATACAAAAAATATAATTGGGATATGATACCCTTTTAAATTGTTTATGAACATTTCTCAAAACAGGACCATTAACATGCTCAAATTGCAACTTTGGTTCATTAGTACTGTGACTTTGTTCAAATGATTACTATCCAGCTCGTGAAGTCTACGATAAATTTGTGAAAGTGGCCTATCGGGCATTTTTACCAATTTTTTTAACTGACCCAAATAATTTTCAAATGGGAATGCTGAAAAGTTATCTAGGGAGCCAAAACGAGGGACATCATCACTTAAATGACTTAGTACATGAACATTATAAATTAAAAATTGCGAACCATATAATCTCTGACAATCTTTAATGAATGTTTTTAAAATAAATAATTATTACTAACCAAAGCTGATATTTTTCCTTCCTCATTTAAATACTCTTCTAATACATTTACATCTCGTGAAGATTTCAAAGGAAGCTCTACGGGGATATTGTTTAAAACAACTTCTGTGCTTAAGCAAACATTATCTTTTTCTTTTAGTCTTGCAAGGATTTCTGATGCTTGGTTTTTTATTTTTACTACATATGTTAACAGTGTCTTGCACAAATCTAAAACCAATAATGCACTTAGGGTTTAAGTTTAACCTATATGTATTAAGGTCTTTACAAACTATATGAAAAAATAGGTAGGTGTAAGTATTGTTATTTAAAACTTACCATTTGAGACACCACTAACAGAACTTTCTACATACTTCAGTGTTGCAGGTCGGGATTCTGGCTGTAACAAATCTGGAGATCTCTGTATTGCAAGTCTAGATCCTAGCATACAAAAATCTAGAGACTCCTCTTTTGCAGGTCTGGGTTCTTGCAAGTTGCAAGGGAAAATCTGGATATCTCTGTGTTTCAGGTATGGATTCATTCACAGAAAAATCTAGAGCCTTTTGTGCTGCAGATCTAGATTTTTGCCCACAAAGATCTAGGTTACTTTGGGTCTTTTGGCTCAATTCTTGACTCGATTCATTGTCTCTAAGGTCTGTCTGATCCTGACCTAAGAACATTCGTTTTAAAGATTCTTATGTTTGAAGCCTTCACCCCTTTCTCAAAAAAGTGCCCTTCTAACAGCAAGCCTTGGTTTACCAAAAATTGCGAACGAGCGGTTAAATCCAAAAATTATTTCAAACCCCTACCGCCGAAAAAAAAAATCATACCATCTTTGTTAACGCTCGAAACCAATGCTAGCAAGCGATAAATCAAATCAAAGAAGCGCATAACCAGAGGATCAGAGACAAACTTCTTGAATCTCCTAGTCTACCATTCCACCTCTAACACGTTCTGATGGCGTCATTGCGTCCAAAGCACTGGGAAAAGCAAACTTACCAGCGGAACTATTCTCTTCACATTCGACGGTAAATTTTCAGGGAAAAACTCCACCGAACATTCCCCCTGAAGGATCAAGAATGCCCTAGATTGTTTTCCGGCACCGCCATGTTAAACGAATCTTGAGGAGTCTTGACACCAAAAACGCTTCTGGTGCTGACGATAGTCCAATCACCGTAATTAAGATATGCGCTGACGAATTGACACCGGTATTTTGTAGGCTTTTTACCTTCTCTTACAAAGAAGAAATATTTTCTTCTTGCTGGAAAACTGCGTCCCAGGTAGCAAAGACACGTCTTTTATCCGTAGAAAAGACGTTATCATTCTCGTCGAAGACACTAAAAAAGTTCCGTGAAATCGACGTGATAATGACGGCAATATGTCACAGCGATTTGACGTCATATTGGTCACGTCAAAAAGCCGTATACCAAACACGTCAAAAGGACGTGTATTGAACACGTCAAAAGGACGTATATGGAACACCTCAAAAGGGCGTACTACAGTTCATTATTTTTGAGTTGAAGTTCCGACGTTTCGCTTTCAATTACACGAGGCCCCTTCAGGGTTCGCTAAATTTACGAATTAAGATCCCTAATGAGAGACCTCGTGCAATCCAAGTCGAAACGTCGTATTTCAAAAAGCCATTCTATATTTCAGACGAGGTTTTTTGGATTAATTATACACAACAATAATTACATAAAAATGTCAGTTTTATTCATTATTTGTATGATACAGAGGAACTGAAACAAATTTTGTTTTATAATGCATTAAAAAACATTTTCCTCGAATATCAGTAAGTACCCCAAGTTTTAAGTTCTTCAGATAAACCTGAGACTAAATAAATACTTAACATTTTGGACTCCAAAGGACTTTTATAAAAATAACACATATTCTTAAAGTATTTGCCAATAATAGTTATGGTCTCATTGTTAATACTTCTAACGACAATATTTTCAATCTGAACAACATAATCACTTGTGAAGCAATAAGAATCTGAAGAAGCGTATGAATTAATACAAAAAATATAATTGGGATATGATACCCTTTTAAATTGTTTATGAACATTTCTCAAAACAGGACCATTAACATGCTCAAATTGCAACTTTGGTTCATTAGTACTGTGACTTTGTTCAAATGATTACTATCCAGCTCGTGAAGTCTACGATAAATTTGTGAAAGTGGCCTATCGGGCATTTTTACCAATTTTTTTAACTGACCCAAATAATTTTCAAATGGGAATGCTGAAAAGTTATCTAGGGAGCCAAAACGAGGGACATCATCACTTAAATGACTTAGTACATGAACATTATAAATTAAAAATTGCGAACCATATAATCTCTGACAATCTTTAATGAATGTTTTTAAAATAAATAATTATTACTAACCAAAGCTGATATTTTTCCTTCCTCATTTAAATACTCTTCTAATACATTTACATCTCGTGAAGATTTCAAAGGAAGCTCTACGGGGATATTGTTTAAAACAACTTCTGTGCTTAAGCAAACATTATCTTTTTCTTTTAGTCTTGCAAGGATTTCTGATGCTTGGTTTTTTATTTTTACTACATATGTTAACAGTGTCTTGCACAAATCTAAAACCAATAATGCACTTAGGGTTTAAGTTTAACCTATATGTATTAAGGTCTTTACAAACTATATGAAAAAATAGGTAGGTGTAAGTATTGTTATTTAAAACTTACCATTTGAGACACCACTAACAGAACTTTCTACATACTTCAGTGTTGCAGGTCGGGATTCTGGCTGTAACAAATCTGGAGATCTCTGTATTGCAAGTCTAGATCCTAGCATACAAAAATCTAGAGACTCCTCTTTTGCAGGTCTGGGTTCTTGCAAGTTGCAAGGGAAAATCTGGATATCTCTGTGTTTCAGGTATGGATTCATTCACAGAAAAATCTAGAGCCTTTTGTGCTGCAGATCTAGATTTTTGCCCACAAAGATCTAGGTTACTTTGGGTCTTTTGGCTCAATTCTTGACTCGATTCATTGTCTCTAAGGTCTGTCTGATCCTGACCTAAGAACATTCGTTTTAAAGATTCTTATGTTTAAAATATTAATAAAGTTTTTATTACCAAAACCTATATCTTCAAAAAGTATTAATCAGAAAATGAAAAGGCTCTACATGTTAATTTATCTTATTCATTACCTACTAGTATAAATACTCCACTTACCAGATAACAATAATTCCTTCTTCTTTTTAAGAAGTTCGCTTAATCCTCCAATTTGCTTTTTTATTGGGGTGTTGTTATCACTACTTGATAAGTCCTCTGAAAATAAAGCCCTTCTTTTTATTGTCCTCTTGGCTGGTAAATCTTCTACTTCACTTTGAACGTCTGATATACACTCCGCTTGTTTTAGTTTCTTAGAGGCCTTCGTAAAATCATCTATTTAAAAAATAAAATATATAGGTAGGTATATATTATTATATAGGAACCTAGTAGGTGCAATATGTGTGAATGTATCATTGGTACGTATACTTATATAGTGTGTTTATAGATTGACTCCGGTAAAGGAATAACTTTTTTGATTTGTGGATTTAGAGAAGACATTCAACATAAAAACTTTTGATTGTCCTTCAAACAATAAAAAATAGACGTAAGTATGTTTATTTTTACATTAAAATGACACAGAGGACCCCGTTAAAGCTCACCTTCTTCAAAAAATGAACGTAGTACTCTATACAATTTCCAGTTTTCATCTGGTGATGCTCCTTTTTTAAGAGACTTTGTGAAATGATCTTGTTGCTTAAAAGGGGGCCACCATACTTCCTTTTTTCTTGGGGTCAACCATTTTTTATGTACCAAGGAAACTCCACCATCCTCAGCCTCAAGGAATTCTATACCCACATATGCCATAATATCTAAATAACAGGGAAAATAACACTTCAACTTTCGAACTACTAACCAAATCTATCTTGTTAAGCAAAGAAGTACCTATTGCATATTATTGTATTATTTCTGGTTGCAATTTGTATTATAACAACTAAACGAAACACACGACAGCATCACAAAAAAAAATTAGGAGAACAGGTAGGTAGGTACCTACCTACTTCTAAAAAGCTCCCAGCATGCAAATACACACAGTAGGTAGGTATACTGTACTGACTACAAATTACAAATTTAAGCAATTATTAATTAAGAAGAGCTGAACCCAAATAGCTACCACCCTAATTAACCAGTACCATGATAATTTACTCAAATGCTACTCTGATGTAGGTACCTACTACCTATATTGTTAGGATTTGTGGATAACTTACCTGTACAAAAATAAAACCAACGCCACACGCCACGCACACCAAACAAAGGACGAACAACAGGCAAAGACAAAATGGCACCAAGCGAGCGCTGTCATTATGTCAATATTCTAGCGGGTAATTCAAAATTTTAATTAATGAGGGTTCTTTGCGTTTATGAAAGGAACTCAAAAAAAGTTACCTACTCGTATAATAATATAATATCCTAGATCTGTTTTGAGAACACTATCTAAACGCGTCATATTACAATTTTTTGCGAGTGGCTGCTAAAAAGACAACTCTTTATAATTTCATTGGACGGATTAATGTAGGTTTCACTGTTGCACATCTTGTTTTTAAAGTTGCCTATACTTTTGTGACATTTCCGTCGTTCTAATTTTCTTGCCCTTTATTTTTATACACTTGTTATTTAATTATAAATATTGTTTAATATATGATACATATTACAGAAATTTTTTCCTGAAACAAATTGAATGCTTAAATCCATAATTGTTACACACATTATAATAATAATAATTATAATATATTACGATCAGAGACGGGTTTGAAGAAAAAATCACGTCAATGATACGTGATAAATTCGAATACGCCAAAAATTGGTATCAAATCGACGTTTATATGACGTCACTAAAACCCGAGATTATTTTCGACCAAATATCACCACATATCGACGTCAAAAACTCGTGGATTCACGTCACTCTGCTACCTGGGGTAAGTCCAGCCCATATCCAAAAAGGCAAGAAGACCTTGCCGAAAAACGATCGTCGAGTCGCATTGCTTTCGGTTTTATCGAAAGTTATGGAGAAGGTTATCATCGAAAAATTATTAAAGTACCTGGAAGGCAACAATATTAGTGACCAGTATGGATTGCGTTAGTCTAGATCAACGTTCGGAACCACGCAATAGGACATCATGGGAAGTCCCGGGCGGTAGCAGTGGACATTTCCAAGTGATTTTACCGAGTATGGCATGACGGGCTCCTAACTAAAGTGAGAGCATACGAAATGCCGGCTCAGTTTTGTTCATGGCTGTCAAGCCTTCTTAAAGACCGTTCTTTACGAGTGGCAATGGAAGGATTTCTTTCAGACCCATTTAACTATTACTTTCCTATGTTTACAAGACATCCTAACGTTTTTGTTTTTATCAGTTGTGTTGGTCACAGGTTACTAAATCTTATTTTATTCTCAAAAGGCGCCTCGTTTTAGGAAAGTCGTACATAACGTAACATTTTTACATACAGTTTTTTTAAAGGAGGTTTGTTTAAAACCTAATAGTGTGTGGTATCAAATTAATCGTAATAAAATGCTCTTTTTTCCTAACCCGACCAGCCATCATGTTGTCATCTGAAAAAAATGAGTATTACAGGTTTCAAAATTTAATTTTACACAACAGATAGGTTTTGACCGAAAACAGTGAAGTTGTATTTTGCCAAAGATCTTAGGACTGAAATTAGTGGTTTAAACGTATTCATAGCCTTCTAGATTAGTAAATGAAATTTAAAAAAAAATAATAAAAAATGGCGACAGAAAGTGACAAGTGACACATAGTTGTATTAGAATGTCATATGGATGGATAAAAATATAATAGGTGTCTCATTGAAAAATCGAAAGTTTATTACAACCGATCTCAAATACAACCAAAAATCATATCATGGTCACTTACACAATTCCTTGACCAAAATATTTAAGCTTGAAATAAAATATATATTTCTGCTCTTGCCTAAGCTCTTTAATGTTACGAGGGTATCTATAACAAATTATTTACGAAACCCAAACAAAAATAGCTTAATTATTAGATTAGACAAGACCGCATCCCTTTGGTATTGCGCGTCCTTCCAAATCCAAGTAAATCCTAAAGGGTTTTCGAAAATTTACACGTACTTGCCTAATATAATCACCTTAAATGTCCGTAATTATGATAAAGGGATAAAGGTCCCGGTTGTGGCCCGATATTAATTGGAATCAACGTACAAATCTTGAACACGGTCCTACTAAATCAGCACTTCTTTGATTAATTAATTCATCGATTAACAGGATTTCAAAGTAATAAAAAAATTACTGGTATGACAAAATTAAAACCATGTCAATTTAATTGTTGTTTTTGAAATAACGAAAACACTTAAGTTTGTGACGTTTGATCTTATAATGATGTCAGAGGTATATCCCGCGAATGATGAACCAAAAAACGTTTACATTTTTGCATCGTATTTAACATATTAGGTCTGTTCCAACCATCACTCCCTGACAGTGTCAAACTGTCAAATACAGTCAACCAGTTGTAGGACTTAACAAGGCATCTTGGGGTCTCTATGCAATGTTCATCTGGTAGACTAAATTTCTGATTAAAAACTAGTCCTGGACTGCTGGTTGGAACAAGAATCATAAATATATTTCCATGCATTTTTAATGGAAAACGTTTACATGGGGTCTACACGCAATACTCCTCTGGTAGACTCTATTTTTGATTAAGGACTAATCCCGGAGTGCTGGCTGGAACGAGCTTAATGCCGCTTCTTGCTTTCAATCTATAAACGGTTATATAGCATATTGGGTCCTGTGGGAACTGGTCTGGATTCCACATTCTTATTATAATTTTTCACCCCAAACGAGTGTAAAGGCTTCCACACACCGACGCGGCCACGGCCACGGTTGCGGTGGCGGCCGCGATGGCGGCCAATCTAAACACATAGAAATAAATGAATGAAATCATACCAGCGCGGGCAGGTCAAGATCAAGCGGCCTAGGGCAGCGTTCTGATATGCGGTGACGGTGGTCAAATACAACGTGTCAACTTTGACTGCAAGAAGTGACAGTAGTAATGGCAAATAATATAATAGAATTATTAATAGAAAATTTTAAATTATATTCCTATATACTTTTTGAATTAAGCCATCCAAATTATAAAAATATAAGGGCTAAAAACAAAGTGTGAGACAAAGAGCTAATAGTAACAAACTTTCTTCTTCCACATCGTCTATCATAATAACAAATAGTATAAATGAAAATGAAACTTGGACGTTAAAAAATATATTTTCGTATACATAAATTCTGTAAACGGCAACTACCTTACCGCTCCACTCACCGCTTTGGTGTGAATACGCCGACCGCTAATATGATCGCCACCGCGGCCGCCATCGCTACCGTGGCCGTGGCCGCGTCGGTGTGTGGAAGCCCTAATGGCTGACTTTTTATAATATTCGATTTTTTCCCTTGGTAAGAACCTATAGAGGATACTTGTGCCAAATTTTAAGTTTCTACGTTTTCAGGTGCACATATTATGTCGTGCGAGCAAAAATTATTTTAATTCAAGAGAACTTGGACTGAAAAACGTAAGGTTTGGTTTAGATCACAAAACAGTTTGGATTTTCATGTGTATCTTTCAGTTAGTTCCAAAACATTCTTCGGTTTTTCGAAAAGGGTACTTTCACTTTATATTCAGCAACCGTTTGTCTAAAGGCCGAAGATATATGGGTTATAAGATTGTTTGAGAATAATTTATAGTGAGTTGCGTTGATTACGCGGCAATAATTAAATCTAGGAACACATGTTTTATTTCACTTAGCTTACATACTTGCAACCGGGTAGTCGAACCCACTAGACGTATTTTAGTATTACCCGCCAGTATGTGAACCGACCTATTTTGGCTCGAATAGTAGTTCTGTCCTAGAGTAAATTTTGCTTTACCTTCTCCCTCTGTGGCAGGGTTGACGGATGACACCTTTTTTTTACTCTAACCTTATAGTTCGGTGGTCACTTAATTTCCAGCGGCTGACGAAGCAAGAAGCCCTTTTAAATCCACGACTATTTAAGTAAGTCATCTTCAACGGATTTTGGATTTTGGGGCTTTATTTCCTATCGCCCTTAAGTTCAGTTCGTTTTGTAGTTAATATTTTTGGTTTGCTGTTTCAGTGGGTGGCAGGAAAACCACGTACGTGGGATTTTTCGTTGTATTTGTTTGCTCTTGGGAGTCAAGTCAGGTCATCAGGACTTAAAGGGGCAATACCTCTAGGAGCACCCATCACTATTGGAACCCCCTAAATAAATTAATAGGACCCTAAAGGCTCCGTTTAGGGTCTTTTCTTCTGTCTTTTTGACATCTGTCTTCTCTACCGTCTCTTTGATGATCTTCTTCCCGTCAACATCTTTTTGACATCTGTCGACTACCTGTTGTCTGGTCTTCCTTCCCCTTGGAAGAAGTCCATCATCTGCACCCCCTTTATCAGTGTACAGCTAAGTCTAAATTTAAGTACTAACCACATATCTTTTTATTAAAATAAAGCCAGCAATTTTATTTGTACAGCTCCACCCTTAGTTTTCTTTTTTCTTTGTCTCCTGTTTTTTAACTTTTGCCTACGCGGTGTCAGGTTGCACGGTCAGGGCTAGCTCCACGACCATCTTGGACGTTACCAGCTTTTCCTGTGGTAAAGCTGGTTGCGCTTGTTAAAACCCCTCCCGCGAGCTAGGGCAATTGGCACGCGTGCCCCACAGCTTGTGCTGCTCGTGCTCTCTGGCCCCACTTTCATTAATTTTTTTTTAATTATCAATTAAGTTCATTTAAATTAAGTTTTTTTATTCATTTTAAAATAACTGTTTAGCTTATTCAGCGGTACTCATCATAGCATTGCTGAAGAGTACCATCTTCTTTTCTTTTGAAATAAAATAAATATTTTTTTTTATTTTATTTTTTTTTTGTTACTTCCACTCGCACGGTATAATAACATACGGACGAACAGTTTGGATTTCGAAACGGACTGGGAACTAGAGAAGCTTTGTTGTGTATGCGGTATTGTAAATTTCGAAAGAATGATTATGCATGTTTCATAAATTTTGAGAAGTCCTTTGACAGGGTACCCGGGACAAATGTTTTTGGATGGGGGTGGTGTAGCATATGAGTAACTTTAAATATCATGGTAGCTACCAACCAGCTAACATGGATTAAGGTAGCACGTAGAGCATTTATATCACGGAAATCAATACTACGCGATAGAAATCTCTTCATGCATCCTTGCAAAAGATTTTTAAAATGCTACGTTTGGTCGGCATTGCTTTACGTCTGCGAGACTTGGACGTTGAAAGCTGCCATCATTTATATATTGCAGGCTTCTAAACTATGGTGTTACCCTGGATCACCCACACTTTCAACGAGGAGGTGCTCATAATGATTGTCACAGAAAAATACTTCCAAACGCCATAAAGTTAAGAAAACCCGAAAACTTTGGCCATATTATTAGTGGCCTCAAATATCACTTGCATAATACAGGATAAGGTGGAAAAAAAAGATGGATTGATAGAAGGAGACTACTCTGGCGGCGTAATATCAGACATTAGATAAATCTACAAGTAGAAGATCTCTTCATAGTGGCGGCAGAGAGAGAGGTAAGTTTCACAGAGTGGTGTCAATACGATGACAGCTAACGTCTGAACCCAAGCACGGCACTCAAGGAAGACGAATAACATAATAAATTCAATTTCCTTAATGAGTTTCTATACCACAAATGTACCTAGAATTATTTACTTCATCACTTTATTAAAAAAAAAAAATCCATTGCAAAACATCTCAATTCACAATTGTATGGTATTGACAGTTTCTACTAATTAAAATTTAATAAAGTTGGTACTAAGTGTTATTAGCGGGTAGTTTTTGCAAAATGAACTGTCAAAGCAATGAAAGAGTTTGCAAACATGTGACACGTTTGAACCAAAATTTCGGTAAGAAAGAATCAGTTTTAAAAGGTTCTGACGATAACAATATGTTCCTAATTAAAAACTTGTGAAACTTTGCAAACAAAATCGATTTTAGAGACATTTT
The DNA here is from genome assembly GCA_963920685.1 of Polydrusus tereticollis. Classification (NCBI taxonomy): domain Eukaryota; kingdom Metazoa; phylum Arthropoda; class Insecta; order Coleoptera; family Curculionidae; genus Polydrusus; species Polydrusus tereticollis. The sequence goes on along the minus strand of OY987331.1, from coordinate 109,155,205 downwards.
CAAATATCAGCCTACAGAGATATTAATTTTATTAAGAAGGAAATGGTTTTTAGTAAGAGACGGCACTACACGAGAATACTATAATATTATTTTAAATCTAGTCTTAAATATACAATAATTAATTTATTTAAGCCGACAAACTTAATTTTGTTGAAAGTGGGAATATAGAAACGGTCTCAAAAGTTAGTTGCTTTCCTTCGCCGGATTCATCTTCAGACGCGTTTCGCTGTATAACAGCTCGTCAGTGAAGCTATAGAATCCCACGAAGGAAAGCAACTTTAAGAGCCTACTTGACCCTAAAAGATCGATGACAAATGGTAGATGTAGCCTTTCAGCGACATCTAGTGGCAATCACATGCATCAACCTGGCCCGTCTAACAAAATCAGTCAGAGTCGGAGAAGCAAACTACTGTAAGAATCCGGCGAGCCGGTATCCTCACAGAGTCGCCGCCAGGAGCGCATTAAAAGCCAAATCTCGGTTACGGGCCGAGTACCAACTATTGATTCCAAAAGTTAGTTGCTTTCCTTCGCCGGATTCATCTTCAGACGCGTTTCGCTGTATAACAGCTCGTCAGTGAAGCTATAGCATCCGACGAAGGAAAGCAACTTTAAGAGCCTACTTTAATGCGATTTGGCTTTTAATGCGCTCCTGGCGGCGACTCTGTGAGGATACCGGCTCGCCGGATTCTTACAGTAGTTTGCTTCTCCGACTCTGACTGATTTTGTTAGACGGGCCAGGTTGATGCATGTGATTGCCACTAGATGTCGCTGAAAGGCTACATCTACCATTTGTCATAGAAACGGTCTATCATACTATTAGTCGTTGTGAGTCGATTGTGTACGAAAAGAAAAGAAGAGTCATATTCTAAAATATATCCCGTTCACAGTTTTTTGCAAAAATTATGTATATTGACATACAGGGTGTTACAAATTCCAGGCTAAGTACAGGGATCTCAGAAACTATAAGAGATACAAAGTCGGTTAAATGGGGGCAAAGTTCCAGAATAAGGAGCTCAAGAAAATGCCGCAAAAAAAATTTAAAATTTCCGACTATCTTCTGAGATATCCGAAAATAAACGAAAATTAGCAAATTCGTTTTTATTTTTTCCTGATTACATTTGTTGAAATAATTTCAAACAAATGTCACTTTTCCATTGCCACTTTTCCTCTTCTACAAGATGACATATTTAGTTTTTAATTCCGACGTTTCGTTGGCGGGCCACCATCATCAACTTCATTTTTCAAATACGGACCTGGAATTTAAATTGCATATTTTTGATCCTTATACCTCTAAAGCCTAATATTTGATGTCTTCTAAATGTTATGCAGACGTTTCGTTTCCCGAAAACGCATCAGAAAGATTTTCGGATTTTTAAAAAATACTATCCTGATGAAAATAACAGTATTTATTTGAAATTGAGCAGACATTTAAGAGAAAATTAAAATATTTTTGTCTTTAAAATACTTATTTAATAATAATAAATGTAATAAATTATGGGTAAAGGAAAAAGAACAAAAATAAATTCATATTAGATAAACTTACTTAAATAACCTACACGCCACATTAAAACAGGATTAAGGCACTGATACTATCATAAAAAAATTAAGAAAAAGTAAGAATATCCTTTAAACTTATCTCAATTGTTCGAGCAGATTGCCGTTTACGTTTAAACACTTTAATGCTTTGGTATTTACTTTTCTTACTGCCCTTAAAATTGATCTTTCGCGTAAAGATCGGCATGAAGTTAAAATTTTTTGACGTAACTCTGCCAAGTTTTCAACAGGGCCATTTTTATATACTTTATTTTTTATTGCACCCCATAGAAAAAAATCTAGCGGTGTCAGATCGGGCGATCTCGCTGGCCACTCCACCACACCTCTGTTTCCTATCCACTTTTCTGGGAAATTTCGATGTAAAAATGCACGCACATCTCGACCATTATGTGCTCCGTCATGTTGTAGCCAGAGATGTGGAAGGATTGCCAACGGGACATCCATTAAAAAATCTTCAAATTGGTTGTTTAAAAAATTAGGATACATATCTGCATTTAAATTATGGTCATATAAAAATGGACCCAAGATTTTGTCCCCAAACAATCCTGCCCAAACATTAATGGAAAACCTGATTTGAGGACGAAGTTCTCTATTTTCTCTGGGGTTCTCTACAGCTCAAACATGTTCGTTATTTCTATTAAATAAACAACAGTTTGTGAACTTTGACCCATCCGTCCAGACAATGCGATTTAAAAAATTTGGATTTATTGTAGCTTGATCTCTTATCCATTGGCAAAAAGTAACTCTTCTCTCGGCATCTCCAGGATGTAATGTTTGAGAAATATGAATTTTGAAGGGCTTGAAGTTATTTGATTTTAATATTCGCCAACATTTAACATGATGTAAAGTGTGCAAGTTTGCTTCCGACTTAATTTGTCTGGTGGACACAGAAGGGTTTTGGTTTACCTATAGGTACAATAGACAATATTTATTAAAAAGCATATTATTATAATTTATAAAAAATACTAACTTGGTTTAGAACTGTATCAATTTCCCCATTTGTAAATTTATGGCCATATTTTTCTCGTGATTGTATGAATGATCCATATTCCTTCATATTAAACTCCAGCCTTTTAAAGCATGTGTAGTGTGGTTGAGGTTTTTCCGGATATTGCTCAAAATACATCTGAGTGGATCTATAACAATTTCTTTGGCATAAAAAGTAAATGCGAAGCATATCACTTTTTTTTTGGTTGGAGAATGGCATTTTGTGGCATTAAAATAAAAAATCCACAAACCTTATCACCGCAGTGACGCAAATGTGATTAGTTTTTTATTTTTCATGGCACTCTTGTTTGTTTTACACATACTTACTCTTTCAAATGTTGGAATTTAATAATGATAAAAGATAAATATGGTTTGTTTTTCCAATAATTAATAACCCCCGTTTTTTTTCTAAACAACAATTTTTATATAACAAAAATCCTGGTAATACTCTGTTTCAATTAATACCTTGGCAATAACGCAACAGATTAGAAAAAAAAATTGGAGTTACATAAACAATAAAGAAGGTCACTACTTCCGAGTAAAAAATATAAGGTGTTCCATTGAAAAATAGGGATTTTGAAGTTTCACCGCTTTTTAAAACACCCTGTTTATTTCAAAATAATTTCCAAACGTAGCCCTTTATCACAGATATTACCTTGTAGCAGATAAAAATGTGTATCTCTAACATTATAAAGTCTAGAGACCAAGGGACTTTAGTTGCAAGACCCTGTATAAGGCAGTACCTTTGACCCTAATTAGATATTAATTGTAACCAAGCAAGTACTTTTTATTTACATTGCTTATATTTAGAAAGACATTTTAAGCCAGGGACTCATAATCTTTTAAAGATTTATAATATACTTCTCACACATCTGGCCATTTTTTTAAGGAACGGAAATACTGACATCTGGCCTTTCTTTATTCAAGAAATAGAATTGCCCGGCTTTATGCTCAAGTTTGACGTAACCTTCTCAAAATATTATTTTCTTTTTTAATTTATTTGGACAAAAAACCTTCTGAACCCTTATCAACGGTAGCTGACACTTTAATAAATATACTCTTAAATCAACCTAGCGATAGCCGTTAAATAAATTTCGTTTCTGGGTTATATAATTTTATTCTAGGAAAAAAACAAAATTTGAAATATCAAATTTAAGGAGTACGATTACAATAGAAAACATTATTCCATTAATAAGAATTTACAACTTATCAATTTTTCTTTTGTCAGCAGGTATACATAGAAGTAAAGCGAGTTAATTCAGTTCATTTTAAAAAGTAATAGAATATAAGTTTTGAATACACTGTTCCATTTTGTAGCGTAACCTCGCACAAATATTTAATTCAAATGTATTTGTTAATAGGCTTGCTACCGATATTTTTTTTTGTATGTTTTTTATGGTATTTAATAGAATTTAATAATCTAAATAAACTGTTAAAGTTTGAGCTCTCTGAGCATATCCAATCCTTAGATATTTAATGCTAAAGACTGGGTTTACGTAAAAAGCGCTTCGCCGACTGGTGACGTCATTCTGCATAAACACCACGGCGCGAGGGTCGGCAAACGCGAACAAATTTCAGTTTGCTGATTGCTGCTACACATTAGTCAGTAATCCAATATAATCCATCTAAAGGAGGTGTTTGTTTCCAATGTACAGGGTTATCCAACCAAGACTAGACAAGGCGATTTTTTGACTTTTCCTGTACTTTTATAAAAAAACTGAAATAGCCATCTTAAGTCATTTTCTCCCGCGAATTCGAATATCTTCAGCAAAAAACAATTGAACATCAAACAAAAGTACTAGGGGTCACTTTGATATTTTTTTAAATGGGATGCCGTATTTTTAATGAGCTTATCCGATTTCTCATATAAATTTTGATCTAAAATGTTGGATTTTTAATTCAAAAACGCCTTTTTTCTTCAGTTTTAAATTTGGAAAATGTTCGTCTACCGTAAAATTAATACCTGATAGATGGATACCCGTTTCACCTGTTCACCCTTTAACCTGCTTTAAAGCGTCCGTCAGTTAGACAAAATAATCAAGTTTCAAATTTCTATATATTTTTTACGAATTAATTACAAATTTAGTAGTTTTTGCAAATCTATTATTGCTTACGTATAAAAAAAGTATGACATATTAGAAAAAACTATAAACTAAAGTGAATAACTTTAATCTCAATAATATAATTGTTCTATGTGTCCTCCATTATTTTCAAAACATGACCGATGCCCCCTTTTCAATCTCTCCAAAGAATCTCTTAAAATATTTTGGTCCTGGTTAAGTCTATTAATTTCATTTATAATTTTTTGCTGAATGTCCTCCAGACTTCTGTTGGGTCGTTGATAAACTACATTTTTTAAATGACCCCATAAAAATGTATCCATTGGCGTGATATCGGGGCTATTTGGTGGCCAATGAATTGTTCCGTTACGGCCAATCCACTGATTGTAACGCTCGTTTAGGTATGTTACCACTTCTCGAACTGCATGAGGCGGAGCACCATCCTGCTGCCAAATGATATTGTTGTAGGCTTGCAATGGCAACCTTTCCAAGAAATCCTCGATATCGTTATGAAGAAAATGGAGGCATCTTTGGCCTGTTAAAGAGCCACGATAAAATAGTGGTCCAATAATTCGATTCTCTAACATCCCACACCAAACATTAAGTGAGCTCCAACCTTGAAACTTTATCATTTCATATCTATGAGGGTTAACTGGTGCCCAGTATCTTGTATTTTTCCGATTGTATACCCCCGATGTTGTAAATGACGCTTCGTCACTCCATAGAATTTTATTATATAAATTATAATCTTCGTCTTGCTCTCTCATCAGCATTGAAGCAACAAATCGAAATCGCAGTTCTTTTTGAAGCTGTGTTAAGTATTGAACGGGAAGGATGCAATATGGTTTTAGACCACATTTTTTTAAAGTTCTGTGAACTGTTCCATAGCTTACTCTCCGGAGCCCTGGACCATACCTTACTTCTCGTACCGCTTGCGGAATAGAACTCTTCGGATTTATAGTAAAATATTGAACAATAGCTCGATCCCTTATATTCCGTCTTTTCATCTTTCTTGGCTTATCTTTCAATGTCTTACTTTCTTCAAATAGGGTCTTAATTCTGAGAATTGTATCCACTGAAATGTGTCTCTGGAAACTCTCAAAAAATGTTCTTTGTGTTTGTCGAGCATTCTCTCCACTTTTGTAATATAATTTTATTACATTTAGCCGTTCTTCTAAAGAATATTTCATTATTTGTAATTAATTCGTGAAAAATATATAGAAATTTAAAACTTGATTATTTTGTCTAACTGACGGACGCTTTAAAGCAGGTTAAAGGGTGAACAGGTGAAACGGGTATCCATCTATCAGGTATTAATCTTACGGTAGACGAACATTTTCCGAATTTAAAACTGAAGAAAAAAGGCGTTTTTGAATTAAAAATCCAACATTTTAGATCAAAATTTATATGAGAAATCGGATAAGCTCATTAAAAATACGGCATCCCATTTAAAAAAATATCAAAGTGACCCCTAGTACTTTTGTTTGATGTTCAATTGTTTTTTGCTGAAGATATTTGAATTCGCGGGAGAAAATGACTTAAGATGGCTATTTCAGTTTTTTTATAAAAGTACAGGAAAAGTCAAAAAATCGCCTTGTCTAGTCTTGGTTGGATAACCCTGTACATAATTGTTGTTATTATTACATAAAGAATTTGTAGTTCAGATTAAAAGTCCAGGAACCGAAAAATCATGTTTAAATTACATAGATTCAGATGGAAATATTAAAAAATACTTATATCAAATTCAAATACAAATGTACCTCAGTAATGCGTCGAATTTTTGTCATGTCGCATCCGGATTTTAAAAATCAGAAAAACTTACAATAAAATATTGCATATTTGACGGAAAACTTGTTAAATCTGCAATAAAACAACTATAATGACAAACAATGAGTTTTTGATAAACCTTTTTTAAATACAATATTGTAAATTATTATTTTTGTTTTTTTCACTACATGTTAATTACTTCACAAACTATTTGCACTATTAAATCTAAATATTTAACCAAACTTAAATGAAACGCAGCTTGTGGTTGAGGAATAGCAAATTCCCTTATTCTACAAATCACTCGTTCTACAATCCTTTTTGATTCCTTAACTTCTTGCTTAAAGTTTTTCGGCTGGATGATGGTGGTCTAACAAGTTGATAAATATTGGCTGCAAGTTGGTTTTTACGATGCCTAAAGCCTCTGTCGACAATTACCAATTTAAAAATATCGCTTCCTCAACTATCATTTTGTCAGTACTTCTACCACCAAAACCAGAAGAAATATAAGAAACTAAACATTTAGGTGTATATGCTACTATATATTTTATGGTGTTATAACCTTTATATTCTAAACATGAAAGGGACTGTATACTATCGGTTCACTTGGTATGTGTATTGAGATTTCAAAACAGGGAATATTTCTTTTTGAACCTCAGATAATGATTTAAAGTGAACAAATGGATAAAGGTAACCTGCTAGTAAAGTTACTATTTTTTAAGTTTTCCCACACAACAATAAAGATTTTATTAAATAAAAAAGTTACTCAATAACAAAAAGGTTTGTTAAGTCTATATGTTAAGAGAAAATTTAAATTTAGTATTGACTAAAAAAGAATAAATGAAAGGACAGCCTTTCCGGACGCAAGGATTTTAAATAAAATGGGGAATAACCAACAAAGATTCTAGAACCTTTAAAATCTTCCAAGGAAGTATGGTTATAAGAGTGTTACCTCTTGCCAGGATAGCCTTACATTAAAAAAAATTCTTTAATTCAATTTTAAAAGGGTAGATTAAATTAATTTCTATTAAAAGAGCATTTAAATTGATTTCGAGTAATTGAAGTTATGAAATTGTATGGATGAAATTATACGCAACGAAGTTATTGTTTTATCAAAAAGTCTGGGAAACCCTACCAGCCTGCTCGCTTCTGCTGCGGCAGCTCCTTCAGCTGGGCAGGTGCACTTTAGCTTGATTAAAAACACTTGGAAGCACTCCTTAGGTGGCTCGTAGGCTCAATGTCCCCGGTTAGAGCACATGTGGTTCCTTAACCTTACATATGGTGAAAACCCAATAACAGCCCCTAAAAATAACCAAAAAAAAGAAAACTACCCACAGAATTCCCACAAAACAACTAACCAAAAGAACAAAAGGAATTAAAGAAGCTTACCCCTAAAAGGGGGGTGAGACCTCGTGGTCTTTAAAAAAAATGGCCCAACGGCGACGGGCTCGACCTTCTTCTCTGAAGGTACTTTCAGAAAGTAAAATTAAAGGCCCAAGGAACTCTGAAGACAAACCCCCTTCTCCTTCAACAAAAATCAGCTGAATCAGTGTTGCCAACTTAACTTAACACCAACAAAAAAAGAAGAGAACAGAGACACACTACAAAAGATCCAAACGATACGACAGTCTGGGCTTTTACCAGAACCTAAATTAAATAACGAAATGAAGAAAATAATTCCAAATAACTTTGTTTAGACATAAAATTGCTAAAAGTAGAAATGGACGGTCTGCGACTTGACGGAGACGCAAAAACGGAATTACAAGCAGAAGTAGTGCGTTCGCCCCATACTCTGACTAACGTTCGGTAAACAAAGATGATACAACCTAATAAACAATTTTTCGAGCAAACAAATTATAAAATATGCACTTTTCTGAATCAAGGGTAAATCTACATTCCCCACAGAGTCAATAGTGGCAATCTTTAAAATTGCCACAAAAGTAAATGTTGTTGTAAAGCCGGTTACTACTACAAACTGAATCGGTACTGTTTCCTTAAAAGGATATTTTCTCTCTTTTCCCATTTTTGACAACAGCAAATTTTCACTAGTACACTGGACTGCTTTGCTGCGAATATTAGCCTTAAGCTTCAACACTTGAACACCCATGTCACAAAACAAATAAGAGACCCATATCTTTAGACTTTGGTTCGATATTAATCCCTTCTTCCTGCTCGATGTCCTCGTTCTCAATATAAATTTCTAAAGTTTCAGCAGGTAACAAGTTGTTAATCAAGGATTTCCCTTCTTTTTTTTTTAAATCGTGACGATCGATGGTTTCAATCTGTGGGCCGTAAGTCGATCTCTTCGACAATCAAAAAAAAAAACCTTGGTACTACTGTTGGCTTACCTAAGTCTGATATTTCCTTTCTGCATTGTCTTTATGTACATATAATTTTCTGCCTTTATCTAAAAGGTTATAAATATCATATATTTTGTAGTCTACTTTTACATTGGCATTTAAACTAACGTTAAAATTATTCTCATAGCTTTTCTAGTTGCAGGATCAAAAGGTACGCTAATTTTGGGGCATTTCTGAAAGTGTTACGGCTCTCAGGAACCACATAATATTTATTAGAAACTTCTTTCTCCCTTATTTTAAACCAGCGACAAGATAATAAAAAATATATAATTTAACTATCAAACCCCGTTTCCATACAAAAACACAAGACCGAGCGCCACACGCTGAGTAAATCTCGACCGTCATTCGACCAGCATCTGTAAAGTGACGTTACGCAAAGCTCCGCCCTGTTTTCGCGCGGTCCAACTTTTGTAATTTATTTAAGGTCTTAAATATCTGAATAAAAACCTAAAAATTTGGAAATTACCTTAAAAAGTAGTCTACTTTCGATTTCTAAATTTAAAAAAAAATGGTGAACGAGCCTATTAGCGCTTATAAGAGACAAAATTTTAAAAAAGTTTGCATTTTTGTGTAGAACTGAAAGACGAATTTCTCATGAAATATATAATAAGATTCTTGTTTCGCCATTTACGGCCGTTTGTATTCCCTTACTTAAATTAAAATGTTAGCTAGGGCGAACCCTAACTTAAGCTTGACCTTAAATTAAAATCGATTGAACGGGATCAACACTTCGGATACTTAGCAAGGGCTTCTAAAAGTCTTGCAACAGCGCCGTTCTGCTGATTTTTTTAATAACTTTTGTAACGATTCCTTGTGAATTCCTAGTAAATCCTTTTGTCATTTTCAGTTGTCAATAGAACATCATAAAATTGTTTCTTTCCTACTTTCTCTTTTGCGTGGGGTGTATCTACAGTAGTAAACCCTAAAAGATTTGATACAGCATTTATGGCTTTACAGTAATTACGCCAGAGCTGGACAAAATGCAGAAGACCTGCGATCCATCAACAGTCTTCACAATTAGTGGACGAGTATAAATCGCTTGCACAAGTTAAAAAAGAGTTTTGAGGCTGAGACAGACGTAAAAAGTAGATAAATGAAAAGGGAAGAAACCCTACTTCTGTTAGAAAAAAGTAAAGTGGAATTGAACATCAAAACGAAATAATTTCAATTAAAAAAACTTCAGTCCTACAACTTCATTGAAGACATTTAAATTAATTATATACATGGACAAAATTATCGAATATTTTTTGTAATCATTATTATTTTAAAATAAATTTAAATAATCGCCGCAAACTTACATGTGCTGATATTAGTTATCTAGTAGGCTGATTACTCACTTGTTTTAACATATTTTGACGTTTAATTAACATTAATGGCGCATATTACTGTCTCGTGTGCTATCAAAAACAATTAATTACATGTTTTATGAATTATAGTGAATTAAGCTTGGAATTATGTTACTGTAGTGTAATTAACTAAGTAATAGCAAATAGTGTTTGTGTTTGTTGCTATTGAAAACATCAGTATGCCACCAGTTAGACACTGCAATGAAGTTGAAGCGGTGCAAATTGTAACTCTATATAACGAAGGATATAAACAAAAGGATATCGCACGACGTCTCAGAAAAGGTCAATCTACAGTATCGAATATTTTAAAGAGGTATGAAGAGACTGGAAATTTCGTATGTAGACCTGGTCAAGGGCGCAAGAGGTGTACAACAGCAATTGTTACGCGAAGATTAAAAGAAGCATGTTTAAAACCAAGACGGCCCGCCAAAGTTCCACGTCTTCTCCAAAATCACAAACCCCGACGATTAGAATTTGCTAGAAGACATATTCAGTGGGATATCGAGAATTGGAAAAATGTTCTCTTCACCGATGAGACTAGAATTCTGTTATGGAAGCCAGATGGACGAAACCACGTCTACAGAAGAGTTGGAGAACGGTATGCTGCCTGCAATCTCATAGAGACCGTTAGTTTTGGCGGTGGCGGTATAATGCTCTGGGGCGGTATTTCTTGGGAGGGACGTACCGAAGATCATGTTTTGACTTATGTCGGCCATATTGGATATTAAGGATTAATATTAATGCACGATAATGCTCGACCGCATGCAGCTAACATAGTGACTAATTACCTTGACGCGGTCCAATTTCAAAGATTATATTGGCCACCATATAGCCCTGACTTAAATCCTATAGAGCATACATGGGACTATCTTAGACGTCGCATGCGATGAAGAAATCCCGTTCCAAGTACAATAGACCAGCTTCGGATTGCTGCACAAGAAGAGTGGAATGCAATTCCTCAAGAATATATCCAGAACCTCCTTAGCAGCATGCCGAGAAGAATGGAAGCAGTAATTAGAGCTCGAGGGGGAAATACTCGTTACTAACTGTGCCCTAATTTTAATCAAAAGACTTGTAATTGTCCTCCAATTAGTATTTAAATATGATGGAAATAACCTTAATTTTCATAACATTTAGCATTAATTTTTTTTTCACAATTTTCTTCTGATAAAAACTTAAGATTGTTCACTAAAATGTTTTAAAATAAACAGTTTCTCGTAAATGATGGTATTTAAATGACTTGATTCATCAGAATTTATTTTTTCAAAAAGAAATTATAAAAAATTAAAAATATTCGATAATTTTGTCCATGAGTGTATTAATTAATTATAATAATTATCCTTAGAAAAATAAAATTATTTTGCCAAGTTACAAAATTACTAGGGGAGCTAATATTTGAGGATAGCAAAATTTACATGGGATTTCTTATGGCCAGTCTGACGGTACATCACCAGGTACCTATAGAGAAAAAATATATAAAAACAATATGGATCTGTTTTTAAAGTTAGATAAAAGGTTGTTATTATTCCTTTATTAATATTTCCTTTAAGTAAGTATTTTTGAAAAATTTAGAGATAATTATTAGTCAAAAAGAACATTGGTTCTATTCAAAAGCAGGAGTTGGATGTAGATAAAATTTTTTTTTTTTTAATTTAACGAAATAGTACTTTTTAACAAAATGTATTTGATACCTTTAATCGTTTTTACGAATTAAGCTCTTTGTAAATTATTTTTATAATATCCAACTATTAATAAGTAAGTTTTATTATTCTGCAACTGAAATAAATAAATTACTATGTTATAAGCTAATTAGCAATTTAAGAAACTAGTCCGTGTAATATATAAGTCAAAATCAAATATTTTCGTTATTTTCTTTAATGTATTTAGTTATTATTACATTGTTATATAAGATTATGTTTTAGGGGTAGCGTATTAACATACAGGGTGCCCCACCGACGCCGGGGTGGATTCTACAACCACATAAATCACTTATGCAAGCATTTAGAAAAGTGCCTTCCTAGGAAATTATCTACGCTAAAATCAAAGCGTTTTCGCAAGTCAAGTTTTGAAATTTCGAATTGAAATAATTGTTTATTAAATTAATTAAGTAAGTAAGTCACACCTACACATAATAAGATTAATTTCATTTCAATTTACAAAGAAAGATGCTCGCCATGCAAATAAAATTGTTTTCTACCAGGCTTTCTGTGATTTTTATTTCCGACAGCCTGTATCTCAAAAATTAAGCATTTGAGGATCAATAAAGTCGAAATTTTTTTCCTAAAATCATCCACCGCCATCAAGTATAAGCATGTAATTATAAAACACTCAGTATATTTACTAAAAAATAACTTGAAACTATCAAATAAGTAAATTTCAGGTGCAAAAATTTATAACCGCTTTGTCAACGTCTTACTCTGTCCCAATGTCGGCTTAAGCATTAGAAGCTTCAGTGCCTGGAACGGACCACATCACTCTTGGCCTAAATTTATTGTCAAATAAGGATTAGGAAGGACTATCGTGAATTACCTCCAATGGCATAAAATTAAGCCCAATTTAATGTTGCTTCCGTTCCCCTATCGCAAATAATTATCTTTTAATTATTGTAATTAGGTCGCGCTCAATGTTTTTATTTAGGCCATTATTCATTTGAAAAAGCCACACAACACGAACTTTTTTATTACCACCTAATTATTAAAGAAAACGGAATTCCGATACTAAAAATGGTAAGACTAGACGTTGTCTTGATGTGGCTAATATTGAAATACAAAGTAAGATCGTCAAATATTTTGGTTCCGATTAGTAGGGTATAACGGTTAAAAACGGCAACTGTTATTAGCTTAATAGTGAGATTCGCTCACTTATATGCGTGTTGATTGACATCTTTTTAGGTCTGATGATGCCTTAAAGGCGAAACATGTAACCTAATTTTTTAAATATTAAATTATTTGAGACCGGGACTTTGTGTTGGTTCTTTTGGTTGAACTGTTATAGATTGTGTGTATACTTTGTCTATCTGTAGCAAACTGTGTGTATAGTGCAACACAATTTTAATACACTCCGTTCCAATTTTATGGAATATTATAAACCTAAGCCAAATTCAATCTGCAATATTTTTTTTAACAATAAATTGGTATCATTGGTTTTTGCTTTTTTGCTTGCTTTATTTCGGCGAATACATGTATTCTCGGAAATTAGTCTTGGCGGTTGAAATTACGTTTTAGAATTTAAGTGAAGTTAACTGACTATTTGTCGTTTCAATGCATCGAAGATAAATTAAAAGATTGTAGACGGCGACGCTGCCGTACTTTCTTTACTTTGAATTGATACTTGTTTTTTTATTAGATTATGCAACTAGATAACTGAACCTTTTCCCAACAAATACTGTCTATAATAGTATAACGCAGATGGCCTGGACCTTTACTTTGGGAATTATCCCATGTTCTAGTGTTATTAAGAATGCAATAATGTGTATATTAACTAACTTAGACCTCAAGAAAAATCATAGCTATTTTCCAGCGATTCCTCAATAGCATACTATTTACCTGATATCTTAGAAACGAAACATAATAAATATTGGCATTTAGCCTACATCTTATACCATCCTAAATTAGTCCCTTACATTAAACGCCTCGGTGTCTGGAATCGACCACATCACTCTTGGCCCCCATTTATTGTCAAATAAGGATTAAGCACGACTCTCTTGGCCCTTCGTGAATTCCCTCTGATAGCATACAATTAAGCTGAAGTAAATGTTATTATCATTCCTCTATCTTAAATAACGATCTTTTGATTATAGTAATTAGGATGCATTTAATGCTTTTGTTTAGACGAAGAATTCTGTAATATAATCTTATGGCAAAATAAAAATACAATAAACGTGAGCTAATGCGAAAAGACGCGGCAGCTTAATATATAAAATGCAAACATCACTGTCCTTATTAACCCGTGAGAAGCAGTGACAAACCATGTAGTAAAAGTAACTAAAAATTGCCATATGGTTTTAGTAACTTGGGCCATGAGCCACCAAAAAAGGAATGTTATAATAATAATAATAGTATATTATTGTGTAACAAAAAAGAAATTCCAATTATGAGACAATGTAACTTAATATAAATGATTAATAATACAGGGTGTTTCATTAAGGCCGAAGAGCGGCCATATCTCGGAAACTATTGGGCATAGAAATTCAGGAAAAAAAAATTAATGACTAAAGTGGCCATGAGAAAATCCTGGAAATAATTTTTAAGTTCCGCATTTTGTCGCAAGGGGGCGCAATTGAAAAGTAAATTTTTAAATTTTAGATATCTCCGAAAATTGCACGTTAAGGTATATTTTTGATAACACCATTAAAAAGCTTGGTCAATTTTGCATAATTTTGGTCCCATGCTTATTGGCGTACCGACTTTAGTAAGAGTGGGGGAAGCTGTTGAATGTGTAATCATTTAAATCGCTGTAACTTATAAACCACTTATTCGATTTCAGCAAACTAAAACTTGTTTGGAAGAGAAATGTGAGTACTTTTAACTATCGTCTTGAGTGGTCCATGATACTTCTCAATAAAAATACAAGAGGGCGCAATTTGCAATAATAACACATTTCTTAACTTTATTCATTTATTTCAAATCATACGGTATAATTATGATACCATAATCGAAAAGTAGATGAAATTTGCTACAAAAAATGTTAAAACCGCAGTTCGATATCTCCATCCGTTTCAGAGTTATTGCCAATAGAACAATTTTTAAAACTTTAAATGAAGAAGCGGTTGTTTTCATAGTTTTGTGATCAAGCATTCCATGACAAAAAATATTTTTAAACTTTATGGTTAGGTAGGTTTGTTTCTCATTATTCCAATAGCCCAGAAACCACTCTAGAATTAATGGCAATCATGGAAAACGTGTCATTTAGGCGTAACTCTAACAATATGATGTGTTTTAAAAAATAAATCTAGATAGCTGTGAAATAAAATCTGAAAGTTTCCATGGAGATAAGACAAATAATGCAAATAGTTGTCAACTAGTTTCATTTTGAAAGGTGTTGACAAAAGTTTATCCGTAATTCATCTTAAACTTCTTGATAGAAAATTGTGATACGTACCTTTCAAAAATGGCTTATACCAATGCCGAAGCTTACGATATGCTGGCCGTATATTTTGAATGTTTTCAAAATGCGCCTATAGCGGAATGCGAATATGCTCTCAGATATCCTGAACGAAGGCACTATGGCAGAGCAGTATTTCAGCGACTGGCAATATACGTAAGGCAAACGGGAAGTGTACGACGCATTTCAGTTGCTTTTAGAAGACGTCCAGTAAGAAATGAAGTCAACATTACAAACGTTCTTGCGTACGTAGAGGCCGATCCGCATTTAAGCATAAGAGCAATTTCTTTAGACCTAGGTATAAGTTGTACTGCAGTGTTCCGAATTCTAAGGGATTTTAAGCTGCATCCCTAGTGATTATGACAGACGGCTCGACTATTGCTATTGGCTAAGAGAGATGTGTAACGAGAATCCTCAATTCCTCTCCCACGTGTTATGGACTGATGAAGCCACTTTCAGTAGCTGTGGCAAAGTTAATTTACACAATATGCACTATTGGTCACAGACAAATCCTCACTGGATGCGCGAAGTGGATCACCAAAACAGATGGAGTGTTAACGTGTGGTGCGGAGTATTAGGACACAGAATTATCGGACCGTTTATTTTTAATGATTATCTAAATGGTGAATCTTATTTAAACTTTTTACAAAATGACTTGCCTATCCTTTTAGAAGATGTTCCTATTGGCCTAAGAACATCCATGTGGTATCAACATGATGGATGCCCGGCACACTTTTCGCATATGGTCCGTGATTTTTTAGATATTGGATACCCAAATCGCTGGATTGGAAGGGGTAGTTTGTTTGCTTGGCCACCTAGATCCCCGGATTTAACTGTGTTAGATTTTTACTTGTGGGGGCGAATAAAAGACATTGTATATAAAACGCGACCAACCACACGAGACAACATGATTGAGCGAATTGAAAATGCACTAAATTCGATTTCACGAGCTGAAATTGAAACAGCTGTCTCTAGTTCTAGAAAAAGAATTAATCGTTGTATTTTGCACAACGGAGGTCATTTTGAACATTTATAAAGTCTCTCAATTGTTTTCCTAAGAAGCTTTCCATGAATATTGTTTCCTTCAATAGTTTCCAATAATTATTTCAATACTGTTTTATGGCCCGTTGGCCTTGAAACACGCTCCAAATTTTGTATTTTACATGATTTGGACTAGTCCTAAGCCTAGATAAAGTGTGAAGGAAGGCACGGAGTTTGATATTGGAATAATGAGAAACAAACCTACCTAACCATAAAGTTTAAAAATATTTTTTGTCATGGAATGCTTGATCACAAAACTATGAAAACAACCGCTTCTTCATTTAAAGTTTTAAAAATTATTCTATTGGCAATAACTCTGAAACGGATGGAGATATCGAACTGCGGTTTTGACATTTTTTGTAGCAAATTTCATCTACTTTTCGATTATGGTATCATAATTATACCGTATGATTTGAAATAAATGAATAAAGTTAAGAAATGTGTTATTATTGCAAATTGCGCCCTCTTGTATTTTTATTGAGAAGTATCATGGACCACTCAAGACGATAGTTAAAAGTACTAACATTTCTCTTCCAAACAAGTTTTAGTTTGCTAAAATCGGAGAAGTGGTTTATAAGTTACAGCGATTTAAATGATTACACATTCAACAGCTTCCCCCACTCTTACTAAAGTCGGTACGCCAATAAGCATGGGACCAAAATTATGCAAAATTGACCAAGCTTTTTAATGGTGTTATCAGAAATATACCTTAACGTGCAATTTTCGGAGATATCTAAAATTTAAAAATTTACTTTTTAATTGCGCCCCCTTGCGGCAAAATGCGGAACTTAAAAATTATTTCCAGGATTTTCTCATGGCCACTTTAGTTATTAATTTTTTTTTCCTGAATTTCTATGCCCAATAGTTTCCGAGATATGGCCGCTCTTCGACCTTAATGAAACACCCTGTATAATAGTAATAATAAGGTAGTAATAAAACAATGCAAAACAATATGTTAAGGAAGCCCAGTGTTGTTATTTAACTTGCGTCAACAGTTCGTGAGGCTTTTATGTTCCTCGAATGTAGGTTAATTTCACTGATTCTTTTATTTACTGAGTGGAGGAATTAAACGAGCTTTTCACTGTGGTAATTTGGCGTTTATTTCTCCAAATCACACAAAACTTCTTTAGTACATGATTTTACAATAACATACTCTAACATAAATATTCACTACTGATTTTACAATCACATAACTAGTCACTACATTTGTTTAGTACATTTGCTTGGTGCCTTTTTTAGGCAATGCTATTTGTTTCAATGCGACGGAAAGAAACCACGTGAGTTTGTTGACATACAACCTTGCTTTATCGAAGCCAAAAGTGTAGTAGTATACAAAATGGAAAACTGTATTATCTGACAGAAAGGTTACGCCCCTGTTGTCATGACGATTAACTAACAATGCATTCTGATAGGCTACACAGCCGCCATGTTCTCTTTTTACTAATTGGACGGTAATCAACAAATGTACCACGCTGTGTTACCTTTCTCGAGGGCCCAAACACCGTTAAAGGGTTTTCGGATGTACAAGATTCTAAAAAATATACTCTTAACATCTAAAATTAGTTCAAATGGTCAAAATATGTGGGGTTAGAAGTATTGCGTTCGGTTTTCTGTTGGTTAATTGCACAAGACGCTGCAAGTAGGTTGAACACGTATTTCCGTTTCTGGCTCCCGTCAAGTCGCAGAACGCCCACTCTCGGCAATTTTATGTACAAACAAAGTCGTTTGGAATTATTTTCTTTGTTTCGTTATTCAATTTATGTTCTGGTAAAAGCTCAGACTTTTGTATCTTTTTGATCGTTTGTAGTGTGGCTCTGTTCTCTTTTTTTTGTTAGGGTTAAGTTAAGTTGGCAAAACTTTGTGTCAGCTGACTCGGAGTTCTCGGGGCCTTTAATTTGACTTTCTTAAAATCCTTCAGACTAGAAGGTCAAGCCATTAGGCCATTTTTATGTCAAAAGGCTACGAGGTCTCACCCCTCTTTTATAGGGGTTTTGTTTGATTGGTTTTGCCGTTTGGGTTGTTGCTGATTTCGGCCAATTTTTCCGGTTTTCCTGCCGTTCGGCACTTATCAAGGTTAAAAAAAAATTCATGCGATTTTAAGGCCTAGATCACAGCCTAACAGTTTGGGGTCCAGTTGGCCATACTAAGTCAATTCCACCTGACCTACTTTAAGGAGTTGGGAAAAATGGATATGAGGCATCCTAAAGGATTGAATTTGAACTAGCTGCACAAAGTGGTATAAAGTACTATAAAGTCATCTGGATATATTAATCCTTCACCATAGTTTTCACAATTAGCCTTTTCAATATTATTATTTTCATTAACATGTAAATCAACATTGTAAGGCCATCTTGACAACACTTTTATAACCATACATCACAATTTTTATTTTAAATCCTTACGTCCGGAAAGGCTTTCCATTCATTCCTTTTTTTAATAACTCAATACTAAATTTAAATTTCCTTTTAACATAACAAGCTATCATAAACCCTTATTTTGTTTTCAAGTATTTTCTTTTAATAAACACTTTATTGTTTGTGTCTGAAAATCTAGTTTTATTTATGGCATAGCTTTCCAATAAGTACAAACATTCGCTATATTTTTCCTGGTTTGGATTTCTGTCAAACCAGGTGGCCAAGGCAAGCCAACAACGAAGGGAAGATGTAAGTATAACGGACCATGACCTAGTGCCTCCACATTAAGAGCTACCGTCATCAGATAGTGACAACCTGTTGTCCATGACAAAAGGTTGCCACTGTCATAGATGTTTTCCGAAAACTAGAGTACTGCGGAATAAAACCCAGGATTTTTAACCATATACTAGACATTTGGCGTTTTTAGCAGTAAAATAAAATAGAAATATCTTGTCGCTAAGCTAGAAGACCAAAGGACTCTTAAACACAGGCGGCGTTTTCCCTTTATTGCAGCGTTGCCGACTTTCAGACATCGTTGCGACGTTGACAGATTAATTTATGTTAATTACTTTGATTATTAGAAAACGTGTTTCCCATTCCTTACGTCTCTGACGATGTAAAATATCTACTGTAATGAAGTTTAATTACTTTTTGTGGCCTCTATAACATATTGAAATTTTATTAAATTATACAATCCGATAAGCCAAAAAATTGTTTAAATAACTTCATTAGTTGCCGTTCAAATTTGACAACTTTGTTCAGTTTCGTATACAGTAACGCACGAAATCCACGTTTCTTGTTCTCTTAGTGCAGGTGGGAATAAAACATTTTTCCTCGCGCTGGCAGAGAAAAAATACAACTTTTAACGGATCTTTTATTAATATTGTTGGCGTAGCCTTTTCGCTTAGGTCAAACATAAATTGTTTACTGTATTTCCATAAGTTAATTGCTTGGTTTAAAATATGTCAGTTGAAATAAAAGGCAAAAATATATCTACTAAATTTTAATGTCATTCACTCATCTTCAAATTTATGTAGTGCCACTGTTACAACTTAGTCAGAAAACCACTTACTGCAATACAAAGTACATCACTAATATTAGATCACTATACCAACAATTCTCTCTGGATACAATACTTTAGTCTTAAACTATTGAGGCTTTATCGCATTTACAAGAGTAAACTGTACTTGCGTCGTGGTATACGAACTTCGGGATACAATATTGCGAACTTAATAACTATTTTTACGGTCCGTGTGCCGTAAATTAATTAAAACTGGGCTAAGATGCCGCGAGAAAAGCCCATGTGCTTTCTACAAAGAGTGCTGCGAGAGACTCTTTTCCACGGCCCGTGTGCCGAGAATCAACTAGCCTCGTATAAATACCACCAGGGAGTTCGCCTGTTTGCTTTCAACCCTGATGTCGAACTGTACTGACTTAATTACTTGGCTGCTATGTCGTAAAATCAACTAACCTCGCGTAAACAGGCGCGAGGAAGTCCGCGTCGTGAGGCCGCCCGTGTGCTCCGCACGAAGATTGTTCCTTTGTGTTAATTTGAAAGGTTAATATGATAATATGTCAAGTCTTCCCTCCTTTTCGTACATACAGTAAAAACTTGTCATACCACTTCCACCCATCCCGCACGTGTCTCTAGTTGGCCTAGCAACGAGCCCTGCTCACCGTATTCACCTCGCCTGTATTGTTTGGTAAAAGGCCGCCTGTGTTTCATGAAAGGCCGCTCGTTTGTAAATTGCCGCTTGCCGCGGTTTCCTTCATAGAGGCTATCTTATTTTTTCTTGGAAGTAAGTTTTACTGGCCCGATTTCGGCTTAATTTCTAAGAAATTACTATTGGTACTTAAAATACGTTTTACAATTTAACCGAAATTACCGGACTTTTATTATTTATGGTTTCTATGCACCGACGATATTTTTGCAGGTGTTAAAATGCAACGTTGCCGTACTTTCACAACTAGACAACTGATCCTTTCTCCAACAAATATCTTCAAGATTTATGGTTCTTTCTCACAATAAAAATAATATACTAATGGTTTTAGTCCTTAAATGCAACTCATATGTACAAATTAACTTCTTCAAAATATTATTAGAGTTCAATTTTTTAACATTTTAATTTCTAGGCGAGCATGCTTTGCACTGTTATATTCTAAATTATAATTCCTCGTTAATAATATCATGTCAACAGAGAAGAGTAGAAACTAGATATTTAACAAACGTGACAGCGATATTGCATTCATATACAAAAAAATGAAAAAATGAACCATTTGTGTTATAGCTTAATGCAATTTCATACCGTTTGTCATGTTTTAAACTAGACATCGCTATGAAAAACTTAATTAATACACAGAATATTTTTAACAATACTGGTTAAAACCGCGCGAATCGTTTTTTGTTTTTATTAAACCCCTAAAATTGAATGATAACACAATCTAGTCATAACTGAGTAATAATCAATAGCTACCTTATGTCCTAATTTTCTAATATCGAATATATTAGGTTTGAATTAATTTCAAGGTTATTATTAAAATGAGGATTTCATGAGGTGCCTATATTACCGATCATAACGCTTTTAGATTCTAGTTCCTACCTGACCAAAGAGTAACCCAACTAATAAGAGGCGAAAGCTTTGTCGGCTTCTTTGATGTTGATGTACCCAAATTCTGTGATCTTGATACCACCAGCTACATAGTAAAAAATAGGATACAATATAAATACAAATAAAAAAAATTGGTCCTGTTACAGGCAACAAGCCAGGCTTTACATATAAAATTATGACTAAATTAATTGAATACTTAATACCTTTTAATGTAAATAGTATTCAAACTTAGGCCTGTTTTGTGTAACCTTATTTCATCCTATTCATATAGCTTAATGCCTAGTCCTTATGTACGTAAAAAAGCATGCTGACGGTTTTTGTAATGATCAATTTGTGTAAATGCTTTCTACTTATATTTAATATAAATAGATTTACTCTTTCTTAAAGCCTCTACACACAACCCAATCTGCAGGGTCCGATTTGTAGGGCATATAGGTAAGGGAAAATCGGGTACTGCTCTCCACACCTCCCGATCTCGCAGTGTGCACAGAAAACAGAAACATGGTCAGTGTGTTTCGAATCTTGAGTCGTAAATGTCAAAACCACAGAACATAAGGGTTAGTTGTCAAAATGGCTCCTAGTAAATGTCAAGAAATCGGAATTGCGCTGACTTTGATATTAGAAAATATTTCGCGAAGAAAGAAAAGAAAATGCTGGGTTAAGAAGTGGCTATTAGAGGGGAAGAAGTTTAGCCATATGAATATTTTTAAAGAATTAGGATCAATTGACTTTAAAAGCTTTTTGAGAATGAATACCCAGACATTTAAGGAACTGCTGTCTCTATTTAAATAATAGGCGTTGAAAATATCCCAGAGGCAGGGCATTTTCCAATAAAGCTCGAAAATCTATCTCCAAGCTTGCATCTCCCTTTCAGACATTTTTGATTCAAAATACAAAAGAATTGTGGCAAATCTGCCAGAATTAATTCATGACGTGCCCCGTCATATATCGATGAAATCAACCCAACCGTAGTCAACCAACCGTCCGATCTGAATTTTGTAGGTCTGGCATGCCTATACACTACCCAACTTGCAGGGTCCCTGCAGATTGGGTCGTGTGTAGAGACTTTTAACATACCTCCCTGTATCCGTTGGAAACCTGAAAAATGAAATTCCTTTGCCAGTTCTGTTAGGACACCCACGGTAAGCACACGATGTACCACCTTTAAGCTTCATTTCCGACATTTAAACAAATAGATTTTAACCACCGACAAGTCACAAAACAATAATAAGTTTTGGAATTATAAGGAAATACGTCCTAATACACAAAAAACACCGATTAAAAAAAAAAGAACAAGAAAACCACAAAAATTATCACTTTGTTTACGTCAAAACACGATTGAAAGTGATTGATAACAAAATATGACAAATCAAATTTGACTGATATACTACTAACTTTGCGCATGCGCATACAAATTTGGCTTCGCCGGACTGGCTTTCTTTCGCCTCTTATTGGTTATGTTCCTCTTTGACCTCACATGAACGTTATCATGAGCCTTCTCCTAGATTTATTGACTGTACATTACATATTTGTAAAATTTATCAAGCTTGCTCTCAATTTGTTTTGAAATACAGTGTGTGTATAAAGTCTGGAAACGGCTTAATAACATCACAATTCATTGGCCTATTTAGACCAAATTTGGTACGGTTGTGTAAGAGGATCTGACGCACCGAATGACGATATTTGCGTTGTTGCCAGCTTTTTAGTTTGTCTGGAATTCGAACGAATTTTATATTTTTAAATGTAACACCCTGTATATTTTTTCATTTATATTTTTTTCTTTAAATTTGTTACACTTTAGGTAAAATATACTTTATTCCTAAAATCAGTAGTTTTCGAAATAACGACGTGTTTTAAAAATATCAACAAATTGTCTTTTATTTATTAATAAATAAAACACAAAAGCTGTCATTTCTACATGCAAAAATGTTTTTAACTAAAAGTACAATTCTTATGATGGGAGGAAATGGCGATAGGGTCAGTTCTCACGAAGAGGTTAAAAATCTATTTAATGACGCATTTCCAAACCGAGATCCAATTTTAAAAGCAACATTCCTAAAAACTGTCCGACGGTTCGAAGAAACTGTAAATTGTAGAGATAGGCGACGATCAGGACGACCAGCAGTAGTAGATAAAGGGAAAAGTTTAGAAATTTCACAACATGTTGTTGAAACCCCTGTTTCTTCATTAAGAATAATTTCTCAAGTAAGTGACGTCTGCTTCAAATCCGTCCATAATGTTTTAACAAAACATAAATATCACCCTTTCAAAATACATGTAGTTCAACGGTTATCAGAAGATGATTATGAGCGAAGAATTGAATTTTGTGATGTTATGATGTCAGGGTTTGACCAAAATAACAAGTTTTTCAAATTTTTAGTATTTTCGGACGAAGCAATATTTATGTCAAATGGTAAAGTCAATGGACAGAACTGTAGGTTTTAAGCAAATGAAAATCCCCACTGGATGAGAGAAGGTCATACACAACGCCCTGAAAAATTGAATGTGTGAGCTCGGCTTCTAAGAAACCACAAGATCGGTCCATTTTTTATTGATGGAAATTTGACATCACAACTTTACCTTGAGCTCTTGGAAACGCAAATAGTGCCTATATACTATACGAAATGTGATGGGTACAAATTATGCAAGTACATTCTTCTAACAGGACGTAGCTCCTCCCCATTTTGGTCGAAACGTGCGCGAATTTTTGAACAACACTTTTCCGAATAGGTGGATCGGTAGAAGGGGTACAATCGAGTGGCCACCTAGGTCCCCTGATTTGTCGCCTAACGACTACTTTTTATGGGGACACTTGAAAATTAGAGTTTATACCATAAAACTTCAAGATTTGGCCGATTTGCAGCGTCGAATTTTGGACAAATCTAAATTAATAACGCCAGAAATCATTTACAAGACATTGTCAAAATTTTATTTTCAATTAGCACATTGTCAAGCTATACAGGGAAAACAGTTTGAACATTTAATATAAAAAATATATTTTTTCTAAATTCTACTTGTTATTTCGAGAACTACTGATATTAGGAACAAAGTATGTTATACCATAATGAAATAATATACAGGGTGTTACATTTAAAAATATAAAATTCGTTTGAATTCCAGACAAACTAAAAAGCTGGCAACAACGCCATTATCGTCATTCGGTGCATCAGATCCTCTTACACAACTGTGCCGAATTTGGTTTAAGTCGGCCAATAAATTGAGATGTTATTCAGCCAATTCCAAACTTTATACACAAGCTGTAAAATCGGATGTGCCTATTTTCATTTTCATATATTCAAAGAAACGAACAGGATCCTTTCTTAAATGTTTATATAGATGATGGAACTCCCCACATTGACATCGTTTTCTATTCAGTGGATTCGTTCTTTCTCTTTTGAGTGCCTTTTCTTTGGAGATACCAAGTAGTAGTACTTGGTGTCAATAAAATTTCATCCTCGTCTGAAGAAGATGAAGTAAAAAAATTCATTTGTACGCACTATTGCAAACACAGGATGTTCTGTCTATAACTATGAATTTGAGAGTGGCTCAAAATGAAGTCACTCAGTTCCAAGCGCGGGTTTCGCGTTTCGATATGACCACTTTGTGCAAGGTTCCGAGCGAAGCTCTGTGGTCCATGCTCTACACTCGGGGCATAAGTCGAGGGTCGGAGCTCTATTATGTCCAAAGCCTTAGTCTTGCCTCGCCATGTCTATATGCACCTTCAGACTCCAATCCATACACTATACAACAACAACATGAATCTTGGAACGATGGAGTCGACGCATACATCGCCGTATGTTGCAGTGTATATGGAGGGCTTTAAATAAAGTTAATCCCCTGTGTCGCAGTCTGCGTATTGGACTTGCCTAAGCGCTACAGAACCTGGTGAAAATGCTGCCACGCCATTGGTTGAAATTGCTGTCGAGCTACCCAGAGGAGAAGACGAAAGTACGACATAACCAAGCTTTCCGTCTAAAAAAATTGGTTCCAATTCGCCTTTTTCAAGTTCACCGGGGAATATTATTATTAATTGTTTGCCCCTTTTATAGACTTATATTGGTTAAACAGCGCTAACACGGCATCTAATCCACCTTTTTGGTTCCAATTCGGCTTTTTTAAGTTCACCGGCCAATTATTTACCAGCGCTTTTTGATTCGATCTACTTTAAAAAAGACTAAGAGTCATAAAAAAACTAAAAAAGTCATGAAAATACTAAAAACGTCCTAAGAAAAAGTGCCCAAAGTGGGAATCGATCCGGCGACCTATAGCATGGCACCTAAACGCTATAATTATACACTACACCACAAATTAACTAACAATATTAAGTTAATTTAGTAACAGCAGAATGAAAGCGGCGGCACAGCCAATCAGAACGTAGCTCGACAGTAATTTCAACCAATGGCGTGGCAGCATTTTCACCAGGTTCTGTAGCGCTTAGGCAAGTCCAATACGCTCCCGGTCTAGCCCTTTTGCGGAAGTTAGTATATTTAACAGTAATGCCAAATGTGTGTCCCGTGGCTTAGATTATTCGATTTCATCCATTCAATCATCAACTAACCTAAACTGGGCAATTGATTTACTATTAGAATAATATGTTCAGAATATCTGGGTGCTATTTTAAAATGTATCTTGCGGATATTACCAGAAAGCCCAAACATGAGTGGCTTAAAGCTTTATTTCATAGTACTTCGTTCGCAATCGGATGACAAGACGGTATTGGTTTCTATGTGCGGTAACCATGGATGGTATTAAGTTTGCAACCAGCATGGTAGTAGTATAATAATTAAGAGGCAATTACTTGAAGAGAGAGGGATAGATGTCGGGAGACGTACTGATATGCATTTTCGAAAATAAAATCTTCCTCTCTTATTAAATCAAATTTTGCTCTGATTAGCCCTCTTTCATGTTTAACTGCAAAATATTTTTATATTATTCAAAGGACAGAAAATATTTTATTTAAAAGTAAATTCTTACTTACTAAGGACATTTAAAGTCCATTTACCAAAAGCATGCTTTCTAAAGAAGTTTATTTACTTTCATTTTGCTTTCCAAATATTTAAAAATTATTCATATAATCACTGAGTTAGATAAGATTCCTAAAAGTTCTGCTTTTATAACAGTCAAGGAAAAAATTAAAAATATGCAAAGGAAAAAAAGCTTTTTTGTGTCTTGTTTAAAAGCAATTTGCATGAATAATATATATAGGACTCTTAAAATATTTTCAACACTTTAGAGTAGATAATATAAAAGTTTAAGTTTATTTGGTGAATTTGATCGGCGGCAGAAAATCAAACAATAATGAAAATATAAATTTAATAAGAAGAATGTTGTACTTTATTATTCTTTTTTTACAGTTTTTCTCCTAAAACATGTAACTACCTCCTAACTCCACCTAGTATATCAGAAATCTTCTACATTTCATTAAACAAGGCAGTTATGCCCATTAATTTGGGGTAACTAGTCTCAATATTTTTACTCGATTTTGGTAAGTCTTCTTATGAACTGAACTTGACCTTATATTTACACATATACTATTTCTTCTAGTTCCCCTGATGATGGATGTTTAAATATCCGAAACATGTAGGGATTAACACCTGACAATTTAATTTAATACAATATTTGTGGAGGAAGACTAAGAGCTTTTTATTTCATATAAATTATATAAATGTTAATTATTTGTCTGGCATTTAAATCCTAAAATAGCCCAAACTATAAAACATGTTACAGCCAGGAACGTTCAACTAGCACTTGTTGTGTGTTCTAACTCTAAAATTCCACTCCTAATGAAGTTCGTGAATATTAACAAAGTATTTAGAAAGAATAATGGAGTTTCTATAGTCACAGACCGCGTACCTGGTAATTAGTGCTCTTTTATATTAAATTATATATATTAGTTTCTAAAATATTTTAAGAATACTAGGTAAAATAGTAAAAACACCCTTAAGTTTTTCAGACAAGCTTCAAGCTTTGTAAACTTGAGAGTTGGTTTCTCCTTTCTCCTAAATATATTTTTAGATTTGTTGATTAATTGATTGATTGATACGGAGTAAAAAAAGTTATTACTATATTCAATATGTGGTGTTTCTAAATAAGTATTTTTATGATTATTGATGGGTTTATTTAGTAATTATTCCAATACTTTTTATTATTTTTAACTGAAAATATCAATAAAGTAGTTTATGCTCTCGAAATACCCTAACAAAATTAACATGGGTAAAATATTTCGCATATTGTGATCATTCTGTATAATAAAGGCACTAAACATAAATATTTGTTTACTGTAAAGGTAGGCAACATTCTAAAATATATTTTTTTATTCAATCATTTTTAATAATTTGGAAATGGTTACTAAACTTTGGCAATTTTTAAGATTAAGTGGTTGTTATTTCTTAAACTATTAAAAATAAACATACGTATAGTGTATCTTTAAATAATGCGAAGTGATAAATCAATCAAAATCGTCTTCTCCATGGGCGTGCAACTTTTTTCGGCATGCATAGATTTCAATAGGACTGTATTTTTAAATTTGTGCAGAATTAGTACAAGTGTCGACATTAAAATAAAGTCAAGTTTAGTCTTTAAATATATATTTTAATATTAAATAAATAAATTAAATTTAATATACAGCGGCATTCTTTCAATTACAATTTAAATTTGCAATATTATAGAATGAGAAGTCTGGAGTCGCTAAGTAAATACTTTGATATCTTACTATTGTATAATATTGTAAAAAATATACTCGACTGCGAGTATTGCAGTAATTTTCTAAGCTTTAATGCAGGTTCATAGTCACTTCCTTATAGACTAGTATTTTATACGGATTGGTTTTACTCGAACTATTATTGTAATTCGCCACCAATTCGTTGTCAACGTACCTATAACGCCTTATGCCACAATGAAGATATTGACATGTTTGTGTGTAACTTGGCTAAATTTAAGAGACCGGTTAGAAATCACTTTAACCAGTTTATATTTAATAATTTAATATGCTAGTATTATACCTTACCAAATTTTAAGTACTATATACATACTATGGGCTAACCTTTTATTAGACAGCTTGCCTGTTTGTTGGTTGGCCAGTTTTTCAAATAAATAAATAAATAAATATCATTTTTCGGTTATTGCATCCGACCAGGGGACACTCTTAAAACAAAAGGATATCTCTAACCCCAGTGCGATAGCTTTCGAACTACTGATTGTCTTATCGTTGAGTCAAGAAAGATTAAGAGCCAGGTTTTATCTTAATATTCGGAAGCTCTTAAAGCTAGACTAAATAATTTTGTGAAGAAAAGTTAAATCATTTGACAATTACTTTGGTTTCAGACCTTTAGACTATCAAAATTTTAGCCGTATTGATTAGTAATAATCTGCACACAAATAAAAAATATATGGCTGTATATTTGAACCTGGCGAGGGCATTCGATATTGTGCTCCAATATTTCCTATTTCTAGTTATTTGGAGGACCGGGAATGGGTAGTAAGGATTAACAACTCCATCATCGAGTGTATGAGAATCACAATGGGGGTTCCACAATGAACTGTTCTGACACACTGCTTGCTCTGAATAATAATATTAACATTGAATGTAAAATAATATCATGTGCAGTTTATACAGCAATAATCTTTAAGGGTGATACATGGAACAAAGTTAAGGAAAATGCGGAAGCAAAATTGTTAAAGACTAGCGAGACTATAATATAATCTTATTAAATATTTCCCGTTACGTATATCAAACTGACTTTCATATTCTTGAGGGTAGTCATTGATGAAAACATCAAATGGCATAATCACATTAATTATATCAATGATAAAATTAGAAACTTTTATCGTGTAGCCAAGAGAATATCAAGGTAATAAATATTCTCAGACATATTTATGCATATCAATTGTATGGCTTAAAAAATAGAATGATTATATGTGAAGGTAGAATTTTAATAAAATTGTCAGTTTTTGGCGAGTATAATCTTCTTTTCTCTTGGTTGTATTTGCGTATTACCTAAATACACTAAGCCGAAATTTTTAATATCTAAAAGTCAACGTAACCCTCATTATTTCGTCAAACTCTAATGATCTGAAAAACAGTAATGATATAACAATATACTTTATAGAGATAATATTTTCACATACGCAATTATTGTTAGTATGCTAACTAAGTAAACTTATTCATTAAAACACTATGAATAATTTAATAACCAACTAAATTTGGGGTGTGGACTTAGGACGCACCTTTATGGAAATTTATTCCATTTCGTTTATTTTTAGTACCAGCTTTGTGAAGGAATTTAATTAAGACATCACGCATGCATAAAAAACCTTTTTTCGTATTACAAATTAAAATAAATAATTAAATTTATTCCGAAATCTGCACGCAATTAAAAAATTGGATTTTGATTGTAAATTGGCTACAAAGTTTCTACCTAAAAACTATATGTGTGTATTCAATTCTTCATAATAATTATTATACATGGTGGCGCATTTATAAAAAAAAAAGTGAATAATATTCATCCATTTTCATATCATATTCAGTTGAAAAACTGTATTAGGTTTATATGTCGTAGACTTAATATATCAGTATTATTATCAGTCGTATTATAATACACCTAGGCTTTTTCAATATGACTAGGCGTATTGTAATGCGATACAAAACATTTAGAATCTTACAATTAGACTGGTATTTTTTTTTTTTATTCTGAGGGTCCGTCCAAGTGCCGGCTGCACTTCGGCCAGATTTGGTCCATTGTGCTCACCCTAGTTTGTTCTTACACCCACTCATTGATTCCAGTTCCTTGCACTAGTTTATGTAGGTCAACTGGCAAGAATGTCGAAATATCCGAGTATTTGTTGCCTTTTCCGATCCAATGAATCGCAGTGGCAAATAATATGCTGTACTGTTTCACTCCCTCCCCACATAACCTGCAGCTTAAGTCTCCGTTGTACAATTACATACGGTGCAGGTGCTTCTTGACGGCCATGTGTCCTGTAAAATTCCTGTGGCAATTCTCAGCTGATTTCAGCTGATTGCTCATGCTGTTTTGTTAGTTTTGGGTCTGGGTCTCCAATGAAAGATTTGCTATGATTTAATCCCTGTCTGTTGTTCCAGTAGATTTTGTGTTGATTCATTGTCCATTATTTTATGACATCTCGTACTGTGCACCTTGGGACTCCGATTGCCGGTTCTGGATCAATGAATTTGTTTTGCTGGCTTTTGCCAGGGCCACTAGTGCCTCTTGGCATTCGCATACCAGTCTTGATGTCACCTCATTGCATGTTAGCGCTCTAAGGGCTGCTTGGCTGTCGGAGTATATTATGTGGATCCACTTATTAAGATAAGTCCTCCTAATGTTTTCATACGCACACTGAGAATGGCGTAGATTTCCACTTGGAACACCGTGGGAGACTTACTCAGGAAGAATTAAGCATCTGTTTTCGATCTTACTCCGTGTATCCCTGCTCCGGTACCGTCTTTGGTTTTTGAGTCGTCTGTGTACCAGATTATTGCCCTAGGAGTATCTGGTGTTTTATTGTTCCACGCATCTCGTTCGTCTATAATGGTCTTGAATGGTATGTCATAGCGATATGCAGGGTTTATATGGTCTGATCTCATTCCTAACTAAGGTCCCTTTATGATATCGCATAGAAGTGCGTGTCCAGTTTTGTGCCACCCAGAAAGTGACGTAGAACTCTGTAGTCTTAGACTGGTGATTATAGGCGTATTATAATATGCCGGCCACTTATTAGTCTTATTGTCAACATGAACCTATGTGAGATTGTTTCAAAATATAACTAGATGAAATCCGTCGTCTGATAATTCGACTGACGTTATGCCAGGCGATTTGTAAAACCAGTTTCACAAATAAGAAATGTATAACTGTATATTTGAACCTGGCGAAGGCATTCGATACTGTGCATCAAAATTTCCTACTAATGTTTTCTCTTGTTATTAGTATTCCCCAAGAAAAACCAATTTTATTAAGAGAAGCTTTAAGTCTGTTTTCACAATTTGAGGGACAAGGATTTAAAAATTGTGCTTGCAAACCAAGCAAGATACACTATTATAGCAATAAATGTTTTTGTATCAGAGCTCATATGAAATGTACTAGCAAATTGTAATAATATTGATACATTTTGAACTACGTATAGATAGCACAACATACACTGTGTATTGGTGGTTGTCTATACGTAGTAGTTAGAGTTAAGAAAGAACATAATATAGTTTGAAGTTTAGTTTATAAAAGGTCATTGTGATGTATGAAACTAATAGAAGACAAAATAAAAAGTTTTTGTTATTAAACAAAGTGTTTAAGTGTTTAATTACTATTACAACATGGCGCAGTCGTTGAAGAACAAGTGCATTTAATAAAAATTACTTGGTCAGGAGTATGGTGTGGTGAAAAGTTCTAAGCATCAACCAAAACCAAGGGTGAAAGCATAAATTACAAAATGGCCGAAAGTGGCAGGTTGCCGGACCCCATGATATTCGAGGGAAATCTAAATGAAAATTTCAAAAGATTTCTTCAGAATTTTGAAAATTATCTAGTAGCTACTGAAAAGGACTCTAAATCCAATAAAATTAAAGTGGCCCTTCTGTTAAATACCATAGGAAGTGAAGGAGTCGAAATTTTTAACACGTTCAAATTTGTTGAACCAGAGAAAAGCAGCAAGTATGACGACGTGGTAGCGGCATTTAAGAACTATTGTGCTCCTAGAAAAAATAGAACATATGAGCGATTCATATTCAATAGTCATCAACAAGGAAATAATGAACCATTCGATCAATTTTTAGGCACTCTAAAAAAGTATATTCAGTCTTGTGAATACGATACCCAGGAAGACTCAATTTTAGTTGACAGGATCATTTTGGGTATAAATGACAGAAAAGTGCAAGAAAAATTACTAAATATACAAAATATAACTCTTGATAATGCAGTAGAAATTTGTCGAAATGCTGAGGCAACTAAAAAACATTTACAAGGAGTGAGGAAAAATGAGGCAACAATGGTAGATGCAGTCAAAAAGAAGGTGACAGAGAAAAAGGAAAGGGACATCACATATAACAAAAAGGCCTTTAAGTGTACTAAATGCAAAACTAGTCATGGTTATGGCGAATGCCCTGCTTTCGGTAAGACTTGCTACAGATGTGGTAAGGACAACCACTTTGCCAATGCATGTAGAAAACCAAAAGAGGTAAAGGGGGTCAGGCAAAGACAGAGCAATACAGATGGTCAAGAGAATAGTAGTACAGACGATGAACTTTATGTATTCAGCATTGTAAAGGTGGGCCAAATACAAAAAAGCCACTGTGCAGTGTGGACAGAGCTCATAGGAATTGGTAATAAACAAGTCAAGTTTAAAGTTGACACGGGGGCTGAAGTTAACATCTTGCCAAGAAAAGTGTTTGATATGGTGTGTGGTGATGGACAAAATATCAGAAAAAGTAGGGTTGTGTTGGAAGCATATGGTGGTACCAAGCTAGAGACACAAGGAAAGGTTATACACTAATGTGCAGTATTGCAGATAAGTCATTAGAAATAGAGTTTGTTATAGTCAACTTAAATGTTAAGCCGATTCTGGGTTTGTTGGCATGTTATGATTTTGTTTTGTCAAAAATTCACATAGCACTAAAATATGGCACGAAGATAAAGAAATGTTTATCAACAAGAATGGGGATATATTTGAGGGATTAGGTACATTTAAAGAGGTCTGTAAAATAAATCTTAAAGATAATAATGTGCCTGTTGCACGTCCAGCAAGAAGGTTACCCTTAGTTATTAAGCAAAGATTAAAAAATAAGTTAAAAGAGTTGGAAAATCAAAAAATTATTTCAAAAGTGGATGGTCCCAGTGAATGGGTCAATAATTTGGTGGTTATTGAAAAACCAAATAAATCATTAAGGTTGTGTCTAGATCCGCAGGAGCTGAACAAGTATATTGAAAGAGAATTTTTTGAAATTCCAAGTCTGGATGATATTAGTAGTAAACTTGCTGGTAAGAAATATTTTAGTGTATTAGATTTTAAAGATGGCTTTTATCAGGTTAGGTTAGATGAACAATCTACAAAATTAACCACATTCTCCACACCATTTGGGTGCTACAAATTTCTAAGGCTCCCATTTGGGCTTAATTTAGCCCCAGAATATTTTCAAAAAGTTAACCTAAAAAATTTTGGAGATATTGAAAATACAATCATTTATTTTGATGATCTTCTCATTTCTAGTGACACTCTGGAGCAGTGGCGTATATAGAAATTTGTTTCGGGGGGGGCCTAAATTAAAAAAATTTAGAAACTATAATCACTACTATATTACAATGTCAATTTGTTAAAACTTTTTGGTTATAGCTGAACAAAAATATATTTAACACTTAAACAACAACAATAGTATTTTTTTAATTTTGAATATAGTGCTTGCTTAAGCATAATATATTACATTTCTCTTCGTATTTCGGGGGGGGGCCCAGGCCCCCTGGGCCCCCCCCCCTATATACGCCACTGCTCTGGAGGGTCATGATGAGACGTTAAAAAGAGTTGTAGAACGAGCAAGAGAGAAAGGAGTAAAGTTCAATAAAGATAAATTACAATATAGACAAACGGAAGTAAAGTATATGGGCCATTTGTTTAACAAAGAGGGTATGAAAGTAGATGAAGAGAGAGTTAAAGCAATAAATGAATTAAAAGCACCAAAATCTAAGAAAGAGTTGCAAAAACTATTAGGGGTGGTTAACTATGTAAGAAAATTCATTCCAAAGTTGGGGGAAATATCAAGCCCACTCTGTGGCTTATTAAAAAAAGATATTCTTTTTCAGTGGTTAAATGTTCATGAAAAATCATTAGAACAAATAAAAATAGAAATAAGCAAAAATACTACGTTAATGAATTTTGATCACACAAAAGAAATTACTATTCACACAGATGCGTCTCAAAATGGCATAGGTAGTTGCCTAATGCAAGAGGGTAAGCCAGTGGCATACGCATCAAGGGGTTTAACGGAAACTGAAAAACAGTATGCAATAATTGAGAAAGAACTTTTGAGTGTTGTTTATGCTACACAAAAATTTCACAATTTTATTTATGGTAGAAAAATAAAAGTGGTTACTGACCATAGGCCAAATGTAAGTGTTTTAAATAAACAAATTTGTCAAGTACAAAACCCACGTCTTCAGCGTTTAAGGCTTAAATTACTTAAGTACGACATTAGCATTGAATATCTTCCTGGAAAATTTTTATATATTGCAGATTATTTATCACGAAATTATAGTAGTGAAAAAATAGAACCTGATGAGGAGTTAAATGAAATGGTACATTCAATTGAAAAATATTTACGAATGGGTGAGTATAGAAAAGCAGAGTTTAGGAAATATACAGAGAGGGATGAAATTTTAAATGTAGTTATACAAAATTGTAGGAATGGCTGGAAAAAATGTAAGTATGTAGGAGAAATGAAGGTATTCCATCAGCTCCAAGGTGACCTTCAAGCTGTTAACAATATGCTATTCTTTGGAGACAGAGTGGTGGTACCAAAAGCACTTCGTAATGATATGTTAGAGGTGATACATGAGGGTCATTTTGGAGTAAATCGAACAAGGGATCGAGCCAGAATGACTTTATTTTGGCCAGGCATGTCAAGAGATATAGAAAGAATGATAGAGAGATGTAAGATATGTGAAAGGTATAGGTATGCAAATGTAAAAGAACCCCTTATCTCGCACAAAATTCCAAATTTGCCTTTTCAAAAATTAGGAGCGGATATTTTAGAATTTAAAAGTAAAAATTATTTAGTAATAGCGGATTATCTCACAAAATGGTTGGAGATTATACCGTTGAAAAATAAACAAAGTTCGGACGTCATTGCTGCTTTTAAAACAGTGTTTTCAACACATGGTGTACCAGACACTATTATTTCTGACAATATGCCATTTTATTCACATGAATGTACACAGTTTGCAAAAACATATGATTTCGAATTTAAAACAACTAGTCCAAGGTATCCGAAGTCAAATGGCTTGTCAGAGCGATTTGTACAAACAGCAAAAAATATCTTACGTAAACCTAATGACATAGAAAATGCTCTTATGGAGTACCGAAACACACCAATCACTGGCCTGCAAAGGTCTCCGGCAGAGCTATTATTTGGAAGAAAATTAAAAACCAAGCTACCTACTGTAGATAGACCAAGAAATAGTATAAAAGTGTATAAAAGTAAGTTGGAAAGTAAGAATAGGTTAGGTAAGGCTTATTATGACAGAAGTGCAAGGGAAAAGCCAGAGTTTCACAGAGGTGAGAATATAGTTTACCGTAATAATGCCAAATGGGAGCCTGCAATAATAATTAAAAAACATTCGGCACCCCGATCATATTTAATAAATACCGGATCCAATGTATTAAGGAGAAACAGTAGTGATTTACGTAGATCATTTCATGACGGTAAACTCGATAATAATAATTTCAATGAAGTAGATGAACAATTAGGTAATACCATAGCAGTGGATGAAGGGTGTGGGAGTGACAATAGTGTGGTAGGAAATGAAGCTAATATATCTATAGATAACCCGGGTCCCAGCGACTATGTGAGCTCTGCGGTTAGTCCCGGGCAGGCTCAGATAGAGGCTAGGCCAATCAGGGAGAGGAAATTACCAGAAAAACTTAAAGGGTACATTGTTTATTAGTAGTAGGTTGTTGGGGTCAAGTTGTAGGGGAAGGTGTAATAATATTGATACATTTTGAACTACGTATAGATAGCACAACATACACTGTGTATTGGTGGTTGTCTATACGTAGTAGTTAGAGTTAAGAAAGAACATAATATAGTTTGAAGTTTAGTTTATAAAAGGTCATTGTGATGTATGAAACTAATAGAAGACAAAATAAAAAGTTTTTGTTATTAAACAAAGTGTTTAAGTGTTTAATTACTATTACAACACAAATGTCATAAGGGAGGACCATGCTGTAATGAATAATTTAAAATAAAACCAAATAAATTTTAAAATATTTTTTATATGTATTCTACCGTCTTTTAATTTGTTTTATAGGGATACATTGTTTTACAATTTTGCCTGATAAACCGTCATGTTGACAATAAGACTAATAATTGGCCGGCGTATTATAATCAGCCTTAAGTTATCAGCCTACTTGAAGGATTCTTAATGTTTCATATCGTATTACAATAATCATATTTAAAAATCCTAATCGTATTGTAATAAGATTGATTTTGCAATAAACCTACGACATATTATACAGGGTGTTATTTAATTAGTGTCCGATATTTAACACGACGATTCCTCAGATATTTCTAAGGTGATAAGTTCATTTAAGTATGGGTCCGCAAGCCCTTCATTTTTGGGATACAGGGTGTTAAAAACTTATTTCTATTTTTGTTTTTCGTAAATAATTTTTGAAATGATCTGTATATTTGGACGAAAATTGATATTTGGGCTATTTTTTAATATGGGAAATTCTTAGTTTGGCCCTTAAGTTTGGCCCTTAAGTTTGGCCCTTAAGTTTGTCCCTTAAGAGTAGGGGGCGCCACCTACAGGTATTTTTCCCTTTTGGGGAGTCACAACTTTTTCGTGCATGTATGAATCACATTCTCTAGAAGGAAAATCGATCCCGCTATCATTTTTGCGTGAAAAAGGCATGCTCGTCAAAAGTCGCTAAAAGCAGCCGTTATTGAGATATTGTGAACATTTCAAATGACTATTTTTAAATAACAGTAAACAACGAAACACTAGATATAAAACTAAATTAAAATCACAAAGTATTTTCATTGTTCTACAAAAGTTAATTATTCGATTTCTTAATTCTTCCTCATTTTGGATGGGTGTCTGGTAGTGTAAGAATTTTAGAAGAAAAAAATCCAAACTGTTAAGGTCTGGTGACCTAGGGGGACATAGTTGGGGCCCTCCCCGACCTATCCAACGGTTACCGAAAGTACGATCTAAAGATTCTCGCGCTAGGATGCTAAGATGTGCCGGGGCACCGTCATGCATAAACCACTTTCATTTCCTAGTCCAAGCGGCACATCCTGCAGTAAAATAGGTAAATCTTCTTGAAGAAAATGACGATATCTCTCTCCGTTTAATCTTCCTGGAATAAAGAATGAGCCTATTAAATATTTTCCAAGAGAGAACGGTTCTTGGAAATGTGATTCCCGTATCGCATAGGGGTTTCCTCTGACCACAAATAATTGTTCTGAAAATTGCATATAGAGTTGCGTGAGAAATTTGCTTCGTCGGTAAACAGAATTTGATTTTTAAATGAAAGATTTTGAATAAGACATTGGAGAAACCAACGTCAGAAGTTGATACGTAATGGAAAATTACGAGGGAGGAGTGCCTGAAATCCTTGAATGTGGTAGGGATACAACAAATTATCAATTAATATTGTCCATACTGGAACATGAGAAATGTTTAACGTCAGCGCTATTTTTCTGGTGCCGGTTTCCGGGTGTTCTCCTACCAGATAAAAACTGCTTTCTCGGCTTCTTGGGTTCTTACCGTCCGATGTGCACTCGATAGATGAGAGGCTTTCTTAAATCTTCCTGTATCCCTCAACCGAGCGTGAATTTTTGAAAACGTTTTTGAAGTAGGAGTTGTGCGGTTCGGATAATGCTCCTGATACAAACGTTTAGCCTCATATGCATTTCCGTTAGCAACTCCGTATGTGAAATGTATGTCAGCATACTGAGCATTGGTAAAGTTTATCATTTTTTAACAAATAATCACAATAATAATAAATTAAACTATTTAATTATGCGTCAAAATATTATTTTTGGCATGACACAAAATAAACTTTGGAATATTGCCACAACTGGGAGTTGTTTCCCTAACGGGGCGTGAATGAAAATGCTTTGGCTAAAAAACAATATAGACCTTTATTTTATACTTGTTAATTATTTAACAGGCTGCCTGGAGGAAACTCAGCATGTCTCCGGGGGGTGTAGCACTGTCAATGGGGGCTCTCAAGAAAGGTGCCTGAGGGGCTTTACGTGGCTCCAAAGGACAATAGTAGCTTCGGGGCCCAGGGGAGAGGCCTGGAGTCAGTGGGGCACTTGAGCGCCTCTGGGGGCAACTGAAGATAGATCAGGAGAGTGGCCTGGAGTCTTTGAGACAAATGGGCGCTCCTGATCTCAGGGAAGTGACCAATCGTTGAGACGAAGGTACCGTGTCCACCCAATGTTCGGGTATTTATACCCCAAAAGTGCTGACTCTTGTTTAATTGAACTTGACATTGGGTGGC
Source organism: Polydrusus tereticollis (assembly GCA_963920685.1). NCBI lineage: Eukaryota > Metazoa > Arthropoda > Insecta > Coleoptera > Curculionidae > Polydrusus > Polydrusus tereticollis. The sequence goes on along the minus strand of OY987331.1, from coordinate 109,116,738 downwards.
ACAGTGGTCCGCGACCTCAACGCACAGTGGTCTAGAAGTGTGAAAGTTTATGATTATAATGCGGAGCCCGCCATTTTGTTGACAATATACTTGCTAGCCCACTTGATACTTTTATTTTTAAGTTTTCAAAATTGTTTCACATTTTGACAAAAACATGCATGATTAATTTAAATCAAGATATCTCGAAAACGGCTGCTTGAAGCGACTTTTGAGAAGCATACCATTTTCACGTAAAAATGATAGAGGAATCGATCTGTCTTCTAGAAAATGTGATACATACATGCACGAAAAGTTGTGACTCACCAAAAGAGAGAAAAACCGGTAGGTGGCGCCCCCTACAATTAAGGTCCAAACTAAGATTAAGTTTGAATTTCTCATATTAAAATATCCCCAAATACCAATTTTCGTTTAAATGTAGACATTATTTCAAAAATTACTTACGAGAAAGAAAAATAAAAATAAATTTTTAACACCCTGTATCTCAAAAATTAAGGGCTTGCAGACCCATGCTTATGTGAGTTTTTTACCTTATAAATAACTAAGGAATCGTCCTGTCAAATATCGGACACTAATTAGTTAACACCCTGTATATTTTAATAGTTCGCTCATCAAGAAGAGTTTGTTTTTTCTGTGATGTTTTTGTGTAATTGTTGGCACTGCTATGTTTAACATAAGATTTGTGTTTAGCAAGTAAAAGCTAAATCAGAAAGAGCAACAAACAATAAAGAAAAATTTGTAAGGACATTGGACTTTTTAATTTATTATTTGCTACAATTTATAATGCCTCACACAGATCAATGTTTCAAATTCTAGATGAACTTTAAAACTGACTCCATTAAACATGCAGTTTCCGACGAACCTGAAATAAATTTGAAAGTAAACCATAATTCAATCCAACAGGAATAATTTCAGTGTTGTTTGTTTTCGGTTTAGGCTTAGAGTATTCGAACTATTAAAAATATTTGGGGACTGCTGAACTCGATTAAAGATACAAAAAGCAATGACATTAAACCATCATTTTATAACCAACAACACAAGGAAATTAGTTCTGATTGTCAAATTCTAAGTTAATTTATTTAAAATCTCTTTTCGTGTTTTTTATTTACTGTAATTTTTCTATTATACCAAAAACTAATCACAGTTTTCTATTGCTAACCAAATCTTTTTAAAGCTGGGCTCTAAAATGAATGTTCCCCTTTAAGCCAAAGCAATTAAGTTTGTCTCTAAAGAATTATTTACGCAGTGCCGCAACAAAAATTGCTTTATAATAGGATAAGACAAGACCACATCCCTTCGGTGCCCGTGACCCTTACAAATCCAGGCAAATCCTGCAAGGCTTTGGAAATTTTCTTGTAAGCCTATTTGCCTTACACAATCACCTTTAGTGTCCAAAATTTGTTAAGGGTAAAGGTCTTAGTTTTGGTTTGATGATAATGGAAATAAACGAACAAATCTTTGCCAGCATTACTTGAAATAAATATCTAAGCAATAAATCCGACTGCGACTTATTCAAATTAAATGTAAAGGAAACGCATTTCTACAAGTTCTAATATATTATACAGTGCGCGCAAACACATCTTTATTGACAAAACGACATATTTAGGCAGATGAGATCTACAACTCTGTACACCAACTTATTTGAAGTGTGTTGTTTTTTTAATCCTCGTATTTGACAATTATTTAATTGGTCATTTAATTTAGGATCAATAAAAATGAACTATTATCAACTCTTGGCGTGGAAGTTGGACTAGATCGACACATTTTTTTTAGACTCGAAGAATGTAATAAAATTACTTAACTAAAAAATAAAATTACTTAACTAAAAAAATATATGTATAATACACTGTGGGCCAAATTTATTTGGAACCCAATTTCACTCTGAATAACTTTTGCTGTATTTGTCGGATTTTGGTGGTATTTTTTGTGAATATTAAAGGGGCATTTCCTTAATTGTTGAACAAATATTCAATCACTATGTACAGGGGGAGCCAAGTAACAAGAAATATTTGTAATTATTGCCTTTGGGGCTGTTGCAAAATTAAATGGTTTACTCTACAACTACAAAAATTATTTGAAATTATTAAGAAACTATCGGAAAAGAGGCTCTGAAAAAATTGTTTTAGAAACTTTAGGTTTTGTATTAAAAACGTATTTTTTTTCGAAACTTTATTAAATAATATTACCATACAGCTTTATTAAATATCAAGTTAACAGAGCAAAAATACGTAAATAATTGGATGTCGAGTTACCTATGAAACAAAAGAAATAATGCCGTTGTATTAATTGTAACTTGGCAGTGTGTTAAATTTATTTCAAAATGGTGTACTCGTATTTGTCATTTGATGATAAAATCTTAATTTCATCTCTAAGAGTCAAAGTTTAGGGTGCAAAAAAGATTACTAAAAGTTACCCAGAGCGTAATTGGAAATTAAGTACCGTTAGTTATTTTCTACGGCATTTACTCGAGACCAATGGTTCATTCCAAATGAAGCCTGGAAGAGGAAGAAAGAAGACTGATAGAAGTATCGAAAACGTTGAAAGGGTTAGGGCAATTCTTAATGCTGTCGAACCCGGTAATACGATAAGTTCAAGAAAAATAACAAAAACGACTACTATTAAAAGATCATCGGTAAGAAGAATTATTAAAATTGATTTGAAGTATCGACCCTTTAAAAAAATATACTGTCACAAATTTTCAAATGATGTTAAGAATAAAAGAGTAGAAAGATGTCAAGCATTGTTAAGAAAATTTAGACGACGCGATGATATTTAAAGAATTTGGTTCTCAGATAAAAAGTTTTTTCTTTGCGCCAGCCAAAAAATTCTCAGAACAACAGAGTATATTCCAATGTACAAAGAAAATCGGAGATACCACTGGAACATCTTCTGGTTCCCAGAGATCATTTTTCTAAGTCAGTTATGGCTTCTCTGGCTGTATCGATGCAAGGAAAAACTGAAATTTATTTTATTGGCTCTGGAGTAAAGATTAATTCCGAAGTTTATCAACGGGACATTTTAGAAGGTATGCTTCGAGAAATAGAAATGGTTAGCGACAACTACACATTCCAGCAAGATGGCGCACCAAGCTATACGTCAAGAAGTACTTTAAGATACCTGCAGGAAAATTGTCCTGATTTTATTGAACCAAACATGTGGCCTCCAAATAGCCCGGAGTTCAACCCCGTCGACTATAACATTTGGGGGACATTAGAGGGAAATTTTATGAAAATACTCGGATTAATACGATTGATCAGCTTAAAGAGAGAATAGTCTACTGTTGGCAATAATATAATCCAGAAATTATTAATAACTCAATTGGACAATGGCGCCGAAGACTTGAAGCTGTTGTAGATAATCAAGGTAGTCATATTCACAATAATTTCTTGTAAACTTATTGAAAAATATTTTTTTTATTACATTTTTGCTCTGTTAATTTGATATTTAATAATGCTGTATGGTAATATTATTTAATAAAGTTTTCGAAAAAAAATACGTTTTTAATACAAAATCTAAAGTTTCTAGAACGATTTTTTCAGAGCTTCTTTTCCGATAGTCTCTTAATAATTTCAAATAATTTTTGTAGTTTTAGAGTAAACCATTTAATTTTTCAACAGCCCCAAAGGCAATGATTACAAATATTTCTTATTACTTGGCTCCCCCTGTACATAGTGATTGGATATTTGTTCTACAATTAAGGAAAGGCCCCTTTAATATTCACAGGAAATACCACCAAAATCCGATAAATATAGCAAAAGTTATTCACAGTGAAATTGGGTTCCAAATAAATTTGGCCCACAGTATATATGTATATAAGCCGCCAAGGTATGCGAGATACTTCATAAATGAATTATATGACCAATTTTAAGCAATAATGATTTTATACACTTTTCCTACAATTCCTAACGGTTTTTGCAGTATCCGGGACTGAAATGTTCAGGTCGTATGGGTAGGTGCTAAAAAGTAAATTATATTGTTGCGACTAAAGGGCTAAGTAATTTAAAAATTAGCAACTTTGCTGATACTAAAAAAAAATTGTTAATTGTCAGTTCGTTAATTCTCGACATTGAACTATCTCCCTGAGGCCGTGTTCCCCAACGAGTTTTAATCTCTAAAGATTGAAGACCAACCCGAGATTTCACATTTACAATCGACAATGTTTCACGCGCTTTGCTGACTTTTGTAGCTTTAATAACTTTTTCAAAGATCTTAGGAAAGCTATTTAATAATTCCATTCGAGCTACAGAATTCTGACGCATTATGTTTATAAAAAAAAAACAATATAATAATAATAATCTTTATTGAAAACAGCACAAGTTACAATTTACACAATATGATTGAGATTAACTGTCAGTTATAGTTAGGTACCTACTGTATTAAATAGGTATAAAAAGTTCATCCCTTACCGCTAGAGGTAAAGGTTGGTCTTACACTGAACCTGAGAAAAAAACCTAAACAGCACTTCTACTCATTTAAATGCTCAGAATAAGAAAAAATATAAAAACAAAGTAAGTATTTATATGACATAACTAGGAAAAACAGCAAAAAGTATATAATATCTAATAATATATACCAGAAGTAAAAGAGAAAGAAAAGTTTATTAACTATTCTATAAGTAATACACTTTTAAGCTTCCTCCTAAATACAAATGGGGACAAGCTTTTCATACTATTCGGGATTGCATTATACATTTCCGGAACGTTATATGTGAATGACCTTTCAAAAAATGTCGTTCTATGAAGAGGAGGTGTCAGGAGACCTCGAAATCGCAAATTCAAAGTGTGTACGTCAGATTTAAACACTAACTTTCTGTGAAGATATGATGGTGTTTTTGAAAGAATAACTTTATAATAGAAAGTTGCACAATGGATATTGTAGGGAAACTGAAAAGTTTCCCCAAAATCAAAAGAGAGTGACCCACGTACTTATAGTAGATCAAGAAAATTTAGATGTATATAACATTCTTGCATTCCTATATATCCCACAAGCACCAATCTCACTTAGTTCAAAAAATAGATGATTTTGCCTTTTAATAAACTAACAACTTTATTTGTCACTAAATTTAATAATAAAATTATCAATACAATTTACAATAATATTCTAAATCTAAATCATGCAAATTAGATAAATTAGAAGCAAAAATGATGGTGATGCGGTCTAAATATAGGTTTAAATTTATGATGAACAGAATAACAATTTGTTTTTGTTTTTACAATACAGATACCTACGTCGAAAAGTGAACCAGTTCATTTTAAAGTTAGACAAAGAAACCTAAAACGACATTCTCAGCCTTGTGGGTAGTTATAAACATGAGAAGGCTCTTAAGTCTGCCGCTTTCAGTTATGTCCAAAATTAAAATGATCACCCTTTGCAAAAAAAAAATAGGAAGTGAAATGAATTTATTTACCTAATGGAAATTAAATTTAAATACCATGCTTGACCATTTAGATCCAAATTTTTAACCAAATTATTGGAAGCATCTATAGTACTGTTAAAATGAATATGTTTTAACCAATTATGCATTCAAATTAGCCTAGAAATGATTTATAATTACCACATACCTAGTCAAAAGGGCGTAATAAATCTTATAAAAAAAAAAGGATATTAAGTAAATCCTTTCCTTATCATCAACTTTTAATATTTCCTACTTGTTTTAATCATCTATTTTAAATTTACTGCATCTTATTATAGTCAGGAACTTTAATGTTTCACTATAAATTCTTTGACTTCTTTTTCTATATATTTGGAGAGAATATTTTGGAATTTACCAAATTTTTCTATCTTTTTCTCAGCTCGATTATGTTGCTAATAAATATATCACTTGTTCTTTTTTTTTAAATTAGCCGCCGCGTGTCTTTCCTACACATGAAACACCCAACAAAAAACAGGTATTTTTAGTTGTCAAACAATTTTACGATTTATGGCAGGTGTTGACGTTTTCCTCTTTGCGAGGTGAATAATTAAATAAAACAAATAAAAAGATAATAGAAATAGTAAATGTTAGACATATTGTTGGAACTAGTTTTCCAACAGATATGTTTTGTTTTTTTCATTGAAAGCAATCCCGCTTCTTTTAATTTATGGAATATGTGTTGATATTTTTGAATGCCATATATGAATCTTTAGCAGTAGTTTTGAATTTTTTGTTTTCTTTAAGAATTTTTGCTAATACTAGAAAAAAATTATTGATTGTCAGTTCATTATTTATCTCGAGCTATAACCTCCTAAGATTGAAGAACAACCCGAGATTTCACATTTACAATCAACAATGCTTCACGCGCTTTGTTGACTTTTGTAGCTTTAATAGCTTTTTCAAAGATCTTAGGAAAGCTATTTAATAATTCCATTCGAGCTACAGAATTCTGATACATAATGTTTATAAAATAAAACAATATAATAATATGATGATGCAACTAAACAGAAACACCAATACCATCAAGCGGAGAACATTCTACTAGCTTACCGTTACTTGTACAGGCTTTTCAAAGATATTCCAGGCCATATTTACAGGGTTCCTCATAAGAGATTTGAAATGTAAACAAAAGCCGACCTGAAAGCTAAAAAAAATTAACAAATTAGTTTTTTTTAATAAAAAACTTTCTATAAAAGACCTTTCTTTCCTGATTTCAAAAATATATAATTTGTCAATATTTTATTTGCAGGAACCCTTATTAAATTAATTTTGATTAATTATTCTAAATGGTACCATACAATAATAATTATTAGTACAGTGAACAATGAAAACATAAAATTAATGGGGTTATAAAAACAACATTCTGTATTAAAAGTATAAATCAACTATTATAGTATCTAAAAAAATACAAACAAATAAATAAACATAAACTAAATTAACTAACTGCGAGATATTATTTTCGGTTAGACCCTGGATTGGCAAAAACTTAAAATGATTATATTTGTTCATTTTTAAAATCTCGTGAATTGTGGTTCATGATTTGTTAAAATAAATTGCAGCATCAGGAATGGACCGTTCAGGCATTTCTATAAAAATTAATAGGTAATCAAATTATTTAACCTATATTAAAAAAAGAAGTTCAAATTTACCTTCAAAAAAGAGTAAAACATCTAAATCTTCTTCGATATTTCTTAAAAATGTCCTTTACTTACGTTCGAGACTGTGTCTTAACTCAAATGGCCGCATTACATATCTTATTGTGTCAACGCATGGTGTGGACCTTTTTGGATAGGTAATACGTCATTGGTGTTGAGTCCTTGGTCCATTACTAGCATGCTTAGAGAATAAACGAATTTTATCCGATTTTTCTTCAGTTGGAAAGTCCGTTTTAAAAAATGAAATTTGTAACCGGTATATTTTCAATTTTTACATTGACAGTTCTCTATTAAAAATTAAACTCTGTCAGGCAATTGCTTTCCAAGGCAATCTACTCATAATTATTATTGTTTGGATTTCTGGCGGTTAAAAGTTATCTTGCATCTCTTATATATAGGGAACCCTGCAGACATTGCAGAAAATGTAAGGTTGTGTTGGCTTGTAAGTGCTAGATTCAATTGAAATTCCGTTTATCAAAAAATATTATCTATTTACTTAATATAACTATAAAACTGCACCATAACAAGTAATTTGTATTTCTACCCATAATAATATATGTAGTTGGGTTGGTCAACTTATTTAGGGGATTATTAGTAGCAAAAATGTTTTGCAGAAATCTTAATTAAATTCTGACTAATGATGATTATTAGAATTTGTACATTGTATTTTGGACATGATCGCTAATTTAACATGTTTCAGTGTTCATATTTATTATGAACTAACTTCACCCATGGCAACCACCAGTACGTACCATTTCAGTAATTGGTAATTTCCAAAAGTTTTGCGGGCGTTATAACCACTAGGGTGGAGTGAAAATAGCATCAAAAAAAAAATTCCTTAAATCAATTGGCCTATATATGGAAAAGTTGGCTAGGTCTATTCTAGAAAAAAAAAACGTGGCTCAAAATGTTGTCATCTTCTACTGCCCATTTGACCTAAGATTTTCAAAAATTCAAGATATATACTTTTCTATTGCTGTGATGCTTATTTCCATCAAAAATCTGAAATTAATGCATATTTAATGGAAATAACCCAGAACTTACCGCGTGGATGTAGCTGCATATCAATTTCCACCGCCGTCCCACCCTTATATGTACTTTTGTGACTAACTTACATTAAAAACTTGAAGGTATTGACTTTTTGTCTCGAATACTAGCAAACTAGCTTTTGAAGCAATTCACGCCCTTATAAATCCATCTCTTGCTGTATTTCCACATACAGCAACTGACGCTTCAGTTACTAATTTGGTACACCTTTCCACTGCTTGCGTGTGGAATGGATATTTTAAAAGTTTAATCTCCGCTGGAACATCTAAAATATTTTCTTCTAGTTCTTCATTTGAAATACGTATTGTTAGGGGGGTTCTGTTATTGCTGTCGACTGTCAGTCAATCATATCTATGTAGTCTTCAGAATCAAAATTAAAAGCCGGCAATTTGAATTATTGTTGGTTTGTTGCTTTCCTACATTTCAATAATCTTTTGAGACCTAATTGTCTCACTGTTTTGCGACAGCCAACATAGCCACAAGCAATAGGTACCATAAGAACTAGATTTAGCCGGATATTTTTTATGCTTGGTATCGAACACTCGATCTGTCCGACAAGATCACTCGAGCTACGCTCTCGTGATTTTATCGGAACAGCTCTCGTTAAATTTTCTGAAAGTAAGTATGAGATAGCAAGCATAAAAAATATCAGGCTCATAATCTGAGCTCGAATGGTATTTAGTAAGGCAATTCCACGAATAGGAATGGAATTTTCTATTTCGTTATTTATTTCCTTTCCGTCAATTGTCCCAAACCGCTGCATGTTAAAAAATACTTTTTTATTTAAAAATCGACTTTAAAACAGCTTAAACAATTATTTAGTATTTGTGACAATTACCTGACAGATGATTTAATAACTAGTTTAAAATGCAATTGTTACCACGGTACCGATTGGAGGAGCAGAAAATATATCCGATTTTTTTATCCAGTTACATTTCCACTTCCTTCCTTTTTATCCGACAGCAAACTACGATTTTTTATATATGAGTGTAATTGCCAATAATAGATTGTCAGGATAACCAAAATAACCGTTCCTTTGAATAACCGGGTCTACAATTTTTCTTAAATCTTGTAGTAAAAATCTTAATTTTTCAATCATACAAAATAGATGCTTGCTTCCATGTCGACATGATAGTTGAATAATGATTACGAACCATGTGGTGGGATACACTTTCATGACGTACTCTGTTAAAATACTTAGATTTTGTGATGGTTTCGCTGTGAAGACATATAATCGTAAAATCCGGTTTGCGGTCGTAAGCCATCTGGAATAAGCCATTTTACCTGGGTTCCTTTTCGACAAGTTTAAAGAGATGTAACCTTTTGAAATGGCATTACAAATTTCATATAGGTATTGATGCTAAGTTGATCAGCAGTGATTTCAGGTTAGTTCAGGTTAGGCCGTGACTATAATGACTAATTCTCCTTCGTTCTGTTTTATTTTTACGCTTCCATTTCTTTTCGAGTACTTTTGTACTTTTTTGATCAACTGTTGCGATTACCATTTTTCGCGAGGTTCTTTGGTCGGTTAGAAATTCACGTTCAGTTGCAGGTACTTTTATTTATTTTTCAGGGACGTTATATTGAGTTACTATTTAGTTCTAGTAGCGTTTTCTAATAATTATTTTAGGTAAATATTCAGGATTAAGTATTTATAAGATATTAGTGACAATAATGCAAAATAATACATTTTTTTTATATATTGGGAAAATGCCACTTTTCAAAGCTGCTTGGGCAGTAAAAGTTTAAGGTTGATTGATCTGAGTTTTTCTCTGGTGAATACTGGTAGTAAAAGGCAACTTTTCCACACATAGGGTTCATGGAATTATAAAAGAGAAATTTTTCGCTCCACCCTATTAACCACTCCTCGAATAAACAATAAAATAAGGATAATTTGTTGTCATAATTATTAGTTTAAAATAGATAGACCATAAGAATATTATATTAATTCATTTTACGCACCCAGATATTACACTGAAGTTTGCACATCGACACAACACCTAAGTTTGTTACAAACATAATTAAATTAAACCCAGCATTTTTCTTCAATTCTCCCATTTTTCAGCACTCTAGGATGCATAGCCAGGTTTAATAATTGATCTAAGAAACGCTTTACCAAAATCCATTATGCATCCGAGGTTATAAAAATCCTTCGTGAAAAATATAACATTCTTAAACCGCCGAAGACGGTATATATTTCCATATATAAATTGGGTCACTCATAAATTTAAAATTATCCAAGAAATTTTCTAAAAATTGCTGAACTCGAATATAAAATACTTTAAATGATGCGGACACTTTAGAGCTTTAAATTTACTTGGAACATATAAAAACTGTCTTGAACCGTAAAAGTCCTTAATTTATATTAAGAGCATAATATTATATTTTTTATGTCTCTAAAAGTTGTGCACCAAATGCTTGCTCAAATGAGTCAAGGTAAAATATGACGATCTAGTTAAAACTTTATAAAGGGTTTTTCAATTAGGACGGGTCGAAGTTGGCGACTTGTGGCGGCCAAGATGTTTTGACGGCATCTGTTTAACCTGTTGTTTATTATTCTCTCACTGATGCCAAATCACCATGACAAATTACACGATGGATGTTGAATACTACTATAAAATTAATTGTGAAGGACCACCCCACCAACAATGGGGGCACTGATAAATAATTGGTTATGATAAAATTCGAATCTCACAAGTAGTGTTTAAATGGTAAGCACTTACGTGGGTTTGCTGATGGTAGGTTGATTTATCCACTTTGGAGTGTTCAGGCGCCGATTTCTTGCCGGCCGGCTGGTATTAACGTTTTCTTAATTGTATGGCACAGGACATATCACAATGGGCAAATTCAGAACGAGACACCGTGTACGACAACACACTTTGCCGTACCGAACACCGTAGTAATGCTTTTCACACTGGCGTTTCCACCAAAAGAGGGGCAGGCAGTACGTCTCTCGCCCAGTGTCGCCAACCTAACAAAACTTGAGAGATATGCCCGCGTAAATCTAAGTATGGCGCGAAAATATCGATACTCAACATTTCCGCCCACCAAAAAATAAATACTTTATTTTTTCCGATACAAAAAACGAATTAAGACAGACAGCCTGCCAGGCTTAAAACATATTGTGGTGGTAACATGAAACACACATACCCCGTCACACACACACAGACACACACGCGATACTACTGCACTGGCAAAGGGCATAGCTTGACCAATGGACGGTCAACTAAACCCCTCACGGTACGCACTTGGGCAATGCGCACTATCTTATCGGGACTGGAATATAATTTAACAATTCTGCCCAACGGCCAGCGCAATGGGGCAGCGTTCGCATCCTTTATGACGACTAAGGTCCCTACAGTGGGTGGATTTTCTACAGTATTCCACTTCTGTCTTTGCTGCATGTTGTGAAGATACTCAACATGCCATCGCCGCCAGAAATGCTGATGCAATTGTTGGACTAACTGCCACCGATTCAGTCGATTCACCTTACACCCAATTAAATCCTCGTCAGGAGGCGCCGTAAACGGTTCAGTAGTCAAAAAATGACCTGGAGTAAGGCTCATTAAGTCGTTAGGATCAGGACTAATACTACAGAGCGGTCTTGAATTTAGCACAGATTCCACTTGTGCCAACACAGTTGACAATTCTTCAAACGTCAAAATCTGGGCCCCAATGACTCGAACAAGATGAGTCTTTACGGATTTAACTGCAGACTCCCATATTCCGCCGAAATGGGGGCTTGCAGGAGGATTAAAGTGCCATTTAATGGCCAAAGATTCACAAGATTTCTCACAATAGGAACGAAATATACTATTAGCACCCACAAAATTGGTACCTCTATCACTGTAAATGGCGGAGCAACGCCCTCGACGAGCCACAAATCGTCGAAAAGCAGCCATAAAGGCCTCGGAGGACAAATCAGAAACGATCTCAAGGTGAAGAGCCTTAGTGGCAAGACATACAAAAACACAAATATAGGCCTTCTGGCTACGACTTCCCCGATGTTTTCCCAAGGTGACAAGCACAGGTCCGGCGAAATCTACACCAGTATTAGCAAAAGCCTTTACCTGCGAGACTCTTACTGGAGGCAAATCACCCATGAAAGGGGCCAGAGGAGTGGAATTAGCACGGAAGCACCTCAAGCAATTTGACAATACATGACGAATCGCACGTCTTGCCGACAATATCCAAAACTGCTGAGTGAGAAGATACTGCAGCCCCCTAGGACCGGGATGACAGTTCTGAAGGTGAAATTGCAAAATTATCAAATGTGTCACGCGATGATCTCGAGGAAGAAGAATAGGGTGTTTTGCATCGTAGGACAACGCGGAATTTCGCAAACGTCCGCCCACCCTGACAACACCGGAACTGTCAATAAATGGAGCTAACTGCCGCAGGGGCTTTGCACAGGGAATACCTTTTCTCAGCTTTGCTATGTCGTCAGCAAATACTTCCTCCTGAATTAATTTTACAATCACAATCAGAGCAGCATAAAGTTCACCATAGCTCACTCCACCGCGTTCACGCTCCTCTGGAGATTTGCGAAGGTTGTTCGTGAAGCGCAGACAGAAGGCCACAACACCCTGGATTTTGCGTAAAGACGAAAAACGACACATGAGGGCATAGAACGGGCTCTTTACACTAGTGGCTAGAAGAACGGTTCTTTTCTCCTCACAAGCAACTTCTTCAATCCGATCGTCCTCTTTATGGACGGGCCACGTAGAGGAGGACTGACTTAGCCACGGTGGACCCGCCCACCACAACGAATGTGACACAAGCTGTGCCGGAAACAGGCCCCTTGATGCACAATCTGCGGAATAAAATCTCCGAAGCGCTGAGGCACGAGAGTCACCCAAAGCTGGGGGAAACACACGAAAAGGCAATTCTACACTATATCTTCCACTTACATCACGCTCACACGTTTTAGCATAATTATTCTCACACATTTGATCCTCAACAGACAGTACTGCACTGGATGTCGGGACACAATCCACCTCCCAAAATCTCTGCAGCAGTTGGTCACTCTGAATGAGAGCACCATTCACAGATGTGAGACAGCTCAGCACATCCCCGGATGGCAATGACTCCACCGAGCCAAACAGCACCCATCCCAAGGTGGTATTCATAGCACAGGGGCCACCATTTTGCCCTTTCCGAAATCCTGGAAGGATAAGTTGGGAAAACACATCGACACCCAATAGAATATCGATCTCACCAGGAGTAACAAATCCTGGATCAGCCAAACACAATCCGCTCAAATACCTCCACTTACGAGGTGGCACAGTACCTGAGGGAAGAGCACCACAAATGTTTGAAAGCACGATACAATCCAAGTTGTAGACAGGGGTTGTTTTATTACACGGAGTCAAATCAACTTGAACGTTTCCCAATGAAGCACACATTGACATCTGGTTAAGACCATGAATAGGAATAAGCGACTCTCTCCTTTCAAGACCTAGCCGCTTTGCACAATGATCACTAATAAAGTTTGCCTGACTAGCCGAGTCAAGCAGAACCCTGCACTGTACAGGCTGATTTGACCTATCACGCACACACACTATAGCAGTAGCAAACAAGACTGACTTATTTGAAGACACGGTACTTGTTAACACATTCAAATCATCAGCACTTGTTTGATTAGAAGAATTGCCTGAGCCACCAGCACGATTACTATCACAAGAGCCACCAGTTGAAACAGTATAATTTTTATTTTGGGGAAAATGCAAAAGAGTATGATGACTCTTTCCACATACTCTGCATCGAAAGCTAGAATCACATTTATCACATCCATGAGTAGAAGAAAAACAATTAAAACACAAGCGAGAGCCTTTTATAAACGAATGTCTCTCATTAATATCCTTGCCTAAGAATTTATCACACTTTATTAATGAATGGTTACCCTGCTTACAAAAAACACACCTCTGCTCACTTCTTGTGAGGTAGGAAGTGACGAACCTATTACTTTTATCTGTATGACCAACTTTCTTTGACTTATCACTAACACTCTGAAAAGACGGTTTGACGGATTTGGAAAATAGCTGAGTATTTTCCAAGGCACGACACTGTCTGTCTAAAAAGGCAAATAAATCATTATATGTTGGTATAGCTTTATTGCTATATTGAATTTCAAACAATGTTTTAAGAGAAGGATCCACCTTTTGAATAAGCAAATTTAATTTTGTAAAATCCCACAAGTCAATAGCAGGGAATTGATTTAAGGCTGAAAGATTCTCAGAAAAACTGGCTAATAATTTTCTAAGCTCTAGGGCATTATTATTTTTCATTGATTCTGCTCTGTAAATATTAAGCCAATAATTTGTAATTAAAACACGCTCGTTTTGATATCGCTTAACAAGACAATTGTATGCAATCAAATAATTATCCTCCGTTATAGGAATATTTTTAACAACACTAGCTGCATCATTCTCCAAGTAAGACACGAGAAATTGAAAGCGTTCAATATTAGAAAGAGAAGGGCAATCATGAATTAAAGTTTTAAACATATCAAAGAAGGTTGGCCATTTCTTTATATCACCGTCAAATTTTGGTATGTCAATCTTTGGCAAGCGTACCCTATTACACTTATTATCTTTCATGACATTACTATCAGCACTCGATAGATTTTCTGCCTTTTCATTGGCAGGTTTTTCAACCACACGCCGGTGAATAGCTTTAATGGTATATTGCATGTCATCAAACATCTCCTCAGCCGCTTCATGTTCACCCAACTTGTCAGATTCGCACAAAGACACGATCTCTATGTGAGTCGCTTCAAATAAACTTACAAATTCGAGTAAACTATCATATCTAACCAAAAAATTTTCATATTGTGAGCTTTCAGTTCCACGCTTCTCAACCTTTACTGCAAGGTCGTACAATTTTGAGACCTTTTTTGTAATAAAGTCACGTTTATTTATCAATTTTTTAATTCCTGTTTCAGGCATTTTTACAAGAGAACCGACTAATTCAATGACGATTTATCGTCTGTGGACTGGACTAATTTAACGTAATTAAAAAAAAGGTAAACAACAACAAAACTATTTTTCAAGCTGTCACTTTCAAATCCCTTGGTTAGATTTATTGAAATACGCAGGCAACCGCAGGCAACCAGGCTTACATTCAACAATACGACATACGTTCACAAATATTTCCAAATATTGCCTTTCCTATTACCACCACAATAGCACAAAAGTATATGCGAAATGCGATAAACTTGATAAACACGCGGGTAAAAAACACGCCACAAAAAAACAAGACTTTTGCCGATCTTAAACCGGTACCTGCTCCAAATTTATTATCAATTTTATCATTACAATTGCACGATTTTTAAATAATTTTAAATTTAAATTTCAAAAAATAAGAACTGTAATTTTATTTATTCATAGGACGATTCTATGCGGCACGAAGGCCAAAATGTTGAATACTACTATAAAATTAATTGTGAAGGACCACCCCACCAACAATTCATTTCATTCAACAACACGTTCAAATGATAAAATGTTATTATCAAAATGAGTATTCGTTAGTTCTAACCTCAGACGAATTTGTTCGTCTGAGTTTCTAACGTTGCGTGCGTTGCGCCCATTTTACGGCAGACGCGGTGGTGACCCTTCAAAGTCGACTCTCCAATGTTTGGTGGCCAAGTTCGAGACAACCGGTTCCGTAAACAACGAGCCAACACCGGCCGAGAATATCGCTGCTGTCCGTGAAACTGTGCAGGAGAACCCGAGGCAGTCAATTCCTCGCCGTGCACAAGAACATCGCCCTTCGGAGACTTTAACTTGGCGAATTTTGCGTCGAGACTTGGGACTGCATCCGTACAAGATCCAGTTGACCCAGGAGCTTAAAATTAATGATCATAGACAACGCCGTTTGTTTTCTGACTGGGCTTCGGAGCGTTTGGAAGAGGATCCTAATTTTGGCAAAAAAATCATCTATAGCGACGAGGCGCATTTCTGGATAAATGGCTTTGTGAACAAGCAAAATTGCCGTATATGGAATGACGCCAACGTCCGCAGTTTTTTCAAAATGACGTTGGTGAAGCCATCACCGTCAATGGCGACCGCTACAGAACCATGATTACCGATTTCTTTTGGCCCAGACTGACACGATGAACATTCTGCGTGAACGATTTGAGGATATGGTTATCTCTCGCAGAGGTGACGCGAGTTGGCCACCACGATCATGCGATGCTGGACTATTTCTTGTGGGGTTTTCTAAAGTCTCAGGTTTATGCCAATAAGCCGCAATCGACCGATGCCCTTAAAGTGAATGTAACCCAGGCTATCTCTCAAATTCAGCCGGATCTATGCGGCAGAGTCAATGAATATTGGACCACTCGGATCCGTTTCACCGCGAGAAGCCGCGGCGGATATTTGAACGGTGTCATATTCCATAAATAATGGCATACATAGACCTCTCAAATAAAAATAGAATTTGGTTAATACCTTACACACAGCTTGTTTTATTCCATTTTAACTTCGATCTGTCCTTATTGAAAAACCCTTTATTTTACCTGTAGAAATGTGTGCTAGCATTTTATACAGATCTTTTAGGGATTCCCTGTATTTTAGAAATCTAAACATGTGGTTTCCTTTCATCAAAAGACGGCTCCTAAAATGAATGACCTGCTCTTTTGTCGTTGCAGGTGTTTCCTTTGTCTTTCTGACCATTGTCGATCTCGAATTAGGGAAATGATCATGTCAAGAAAAGTGATCTGTCTAATATCAATTATTTCTTTTAATATGGTGTAAACTGTATTTTTTAAAGTGAAAATGACTATCACTTCTATTAAGAGTTACTAGAATGCAATTCCGCGGCATCATATCATGAGAAGTGAGTTGATAATCATGGGTGTTTAGTTAACAAAACATCCGATGTGAGCATGTGAATAGTCACTTGTCGCGAGAGAGTATTCACTTCCCTTATATTGGATAGACGTGCTGTTAAATTGGGTCAGGTGATAAGTTTCAGCCCTACTAATAATAATAATAATAATAATTATAATAATAATAATAAATCGTTTTTATTCAGCTATTTTGGGATAGTGTAATAACAAAATTAAATTACTAGAAATATATATAATGCAAAATGCATAAAATCAGGTCTTTATTTACCAGATATTAAAATTAAGATTTGTTAATTTGCTATTTAAAATTATCAAATTTTACATTGACCTTTTCTTAATCAAATAACTTTTATATATTTTTGTGTTTGTTTGGGTACTGTGTGTGGGCCCCATTATTTATTTATAGGAAATTGCTGCTATTGTGAAAGGTTAGAGCTAGGAGCAGCTGTGAGTGGCGCTCAAAACTCAATCCTACACCTTAGTTTACACAATAGCATTACTTGGGAATCGTGCAAGCGTACATTGTTGTTTAGCTAGTAAAGATCCTTCACAAAAGGACCACCCCGGTAAAGATTACCACGAGCTTGAGCTAGCTGAGCTTGGCGGTGACCTTAAGCTTTAATTACAATTTAAAATACCAATAATTTTATTTTGTTACCACCTTAAAAGGTTCGTCTTCAATAGCAGTCAAACTAAGCCAAAGTCCAAGAAACAAAGTTTTACCAGAAGAACTTGTGGTTTTACCAAATGACATATCGTAAAAATTGTTTAAAACATACCGAGTGGACCAAAAAAAACTTTAATAAATAT
The DNA here is from genome assembly GCA_963920685.1 of Polydrusus tereticollis. Taxonomy (NCBI): domain Eukaryota; kingdom Metazoa; phylum Arthropoda; class Insecta; order Coleoptera; family Curculionidae; genus Polydrusus; species Polydrusus tereticollis. The sequence goes on along the minus strand of OY987331.1, from coordinate 109,098,965 downwards.
AAATATAGATTGAAACGAAACACATAGGGAAGTAGTATTGATACCCGATACTATCGAAATTTAGATATTGCTGCATCGATGAATAACTAATTTTATGACCAACGGTGTAATAAACTAAAGGTATAATATAAGGCCAAGGGACCATACAAACATGAATAACACTGAATAAAATATGAATATAAAAATGTGCATGAATCTTAGAACTAGAAATAATTAGCGATTTAGCGAGAAAAAAAACAAATATTTAAAACGTTTTCCATCATTTTCTAAGCACTTGGCTATTCTTCTCTCTGTAGAAAGCACGGCTACCCTAATTTCAACCGTTGATACGCTTCTAAAGGCATTTCTTATATTTTTCATCATGTTTACTCTGGTTGTTGGTCTCTCTTCGAAAACCAGATCTTTTGTCTACTCCATAGGTAAAAATAGACAAGTAAGATCCGGTGAACAAGCCGGCCCAGGAAATAAAATTGCATAAAAATTGATGGAAAACATTTTGAATATTTGTGATTCATTTCAAGCTAAATTGCTAATTATTTCTGTACTTCTAAGATTTGTGAATATTTTGATATTCGTATTTTATTCAGTGTTGACCTTTTATAATACCTTTGTTTGAAAAGTTTGAAAATATATTGAAGATATATTGAAAATATATTTATTATCAGTGTACTGTGTAGTGCCTTGATGTGAATGTAATTTTTGTCATCCCTAAAGCTTCTTGACTTATACTCTTTTTTGTGAATAATTTGTAAATTTCACCGACAAAAAAAACAAAAGTTTACGCAAAATGGTTATGACAATAATCGAAAAATAATAGTTGATACGATTCTCATTATTTAATAATGTATTTTTAATCAGCCATTATTATTAACAATTTTTCTTTACTTTTTCTTTTGTGATCCTATATATCTTCTAGTAAAGATAATATTTTTTTTTGTCACTACAGCCAAGTCCATATTTTAAAAAAATTTCTAATTCTTCCAGGCGCTCTACTATGTAACGCATACACAGTAAACCTAACACTATCCGGAAAAATAATAAAGACACAGAGGTAAATTGGGTTTTAAACAAATGCCATCGGATCTTAAATCACCGAGTTTGATTCTGATATATTAGAATTGACCGGTGTGTTTATAAATTATCAGAAAAGCAAAGATATATCGGTAGACTTCCTAGGAATCTGCAAAGTTCAAAGAAGACTATCAAGCGTTTTTGGTTTAACGATAGGAGATGAAGAGAATGCAAGGTAAAGGGCTCGACTGCATTGATATTTTTATTCTTATATTAAAGTGGAGAATGTTTTCTGACCCTAACATTAACTCAACATGACACAAAAGCAATAATTAGCTCATTTACTTTTGCAGTATTATTCAGTACTCCCACTCCCACAAGCGAGGATGCTGTGTTGTGACCAAGCCGTCACTCTCGAACCAGTAAATTAAAAATTGGTGGTGTATAGTTAAGGACATAGTCAGCAAGTGTGGACAGTTTGAACATTTAATTAAAAGCCCCTAGTGCAATTTACTTATTAATATGGCAAAGAAAGGTCTTTCAGGTACCACTCAAAAAAGGTAAGAATGTAATAGTGTGATCCCATAAAAAAAAACGTTGTTAAGAGTTCTGAATAAAACTGTGTACGATCATCATTAAATGCCCAATGATCTGTTACCAAAAGAACTAAAATGTTGTAAGTAATCTACTCAAGTACAGACTTTTGCCCATCTTGGTATATGTAAAATATTAGTTTTAATTTCGTTGTTGGTTCATCCATAAATAATATAATATATATTTGTTGCGAGAAATATGTTTAGAATCTCAGGAAATAAATACATATTTATTACAATTATAAAGAAAAAGAAAACTTGCGTTAATAACGCCACATTAACTTGCGAACTTAACTTGATTTTCGTTAAAACAGCTATCAACTATAATTATGTTTACCTCCAAAGCTTAATTGCATGGCTTGTGTGTGACATAATCCAAGGTTCCGCTTAAAGTAGTTAAAGGAAATGTCTAGTACATAGGTATACGCTTATAACAAAATTTAGTCTGCATAGTTCGAAAAGTTAGGGTGAAATTTTGATAAATTTGCAAAACAAACAATAGACTATTTTTAAAAAGAATGTTATACTGGTGGACCAAGGAATAAGATTATCAACAGTTATATCATAAGACCTCGCTTCTTATGGGTTAAATTTTTCAGCTGTCACGAAAACATTTTTTTTGGAAATTTTATGAGTTAAATTTGGGCATGTTTACTTTGATTAAATTCCGACAACGAAGCTGTAGGGATTTAATCTTTATAAATATATATATACAGGGTGGCGCACCGAAAACTTTTCACCCAGGTTTATTTTCTTGTTAAGAAATAAATCAAAATTCGATCGAACACGGGAACCTTAGTTCTCAGGGGGACATATTTTTGTACTATTTTCACCCCCTCTGCTTGAACCCCTACGACGGGGTGGCTTTTACCCTTAAAATCTTAAATGGAAAGGGGGGTCGAGTAATACCTACTTTTTAAGGGAATCCAATTGCCTTCACAACGCGATCTTGCTCGTTTAAATCGAGTGAATAGTTCCTGAGAAATAGGGCTAAAAAGAAAAGAAAATTTAAAAGTAAAAAAAATGTATTACCGCTTGTATCAATCAAGTAAATGTTGAAAAGTCCACCTCCAACCTCCATGAAATTGTAAAGGCACTGTTCAAGATGTTCGCGAACATTATGGAGCATTGCGGGAGTTATTTGTCGGCACTCGTACACTATTCGTTGTCGCAAGTCTTCCAAAGAATTGAATTGGGTTGCATAAATTTTAGACTTTAAATGTTCCCACAACAAAATGTCCAGTGACGTCAAATCAGGAGATCTTGCAGGCCATTCAATAGGACCTCTTCTTCCAATCCTTTTTCCTGGAAAATTTTCATCCAGAAATTGTCTAACAGGAACCGCATAATGCAGGTATTGGTCGGATTCCAACCCTAGAATTTTTAGAGAAGTGCATACTCGACATCCCGAAAAATTAAATGTGTGGGCTGGAATTTTTGGGGACCGTATTATTGGGCCGTATTTTATACCTGCAAATTTAACAGGTGAAATGTACCAGAACCTGTTGGATACCACTGTTAACCCTGCTTTAACGAATGCCATAGAAGAAAATTACCGTTTCGGCCAGAAAATATTTACTCTCAGCAAGACGGAGCAGCCCCGCATTATGCGTTCCCTGTTAGACAATTTCTGGATGAAAATTTTCCAGGAAAATGGATTGGAAGAAGAGGTCCTTTTGAATGGCCTACAAGATCACCTAATTTGACGCCACTTGATTTTTTTTTGGTGGGGATATTTAAAGTCTAAAATGTATGCAACCCAACCCAATTCTTTGAAAGACTTGCGACAACGAATAGTGTACGAGTGTTCGCGAACATTTTAAGCAGTGCCTTTATAATTGCATGGAGGTTAGAGGTGGATATTTTCAATATTTATTCGATTGATATAAGCGGTAATAATGTTTATTACTTTTAAATTTTCTTTTCTTTTAACCCTATTTCTCAGGAACTATTCACTCGATTTAAACGAGCAAGGACGCGTTGGGAAGGCAGTTGGATTCCCTTTAAAATAAGGTATCACTCGACCCCCCGTTCCATATTAGATTTTAAGGGTGAAAGCCACCCCGTCGTATTGGTTCAGGCAGGGGGGGGGGGGTGAAAACAGCAAGAAAATATGTCCCCCTGAGAACTAAGGTTCCCGTGTTCGAGCGAATTTTGATCTATTTACTAACAAGAAAATAAACCATGGTGGAAAGTTTTATTTTTTTCAAATGTATTATTCTTAAAATGGTATTATTTTTCCATGTAAACGTTTTCCATTAAAAATGCATGGAAATCTATTTATGAGGCTTGTTCCAGCCAGCAGTCCAGGACTAGTTTTTAATCAGAAATGGAGTCTACCAGATGAATATTGCATAGAGACCCCAAGATGCCTTGTTAAGTCCTGGAACTGGTTGATTGTACTTGACAGTTAGAAACTGTCCGGGACTAATGGTAGGAACAGACCTATGAAAGTTTTTAAATCGCCCTTAAGCTGCAAATAAGTTAATTATTATCAGTTGACTTTTGTATAATTACAGTGCGCGAAATCATGAGGTCAAAACTTGCCATCCTATCGCTTGTTTATGGAAAAAAAGCAACCTATAAAATAATCCTTATACATACCGGGTGTTGCATCGTCGAGCGGGACATAGGAAATCCCATGTAATTTTAAATGGGGTCAATTATTGGCTTCCCTAATTATTTTAGAGAAAAATTCTATTTAGGTTTATTAAAGAGCACTAAAACCCACATTCAAAAGAATAACTTTAGATATTTTTGATGAGCCCGTTTACGGGTTATCGCCGATTTCTTTTTAACTATTTCTCCTTTTTATGGCCCCGTATTCGCGGGCACCAGTCAAGGTAAAAGATGACTGTCAAATAAAGTTGTCATTTTGAAATGTGTGCTTTATTGTTATAAAAACTCGTGCATCGAAAATATTAGCCATGAATTACACTTCTGAAGAAAAAATATTGATGATTAAATGGTATTATCAAGGAAATAGTTATCAAAATGTGTCAGACATGTTTGCTGCTCTGTATCCGAATAGACCGATACCTGCAAAATCTACAGTCGAAAGGACTATCAAGAAATTTGAGACAAAAGGCACTGTAATAAATAACTGCAGACGTGAAGAAAGGCAGGAACAAAGAAGAGATGCAAGAAATGATAGGGACTTGCAAGTTTTATTGTGCGTGGAAGAAAATGATGGGAAGATCAGCACAAGGAAACTTGAGGATGACATAGGATTAGATCACACCACAGCGTTACGAGCTTTGAAACGACATAAATATTATTCATACAAATATGAAAAGCACCAAGAGCTAAGAGATAGGGACGAAATACGACGACAGGAGTTTTGTTTTGGTATGATGGAAAGAGCAAACATGGATAGGGAATTTTTAAAAAACATTTGTTTCACTGACGAATGCACATTTACCTTAAACAATAAACCCAATGTTCAAAATTATCGATATTGGAGCAAAGAAAACCAACACAGGTTTGTGGAAACAAGGACGCAATATCCACAAAAAGTTAATGTATGGGCTGGGATTTTCGGAGAAAATATTATCGGGCCATTATTTCTTACACGAAATTTAAATGCAGAATATTTTTTGGAACTACTTGAAGATCATATTTTACCTACTTTACATGATGCCGCCAGGGAAAATCAGGAAGTTTGGTACCAAATGGATGGCTGCCCAGCACATAGTACCCTGGCTGTCCGGGAATATTTAAACCGTGCTTTTAATGGAATTGTTATTGGCTTAAATCATACAGTAAATTGGCCAGCCAGGTCTCCTGATTTATCGCCAAATGATTTCTTTCTCTGGGGCCATTTAAAAAACAGGATATACAAAGATAAAAAATACCCAAATCTAGACGAGTTAAAAAATGCTATTTCTGCCGAATGCAATAGAATTTCAGTTTACCAACTAGCGAATGTAAGAAGAGAATTTTATGATCGCCTCGGTTATTGTCTAGTAGTCAATGGAGGAATATTTGAACATCTTCTTAAATCCTAAAGTTCTAACAATTTAACCTACCTATTAATTAGTAAAATATTGAAACATGTATAATGTCATAATTAACCTTGTAATTGGATACTTTATTTTAGTTTTATTCAGATTAATTTGTACTCATAAATACACCTTTAATATTTTTGATGTACGAGTTTTTATAACAATAAAGCACACATTTCAAAATGACAACTTTATTTGACAGTCATCTTTTACCTTGACTGGTGCCCGCAGATACGGGGCCATAAAAAGGAGAAATAGTTAAAAAGAAATCGGCGATAACCCGTAAACGGGCTCATCAAAAATATCTAAAGTTATTCTTTTGAATGTGGGTTTTAGTGCTCTTTAATAAACCTAAATAGAATTTTTCTCTAAAATAATTAGGGAAGCCAATAATTGACCCCATTTAAAATTACATGGGATTTCCTATGTCCCGCTCGACGATGCAACACCCGGTATAAGTTTATGTTGGCTTTAATTTTCGTAGACGAAGTAAATTCAAGTTTCATTAGGTATTTATTTTCATATTTTGGGCTACTTAAAACTAAAATATTAAAAAAAAAATAACTAAATTATTACCCACGCCTATGCTGCCACCATCGCATAATAGCGTTATGAATATAAAGATGAAGTTAAAACAGCTGCTTTGCTATTTAAACACTACCCTAAATGACCGTTAATTATGTTTTCATTTGTTATAAATTAAGCTAATACCTAGGCAATTGATAAATTTACATATTCAACAAATGACTTTCACACACAAATAAATCATAAAAATAAACATTAACAACACATCAGACCATTAACCAACCTCCATCAAAGTTCAAATTAATGTCAAAATGATTTGGAGCGAACCTACCTCTGTGCCTCTAAATGACGAGAATTAATGCTTTTAAATAAATGTAATAGCAGGAGCCTAATAAATAGTTAAATGATACAACAACGTTGCTTATTCTTTGAAATTAGCAACGGTTAAAGTTAATTAAAATAAACTGTGTCTCCGAAATCAATTCTTAGTTGATCACAAAAGTCGTTCATTTTGGCCCACCACTTACCCTTTAAAAATAATTATTACTAACAGGACTACTTTAGCAAAGTTTGCGTTGGAATGAATCGCTCATGTTTCAGCTATTATTACTCTTGAAAAGTAACCTAGATAAAATTTAAAGGTACATGAAAAATATAACTGTCAAATACAGAAGTTTTTATTATTAAGAGAATTACATTATGGTCATTGTCATGGCATATTACAGAATTTAAAAAATCATTAATATAAAACAATGAGCCTATAAATTAAAAATCTAAACTAAATGAGAGATGTATCCACGGTCAACTTCCAACTATGTTCTTATTCTTCATTTTATAAAATCGAAAACATTGGTGAGCACTTGCGAAAAGTTGCCAGTCTTTTAAAATTTAATTGTAATTCTAGCCCGTAGCTCTTCTAAATTTTCACAAGGGGTTGTGAGAATCGAGTTTTTGAATGTTTGGCCATTTCTTCTGTTTTATTACAGAAAAAAGCAATTCGCTATTTATGCAAAGTTTATAATCGTAAAGACTGTCAACCTTTATTTAGGGCAGAAGAAATATTAATCTTTATTCATTTTGGAAACTGTTCCTAGACTATATGCTGACGAAATTAACTACAGTACCATGAACAGCATTTATACTTTTCGACTACCTATTCCCCAGGTTCTTCTTTCAAAACAATGTATTGGCATTAGCATTGCATTAAGTTCATGTTTGCATAGATAAATTTCAAATTCTTCCATCACATCAATCTGGCTTTAGATCCGCTCATTCATGTGCAACGGCGTTCTCTTCGCATACTGAAGATGTTCTTTAATCTTTGGTCATGGAATATATCTTAGTTCCTATTATGTTTAACTACTGCAAGGTATTTGATCTATTGAACTATGACGTCCTTATCTCTATATTGCATTTTGTAGTGAGAGCGCCCGAAAGCTTTTCGGTTTATATTTATCCGGCATTGAAGATGTTCTTTAATCTTTGGTCACGAAATATGTCTTAGTTCATATTATGTTTAACTACTGCAAGGTATTTGATCTATTGAATTATGACGTCCTTATCTCTATATAGCATTTTGTGGTGAGTGCGCTCAAAAGCTTTTCAGTTCATATTTATCCGGCATGTTTCAACAAGTGGTACAGTTGGTGAAGAAATTTTTAGTCACTTGATAGCACGAGACTTGCCTCAGGGTAGCATACTAGGTTCACTCTTGCACACGATGTATATATTTAACTTTTATAATTGTCAGCTATTGTAATACTCTTTTCCGCCACTGGCACTAAATTCTGCAGTTAATAATTTTAATAATAATTTACAGGCAATACTGCAGACTTCGCATGATCACGATCTTAAACCAAATGCTAATAAACATGTGTCCTTATAATCGGCAGTAGCTATCAGAGAGGTTTTGCACAACATACCATGATATTACGGTAGGGCACTGACGTTATTCCGTTTCTGGACACCTGTAAAAGCTAGGGGTTGATGACTAATTATGAACTTAGATTAAGCGATCATGTAACAGCTTGTTAAAAACGAGCCTACAGATCCTTAAGACTTATTTTTTTTTATCAACGGTACTATTTAACTGGTAGCATAAAAAAGCTTTCGTGTGAATCCTTGGTACGGTCGCATTTCGACCATTGTGATAGTGCATATGGACCATATCTCAGTGGCTTGGATTCTCGAAGGGTGCAGAAGAGATTGATTTATAGTATAAGACTTCTCCATGGTGTGTCCCATAAGCTGGATGATGCTCCGTAGCTTTCAGTGTCTAATCGTCGGAAACTGAATACGACATGCTTGTTTTATAAGGCCCTTATGTTCAAGACATCAAAATATTTACACACACTCTTAACGTATATAACTGACATTCACAACTTGAACTTAAGAATGAGACACTTTTTAACTACACTCCATCACAAAAAAGAGACACACAAAAGGTCCTTACGGAAATATAATGTATTGCATAGATTTCAAAAATGAATGATTATACTTAAAAGATAGCCACCTGGTTCGACAAAAGTCCAAACCAGGAAAAATGTACCGAATGTTAGTACTACTGAAAATCTATGCAATAAATAAAACTCAAATTTTCCCACACAAACAATAAAGTTTTTATTAAATAAAAAAAGAAAAGTGGGTTTATGCTTGTTATGGAATGTTCAAATTTAATAGAGACTTTACATTATTTAAAATTGCAAATGATTAAAAAAAGGGCCTTTCCGGGCGCAAGGGTTTATGATAAAAAAAATTAGGTATAGCCTACTAAGATTCTAGAACCTTTTATCTTCCATGATGTACTGGGTTATAAAAACTGTTACCTCTTACCAAGATAGCTTTACATTAAGGTTAAACTTCAAACTGAATAATCTTAAAAAGGGTAAAATTGGTTTTAATAGATTTAAATGGCAGTAAATACTGAAGACAATTTATTTAAATTACTAAAAAATTATATTTAGATCGCTTAATACAGGCCAGTAAGTGATTCTCTCACGCATCAGCTGCGACAGCTATTACACTGGACCTCCGGACCTGCTCTTTACTTGAATTTAATACCCATGTGGCTCCTCGTGCCTTGAAAGTCTACTGGCAGGTGGTTTCCTAACCTTACATAAATTCCGAATGACAGAAAATACTCAAACAAAACAAACAAAACCAAACCAAGCCCCTAAAAATAACCAAGAAGAATATTACCCACCGAATCCCCACAAAACAACACACCAAAAAAAAAGGAATTAAATGAGCTCACCTCTAAAAGGCGGCTGAGGCCTCATGGTATTTTTCTTGTCTGAAGGATTTTCCAAAAAGCGAGCTCAAAGGCACCGAGAACTCCGACGAAACCCCCCTCTCCTCCAACAACCAGCTGACTAAGTATTGCCAACCCAACCTAACCCCCCCCAAAAAAAAGAAGAGAACAAAGACACATTACAAAAGATCAAAACGATACGAGAGTCTGGGCTTTTACCAGAACATAAATTAAATAATGAAATAAAGAAAATAATTCCAAACAACTTTTTTTTTACATAAAATTGCCATCAGTAAGAAATGGATGTTCTGCGACTTGACGGAGCCTGAAACAGAAATACGTGGTCAACCTACTTGCAGCGCCTTGTGCAATTAACCAACATGAAAGCGAACGCACCACTTCTAACTCCACATATTTTGACTAATTTTCTTTAAAGAAAGATAACACAATTTAATAAATAATGTTTGAACCAAATAACTATATAAGATGCACTTTGTGGAAATATGACCGTAAGAATCAGAGGTAAGTCTAACATTCCCCACAAAGTCAATAGTGGCAATTTTAAAATTGCCACAGTACCTATGATTGCGTAGCGTGGGGCTCAACTTTTTTAGCTCTGAGCAAAATTGACTGTAAAAGCCGTAGGCGGCGGGTAAAAGTCGGAGATACCTATTCCAATGGCGAAATAACCTCTTTACAAAATGTAGCCACAGTGGCTTATAGAACGACACAAAACCGACTTACCGTGGTCTTGGCGAATCTTCCAGGTTGGCGGGGCTTCGCAAGGTACCTTTGGGACCGCAAACCAATGGGGTCGACGTCCACTTGGATAGCAACGAGAAAGGGCTAACAAACACACGGAGCCACTGGGGCGAACGTTAGTGACGTTCCAGGTGGAAACAAAAAAAACTAAAAATGCGCGAGTAGATACTTCTGTGAGATCAAGATTCGTACTACTTTCCGAGACGGAGATGGATACCCTTTTTTGGTCGCTTTTGTGTCTTTTTTATTTTACATTAAAAATAGAGACCTTCCGCAATTGGAATAAGTCGTACCATAACTGAACAACCTACATGCATACACATAATATAAGATAAAAAAAAGTTCTTAATGTATCCCGCAGAAAGAATTAAGCCTATCTTTACTTATTACTCTTGAAAGAAAACTTTTAGTTAGCTTATTCGAAAATAATAAAATTTAGTGTGTGAGTTCATTTTACAAGGACCTTTAAAGAAGTCTAATTGATAGAGCAGCCAGTATTTGAGGGTAACAAAATTTACATGAGGTTTTTAATTGCCAGTCTGGCAGTGCACCACCCGATATAGTCCCTATAATTTTTTCAATATTAAATCCAACCACGGCAACAAATAATAGAACATCCTTCTTTAGTTGTTAGTATATGAAATAAATGAAGTTCTCATTAAGTGTACGAAAATGCTACGAGTAACACATCCTGCGGTTTTTCCTAAATCCAATATAATAGGTCCTTAGCTTTAATGAATATGGATGTGTGGAGAAAAAAATCAAAATATTAAGTTTCGATATCAAGGCATTCCCGGTACAAAAGCTCACTAAGTTTTATCAAAAGTATAAAACAATTTGGGTGGTAAAACAAAATAAGGAAATGATGCCCCACATACATAAGTTAAATTTTACAAAGTCGAAAAATCGTTTTTAAAAAACAATTTATTCGGTGTTACAAGTACAAGATATAAAGAGAAGAATGACAATTAAACAAGATTTACATATATTTATAAGCTAGGATAAAAATGCTGTATTGGCAGCTTCTGTGGGAACATCCTCGGTATTCTCTTCACATAACTCCTCCCTCCTTAGGAAGAAAACATAAGGGATGGTATGTTTTCTGTTTATCATTGATTGGCCTGATTGGTTTGATGGGTTTCTGACTTCAAGTATTTCTTGTAATAAATCTTCACTAATATAAAGCACGTAAAAGCTATTAGTGCTAGCGTAGCGACGATGCTGATAAAACTCCAACCGATAGGGTGAATTTTGTACTTCTCCGGGGCTTTAATCAGTAATGATTTTTCTTGCAGCCTGTGGATTTCGTCAATGTCGATTAATTGAATATTGATTGGGTTGTGTTGCAAATATGGCGTCTTGTCCTCTTGGATTCTTATTTCGGGCAGGTTAAGTGGATTTCCTTTTATTTCCTCTTCTTTGTTGTAGAGTTGGAGATCCATTGCTTTGATTTCACAATTGATTGGAAGTTCGATTAAGCTGGGCTTCTTAATAAATATATATTCTCCATTGGATCGGCATTTTTTAAATATTTTTAGTGGTTTTTCGGTGGGAATAATAACCATGTGTTTACTTGTAACGGTTTTTATGATTGGTTTTGGTAGGTGGACGTTTGCTGCATGACAGTTTCGATTTTCAGCGTCACGGATCATCGATACGATGCAATCATTGAACAGTGGTTTTAATCGGTTTTGGCATATGTAGATGTCTTCGATGCTAGGGCAGTCCTCATAGTCTTCTTGTAGTTGATTGGTGCCAAGTATTAGGTAAGGATAATTTGGAATAATTATTGAGTGGTTAACGGGAATTGGGAGAAGGTGAAAGTTGTCGAAAACCTCGTTAATTAATATTGGAAATTGAATTGCAAAAATAATTCTATCATTTGAATAACTAACTTGAAGACCGCATAAGTGATAGTAAGAAATAGTATTTTTAAACCTAACAATTTTGTCATCATCATATAGTCCAGACATGTAATCTACTACATTACTTAACTCTGAAGCTGAAATTACTGCACTATGTAACGTATTTATTTTTGCAAACATAAGTGAGTTTTCTGGATTATCTAAAAATGTAATTAAATTTTGGCAGTTCAATATTATTTCATGTATAGTAGGGTGGAGCGAAATTTTTTTTTTTGAAATTTGATTGGCCTTAGTTATCAAAAGTTGCCTGGTATATTAGGGATCAAATAAACATTTTACTTTTTTTGATCAAAGACAGTCTTGAGGGTCCACTTGACTCCTAAAAAAATCATGTAGCCCAAATTTTACCTATTATACTAAAATATTTTTGCGTAGCAAAAATATTTATTTTTGTTTGGCATTATCCATGATTAAGTTGTTGGAGGACATCTAAAATCAAAAAAAAATTTAACCCAAACATTTATGTTTTATTCAGGGTCCGCCGCGTACCTGAAAAGTGCCATTTTATGGAATTTCTATGCATAGCTAATTAACATACCAAAAATGCAGGACCACGTGCCCTACCTCTTGTCGGCATATTTTCAGATGTTTTGTCTGGGGCATTTAATTAATTTATAATCATTGTTTATTACTTCAGGCCTTATTCCCCAGGCCAGCACTTTTATGCCTTTAGTGTGTGCGAAATAGTATACGAGAAAGTAGAGCGACGGAATTAATAATTTTATCAAGAGATATTAATTTTTAAAGTTCGTTATTGGTTTAGTGAATTTTGTTATTATATTAGTATAAAATGGCAAGTGCAAGTAGTGTAAAAACTAGAAAAAAATCTGCGTGTCCCATATTTGGACAAGGAAGTGATTTGGACAAAAGAGTGTTACCGACATATTACGATATTATGAAGGTTTACTTACATATCCGTGATAGTCTTATACCTGAAGTTAATTCCAAAGAAGCAACGTTCTTTGATATTTCCCAGATTCTTATACAAAAAATACAAGACCTGTGGGATACAGCTTCAATTCCAACCCTTAGTAAGCAAAGAATGGTAAAAATGTTGAAAGACTATCATAAAAAGTATATGAAGATAAAAAAATTTTCAGACAAAAAAGATCTTTTTAAAATAAAAAGTGAATCTTTTTTGGAACACGCAAAAGCAACACTTTTTGATGTATCTTACTGTAAGTGCAAGGAGTTTTCAAGTTGTAAGTGCAGTAAAGATAAGAAAATCCCTAAATTGGAACGGCAATTTATTGTCGACCAGAGGACAGTTCGGAAAATGGGTATTGGTAACATCGATATTACAACAACAAATCAAATGGTTAAGAAGCATGCTCGGCAATTAGCTTTTAAAAATAAGGTAACAAAATTAAAAATAACGACAAGTGATACTCAGAAATCCATTGATATCGAAGATGAAGAAGTAACCCCCGAGAAAAATATAGATCCACAGTTTATTTGTAAAATACAAGATGAACCGTCTACATCTTCAGGGGTTAGGTCATCTCAAATGCGAGAATCTATACCCACAGTGGCTTTAGAATGTGATAGGACTTCTGTTTCCGATCGTGCAGCAGCCAGAATTGCCTCTGCTGTTCTAAAAGATTTTGGTATCATGACGGAGAGTGCAACAAGCAATGTAATAGACCGATCAAAAATTCGAAGAGCGAGAAAACGACAGAGGAATTTACTTCAGATTGCTGAAAAGCGTGAAACCCAATACCCTCTATCAGTTTATTTTGACGGCAGAAAGGACCGAACATTAAAAATGGAACGACGTGGTAAAAAATATTACAGAGTAAATGTCGTGGAAGAACACATTGTGTTAATTGAAGAACCCAATTCAAAATATATAGGCCACGTGAGTCCAGAATCCGGAAGCTCAATCAGTTGCGCAAGAAGTATAATTAATTACTTGCAAAGTTCTGCCGACTTATCACATCTCATCGCTTTAGGATGTGATGGAACTGTTACCAATACTGGCATAAAAGGGGGAATTATAAGACTAATTGAGTTACATTTAAAAAGAAATTTACACTGGTTTGTATGTCAACTACACGGAAATGAGCTTCCCCTTCGTCACCTATTTTATAGTATAGATGGTAAAACGACTGGACCAAAAAGTTTTTCTGGGCCAATTGGAACTCTATTGCAGACATGTGAGACTCTGCCTGTAGTAGAATTTGAAAAAATTGGATCTGAAATACCGTTGTTGGACTTAAAAGATCTCAGCTCTGATCAGAAATACTTACTAGAGATCAGTCAAGCTGTGATAAGTGGAACTGTGTCTGAGGATGTAGCGAAAAAAAATCCAGGAAAGTTGGCTCATGCGCGTTGGGTTACCTTTGCCAATAGAATATTACGACTATATGTTGCCACCTCTAATCCTTGCGAAAAATTAAGGAAACTTGTCACATATGTGGTAAAAGTGTATGCACCAATTTGGTTCCGTATAAAAAATAATAATTTATGTACAGATGGTGCAAATAATCTGTTTTATCTAATTAAACTATCACGGTATTTAGATGAGCCTGACAGAAAAATCGTGGACGCCGCTATTCAAAGAAACGCATATTTCGCACACCCAGAAAATGTACTGCTTTGTATGGTTGCTGATCACCGACAACATGTTAGGGAGCTTGCCTTACGCCGTATTCTAAAAGCTAGATGTTCCAAAGAGAAAAGCGACGGGACAGCTTTAAGAGTCTTTAGAATACCCCCGCTTAATTTTGAAGCTAAAGACTACATCGAAATATTAGACTGGCAAAACCTAGATGTAACGGATCCACCTGCATTGGCAAGATACTCGGATGAAGAGCTAAAAATGTTCATAGATACTGGAGAATCACCAGAAGTTCCAAAGTTTCCATGTCATACACAAACTGTGGAAAGACATATTAAGCTTGTGACGGAGGCTTCATCATCAGTCTGCGGTCACATTAGAAGAGACGGTTTTATTCGGTCCAAAATTCATTCGCAGCGTTTAATGCCAAAATTTGAAACAAAAAAAGAATATAAATGCTAAGACTACACCAGCATTGGTTGGGAGGTTGGGTTGGTGTAGGGTGGGGCTCGATTAGCAGTCACCTCCACGTGGTGAGCTCTGGGTTATTTTGATCTATTAATCAAGATAAGCGAAGAACTGCTAAAAATACCAATAATTTTTTTGAATCAAATTTAACTTCAAACAATTAATAAAGAAAAAGATGATAATTTTTTTTAATCAAATTCAACTTCAAAAAATTAATAAAGTAAAAAGATAGGGCGGACCCTAGTGATATTTTTTAAATTTAAAAAATAAAAAATGACAATAATTAAGACCCCAAAATGCAACTTTTTACACTAGTGCTGACTTGTTTTAAAAAAAAAATTAAAAGTCAAGATTTAAGGGTGCGGTGGACCCTCAGGACCTATTTCAAATTCAAAAAATAAAACATAATATTAAATCAGAACATAAAATACAACTTTTCCGCACTAAGGCTAGTTCGATTTCAAAAAAAGAAAATTTTGGATTAAATTCGCTCCACCCTAATGTATAGTGTTTTGGGCTCTTAAGTATGCTGAAATGTCATCAATTGTTTTATTAACATCAAATTGAAAAAATTGCAATCTACGTTTAATTAAATCTTGGTTGAAGCTAAGGAGAGTGATAGTTTTATTATAGTTATTAATAAGCTCTTTTGTTAGAGATGTTTGAAGAGAAATTTCGTGGTCTACAGAATTTTGGTTCTTTTCTAAAATAGAGATAGAATTATCAAATCTTTCGCCATCATCACTATCTAAGGTGCCAAAAAGCCATTTATGGGCTTTACCTACAACATTTAGTAAACCTCGTTTTTCGCGTTTATGCGGTGTAATATTATTAATCTTAGTTTTTACATTTAATATTAAGTGTTTAGCGTGTATAAGCAGATTACGTAAAAGCGCAATGTTATTTCTATAACTAGATTCATTAAGACTAAATTCCATTATTTGGTAAAACTTATCGATATTTTTTAACTGATTTTTAATATGAGATATTTCAATAAAATGAATAAAAGTATGCTTGCTCTCAATTACTCGGGCTTTTCCTAAATGAAATGGGAGTAAGGGAGATTTTATCTCGGTAATACTGATATCATTGCAAATTGTTAGAGTCGACATCGTCACGAGCATAACTACAACTAGGTTGAGGTTGGTCAGTGTCATGATGCGAGTCGTTGCCTTTTTCCTGTGAAAAAGAAGATTTATTAGTCCGGGGTCTTGTGACCTTAGATTTATGAATAAGTCTGTCTTTGGATGTTTTTATTTTATTTCTTAAATCCTCTTTAACTATTACCTTAATTTGCTTTTGTTTAGCTTTATTTCGGGCGGCGCCTCTATTTTTAGCATACGCTTTGGAACCAGTAACGTATGTAGGTGGCTCTTCGCGGATTTCGTTGCGTTTTTCGATTACGCGTGTTTTTTCATTAAGCGAGGTTTGGTGTATTTGATTATACAAATGTTTAAGTCTTTCGCGCCTATCTATTATAAATTGATTTAGAATCAATTCATCGGTTAAATCGAATGGATCGATTGATTTTAAGCGTCCGTTAATTACGTCAAATGGTTTTTGTTTGGTGACACTATGAACAGAATTATTATATCCAAGAACTGCGTACTGCATAGTTTTTTTTATACTTAACTTTGGATCTTTTAGCTTCATTACTCTGAAGTTATCTAAAAGGGTAGAATGAAGACGTTCGACAGGGCTGTTGCTATTGGAATTTCCGGGGGTGGTAAAATGTAAATTAATTTTGTGTAACTTACAAAAGTCTGTTAGAAATGATGTTTTAAACTCTGGTCCATTATCGCAAGTAATCTGATGTGGTACACCAAAATGTGTTATGAAATTTATAAGTCTATCGAGGACAACTTCGGCGGTACAAGCGGGTTCAAGGGGGTACGCTTGTGCGTATCGAGAAAAAACATCAATTATTGTGAGAAATTTTGTATTTAAGATTTGGAATGTGTCTGCGTGAATAGATTCTAGTGGCTCTGAAGGAGTTGGCGTTAAAGCAAATTTAATTCTTGGTGGGTGTCTATCATATTTTGCTTGTTGGCAAATTTCGCAATTGTTAATATATTCGGTAATATCGGTCTTCATACCTGGCCAAAAGTATAATGTTTTAAGATCGGCTAAAACTTCATTGATTCCGCGGTGACATGTTTTTTCGTGATAATGTGTAAGTAACTCTTTTCTTCGTTGTTCGTCGGTGACATCAGTCATTATTTTCTTGGAAATTAGTAAGCTATATGAATGGTTTTTGAACGTCTTGGAGAGTATAGTACTTAATTTAGGCAACAAATCAATATCCGAGTTTTGTAGATATATACAATGTAGTTTTTTCGGATCAACGTGTTCCTTGAAAAATTTGATTATTTCACGTTCAAAATTTTGGGTTAGGTTAACAACTTTTCGGTGTTTTATTTCGAAAGGATTTGAATTAATTACATGATAGGTATTGGCTTTTTTATAGCTAATAACTATTTGATTGGTATAGTAATTTACTGCATTTTCTGTGTAGGGTATGTCAAGTATGGGATTTTCAAAAGCAGAATGAACCGTTTCGTTTTCGTCAGGTTCTCGCGCGTCGGGTAGTTGTAATATTTCATTATAGTCATTTAATGGTGGTTGGTTAACGTTAAAGATTTGATCTAATTTATCTAAATCTTCAACTGTCACTGGTGGATCAGTATTGGTTTGCAGATATTGATCGATCTCTGTATCAATTTCGCCTGGGTTACCTATTAACGATTCATTTTCAGTCATATGGATTTCAACGCGAGAGAGAGCGTCTGCGTTTGTATTCTGCGTACCTTTTTTATAAACAATTTCATAGTTGTACTCCTCAAGCTTAAGTCGCCATCTTACTAAGCGAGAATTGGGCTCTTTAAGACTACATAACCATTGTAGTGGCTTATGGTCACTGACTATGGTGAATTTTCTTCCAAATAAATATGGCCTAAAATATTTTGCGCCCCATACGATTGCAAGTAATTCTTTTTCAATGGTACTATAATTGATCTCGGCTGGATTTAATGTGCGAGATGCGTATCCGATTGGAAGATCACTTCCTATTTTTCCCTGACTTAATACACAACCAATAGCGAAATTCGATGCGTCACATGTTAGATTAAAAGGTTTACCGAAATCAGGATATTGCAGAATAGGGTCATTGCAAAGAATATTTTTACAAATTTCAAATGTTTCTATAAATTCCGAGTCGTGTTCGATAGTTTCGCCTTTCTTTAGACATTTAGTGAAGGGTTTCGTCAATTTTGCAAAATTTTTAATAAATCGGCGGTAATAGCCTAAAAGACCTAAAAATGATTTTATTTCTTTTACCGTTTTTGGTATGGGAAATTTTTTAATTGCTTCAATTTTTCGCGGATTTGGCTTAATACCTTCAGCTGTTATCACGTGTCCTAAAAATTCGACGTCTTTTCGTAAAAACTCCGATTTATCGAGTTGTATTTTAAGTCGCGCTTCACGCAACCGTGTAAAAATTGCTTTAATATTTTTTATATGTTCTTCCAAACTAGCTGAAAAAATGATAACATCATCCATATATACAAGACATATGGTGCCCTGCAGGTCTTTTAAAACGTTATCCATCACCCTTTGGAAGGTCGCGGGGGCGTTTTTAAGCCCAAATGGCATTCTTACGTATTCGTAATGCCCGTTTTCGACATTAAAGGCGGTTTTTTCTATAGAAACGGGATCCATCTCAATTTGATGAAAACCTGACGCAAGGTCAAGGGTTGAAAAATAAGTGCATCTACCTAACTTATCTAATATATCGGTTATGTTGGGTAAAGGGTAGCGATCGTCGATAGTTTTTTCGTTGATTTTTCGATAATCACAGACCATTCTCCATTTTTGTTTGCCACTGGCGTCTAATTTCTTAGGTACGATCCAAATTGGGCTTGACCATGGGCTGTGACTTGGGCGAATTATACCGTCGTCTAATAGTTTATTTATTTGTTCTTGCACTTCTTTTTTGTGAACAAATGGATATCGATAAGATCTTGTATGTATCGGGATTTCATCGGTTGTTTTGATTTCGTGCTTAACATTATTTGTAAAAGTTAGTTTTTCGTTGTTTTTATGAAAAATATCAGAGAATTCACGGCATAGCTTTAATATTTCGTTCTGTTCTTCTTTGTTTAAATGATCTATACGAATTAATTTGGAAATATCGGTTATATTTATTTTATTTTTTGTTGGTTTTATATAATTAGGTAAGAAGTTTTCTATGTGAAAAAATTCAAAGTTCTCCTTTTTCACGTCTGGGAACGGAATTACTTGTATAGGTTCTGAGAGGTTTAAAGTTACGCTTTCGTCAGAAAAATTATAAATTTCCGTTTTCGCAATACCTTGCTTTGCCACGGTCAAGGTTTCGGGGAAATAAAGATTATTCCTATTACATTCGGGAATTATAATATCACCGTTGTAAACAGATACGCGAACTTGAACTGAGGCTACTTCGTGAGAATTAATGCAAATTGTAAATGTTTCGTTCTGCGAATTGGGGTACAGTATGGGAATTTTAGTTTGTTGATTTATTAAACAATTATTTTTAAAATCAATAATAAAGTTAAGTTTTTGAATTTCACTTAGACCTAATATGCCATCGAAAAATGTATGAAAATCAAACAAAGTAAAAATAATATTTTCGTTAGTTTTTAATTCTTTTGGTGCAGGAATATTTGCCTTGAAACGTACAATTTTTTCGCCTATTCCTGTTCTTATTTTACTTGGGAAAGTGAATATTTTTTCGGGGAAGTATTTTTCGGCAATTATTGGTCGCAACATGGATTGAGAACAACCGGTGTCAATAAGAAGTTTCATAGGTGGATTCTGGATTTGAATATATGGTAAATTGCTATTTATTTCTGTATGCATTTCGGTAAAGGTTATATCCGATCGTTGTTTAGGCCCGTGTTCTGAAAATTTTCATAATGATCGATTGGGTCGCCAAAACCATCGTAAGGTTCATTATTAGGTTTCGCGTTAAAATAGTCTTCTCCGTGGTATTCGTAAAATTCGGGTTCTTCAGTTTCAAATAATATTTGTGAAGTTTGGCCTGCGGCCTCATTATTTTGTTCGATTTCGATATTTTCTGAGTTATCGCCATGATTTTCGATTTGAAATAATTCTTGTGATACAAAATTACGAGGACCGTTTGCTCTAAACTGATTATTTTGGTTATTTCCTTGATAGGGTTGTCTTACTGTTGGATTTCTAGAAGTTGTTGACATAGGTTCGGGTTTAGTATTTGGCACTTGCCCTGTAGGCTTAAAAACATTTTTTGGTGGTCCAAATACTTCTCTATTAGTAGGGAAGCGTCTCGGCGGCAAATCTCTGGGTTGTATATTTATTGGTTGACTAGGAAATCTATGATTTTGATAGTTATTATTATGATATTGATTATTTGGGAAATAATTATTTTGATATCTGTTATTAATCGGTTGATTGGAGTTTGGTGCAACTGATCTGTAGTTCAGCTGATTTTGAGGTCTACGCGTAAAGTTTTGGTTAGATACATAGGTTTGTTGTGAATTCTTATGCTCACTTTGTGGCGGAGCCCTAAATAAATTTTGCGTATACTGAAAATTCTCTTCTTCGGTGATTAGTGTTATTGCGGTCTCTAAATTTGTGGGATTTCGTAAACGTATTATGCTTTGCAATGGCCCGTTAAGGCTACGAATAAAAGTGCGTAAAGTAATTTTTTCGTATTGAGTTAGATAAATTATTTTGGTTTGACTTGGAATAGTAGCCTCGGGTATTAATGTTAAATTTTGGGCAAGTTGACTCCTTAAAATTTGTAAACGTCGAGCGAAATCTAAAATGCTTTCACCTTTGTTTGGTCTAGCCAAAAAGAGATCCTGCTCTAAACATTCTAAGCTTCTATTATCTCCGAAACAATTTTGAAGAGCATCTTTAATTAAGTTCCAAGTATTTAATTCATTACGACAACCTACTAACAATTGAGCTCTACCAATTAATTTGGTTTGGATTACGCGTATTAGATAATTTTTTAAAATCGGATCGTTAGTTTGACCATAGGTCGTTTGTATAAAGTCACAAGCAGAAATAAAACTTGATAAGGTGATTGCATCACCGTCATAGTTGGGGATAATATCTACGTACATTTTCAACATACTTAAATTAGAAGTTTGAGGGGCAACAACCTGTGGTTGCTCTTGCGCATTTGCCATTTTTGGTTTTTTAGGTTTTATTGAAAGTTTCTTAAAAAAATCACAAACGAGTTGATCTACGTCAATTTCGTTATTTTCGCTCATAAAACTATAATATAGCCTGCGGCTGTAAATAATAAAAAAAGTAGATATAAATACTTTTTCTTAAAATAATTTCACTTAAATAATAGTAAAACGATAGTTTATCAATAATAATATTTGAAAAATTATTTTTTGCAATTTCTCTTTGATTCAAAATTTTTCTTTATTTTCACTTAAAACTACAGGATACGGCCTATTCGGGGACGATCCTGAAAACTAACCTACGAGGTTTTCCTAAACAGGGAAAAATGTGAAAAACAGGATAAACACTTGGCTTACCAACGTCCTCCTGTCTGCACGGTGACTCTCCTCTCGTCTTGGCCTGATGGACACTGCTGACTCTGCGTTGAGGTTCTTTGAGGATCAATGCCAAAGGATTAAAATCCACGTTCTCTGCGATCGAACCGGACCCGATGCCGTGAATTATTTCGAACCGAAAACTGCACTAATCCTACCGACTGCGCCAGTTAAATTTTACAAAGTCGAAAAATCGTTTTTAAAAAACAATTTATTCGGTGTTACAAGTACAAGATATAAAGAGAAGAATGACAATTAAACAAGATTTACATATATTTATAAGCTAGGATAAAAATGCTGTATTGGCAGCTTCTGTGGGAACATCCTCGGTATTCTCTTCACATAACTCATATACCTACTACTAAACAATATTACAAGATTAAGAAACGTACAGTTTATATTGTGCTGTTGATGTATGGCAATGCATATTTTAACCTATAAAATAATATTATATGCCCCAGTATGCATATTATGAAGAAGATTGTATTTAGTGTAATTTTTCAAATCAAGGCAAGGGCCTAGCGACACTTAAAGCACCCAGATCACCGAAGTTAAGCGGTGTCGAGCGCGGTTAGTACTTGGATGGGTAACCGCTTGGGAAACACCGCGCGCTTTTGTCTTAGGAAAGAGTGTAAAATGAATCGACATCAAAACCATCCTATTCACGCCGGACAGGCCGAATGAGATCGGATATCTCGTAGGATGAAGGTGCTGTTTCACACTCCCCAGTCGGTAGACCGCACGATTAAAAACTGTACGGTCGATGACCACCGGTTCAAGATGGCCTCAAACCGTAAAAAATAGGAAATTAAAAAAAAAATTCAAGTCAATATTGACACAACTTCCGGGTTTTTTTAAATAGCCTTCAGAAAAACCCAATACAGATCAATACGTCAGCACTTTTGAAGTAAAAGAATTGCGTCATTTTTTCCTTAACCCGCTAATACTTTGCTTAAGAAGCGTGGTATTTAAAAAATCTATTTTCTCCAAAAACGGCTAATTTTACCAAATAGAGTACCTTCCTCAAAGAGGAATGGCCAGAGTATTAAAGAAATCAGTTTTCAGCTCTATTAAATAACATCTGTCAATATTTTGGCCCTATGAGTGTGGTGGCAAGTTCGTTCTTAACTTCCCTGATGATGTAAAACATCCGATCTACACTCACCAACATAAAATTCGGGACAACCAAAATTTAGATCAAATTTAATGTATGATAACTTTTTCTTCCATAGTCCGATTTCAATCTCTCAATCAGGACTACGAGCGGGCCAGCGCATAACGTTTATTCTAACCTCTTCTAAACATTGGGCCACTATTCTGGCAGTAGGTGGACGGGCATTGTCATGCGTGAAAGCAAATTTGTTACCAATAAATTGTGCAAAAACAACAACATGTTCTTCATTGTACCTTCGGGCCGTTACAGTTCCTCGGTCAAAAAAAAAAACAAGTTCTATTCTAGCGTCAAATGAAATACCGCCCCGCACCATAATGGATCCACCACCAAAGCTAACCCTTTCGCTAAAACTACATTGGGCGAATCTCTCCCATTGTCGTCTTCATACTCTTTCTCGTCCGTCAGAAGACCCCAGGCAAAATATGGACTCGTCTGAAAAGAGAACTTGCCTCCACTCTTAAAGGTTCCAGTTAATGTGTTCTTGCGAAAAAAAAAGTCTATTAACTCGATACAGTCTGAGGAGCTCTAATGCAGTTGCCGGTCTTCTGGCCCATAAATTGACTTTATTAAGTCTTCTTTTTACTGTTATTTCATTGACAAAAACTTGACGAACTCTTTGGATGACAAAGCAAGCACTGGAACCTTCAAGAGTGGAGGCAAGTTCTATTTTCAGACGAGTCTAGATTTTGCCTGAGGTCTCCTGACGGACGAGAAAGAGTATGGATGATGAGTTTGATTAGCCACGGTATGCGGCTGGTTTGTTTATATATTGCCAGATTCAATAAAACGCTCTTTATGTTTAAAAATGTCTTCTATTTTCCACATTTAAACCTCATTTATACTTTAGAATTCTTTAACTTGTGAAATAGCGGATGTATTATATTTAATGATTAAGAACCTCTCAACGTTAGACACTGCACTGTATCTAGATATATGTGGGATAATTTACTTTCTACAAAAGATAGAGCGACACACCTTGTGTTGCTAAAAATGTCGTGAGCTGACGGAAAATGAATACTTCACTTTTTCAAGGAAGTCCTAGAAAAGTCACAACGCGTCTTTGCTTTAGAGACATACGAATTTTGACAATACCTGACAGAAGAGAAACATTTCTTATTACAGAGCGAAGAAAACACCATTCTTTTGGGTTCTGAGAAGAAGGTCGTTCCCATGGAACCGCTTGAGAGTGAGCTTCTTTCTACGAAATGCATCAGAACATCCCTTGATGTTACGAAGCAGGCCACCTATCTTCACTACCCTGTGTACCGAGTAAACCAATTAGCGTTCAGTGGTACACCATGTCGCTATGATAATGATGCCCATAGTTTCTCTTTGCGACTAAAAAATTAGCACAAATATTGAGATAAAATAGTAACCCGGCGGCAAGTCGGCGTTGTACCAAAGAAACCAATTTGCACATTTTAACTTAGTGTCTCGTTACCACGATAGCTGTTTACCTATATAGGTACCTTTTTATTTAGCTCAAGAAATAAATAATTCCTAGAACTGAACTTAACATGGTAGGTTTATTTAGTAAAATATATTAACACTCTGCTGAAACCGTTGACATATTTTTTGTGGGTTTTAAGAATGTTCTAAAAATGGGATTATGAACGGTGATTTCCTTTGTTGATTTTACCGATTTGCAACTGTTCATAAAATTTTGCCAAGGTTTTCTTTAATTTAGTAGAATATTTTACGTTGTAAAAGAATATGACTTTATATCTGGCTTTGATCTAGATTGGCACACGTTATCCAAACCTAGGAAATACTGCTCTATGCTTGTACATAAAACACATCAAAATCAAAAAGGTGTTATAAGAGACCTAAATCTTACATTTAGGAAAAAAGACAACCCGAGACCGAGACTCATTGATGTAATTTTTCGCACATATTGTAATATTTGTCTATGAATGCATAACAGGCGTAAAGGTGTTACATATAAATATATAAAATATGATTTAAAATAATATATATTTTCTTTTGTTTTAAGAAGATGTTATTACTGCACATTAAAAAGGTAAAATAAAATAATTTTAAGATCTGTACCGTTTTTAATCTCTTTGTTCTACCCTCATAAAATCGCATAAAATTAAACATCCTAAATACATAAAGTTTTAAACATCAAAAGTAAGCGATTATATTCGATTAACAATTTAAATTGAAAGCGATTTAAAGAGCCATTTTCATTTTCATCAGAATTTTTACTGAAAGAAAGTCATTAGGGATGGTCCTTTGCTGATAATTACTGCTCCTAAATTTTGATGGGTCAAATAAATTCTTTTTTCTTTGTATTTGAATAAAAATTTCGAATGAAAGTAAAAGGCCTGTTAAATGAAATACTTTGTTCATTTAATTTTGTAGGCATTTTTTAAAATGCTTATTTTTTTTACCAAAAAATTAGAATTAAAAGATTTTCATTATTGCTGTCCTTATTCTTATAAAAATACAGGTTTACACCTGTCGACTTAATATTATACAGAATCGTCGAAATAGACTACTAATCTGATTTTTTAAAAAACTCTATTTGAAACATTTGATTAATTATTATAGAGTAAAAATAGCACTTGATCGAGGTGTATAATAAAGTATTTATAACAATATTTGTCAAGTCAAAAGCTAACTTCAGTTAGCTCAAGCTCGTGGTAATTGTAACCGAAATGCCTTTTTGTCATGGGTCTTTTCCAGCTAAACAACAATGTGTACGTGCTTGGTCTCCAAAGAATGCTGCTGTGCAAGCTACGATATAAGTTTGAGTTTTGAGCGCCAATGTGACAGTGGCAACCTTTTGTCATGGACAACAGGTTGTCACTATCTGCTGATGGTAGCTCTTTATGTGGAGGCTCTAGATCGTGGTCCGTTATACTCACACCTTCCCTTCGTCGTCGGTTTGCATTGGGCGCCACCTAGTTTAACAGAAGTCGAAACCAGGAAATACATACCGAATGTCAATTACTGTTGGAAATCTATGCAACAAATAAAACACAAATTTTCTCACACAAACAATAAAGATTTTATTAAATAAATAAAGGGTTTAGGTTAATTTTATGATTAGTCAAATGGCTTAAAATTTAGTTTGAATTATTAAAAAAAGGGAATGAGTGAAAAGGCGACCTTTCCGGACGCAAGGATTTAAAATAAAATTTGTGTATAACCTCGGAGAAGATTCTAGAACCTTGTAATCTTTTAATGATGTAGGGTTATAAAAGTGTGACCTTTGTCAAGATGGCTTTACATTTAAAAAAAGTTATTAATTGAATTAAATAAATGTACCTACCTAAATTGATTTGTGAGAAATTGAAGTAATGAAATTATAATGATACGTAACGAAGTTAATTATTTCATCAAGAAAATCTGGGTGACAATACCAGCCTGCTCGTTTTTGCTGCGGCAGCTTCTTCAGCTGGGACTCCTGACGTGGCCAGGTGAAGTTTTAACTTGAGTTAAAGGAAAACTTCAGTAGCAACCATATGGCAGCTCGTAGGCTTATAGTCAACCATGTGTTTCCTTAACCTTACATATGGTGAAAACCCAGTGACAACTCAAGCCCCTAAAAATAATTAAAAATAAAATTATCCACTGAATACCCACAAACAACAACCAAGAAACAAAAGAAATTGAAGGAGCTTACCTCTAAAAGGAGGGGGGGGGGGTCAGACCTCGTGGTTTTTGGTAACAAAAAAATAGCCTAACCGCGACAGGCTCGACATTCTTGTCTGAAGAATTTTTGAAGAAGCGAGCTCAAAGGCCACGAGAGCTCCGACGAAACCCCTTAACCTTCAACTATCAGCTGACACACGGTCTCGCCAACTTAACCTAACACAACCTAAACAATTTTTGAATCAAATAACTATAAAAGATGCACTTTGTAGAAATACGAGGTAAGTCGAACATTCCCCACAAAGTCAATAGTGGCAATTTTAAAATCGCTACACCACTCCCAGCTGCTTTAAGCTCTAACCTGTCACAACAACACCAATAACTGTGAGTGAACAATAAGGCCCACACACATTGCCAAAACAAACACCAAAACAATTAAAATACATTTATTTACGGAGAGGTTAGTTAACAACACTTAATTAAACATCTCATAAATATCTATAGTCAGTTGATTTACCAAATCAGACAAAAATAGTACACGTATTTGAGTTTTACTAGGTTACACACTCATTATTACAGTGCAAAAAATGCAACTCTTTTAAATTCCGCTTTATACAGCGTGTAACAGAAGTATGGAACGCTGTTAGAGTTCGAAAATTGAATTTCATAAGTTTGATTATCTATGTTAAGTTTTCGCTTTTAAATTGTTAAAATACATATGTAGACTCTCACCTTAAACATTAATTACTAATTAAGTTACCTGTAATAGCCAAAATTTTCATTATGTTTAGTTTCAAACCTTTGTTGATGTTTATATTCCAGGAATGTTTTGTATCTTGCAAGACATAGCCAAGTGAATTGATTTCTCTGTACCTTGTTTGATACTACTTGCAGACAGGTTTGTTTTCAAATCTTTGTTTTAATTGATTGGTAATTGATAAACTTTTTAAGTTATCAATAGAAATAACTTCTGTTATTCGAGATGTTGGTTAAATGTCTCGACTGTTGTAAATCAGCTGTTTTTATGAAAATAATAGACGATAACAGGTCAGTGTCAGACTGCATTTTTACAGCCCCGTCTGGTTAATTTTTGCTTGGTTGCGTGGGTTGACTTCGGTCGCCGTTAGTTTTCTATGTTGTTAAAAGAGGTTAGTTTCCGTAGAGAGGGTTGACTAATTTCTGTCATTGTTTTGTTTTGGTAACTATGTACGTGGGAGAAAAATAAGAATCGGCCCTTTCGACCATGGACACTGGAAGTTAAAGCACGTTTGTGAAAATAGCTCCGGGCCGTGCAGGCTAATGTAGTGCCGATAAAGCATCCACAAATGTTTTAAAAAGGGTATGGCTTTTTAGTTTGCCTATTTCTTTGGGCGGAATGCCGATTTAAAATGGTTCAATGAACTTCAACAGCGGTCATAGACGCCATTTGGTAAACTGGAACCCTCGTTAGATATTTGAGGTAGGTTTAAACTTTAGTATCTGAATTACCCTCGTTGGGTGTTATGAAATATTTCTCTTTCATGTTGTATATCTAAAATTCGATTTTAGAGGTTTTTTTTTGGTAGGGGCTAAAAGTCTGAGTACAAACTGAAGTAGTAGTTTACTTTTATTGGAAATGCCTGGATGCGGGACGTGCCAGTTGCCATGTACCATTTGAATTCTTAGAGACTAGCTGTGTAGCAGTATCCACGTTAGCTGTTTGAGAGACCATGGGTAGCACGTAAAGTTGCAGCTAAGTATCATTACCCTGTGTTCATTTTTCTTTAAAAAGTAGTCAACTTAAAATCTTAATATTCTGCATTTGCGTATTGTTTGATATACAGTGTTTTGATAAAGTTTTGCGCCATGTTATGTACAGAGCTTGTGCAATGTAAACGTGTAGCGTATGTCGACATAGCGTTAAGACGTCACAAGAGTCACTAGTAGTTCAGAACGTTAGGTAGTATGTTACAGCTACTTTTGTTGCAAATATAGTTACAATTTATGATTATAAAGTAATTATTTTTATTTCCCGGCTAAAGGCCATTTGTTTCTTCTAAATTTAGCACTTGAAACTTTGACATTTTAACTTATCTATGGCCGAGTGACTAGCATGCTTATTGAGTAACCACAGGTACTGGTAAGATATTGTATTATTCTCTAACAGAGATTTTATGGTAAATCTAGTTAGTTGTGAGAGGTTCTTGCACAGACCTTGCGGAAATTCTTAGCCTGAGCCAATGTCCTGGATGTAGGTCTGTGTGGCTGCCAGATCAGACTGAACAGTAATTTTTTTTTCAGTGTAGGTCTGAAACACGACCCTGTCAAACACGGTTTGACTTTTTGTTTTCTTTTATCAATAACTTTATAAATTTAAACCTTCAGAAATTTTATTGTCAAACCTAGTACTATCACCTTAATATTTCATTTCACTTACTTATCTTTTAACTTTAAGTATCTATTGTCCACCACAGTAAGAGGAGCTTGCATTTATAAAACCAAGTAACCAAGGACTTAACACCACTTTTAGAATAAATATTTGTATTGGCCTCTGCGAAAATTTGGCTTTTATTTTAAATAGAGTAACTTTGAGGGCTTGAGTGAATGAGAGCTTATAAGAAGCTGGTGTATACCGATGGTGACATAAGTGTTTTTTTTTTCCTAGTTTGTTTTTTTCTGAGGCCAAACACTAGAACCTTTTAAGGCTTTTAAGTAAAATAAAGCTAAGGCGCCTTCAGGATTTGACTTTAACTTACTTATATAAGAGTGCTAAACTTCTCAATCTAGAGACAAAATAGCGAACCCACCCTGAGTTGAGCTAGCTAAGGGGTGTCTGAAGAACATCCTCCAGGGCGTAGGGTTGCCAGAGTAAGGGTGGATAGGTTGCCTTGTCACAGTTTATTTTAGGTTATCCTAAGGTGAATACTGGCACCCGATGATTGTTTAGGGCGTAATTTGGTTTTTTATAACACTTAATTGTTTGGGGTTTTTTTATAGCAACGCTTTAAATATCTTGAATACCGTTTGTCAGATTTAGCTAAAATTCGCTATCCGTATATAAGAGGTTATCGCGGAGCTGCTAGTGACATTTGTAATGTTGCAAAATTTACAGTTTTTAGCAATTTAAAATATTTTTTTTTTAAATGGAACACCCTATTCAAAAAAATGATTCCGCAACAAATTTTAAATAACTTTTATAAAAATTACTTAATTCAAGCTCGAAAATTGAGAATTTATTGAAACATTATTGTAAGGTAATTATTGTTCAAACTTACTTATTACAGAATAAAGAAATTAAATTAGATGTTTAAAGTCCCTTCCATTTACTTCTTGACAATATGCTAAATATTGCGGAAAAGTATTTAAAACATTAGAAAGAACTGTTTCTTCGATTCGTCGGCACCCAACTTCAATTCTTTGTTTTAGGTCTTCTATATCATGTGACTTTGTCTTGTAGACCACATTTTTTAAGTAGAAATTTAATATGGAAAAGAAAAAGAAAAACGATGGTTAATTAAGAGAAATTTAAAAAAGTGGTTCGTCCCAGTTATTCGTATTTTACAAATTTACGTGTTAATTGTTTTACATAATAAGTTTTTTACATTGTGCTGTTGATGGCCTATTTGAAAAAAGGTAATTTTTTCAATGAAGTTTCCTGTTCCCCGACAAAGAAGCACTGAATATAGCCTAAGGCCGAAAGGGCTCTGCTAATTTAAATTAATTTTCAAGATTATACACTTAATCCAAAAAACGACTGTTGTTCCCTCTAATAACTTTTTGTTCTATAGAATTTTGTATGCTATTAGAACAAAATCTGATACTCTGTAAAATTTTTGCTGTCAAATAAAAAAAATGTTCAATCAAAAATTGTTTAATTTGCTTAAAAACGTAAAGGAACAAATAAGTTCAAATAGGAACCATGAAATTTGTTTATTCTTAAGTGTATGAGTCCAAAACCAGTACTTAAAATTACTAAAATATTTCCATGGTAAAAAAATTAACCTTGAATATTCAATCAACATTTCCCAATAATTTCATTTTGGACTTATAGAACAATATAATACTCAAACCACGATATCTGCGCTTAGTTTTTTTTCAAATTAAAATATCATACATACCCATTGTATTCTTCAAAAAAATAATACTTCTAATTTTCTTAAATGCTCTTCTGTTTTCCGTATTATTTCCTTTAATTCCCAAATAAACTTATGCAGGTAACTGTCTCTAAAACCCACGCGTGGATAATTTCGGTCCTAATGAAATCGCTTAGGATAAGGTAGCACTTTTGAGAACCCGGAATGTCACAACATGGCTGCGGGTAAATCTAAGTGAAGAACACTGTACTTGAGTAAAGCCTTTTATCTCAACGACAGGACAATACACTTTTGTAGGCAACTTTTGCGGTAACTCTTTGGTTTAGTCCTTTTTTATTTTAAAACTTTGTTGAAAGTTTCATACACTTTATTCAGTTATAAAACACACCGGTCGGGATTACCATAATAATGTGAAATATTTTTACAGAGATCTTTTGTGTTTAAAACTGATTTAAATTATAAAGGATTTACCTTTTGTAATCACATTTTTAAGAGATCTATTAGGAAAGCTCTTTTTGCAATTTCCATTGTATAGAAAGTTCTTGGAACATAGCTATTTGTATTAAGGAAATTTTGCGTAAAAAGATAACCATTAGACAGGGTGTCAAAACGAACAGCATGATACATATGAAAATACCTCAATTTAGATCTCAAGGGAGACAAATTTATAGGTATTTGTTATTGTATTAAATTCAATTCCCTCCTCCTCAGGGCACCTACCTCTACAATCTTAAATGGTCCCCCACTTATTTCGTAATTTATGAATTGCTTATGTAATTTTAGATAAGCATCATCTCTTCTTATTTTGAAGTTGAAGAAATAGTCCATACTTTCAGTGGAGTTGATGTAATATAAATAAAACAAAGCAGTCCTCCTCCACGCTTTATTAAAAATGATGATAGATGTTTACATGTTTCGAGCGCTTAAGCACTCATCATCAGGGGATACTATAAAGGAAAGTACAAAGTTAAAACGATCAATGAATATAAAGGAAATTTTTTTTAAGGACTTACCTAACATCGATTTTGGTAGACAAAACGTTGTCTCAAATTAATGAGTACAACTCATAGTAACTTGAAAGTTGAAGACTTGTTATGTGAGATGTTTAATTATCTTAAGAAATGAATGAAGTTCTGGTTAAATGTGAGATTAAGATCTGAGAAAAAAACATTGTGAGTGGATAATGAAACAGTTTAAAATTTATGAAGGAGAAGAAATTTTTTTAAATTATAGTTGTGCGTTTAGAATTAAATTTATATTAATATATATATAAAGTTAGCTGATGTGGTTGTATGGGGCAATGCCCCATATTTTGGAGACGTTGTAGCGGGTAATCATTTTTATGTTCATGATTATTTAATTGTTTAAAAATAAATTATATTTTAGAAAATTTTTAGAATTTTTAGTAATTTAAAAAAGTACAATCTGTTCTTCAGACCCTACCGCGGAACTATCGCAACGTGGAGACTGAAGTGAAGTTACTTTGAAAAGAGAAAGGACTTAAACGACATATAAACAAGTTCAATTATAAGAAATATTAAAATATTAAAATACAAAATGATTATTGAAATGAAGGTGAAGGATTTAACTGACTCGATGTTAACAGCCACTTGCAGCGACTTTTTATTAATTGTTATTTAACAAATTAATTTTAATTGTTACTTAAGTTGCAAATGATTTGCACGGAAACATTTCCTCAAAATTTTAACTAACACAATATGGCAACGTCGCAAGGACGCTGTAATTTTTGCGTTTTTCTGTTGGAGGGCCTTGATTTAAACTTCAAAATGGACTTGTGCTTAAAATTCAAATATCTTTTTGGCATAAAAATTATTTTTGGTTTTCTTTTTGTCTGTGTGTTATAGTGTTGAGTTTTTTAAAAAGTACCTATCTGTGGTACCTATTTATTTTCGCTACTATGTCGGCAGCACAGAAGGCGGCAGAAGCAAAAAGAATTAGGGGACTGAATTTTAGCCCTAGGGAAGTAAATCACCTTCTTACCTTAGCACTCCAACATAAAAATATATTGGAGAATAAACAAACCAATGGTACAACAAATTTTCAAAAGAACGAAGCTTGGGTAAATATATGTAACGAGTTCACCGCAACCTCGTCCGATTTAAATAATAGATCCGTGGAGCAACTTAAAAGATGCTACGAAAATAAAAAACAGACAATGAGGAAGAAAAAAGCGCAGGTCCGACAAGAGTACCTAAAAACTGGTGGAGGCTTGCCTACCCCCGAAACCAAGGATGAATTTGATGATTTGGTGCTTGCCACCATGGACCCCATTACAGAGGAGGGGCACCATAATCAATTCGACTCGGATGTGAGTTGGTCAATCGTGGATACAAACTCTACATCAATTGAATTTGAGTTTAAAAGTTTGGTAAGTAGTTACATATTTATTTTTTTGACATAGGTATCTTTAGGAAATTCAGTCGTATACCCTGCTTTACAGTGGTATCGTAGTGAGAGAGTCAAAGTGTGAGTCCATTATTGTATACCTATAGTAAAATTGGTCAAATGAAAATATTTTTTAGGAAAACGATATACAGAACGATGATGACAATGAAAAATTATCAAACGCATCCATTGAGCTACGAAAAGCAAGTATATCTATATCAATTTAAATTTATTTGCATATTAGCAAGGGTGAATATGAGGTACCTACCTACTTAAGTTTGACAAGACTATACATTTTGTATAGTTTCCATATGATTAAAACTTTAAAATATTGTATAAGTAGGTACCTACTAGTACTAATGTGGTGAATGAACAATTAAAAGTTATGATTAACTACTCTAGTGGTTAAAAAGAAAAAACTGTTTATAATATCCTTTGCAAGAATGATACAAAAAAACTTAAAAATCCACAAATTTAAATACAGTTTTGGAAATAGGAATTATGTACATATATAAGTTAATAATATAAATAAAATAATAAATTTTATTTTCACTTTCATATTGAACAAACCAAGAACCACACACTAGGAATGAGGCCCCTTAAGGCAATTTTCCCGGGCCAGATAATAGCGTCCCATCCGTCCCTGGCTTACCTAGTAACTTTACTACTTTTTATGGAATCTGGGCAGTAGGTACTTACCAGGGGATTGAACTTTTATATGTGTACAATCAATTAGGGCTTGTACTTTTGGGAATCTTGCAATATTGTACAAGCCATTCTGGGCCCTAACAGTTTCCTGTGGTTCTGGCATTTTTACTTTTTGTGGTCTGAGTGCTGCAAGAACCCTGGATACGTAACTTACAACTCGACTTGCAGTTGACTCGTGGACATTCATGAAGTCAGCTACCTGGAGAAGGTGTCTACTGTTTGCATAAAAGCGCAAAGTCAGAAGTAGCTGGTTTATTGGCGATAAACTGTTATTTCTAAAAAAATAGAGACGGCAAACTCACACTACCAAGGCATAGCATATACCTCTAAGACATGCCCTTGGAGAAATAGTATAATATTAGTCCTCCAAGGGCATGCATTGCTTATAACATCCTAATAATCTCTCTATACCTACCTGTTATCTGGATATTCCAATTGATTATCAATATGTGTTAAAAGATGCAGTACAGTTGCTTTGGTTAACCTAAACCTTCGAAAAAAAATAAATTGGTCCATTTCTACTAAATAATTACGGCGCACATTGAGTCCTCGAGGGAAGCCAAATACAACAAAATCCAATATTTCCAAATCATCTGCAACACCATCCTCTACCAACCCATCTTCAATAACGTTTACATAATCCATCTTTTCTTCTGTCTGTTTTTGAGTTTTGTGTCAAAAATCAAAATTGAACTAGCACGCACAATTAACCTTAAAACAGCTTTAAGTGACCAAATTTGGCCAATTAACTAATGGTCCTTTAAAGAACGCTTTAAAAGACCATTAAAATCGGTGCAAGATACAAAATACTCTAATGGCACTTTAAAGGGCCTTAACCCTAAAGGTCCTTTAAAAAAACGTCGCTGCAAGCGGCTGTAAGTTTACAAAATCAATATAGGATCGATCAATCAGTAGTATATGTCATCACTGGACGTATACAGTACGTAAGAATTGGCAGAAAATATGGTTATGGTATGTTGAAAGGGGTTGTAAATGTCTTTTGGGGGGGCCGATGAACCGCTGTACTGATCTAAAAATACAGTTTTTAGAGATAGTGATAACACTAAACTTCACTGTCACAGTAACTATGGGAATATTATGAATTTTTAAATTAATTCAACAGAACATTGGAGAATGATGAAGAACTTTTAAACTTAAAAATAATAGGTGGATATAATCAAATTTGCAAAAGCGAGCTAGAAAGTATTGAGTAGAAACAGTAAGAGGTAGATATTATGTAAGAGAGACTATATTGTGATTATGATCTGTCCAGATTCAGAGCATTGAAAAAATTAGTGCTGCTATGAATAATTTGGTCATTTACACAATCTATGTTTGGGTTTTTGATTATTTTGTTTATTTCCATTATTTCAAGCAGGTCCAATTTATTACTTTTGTTACAGAAGTGAAGAAATTTAGTGTTTGTACCTGGATTAAAGTTATGTTTATTTGTAGATATACGCCTAGAAAAGTTGGATTTAATTTTAGAAGGAGATAAGTTATGATTGGAAGCTCTTACTATCTCTTTACAGTGTTCATTTATGCGGATTTTGAATTTCCTCCCTGTTTGTCCCACGTAAGAAGTATAACAACCTTCTTATCTTGTTTCTTACACATTTGGTTACCTAACCGCACTTTTTCAAGAAATGCTCAAAAGAGAAAATGTAGTAATTTTAAAATCGAAAACTTTTAGGAAAGCATCCCCTAAGCGGTCACAACTACTTATTTTAAAATATTGAGTGAAATGTTAGATAGGTACCTTCTATAATAATTCATCAGATAAAAAATCAAAGGAACGTTAAAGGAGATCTTCTTTTAGATGAGCATCTGCTATAGTTCCAGCAAGATGATGCACCTTTTCATTTCAGACGACGGTAACGGGAATGGCTCTATAATTATTATCTAAGGGCTGCTTGGCTGTCGGAGTATATGTGGATTCGCTTATAAATCCTCTCCTTTCATACAGGCACTGTAAGATGGTATAGATTTCCACTTGGAAGACCGTGGGAGCCTTATTCAGGAAGAATTAGGCATTTTCCTCCGGTCTTACTCAGTGTATCTCTGCTCTTGTCCCCGTTTTGGATTTTAAGCCATCAGTGTACCAGATTATTGCCCTAGGCTTATCTAGTGTTTTCTTGTTCTAGACATCCCGTTCATCGATTACGGTCTTAAATGGTATGTCAAACGATACCTGAAATTTATATGGTCTGATCTCATTTTTATCTCAGCTCCTATGGTATCGCATTGGAGTGCATGTCCAGTTATATGTCCCACAGAAAGTGGCGTAGAGCTCTACAGTCTATATAGTTTATCACCAGTTGAAGTGGAAACTTGTTCTCCATTGCGGATCTTGGCTCCTTTAAGGCATAAGCAGGCCAGCCTTGTAGGCTTCCTAGCTTTGATGTTGTAGTTTTCTGCTGTGTTTTTAGCCACCAGACTAGCCCTGCATAAGTGATGGCAGGTCTCACTGCACTGGTGTATAGCCAGTGCACCATCCTACGCAAAACTCCCCATGTTTTTCTTTACATTCGTCTAGTTACTGTTGAGGTTACTTTCGACTTACGGATTATTTTTTCCAATTGTTTGTTCTAGGTCAGTCTGGAGTTCAAAGTTACTCCCAAGTATTTGACCTCTTTCGACATTGGAATGTTTTTGAAGACTGATATTTGCCATATCCACCTTTTAACGATCTTGGGAGCCCTTTGCATTTTTTCTCTTACTGTGGAGTTGTATTTGCCTTGGGTTATTATTGCCAGGTCGTCTGCATAACTCACGATATGATATCCTTCTCTGGTGAGTGCTCATAGCAGCCTGTCCATAACAAGCTTCCCGAACAGAGGCTCTCTCGCTTCGCCAAAGTCCTACCAAGCAGATCCGTATATTCAACTACTCTGGCTTGTAGCATACGTTCTATCCACCTGCAACTAGTTTCCTCCAGTCCGATAGCCCCGGTCGCTCTGGTGATTGATACGAAGGATTTTATTTCCAGAAAAGCTACTAATAGCACTTCACTGTTTCCTAGAACCTTTTCAACCCTGCTGACTAGCTGGTAAAGGGCAGATTTCGTTGATATTCCTGTTCTATAGGCATGCTGGTCTTGACGAAATGGTCTGTGTTTCAAGATGTCATCCCTTATATGCCTTATCTTACAACTTTTGAAGCATCTTAAGTAGAAACGACATCAGATTGATTTGACAAAGTTTATTGGTATCCAACTTTTCGGAATATGTCCTATAGCCAAGCTGGCTCTAGGTATGAGGCAAAACTTGTCGATTGGCAAGTTCGTTCCCTGCTGAAGCATTGCTGGGTAGACTCCGTCTG
Source organism: Polydrusus tereticollis (assembly GCA_963920685.1). Lineage (NCBI taxonomy): Eukaryota > Metazoa > Arthropoda > Insecta > Coleoptera > Curculionidae > Polydrusus > Polydrusus tereticollis. Next base: position 109,061,995 of record OY987331.1, on the reverse strand, counting down.
CTACCGGAGACTTAAATGGTTCAAGTGTCATCACTTTTTTAGCAATCTGCCAATTTTCCCTGTGAGCCCTGTTGGGAGTCCTGTAGTCCTCCCTTAGATTTCAAGTCTGCGGTGATCCATCTATAATTCTCGAAATGGGAAAGTCTATTTGAAAAAGTTCGGTCAACGTTTCTTTCCCGAATTTTGGGTACCCTCCAGTAGCTGTTTTTAGGGAATTGATATTGTTTGTTGGGGATTCTTAATGCATATTTTCCTGATTCTGGCACATTCTAGACTTATTTCGATAGCCTCACAGAATGTTCTCTTATTCTTTCTTAGCTCCCTTTTGTATTCGGTCAGAGTTGCCTTATATTCATCCGACCTACCTAAAATTTTTGCTGAGTTGAAGTTTTTTTCTCATTCGTCCTCTTTCTGCTAAACTCCTGCTGCAGCAAGGCACGTTCTTTACCAACTTTTATGATGAAGCCGTTCTAACTTCTATAGAAAATAAAAAAAATAGTTGGTTGTTGAAAAAGTCATACTTCATCGTATTAACGATTTTGTATTTGATAACATTTTACCACCAGAGCAGTTCGGTTTTCGGACTGCTCATTGCACGGTTCGCCAAATGACTAGACTGGCTTTAAATATACTGTAGCAATTTTAAAATTGCCACTATTTATTTTGTGTGGATTTATACAGATATGTTTCCACCAAGTGCTTTCCTTTTTATTTACTGTTAAAAATTGTCCATTAGGGGTATCATCTTTGGTTGCACAACGTTAGCCAAAATATGGGGCGAACGCACTACCTCTGCTGTTCTGTGGGTTGGTGGCGCTAGCCACCGCCGCGTAAAGTCAAATCACACATCTGCGTTTCTGGTTCCCGTGAAAGCGCAGAACGCCCACTTGTACTTTTGGCAGCCTTATGCGTAAACAAAGTTGTTTGGAATTATTAGATTTATTTCCTTATGTAATTTAGGTTCTGGTAAGAGCCCAGACTCTTGTTCGTTCTGATCGTTTGGATCCTTTATGTTGTGTCTCTGTTCTCTTCTTCTTATTTTCCTTTGTTGGGGTTTATGTTCAGTTGGCAGCATTGAGTCAGCCGATTTTGCTACAGAAGGGGGCTTGTCTTACTTGAGAGTCCTTGCGGCCTCCATTTCACTTTCTGAAAATACCTTCAGAGAAGAAGGTGGCCGTTTTGTTAAAAAAGACCACGAGGTCTCACCCCCCTTTTAGAGGTAAGCTATTTTCTTTTCTTTTGTTCTTAGTTATCGTTTTGTGGGTATTCAGTGGGTTAATTTTCTTTTCTATTCTTTTTTAGGGGTTGTGTGTTTTGTTGCTGGGGTTGTAATTGATTTTTCACCACTTCACCAGATGTGACGCTAAAGAACCACATGGGTTGTAACCGGGGACATTAAGCCTACGAGCCACCTTAGAAGTGCTCCCAATGGTTTTTAACTAAAATTAAAGTCCACAGTACACAGATGCTTAAAGTCCACCTGCCCAGCTCAAGGAGCTACCGCAGAAGCGTGCTGGTATAGTCAGAATAGTCACCCAGAACATTAATTTTTTTGATACAGAATTTAATAATCTAGCCATTTCAATTTAATTTTTTTTCATTAATTTAATTTAAATACTCCTTGTTGCAAACTAATTTAATCTACCTTTTTAAAAATTGAATTTACGACATTTTTTTATGTAAGGTTATTCTGGCAAGAGGTAACAGTTTCATAACCATATAACATTGAATGATCTAAAAGGTTCTAGAATCTTCCCATAGGTTATCCCCAATTTTTAATTTAAATCCTTGCGCCCGGAAAGGCTGTTTTCATTTTAATAATAATTCTATAATTTGAATAGTACAGGTCAATACAAAATTTAAATTTTCTTTAACATATAAAACTATCAACCCCTTTTGTTATCAAGTAACCTTTTATTTCAATAAAAAAAAAACTTTATTGTTTGTGTGGGAAAGCTTTAGTTTTATTTATTGCATAGATTCTCAATAGAACTGATATACGGTATATTTTTCCTGGTTTGGACATCGATCAAACCAGGTGGCACCCAAGACAAACCAAAGACGAAGGGAAGGTGTAAGTATTGGACCACGACCTAGTGCCTCCACATAAAGAGCTACCGTCAGCAGATAGTGACAACCTGTTGTCCAAGACAACAGATTGCCATTGTCATAATACGAAATCGCTTTAACAGACGATTAAGTACGGAAGCGGTATTTTTCGACGTCAGCAAGGCCCTTGATAAGGTCTGACACGACGGACTTATTTTAAAGTTAATAAGGTTAGGTATGCCGAACTACCTAACAAAGGTGATTCAGTCATTTTTAGCGGACAGGATTTTCGCGGTCTCATCAGAGAATGCGATATTAACTATGCGACACGTCAGAGCCGGAGTACCGCAGTGTGGCTCTGTACAATATCTACACCAGCAATATTCCTGAATTTGGTCAAACAGAACTGTGTCTGTTTGCTGACGATACCGCGATTACCGCCACCGCCGCAACGTCACATAAAACTTATCGAGGCGTAGTTAGATGTGGAAAACTCGCCTTAATGATGCCAGAACCCAAGCTATCCACTTTTTAAGAGCCAGAAGCAAATTTCCACAAACCAGACTGAAAGTCAAAAACGCCTTAGCTGGCGTGAGAAAGTTAAATATCTGGGTCTGAGCTTCGATAGGCGGCTGGCTTGGACCGACAACGCAGACCAATGCTTGAAGAGAGCAAATGGTCAACTCAGCGCCATCTACTCCCTTATCAACAGTAGAAGTAGACTATACTTACGGACAAAGATATTACTTTACAGGACAATTATTCGGCCAGTATTGCTTTATGGTGTCGCCTCCTGGTGCACATTAAATAATTCAGCTTTCTGCAAATTTCAAACTTTTCAGGACAAAGTTCTTGAAATCATGACGTGAGTTCTACGCTTTAAGATGATGCATACTCTACACAATGACAATGACAATCACTGAACACATAGACAAATTCATTTGGTACTACAAACGGACGGACGTTTTCTTAAACCACCCTCTCATTACACGATCACACATTCACTCCAATCCCAACAAACCATACAGACTACGGAGAGACTGACTCACTCCTATGCCACTTCGTCGCCTCTTTCTACTACAATGAATTAATACAACACCGGACCAAAAATTGTTTAAAAATAAATACTTCCCTGTTCCCATTAATTTAATTCTGAAATCAACCCCCAAATTATGTACCGCTGAACAGCAACCTGTAAAAAAATAGAGGTAATAGTCACAGACCCACTTAAGAGACAATCATGATCCATATATAAGAAAATAGTTTATTATAGTTTTATGTAGCAAGATAAAACCCTGGCAGGTGAACAAGAAATTTGTTGTTATTTGTCCAAGAAAGACCCATCGGAGCAGATAGATAGATACCAGAAATGATTTCAGGATGATACTCAAAAATTGCCTGGGAAAATTGAATCCAGATATATGAAGAGATTTGATAGAGGTCCGATTCAAGACAAAAACATTAAGATATCTGAAAAAAAATGGTTTTAAGATTTATTTTACTTTCATTTAGTGATACATCCAGTACAGGATATTTGACGGTTAAAGACAAAAAGTATAAAGTTACTAGCTTTAGGTATTATTCAGGGTTTTTTTGTCTTTATATCGTCGACATGGAACTGATATTATCTGTTTCCAATAGCGACAAGTCTGATTTCTTAGGTGCATGAGATGTCAACATTTTCTCGGTGACATTTTTTTCAAAGCGAAAGTTAGCTTAATAAAACACACAATTAATTACAACCCGCTGTTTCGGTTGCAATGATAAACTGTGACTCTTGATGTTAATTACTACCTACAAATTGCGTTGTCGTAAATTTTCGTCGTTATTCCGGTCCGAAAATAAATTATTACTTGGAGCTATATGCATACTATGACCTGCTATAATTTTGTCGATAACGTAATAGCTTGTAATTCTCTTTTTTGAATTTACGAAACACCGTTAAAAATTACGTGCCATGCAACGTTATTGATGTATATTTTAAAATATAGTTATTACTTTAGAAAGCATGTGTAACATAATCGATTTCTTGTTAAGCAAATTTTGTAACAATTTTTTGTATTATTTTTGTAAAATTAAAATTTTCTAGTACTCTGTCTTTAGTTTGCCAAAAAAAATACCTAAAAAAAGTAAATAAAAAAATATATACAGGGTGGCGCATCGAAAACGAAACCAAGTCATTTACTGGCAGCTCAGTTCTTTTTTGGAAAAACGCTCAGACCCGTCGATTTTCTTTTCGAGGTTGACACAAAATTGGCAAAAAATCACGTTAACACGTGCAGCTCCCTCAGCGGGGGTGGCACCACCCCTAAAATCCTAAGTGGAAAGGGGGGTTGAGTAATACCTTATTTTAAAGGTCCTGCAATTTCCTTTATAATGATGTAAGGTTCATTTACTTTTGCCAGCAAAGTAGTGTAAAAATGAAAAATGAACTGACCCGTCAGCCAAGTAAATGTTGGAAATGACCACCATAACTTTCCATGCAGTAATAAAGATTTTGCTCAAAACGTTGCCACACATTTTGCAGTACTTGAGGAGTAATTTGAAGGCACTCATTCACAATTCTTTGTCGAAAATCTTCTAACGATGTTGGCTGAGTAGCATAGATTTTGCTTTTTAAGTGGCCTCACAGAAAGAAATCCAAAAAGGTGATAAATCTGGCGATCTTAGGGGCCATTCAATGGCACCTCTTCTACCAATCCATCGACCTGGTAACGTCTGATCTAAGTATTGTCGGAAACGTAATGTTTAATGTGATGGGACACCATCCTGTTGGAACATCAGCCTATTCGCAATGTACCGCCGATCATTCTGATTTTCAATTATGGATGTTAATGCAGGATCTATGGCGTCTTGCAGTAATTCCAAATACATTTTACCGGTCAAATTTCCAGGTAAGAAAAAAGGACCAACTAAATGATCGCCAAAAATACCAGCCCAAACATTTAATTTTTATGGCTGCTGTGTGTGTACCTCACGATAAATTCTGGGATTAGAATCGGACCAATATCGGCAGTTATGACGATTTACTACGCCATTTAAGAAAAAGGAACATTCGTCGAAAAATCAAGTGTTGAATAAAAAATATTCATCGTTTATAATTCGTTCACTCTTATCTTCACAAAATTGTAATCGCCGATCAAAATCGTCTTTATTAAGTTCTTGTACAAGGTGAATTTTATACGGATAAAAACTATGGGCCTTTATGTCGACTAATACCATACACAGTATCCAATTTGCGGGTACTTAACGTAGGATCTACATAAACTTGCCTAAAAACCCCCACTTCCATTGCTTCGTTCCTTATGGGATTTTCAATGTTGCGTTTTTTATTGGCGACTGATCCAGATTCCCGAAATTTAGCTACAAGTTCTAGAACATATTTTCGATGCACGTTACTGTTCCCATGTCGCTTATTAAATATTTCTGCTGTTCTATTAGCGCACTGATTATTTCCGAAAAATATTTCGATAATTTCAACCATTTCTTTCGTGGAATATGCCATGGTTAATTTATGTATAAAGCGTTAAAAGGTATTTTAACAACAAAGTTTGGTCGAGTCAATCGCAAACTATGTACTAAATTCTTATTTAAAATAAGTACGAGACATTCCCTTCTTATCTTTCTTCAAGAAACAACTTTTTTTGCCACAAAAAACGCTCCAATCGCTATTTTCAACACCAAATTGATAAACAAATCATGGGCGTAGTGAAGAAATTGCACTCTAGGAAAGAAACAACATTAAGAGTATCGTTCTCTAGGCCCTCTCCACACTCTTTGACGTCCGTCAGGTGAATATCGCGTAAAACGAGACTCGTACCTATGTAAAGAGAACGTTTTGCCTGTCGTTCATGTCCCAATCTGCATGAGCTCGAGCAAATTCAAGGCGCTGCCTTCGATGACTTGCACCTAATAGAGGTACTAATGCAGGTACATGAGATGTTAGATTCTGTTCTCTCAATGGGAGCAGAGGCTGTTCGCTCTCGAAGAACCTGAAGACGAAGAAGTCGATCTTTAACTGCATTTGTGGCTCTTCGTTTTCCCTGCCCGGATCTTCTCGAGTAAGAACCAGCTTGTCTAGATCTTTGTATCGCATCGGATATCGTACTACGTGGGTGGCCAAGCCTTTCTGCGATATACAGAATCGGACGATCATCATCTTGTAAAGCAACAGGTTGTGCCACTTCTTCTGGTATCATCTTTAATTTACATAAATACACTTATCCTTTACGAAACAGTTACTTGTTAAGTAAATGCTTTTACTCAAATTTCTTCTCAAAGTAGTACAAACTAATCTGATGTACCTATTAAAGTCTACTTTAAGCTTTAAATCAATAAATCTCCAAAAGTACTGAACTGAAGTACATGAATTTTACATTATTATAAAGAGAATTATAAGACCTTTAATATAAGGTATCACTCGACTCCCCGTTTCTATTTAAGATTTTAGGGGTGGCGCCACTCCCGCCCAGGGGGCTGCACGTGTTAGCGTGATTTTTAGCCAATTTTGTGCCTCCTCGAAAGCAAAATCGACGGGTCTGAGCGTTATTCCAAAAAAAACTGAGCTGCCAATAAATGTCTCTATTTCGTTTTCGATGCGCCACCCTGTATTTTGTATTATTAAAAGAATTTGAAATCTTCTCTTTTAATAGTATATTCGAGATCCTTCGAGATTCAAGATGCATTAAAGATGAACTCAACCTAGGGCAAACAAAAAAATTCACAAAATTCCTATTTAATTTTCTTTTAATCCTTCATGGAGCTCTGTGAGCGGTGCGTGTGCGCAGGAAACGATTCCCGTTTGTCTTGAATCTTTGAAGATTATAATCGTTGGGGCACGGCCTCAGGGAGGTCGTTCCAGAGTGATGACGTTCTCTAGATGAAAGAATTTTTAAACAGTGTCGTTTGAGGGACACTAAGCTCAACCACGTACGGGTGGGCTGCAGTGACTCGTCGTGTATTTCTGCGATGCATCGTTCTGGGTGAAATCAAACGGGCAACCTAAGTTGAGCACTTGCCATGAAAATATTTGTAAAATAGACTTAAGTCGCCAACCTGCCTTTAATGGTCCAGGTTTTCCAGGTTGGCTGTAAGATCATGGCCACCGATCAAGTAAATGGCTCTTCCTTGAATGGAATCTAGCAATCTCAGGGTATGTTTAGGAGAAGAGCCCCAAATATGCGAACAGTACTCCAGCGAGGGTCGAATTTGGGTTTTATAGACCATCAAAAGTTATTGGGGCGTATAGAGGTTCTTAGTTCAGAAAAGTATTTCAAGCTTTTGCGAGGCTGCCTTAGCAATGGCTGCAACGTGACTAGAACTGATGCCCAATAAACTAATTGATAAAGCCAAGGAAATCGAGTGTCCCGCCATGACTATATCCGGTTCCTCAACATTACCTTTTTTAGAAAAGCTGCCGCCTGGGTTTTTTTAGCATTAATATCTACTTGGTTACTGTCACCCAAGACAGGTCTTTGTTGAGACGTGAGACCTCTCGCTGCCTATAGAGATTTATATTGGCAGTCGATGTCTGAGCATCAAAAGTAAAAGATAAAACAAGTGTGCTGTCATCAGCAAATCTATATATAGGATTTTTAGTTTTTTCCAAAAGATCGTTAATGTATAGGAAAAAGAGGGTAGGCGACAATATAGAACCTTGAGGGACTCGGGCGTTGATGCTAAACGTGTCTGAAAGAAATCGGTACATCGCCACTCGCAGAGAACAGTCTTTAAGAAAGATTGACAGCCATAAACAAAATTGAACCGCATGCTCTGACTTTAGTTAGAAGCCCCTCATGCCATACATGGTCAAAGGCCTTGGAAATGTCCTGTGCTACCGCCCGGGATTCTCTATGATGTTCTATTCTAAATACCCAAAGTAATTACAAATAGAGCGTACAGCTAATTCTCTCTTATAGCCAGTCCTGATGCACTGGTCTCGGAAATTGTTACAACGATTTCTTAAGAACTAAGCAAGAGCACACTATCCTCGTAGATATATTAAAAATAAATTTTATATATAAGCGTGCATGATACCGGGTGTCACGGTAAGGTCGGCCAGCGGCGAAGCAAAATTCAAAAAATTTTCGCAACATCCAGTATTAATGCACCAAAAACTTATCAACGTCTGAAAAATATTGTTATAATAAGGTAGTTACGAACTAGTACAAACGACCTCCAGGTAAAGAATAGCTCGTTACAAAAATAATAAAATTACCAATTTCTCGAGAAAGAATATACATATAATGGTTAACCAAAGTATGTTTACTTACTTCTCAATAAAAAGAAAAACTTTCAGATCTACAAAGTTCAATCATATGTTATCAAAATGTCTAATAAGCACAAAATAAACAATTTGATGGAAAAGAAACTATCTCAAAACACAGAGAATACACAACAACATTCCTAAAATCAAACTTTTGTTTGAATACGTGATATGTCAAAATCGGAACGTAAGGTGAGGGGACGGCTCAGACGAATCGAAATTCCGAATGTGATCAAATGAAAGAGTAATAGACAGACGGATTGTAGACTGACGGAAAGAGATATCGGTGCAATGGCATAAGAAAAAGATGTATATCTACACAACACTCTAAGTAAAGTGCAGCAGATATTTTACCTGTTGACGCTATTCCGGCGGAACGAATTATGTGCGGTATATTTATCTTTGTCATGCACTATTATGATCATTCATATATCCATTTCTCATCAACGCAGCGATTGTCAGTGTTCGCGAGATGATTTTTTGAATTAAGGAACTTTTAAATCACAGGTTGGCAAATATGTTTGAAATATGGCGTCGGCCGCCTATAAACTGGTAGCTGGCATATAGTATAGTATCCTTTTTTGCGTAATTACCATTTATTTGTTTACATTCAAGTACAAATTTCTTGAAAAGTACCCAACTAAATTTGATGTGCGAGGTCCCGTTGGAAAGTTCAATCCCTTTAAAATAATTTAATCCCCTCTTTCCATTTAATATTTTAAGGGTGAAATCCATCCCGTCAAAGGAAGAGTGAAAATGGCAACAAATCTGTCTGTATTTTGATTTATTCATTTATAAGACAGTACACATGGGCGGAAAGTATTCTATGCGCTATCCTGTATGTATCAGATGCTACATTAATAGGATTGCACAAACCTTTATTTGCCCTGACATTCGTCAAGTAAATACTATCACATGTCCTTGTACAATGTGTATTAACATTATTACGAAACATAATTTGTACATTAATTTTATTTATTTTATTTAAAACTTGATGAATTAGCCTCAAAGTTGTATGTGACAGTCCAAACCCCCTATAGAGAGGCTCCGTGTGTGTCAGCAAAATTTGCAAACTGCTAAAGCGACTAACTTGCACGTTGGATAAATACTCAAGAACAACAGGTGACAAAATTCATTTGATTCTCGACCTTGAGCGAAAACATTAACGCTTAAAGATATAAGTACACTAAATCCCGAAATATTTCTAACTTTACAAACGTTTACATTTCACAGGGAGAAAGTAATGTGGAGTATCCACAAAAGATTCCTTTAGGTCGAAGTGACAAAGGGCTAAAGAGCCTAGCGACCCTATTGAATTCAATTGTAGCATTTCCCTTCACTTACTTTTGTAGATTTCTATCCCTGTGGCTGCTACAAGGTTTCTGCTTCCTGGATTCATGATTTCTTGGCTAAGGCGCGATATTTTTATATAGTAGGCAAAAATTATTTTGCTTGGAAAACTTGATTAAACTAGCCTCATTTTTTAAAGAAAATACTTTTTTGATGAATAACATTATATTTTCGCAACCATTACAAAATATTTAATTGTGTCTCAAATAATAAATGTATATACTCTATATTTTTTTTAATAATAATTTATTATTGACCTCAAAACAGTTTACAATAAAACTGGCACCGAGGCCTACAAATTGCATGGTATAATTATTAACATTCAAATAAAGTTATTCCGAAAGGCAAACAAATGTAGTTTATATTTCTTTATCCTGCCACTTAAATGTCTATACTCTATTTTCCTTTATATAGTTCTTAATATTGCACGTCACTTTCTTGGTATTTCCATGGAGTATTCTTTGTGGAATCCTATTATATTCCTGTATACTTCTATATATTAGTGAGTGCTGTCCCTTTTTAGTTCTAGCATATGAATTTCTTAATTTATGGTTTGTTCTTGTGTTGTATGTGTAGAATTGTCTGTTATTTTGTAGTTTTACACTGGTTTTAAGTTTATTGTTTTGTATATCATGTATTAGTTTGGTTTGTTCTAATACTTTAAGAAGAAGTCTAATGGCGTCAGATCAGGGAATCGTGCTGGCCATTCCAGGGATCCACGCCTCCCTATCCACTGATTTGGAAATACTCGGTTGAGGTACTGCTGGACATTGATTTGGTAATGGGGCGGTGCTCCATCTTGCTGAAACCATGTCATATTCGCTGGAAGTTGTGGGTTTGCTGGATCAGGGTATAGGTTTGTCAAAGTTGGCAAGACATTATTTTGGAGCAGTGCTAAATAATTATCGCCATTTAAATTGACATATTAATAGAAAAGGGACCTATGATATGATCTCCAACAATTCCTGCCCAAACATAAACCTTTTCAGAATATTGCGTATGTTCTTCTCTCATCCAGTGAGGATTTTCCCTAGGCCAATAGCGGCAACTCTGACGATAAGCATGACCGTGAAGTGTAAAGGTGCACTCATCAGAAAACAAAACATGTTCTAATTGGATCACATTGTTATCTAACATTGCCATCATTTGTTCACAAAAATACGTTCTCCTATCAGAATCGTCTTCCATGAGCTCATGAGTAGGTAAAATTTTATAGGGATACATTTTATTTTCTTGTAATGTTCGAATAATCGATGAATGGCAAACATCGAACATTGGGGCTGTTTTTCAACTAGAAGTATGTGGGATTTCTTAAAACTCAAGTATAATATCTAATTTGGTATCATGACTTATTGCATTGACAGCTACTATTTTTATCTGCTTTACATGTCCAAGCTGGCGAAACTGCTTTCGATTTTACTAATTTTCCGTTGAGTTATAGGCGGAAAATTTGAAAATTTTTCATGAAATAAGCTAGCAACATCCATTTGTGTCCGTGTTTTATCTCCTTAACTAATCATCTGTAGGATTGTTATTTTGTGCATTTCTGTTAAATAAATCATTTTTTTTGATATGCAGTTAACGAAATTCAAACGACTATAACACTAACAACTACTGTCATGCAGACAGACAACAATTTGCTAAGGTCAGGCGTTTTAAACAAAAGTAAACAAAACTATTTATACCTTTTTTTTATTTCATATCAGTAAAAACATTTTGACATCAATTTTCAACATCTGCTACGTTAATCTTTTTTTTTTGTTTTCTACGTTATCAAGAAGTAAACAGTATTACTTATTAGTTTTTTAGTGTGTTGTTAATTTTTGCAATAAATCTGAAAACACTTAATATTTCCGAAACAGTTGAAGATAGGTATAGGATAAAAAGTTTTTATTGAAAAAAATGCGCAAATAGAAATACCCATCGACGTGTCCGAGCGTTTTTTCGGACACGCCCCCATGTATCTATTATCGAATTTATTCCATTTGGCTGATACACACTGTATATGCTCTAAAAACAAAGCGCACTTACTTATGTTAAGTTCAAAAATGAGTCTTAATCGTAAAAACAAAGCAACGTTTTACACAATCGAACTCACCAGTATACTTGTTTTTAATTTATTTTCTTACTTCGTTTCGAAAACGACTTTATTGGAAAAATGAGTATTTTTACCGACACTCAGCCACAAAATTACTCGTTGTTTCTCTCTCTAGTGAGAATCCACCTTGAGGGAATCACCGACCAGGACGCTATCGCGAGCTCCGGTTTCCGTGTATTATTCCTAGACTTGCCTCCTTCTGCCATATGCTATTTTTATTATTTCCGGCCGAAACTGCCCTCACCCGATCTTTGTCAATTATAATATTTTTATAGGAGTTTTGCTTAGAATATAGGTAAATATCATTTAAACCATGAAACTATACAAACTTAACAACAAAGTTAACCTGTATCAAATTTCATAAAAAAAATGGGTTCAGGGGACATGCGATATATTACGTTATAGGATTATTCAAAAGAGTATGTACCTTTTTCCGCCAATATAACAATTGTATTTAACAAACTTATTGGAACCTCATTACGCTCATAAAATCATATCGGCCAGTTGCGGTAGGTCGAATACCAACTGTATGTAGTGTCTTGTCTGATGAGAGGGTTGTGTTGGATGGTTGCCTTTAAAAAAACCTTGGGGGCTCTTCGTTGGAGGTGGTGTTGGAGGAGGGTAGGGTTTATGTCGCGGTATCGGTCATTGTTTTAAATGAATTAGGGAATGTTCAGGGCTGTGCGAATGTGCCAGTTTTTCAGTGATTGGGGACGGTTTAAGCTGGAAGGGGCTGATCATCCCCGAAAAGCTACGACGTATGTGAAAGTCAGGCAGATGATGGTTGTTATGAGAAGGAATATTATTTTGTGGCTATGACGATTAAGGGGGCTGTAGATTTTCCGGGATTTGTTGGGGGTGTTTGTGATATGGGGATGCCAGGTTAGGGATTTGTAGAAAATGGTTGCCATTAGCGATCGATATGGGTGGCTTGTGTTTTGTTGAAGTGGAGACGAAGCCTCCAGCTAACGCAGTAGCTGGAAAATTCTGGCCAAACTTGGTTCTATTATAGGTGTTCAAATGACGTCAATATGGATCGGTTGCACGTACTTACGCATTGTCTTAGTACCGTGTGGAATTCCAGAGAATCATCATCAAAATGGTTCGATAGCACGGGTCAATAAACCTTAAAACATGTGCCATGGTTTTACAGGAAATCAACAGGTGCGCGAAGTCACAGAACACAAGAATAGGACAAAATTATTAAGATGCACATCATTTTATACTCGCGCGTCCTTTCAAACGGTCAAATTCGAAAATTAAATGATTTTGAAATTTTCTCAAGTTTTTATACGAAATTTTAAAAAATGTGAACTGAATTTTTTTTGAATTGCTCTATATCTTAAGACAGACATACTTCTAGAGTTATAATAAATAGTGATAATAAAAATTTGACACTTTCCACAAACTAAAGTTTTATTTAAAAACTCGACATGTTTCGCAGCACCGTTACCTCTTTAAAGGAGTACAAAAAAGTAATATTTTAAAGGTATAAAGGATATTTATTTCAAATTAATAGGTATACCAGTTTAAGCTGAGGGAAAACCCTATAATAAAATTATAATATGTACAAACTAATTAAAAAGTTCAAAAGTGTTATTGACTTTACGTTTTTTATTTGAATGTGTGCAATTTCGTTCTAGCGAGGTTTTATTTGTTCACTGTTCAGAGGTTGATGTTAATATCTGTGTATTCACTGGAATGGGTAATTCATTATACAGCGTGGGCAAAAAGAATGGAACACCCCCAATATTTTTATAACCATCCCTATTTTCGAAAAACGCTCGGACTCGTCGATTTTATTTATCATTTTCACAAATTTTGAGAATTTTTAGTATTATACAGTATTGCTCAAGAAGTCGAAATACCCCAAATGTTGTTCAATTCTTGAATTCTACTTAAAATTCTGAATACTATTCATGTAACATACCATATTTCGATATTCAGCTGTTTTCGATATATCACAATCTAAACAATAATAATTAACGAAATTTAAGTGGTAGGTTTATTAGGTAAAAACAAGAGCTTTTAAATCTGATTATAAAAAGTAGAGTACTTACTTAAATGTTCAAATTGATGGCCATTGACAATTTGGCAGTGTCCTAAACGTAACACAAATTCGTTTTGGACGTTCCCAATAATCTGTTCAGGAATTTGTCGCATTTCATGTTGTGTTATCAGTTTTAATGTCTTTAAATCCGATGGCTTGTTCTTGTACACTCTTTCTTTCAAATATTCCCACAAAAAGAAATCTAGGGTGTTAAATCGGGTAAGCGACCTGGCCATTCTATTTCTCCCCTCCTACCTCGTTTAGGTATTCTCGTACCCGTGCGTCGTAATGGGGCGGTGTACCGTCTTGTTGTAGCCAAATTATTCTTTCGGGACTATCTTGTTCATCGCGATCTGAATATAGGCCAGCTAAAGCAGGAACTAATTCAAACTGTAAAAACTCCAAATACCTCTCTCCGTTTAACGTTTCTTCGAAAAATAAAGGTACTAATATTCTGTTACGTAAAATTCCGGCCCATACGTTTAGCTTCTGTGGGTGCCCAGCTGTGTATGGGCCTCTTGCATCCCGTGAGGATTCTCTGTCGACCAATACCTACAATTATGTCGGTTAACTGTTCCATTAAGGCAGAGTGTAGCCTCATCAGTAAAGAAAATATTCTGCGCGAAATTTCCGTCATTATTGCAGATGTTTTGCATATTCTCGCAAAACTGAAGGCGTCGATCGAAATCATCCCCATTTAGTTCGTGGACAAGACAACTTTTGTAAGGATGATATTTTTCCTTATGAAGAAAATTTTGTACAGATTTATAACCAATCTTTTGAATGGGGATCGTCTTGATACGACAGTAAAACATTTAATCTAGTTTCAGCACAAATTTTGGGACGGCCACTTTTTAGTTTACTGCGCACAGATCCAGTTTCTGCAAATTTTAAAAGTATCTTACTTACTGTAGACCTTGATATCGGCGTTCGCTCTCGATGACCATTATTAAAAAGTTTACATACTGCAAAAGTAGATCTCTTTCTATTGCCATAGCCAACCATCATGAGGATTGCTATGCGCTCTCTTTCACTTAAGTGCATTTTACTTAAAACGTGTCGTTTTAACAATACAAGGTAACTTTTTTTGGCAATACTGTCACTTAAAATAAAATGACAGTGGCGAAAAAGTACAATATTGTGCTTGGTTACCAGGGTTACTACAATAAAGGTAATAATTTTCCGTATTTACTTCCCTATTCATTAATTCCATGAAAATTGCCATCATTATTGTTGAGATTGTGATATATCGAAAATAGCCGAGTATCAAAATAGGGTATGTTACATGAAAAATATTCACAATATTAAGTAGAATTCAAAAATCGAATAGAATTTGGGGTATTTCATATAAAAAATTAAAGTTGACGTGTGCTCCGACTTCTTAAGCAATCTTGTATAATACTAAAAATTCTTAAAATTCGTAAAAATGATAAATAAAATCGACGGAGCATTTCTCTCTGTATTGGGGTTCTTTTTGCCCACGCTGTATAGTATGTTTACTATAGCGAGACCCTACTATATTTAAACACACAATTTTCTATATGAAGCAAAATATTACACAAGCCTCTGATGGCTTCAGGAGCTACTTAATTTAAGTAACTATCGGCTTTATTCCTTATAACATTCAGGAATAAATATTGCCATAATATCACTTATAAATTTAGAGGATCAATAGACAATAAATTTATCGTCAACGGACTACGTAGTACTATGAAATTTTAAAAAATATAAGGACAAATTATTAATTGGAAAAAGAAAATATAGCGGAATACTTGACTGACCTTTAACTCTAAAAAGCGAGCAAGAAGCAATCGACTGTGAAAAGCAAGACATTTAATGAAACTAATTGCCAGAGTTTTAAAAAGTTTCCAAAGGTCGTCGTCTCTGATATGCGCACACAGAAACAATTTTATCCCACCAATGGACGAAACAAAGAGCCGCCGCCGCTCGAAAAATCGAGAAGATATAAGGTTTTGGTCTCCGTTTAGTCTTTACTGAATGAAAACATAAAAATCAGTTATTAATATTAAATTAGTTTCATTTATAAATAAAAAGGGAGTTTTAAAGGTGTGTCTCACCTTGGAAGTCGATAAAATAGATTTTAAATTTTAAGATTTTTTTAAATATGCGTGTTTGAAAATACATGCTAAAATAAAGGAAGCAAGTTATGTAACAGAAAATTCAAGTACATAACTTCCTTCCTCTATTTTACTATGTTAAACGATCTCTCCATGGGTCCTAAGCATTTTCAATACCACCTGTATAAAAAAAATAATACATTTCTTTCTAACGCGTTTTTTTAGTCATTGATCTTTAAGCAGTGAAAGTGTTCACACAATAAACTAATTAAATTCAGAAATTTTGCTTCATGGAAAAAATTATAATTGGTAATAGGATTTTATAATTTTAATTCCGGCGATAGAGCTACAAACTGATGTGTAAAACATTGTGCAAAAGATCAAAGAAAATCTGCGATTATTTTTTAATCATTACTACCGATTGGAAAAATGTCGTTTAGAGACACATCGTTTTAGCATTTTTCAGGCGTGAAAAAGATTAAATTAAAAAAATGTTGATTTTTTCTTCATTTGAATACTTATTATATTTTTGTGGGTTCGTATTAAACTCTACGACACTGAGTTTTAAAACCTTTTAATTTGTCTACATTTAATTCACTTTCTATATATTGTTTTATGGTTTTATTCAGGTTAGCCATAGATTTAAAATGAATAAATTACATATTTTCTTTGGGACCCTGTAGATTATGTGAGCAATATTAAAACCCTCCCTAAGCTTAACTTATTACCATTAATTAGTCGAGAAACAATAATAAATGTATTAACTAGATACTAGAAGAAATAGACAGCCTAAGTATTGACCTCACAAGGAGGCGTGTTTTTAAATGAGTTAAAGGCTGGGAAAACGGTTGTTAATATTAGTTTTATTTTGAACAGTTTTTGTGTGTTTTGGGACTAAAGTGAGTATTTGAAAATGGCGGGAAAAAGGAAATGTCTTTCTTTAAGCGAAAAAATTGAAATAATCGAGGAAAGTGAAAAAACTGGTTTAGGAACCAGGAAATTGGCTGAAAAATTTAAAGTGGATAAAACCCAAGTGACTATGTCTCTTCAAATTAAAGCGAAAGTTAGAAATTTGTTTCAAAAAGGTTGCAACAGTGAACAAAAAGCAAATTTCCCAAAACCGAAGGACTCGCAGTGGACTAAGTTATTTTTAACTGGTTTTACAAGGCGCAAAACAAGCCTTTAGGAATGTCCCGGCCCATAATTCAAGCAAGAGTCCTCGAATCTGCTTAATATCTAGGACCAAATAACTTTAAGGCATCAAATGGGTGGTTAGAAAAATTCCGTCGTCGGCATGATATTTCCTTTAAGAAAACATGTGGCAAATGAGCCGACATCAATATCGAAGACGTAACTGCTTGGAAAGAAAAGCTATTGATCATTTTAAGGGATTATGCCCCAAATGACGAATTTAATGCGGATGAGACAGGTCCCTACTATCGTGCATTGCCAACAACATATTATATGTAATAGTACTATATGGCTCCTTGCCCATTTAACCAATGTAAACGTAGTGAAGCCGAGTTTCCCTGTTTCGTCAGGTTATTTCACGCAGTACGCATGCGCGAGAAAAAAAAAAAAGACGTTTGTATTAACGGGGAAAAAACGAGGTTATATCACATTTGACTTTGACAACTGGACAGAAATTTGTAAGCAAACTTTAAAGTTCTTGATTTGTTTAAGATTTTGTATATTATTTCGATTGAGAAAAGAAAAAGAACAAAGCTAAATATATTAGTAAAACTTTTATTAGATATTTTACAATTATTTTTATAGAGTTCAACAGGTAAAATAATAGGTTTTTGTAGGATTCTTTGAAGTACATGCAATTTTCGGTAAAAATAGGAAGGTACCTAATTATATCAACAGCAGCAAAGGAAATTATAATTTTTAGGAAATGGAGTACCTAGTTTAGTTTTTTGTTCATTTATGTCATCAGGTTTCACGAGTTCTCCGTTTTTTTTTTTAAATGAGCGAAGAAAATGTTAGTGATATTATTATGTGTACACCTCCAGAATTAAGGATGGAAGCAGAAAAAATGTTGATTGTATCGATATTTTACAATATCAAGCATCTCTAATAATCTAATATGTATTGATAATTATCTGGTTGCTAACCATAAGAAATCACCTTTCAGGTTATTCATGTTTATGAATCCATGTTCTACAATCAAAAAATCAAGTTACCTGCCTTCAAATAGATTCTTGAAAATCGGTCAATAATGGATTTCAAAGCCTTATTATTGACCAATGTCAATAATAACTTATAAGGTAGAGAAAAACGATTTCTAACGTTAATAATCGGTCAATAATGGGAATGTTATAGGTTAGTAGTGGAAAAAAATATTTAATGCGTTAAAATCGTTATATTTTATGTTAATACTCAAGAAACTTTCTCTGATACTAATTTAGAAAGGTACAACACATTCTTAACTAAAAATCTCCTAGTCAAAAGCAACTAGATTTTCAATTTAAAAATCTAAACTGCATGGGGAAACCAAATTGTTTTGAAAATCAAGACAGCTTTGTATGAATACTTTTACACTGTCAGGTTATATTCGACTTTGACAGCGCTTGTTTCAATATTTTTTAAGGTACGTTTTGATCCAAAGAATGTATTCCTTTTCTTCTTCTAAAATAGCGTTAGAGAAAGTATACTTTAGAACTCATATGAAATGGCATTTCCTACTGGTTATAGGTATAGTTAAAAGAAAGAAACATCCGGTCTCGGTACATACCTGTAGAACGATAAATCTTTGTTCAAGTTTTTACGCCTGTTTAAAATAGTATAAAATATTGTTTTGCCTTGGCATCGTCACAAAATGATCACAGTTCACACACACAATCAAAACTTGCAGAAAAGTAAAGATAAAACAGTACACAAAAGCCGTCAATAATAACAAATCAACTCGATGGAACGAAATGTCAAACAAATTAACATTTGCTAAAGATTTCGAGGTTATGTCGAGCAAAAATGAGACGTTGTCACGTTGTCACCCTCCAGTTATATGAAATTGTTATTTGACGCGTTTTAGTTTAGAAATGGAAACAAATAATTTGAAAACACTTGGAAGTACGGACTTAATTATTATTTTGCACCATTTATTTCTCACTGTTCTGCCCTGTTCTCAAGAAATAAAAGTATATTTGTCAATGTCGAAATGACCCTTCTATCTCTGTTGTTGCTTTAAGATATTCAGGGTAATAACCATATAGTACTAATACATATAATGGCCAACAAGAACATATGAATTGAAAGATGACAAGTGTACTGGAAAAAAAAAACAGCAAAACAACGATTTACAATTCTATTCTGCAAGAATATGGAAGGTAAGAAGAAATAACCACTTATTATAGGCAAAAGCAGAAAATCTCGATGTTTTTAAGGCGCACATATCAATAAGTTACCTCTCAAATTGGTTTTGAACAAAACAGTGTGGATTACAGCACACATCATGAAAACATGGCTTCACAAATTTGATACGAAAAAGAAGAAGCAGAATAGAAGAGTGGTATTGTTTCTGGATAATGCAACGTCTCATATCAAAATTACACTGGATAATCTTAAACTTAATTACCTTCCACCCAATACTACCTTACATTGCCAACCTTTGGACCAAGGCATTATTCAGAATTTCAAAATGCTTTATAGAAGCTACCTTATTAGGAGGCTCTTAACATGTATAGATAGGTAGTGATTGTTTTCTTCAAGAAATCGAAAATAATATTACCACAACCAACGCCTTCACATGAGTTTCGGTGGCCTGGCGCAATTTGCCCCCAGTGACAATAAAAAATGCTTTCTGAAAGCCGGATTTATATGTAATACAGATAATATTGACGACTTGGAAGAAGAAGATAATATTCCGCTCGCATAACTGTTTCCCAACATTAAGGACACATCTGTGAACTTGAAACAATTTGCCTCAATTGATAACGATTTGCCAACAGAAAGCGCAGAGTTGACTATCGTCGAGTGTATTGAAGAAATCCAAGAAACGAATGAAACTACTCCCAACTCTGAGACAGAGGATGAGGAACCTTAACTTGCCCTAGTGTCAAAAATATGAAGCCTATCTGAAGCCTGCGCAAGTTTGAGAGACTTAGAAAACTTTTTTAATAATGTTCACAAATCCATCCGACTTTTATAAAAATAGAATAAAAAATATAAAGCATAATTTCCGATTATTTTAAAAAATTGGAATTGTGAAGCAAACATACAGTACATTGTATAATATATATGTGAGTATGCACGTGCAGTATACACATATTGATAAATTGGTTTCATCTCATTTAATTTTAGTTCTGATAAATTTAAACAAAAATATTTAAAATTATTTACATACATGCAGATTAGGGTGACCACAAAAAATCGATGTCGGAATTTTGTTCGTCTGAACCCCACAAACCGATTATCCTTTGCAGATATTGAGATAGCCGAAATTTGAGCTCGATTAAACGACGTTAACCCGCGCCGCTTGTCGCTCAAAGTTTGAAAAAATTCAAATTTTTGGCCAAAAAGCTGACATATGGAGCCATAACTCCAGAACGGTAAATTATAGAAACACGCTGAATATCTCAAAAGAAAGCTAATGTTGTTCTTCAAAATTTATATTCTATACATAATTGTTGTTATTTTAAGCCAAACCGAGTTACAACAGCCTTTAGCCCCAAAAACGTGACCTGGTGTCACTAGGAGCATACTTCGTATATTTTGTTATTAAGTGATAAATTTTGCTTTTTTTTGGTATATTTTTGAGTTTAAAGTAGAAATATAATACAAAAACAAGTAATACTGATAAGTCTAATGACATTTTTTATTTTAAAATATAAAAATCAGGTATATAATACATACAAAACAGACACACAAAAGATACAGACGTAGTACCTACATGAGTTGATAATTTTACATAGTTAATGTTAATTCCGAGAACTCAATTTACAAAAAATATAAAGAGCTTTTTCTTCAAATTTAACTTTTATTATATGGGGATTACCTGACTAGTTTACTAAAGGAAGACCCGTTTGACAGGTAAAAGGTGGGTGAATCTAATTTTTATTTTAGGGATGGCGATTTTACTTCAGGCTACAACCGACCTTTTATTTATTCAGTTTAATTTCTAAAGTGCCTTTGAGCTGGTTAGATCGAACAATTATCTAGTGAAGATATTTTAACTGTTATTTACCTATTGGACTCTGAAATGGCATCCACATCAGGTGTACAAAGCCGGACCAAGGATAAAATATTTCTTGTAGGCTATCCCATTCACCAGATCACCGGTTGTAAACTACCCTCAAATCGTCAAGTTTTGTGTGCTTTATTTATAATTTACGTACTGTGAAATTAACTTTAAGAGAATCAGCAAAACTGACCATACGAGAAGTGTTCATTTTTTGGGAGAAAGCTCGAATCCCGACTAAACATGAGCAAAATGCAATTACTAAGCTGGAAAAACTTCACGCCGAGTGGAGAACTCTTCAAAAAGACCGGAAGAAAACATCGGAAACGGTCAAGAACAAATTTAAACAGTTTGTTGAAAAGTTAGATGATCTCTTTGATATTGCTCAAAAAGATGCCTTGGCTCTGATGAAATCGGAAGAAGATAAGGCGTTTCTCGTGAACCAGAGGCAGAAGGGCCGCCCAGGTTCCATGACTGGAGTGGATCTCAAGTTTTCTCGAGCTGAGGAAATCAAGGCGCAAAAGGAACTTGCAAAAATCCATCCATTGGGATGGTAAACTTTTACCGGGGGTTTTAAAAAATGAACAATGTGAGCGAATAGCTATTGCTATTTCATATGGCGAAAAGGAACAGCTGCTGGGAGTTCCTGTAATAGCAAACAGCTCTGGAGAGGAGCAAGCCGTAGCCGTATATGAATGCCTACATGAATGGGGTATACCCAATACCGTCAAGGCGATGTGCTTCGACACTACAGCATCCAACACGGGAACACTCAAAGGAGCATGCGTGATATTGGAGCAAATGTTAGAAAGAGAATTGGTATACCTAGCTTGCCGTCACCATATCTTGGAAAATCTCTTAAGAGGAGTATTCGACACAAAAATAGGATCAACCACTGGACCTCATCCAGACATTTTCAAGAGATTCCTTACTGCGTGGCCCAAGATAGACAAACGAAAATACGACACAGGTATCAGTGACAATCTAATACAAAAGCAGCTAACTCAAGAAGTAATTGCAAATGTTACTGCTGAATTCGAGACCAAATTAACTGAGAGTTACCCCAGAGATACAAGAGACTACAAGGAGCTATTGCAGTTTGTTCTCGTATTTGTTGGATCACTAGACGGCAATGTTGTGGGTTTTAGAACTCCAGGAGCCATTCATCACGCTAGGTGGATGGCAAAGGCTATTTACTGTTTAAAAATGTTCATTTTTCGTCGTCAATTTAAGATGTCTAAAGAAGAGGAAAGTTCTGTGCGTGCCATTTCTGTTTTCCTAGTAAAAATTTATTGTAAAGCTTGGTTTAATGCTCCAAAAGTTCATCTTGCACCAAAGCAAGATTTAGGTATTTTGCATAGTCTGTTAGAATATAAAGAATGTGACAACGACATTGCAGAAATAGGCCTGACTAAATTTTCGAACCATTTGTGGTATTTGAATGCGAAGTTGGTGGGATTATCGTTTTTTGATCCCACCATTACAGACGATGAAAAGTTGTTAATGGCTAATAAATTGCTCAGTAGCACAGATGAACCATCAGAGCACGCTAGGGTTGTAAACTCAAAAGTTAGTAAAGAAAAATTAAAAGAGGTAGTTGATGGAGGATTGGTAAATTTACTTACCAAAGAAACGTATACATTCTTTGACCGATTTAATATAAAAACAGATTTCCTAAGACAACATCCAAATACCTGGCCTCAAAATAATGACTTCCAAGAAGGATTGAAAATTGTCAAAACATTAAAAGTAGTTAATGATATGGCTGAGCGTGGTGTTAAATTAATAACCGACTTTAACGACCTTCTGACAAAAGATGAAGAGCAAAAGCTATATGTCCTGCAAGTTGTAAGCAAATGCCGAGCATTATATCCTGACGTTTCAAAGACTACTTTAACGAAAGTTCTAGAATAGATTAGATAACTATGTAAAATTATCAACTCATGTAGGTACTACGACTGTATCTTTTGTGTGTCTATTTTGTATGTATTATATACCTGATTTTTATATCTTAAAATTAAAAATGTCATTAGACTTATCAGTATTACTTGTTTTTGTATTATATTTCTACTTTAAACTCAAAAATATACCAAAAAAAAGCAAAATTTATCACTTAATAACAAAATATACGAAGTATGCTCCTAGTGACACCAGGTCACGTTTTTGGGGCTAAAGGCTGTTGTAACTCGGTTTGGCTTAAAATAACAACAATTATGTATAGAATATAAATTTTGAAGAACAACATTAGCTTTCTTTTGAGATATTCAGCGTGTTTCTATAATTTACCGTTCTGGAGTTATGGCTCCATATGTCAGCTTTTTGGCCAAAAATTTGGATTTTTTCAAACTTTAAGCGACGAGCGGCGCGGGTTAACGTCGTTTAATCGAGCTGAAATTTCGGCTATCTCAATATCTGGAAAGGGGAATCGTTTTGTGGGGTTCAGACGAACAAGATTCCGACATTTTTTTCCCCCCCATATGAGATCCGGTCACCCTAATGCAGATACTCATTGATAAACACACACTGTACAATGCAGACCACTTGTTTTAATTTTTTTCTATTAACCGATTACCCCTATTAACCGATCAAGATTTGCTTCCCCGAGGGAGGTCGCTATTGAGAGGATTTACTGTATATCAGAATAATAAGTAAAATTAATAAATAATTGCATAAAATATTTTTATAATAATATACCGCTGACCGGTGAAAAGATTCAAAGACTGGAATTGACTGACATTAACAAGATGCAAGATGACAAGATTGGGAAGCAACAGAAGTTAATTTTGACATTCTATTACCGCGAGAACTTAGTTGATATTTATAAATCGATAAGTATAAAAAGCTTACAAAGGTTACAATAGAAAAAAATCTATGGTTTAAACTAAATTTTAGGGTAAACTAAAGTTTAAATGAAAGTTATAAAGCTGGATTTATAAACTCGAAAAGTTGGTGAGGTTGAAGTTATGATCAAGTTTGTGAGGTTAGATAATCCGAATTCCGAGCATAAAAATTGGTTATCTCAAACTAGGTACCCGGGAAGTTTCCGAACCTTACATGAGCTTTACATGAACAACATGAACGAGTGTATAAATGGAACTCAGTGTTCCCTTTAGTTTAAATTGAACTCCTATTTCCAACACCAACTGAACCTCAACCTCGCCAACTTTTCGAGTCTATAAATCCAGCTTTAAACTGGCCGTTAGTGAAAGAAACTTGATGGTTGTAGGAGCTAGATGCATAAAGTACCTGAGGACTGACGATTGTCTAGCTATTTCTCAACTAATGAGTGAATTATATAGTTTGGTTTAGTAAATGGGGGTTATAAAATTCTAACGGAGGGAGGTAGCAAACTGCACTTAGCTAATAAACAAAGAAGGAAAGTCAAAACACTATCACTAGTTGATATACATAATATACATGGATTAAAATGATTTGACAAGAAATATTAGATAACAATAAACAAATCAATGCCCTTCATTTAATTAATATGGCGAAAGCTATTAAATTCAGCAACACAAAGATTTTAATATTTGGTATTAGCCCTATATGAATAAATATTTATCCAGACTTCTGCTGAAGCTTGATATATCAGAAAAGTTGTTTGTTTTGCCTAAAATCCCTGGGAAATACCGAATAAAGTTCATATAGGGATAAGCCGTAGGAAAGCTTATACCGTTGTATTTTTGATGAAAGTCCCATATTTTCTTAGGAAAAGAAAGCTTTCGGTTAGATAAACAGGGCAGGGATAATCGAACAGTGGGCTAGGGTTTCAGCAGTTAAGCTTTGTATGATTCGAAAAATTGATTTGTTGACTAACTTATGCTCGTCGTAACTTTTTAATTGTTATTTAAATCTAAATGCGGTATTTTCTCCGCGTTCATTTGATTCATATTAGGGAACCATAAGATTCACTAATATTTTGAAAAACACAAACTTAAAATAAGTTTGTGTACAAAGTTGTCCCTTATCCTTCAGCAAGGCTCCGGGTCTGACGGAAAGGTAAGGGACCTCAAAGTGCTTTAACACAGAAATGTAAGTTTACGGATGAGAGTTGCAGCACGTGGCTACATCTCGTGGCAACCACACGTATCAACCCAACCAGTACAGCGAGAATCCATATAGGTTCAAACACTGGCAAGGCGGCCCATTGCGGGCAAACTACCTTGGATGCCGCTGGAAGCCAATGTATCGGTTCAGCTTACCGAAAGCATGTATTTTGAAAAACACAAACTTAAAATAAGTTTGTGTACAAAGTTGTCCCTTATCCTTTCCGTCAGACCCAATCCTTGGACGCGTTTCGCCGTTTACGGCTCTTCAGCAAGGCTCATTCACTAATAGACTGAGAGGCAGCCCCCGTCAGACATAAGGAATAGTATAAAACTTAAGACTGTTTTTATACTAGTAGTAAGTTTAAAAAGAATAAAAATAATAATAAACGTCTTTTATTGTTAATTCACTCCATAAGTAACAGCATATTTCAGAATAAGGGAAACAGAACACTGTCAAGGCGAAGTTTAGCCAATGGCTACTGTTACACTTAACCTCTAAGCGAGTGAAAATATTTAAGCTATATATCATAATATATCAACTTCTGCAATAAATCTTGTATACATAAGAAATCTGTAATTTCAATAATTATTTACAATAAGACATCAATTAAACAAGGTGCTCTTAGTACAAAAAAGAAAAGAGAAAAGACACATAAAAAAAGTCAAGATAAACACCAGAAACAGACAATAGTTGGGTGAGAAACCTAAAAATAAAATTTAAAAAAAAACTTATTTATGACTACCATCAAGAACCTTATACAGGTTCACAGAGTCCAAGTCCTAGGTACTGGTTCTCAGCCTATTATCTATTATTTTGTAACAGCAAAACAATAGGTAACAACAAAATAATAGAAAATAGCAGGGCCGGATTTGCAACTTTTCCGCCCCTAGGCTGAGAAAATTTCGCCGCCTTTTTTTTTTAATATTGCAGGAATTCTTGGCAAAGAAAAAAAATAGGTAGCTTTAAATAATGAATTTATCGTATTGTATTTTTTAAAACGTAAAATTTAGATATGTGTATAAATGTAATTAAAGATTATAGAAAATCTTTGTGGAAACTGAAAACATCTCAAAAATAAAACACGTTATGAACAAAAAAATAATTAGTCTTTATTAGACAAGTTAAAAAAAAAGTCCCTAGCAAAAAATAGTTGAAGGTCACAAAAAGCTTTTAAAACAAAATAATTTAAACCAAAGATTTTTTTCGAGCCGTCGTTCGACAAAGTTGTTAATTATATGGTCATAGTCCAACGATAGAGTTAGGTCTGACTCTATATTTAAAATTGCCATAGATTCCAACCGTTCTTGCTTCGTAGGTGGTAGATCTTAAGTAGTTAAGAATTCGCCTTAACACTGAAAAACTGCGTTGCAGAACAATTAGATACCGGTAGACTGAGACATAACCGAAAAATAATATCAATATTTGGATATATGTTTTTTAAATTCATTTCCGTAAACCATTTAAAAAAGTCTGTCATATTGTTTCCGACTACGTTTTTAGTTAAGGAACAATGCTGTAGAAAATGTGATAGTTCATCTTCCAAATTTTCATTTATATCATAAGGATAATTATCTCGTAAAAGCTGAGCTGTCTTTTTGATCTCGTCAATGTCAAAATTGCCTTTTATAGTTTTTAAAAAGGCAGCATCCAAAAAACTAAAAGTTTTACTCAGCTCTTTATAACAAGATATTATTTTTTGAAATTGTTGTAGTAACGTGTCAATGATAACATTAAATGTTGATATTCGAAAACTGTCTTTTCCATTAAGAATGACATCGACATCAGTTTTTCGAGAATCACGAGTTTTATCAGATCTCAGACTCCGAATCTTTCTCTTTTCGTGTCATTCTCATACGTAAATTCATCGAAAAAAAAAATATTTTCTTTTGCTTCGTTTTCATAATCATCAAATTGCTCACGTAGAGATTAAATAACACCAATTAGGGAATTGTATGATTCAATTGCTTGTTAAATATTGATATAAACACTTTGTAATGATTTATTTACAATATTAATTCTGTCAAGTAGGAATCCCCAAAATACAGTCATAAATGTTGTTTCAAACCTTTCAAGTTTTTTTCGAATACCTATAGCTTCATTTTGAAGAATGGGTTTTTGCGACGCATCGTCTTCAAAGAAACATAATGCCTTATGTATTTCAGCAGAAGCTCCTCGTAGTTGTAGACAAACTTTTTAAAGTTGGCAAGTTGCAATCAACTTTTTCGTTGCAGAAAGAGTGCAATACATTCCATCCGGCGGTTGTTGCTCCAAAAAAATTTGAGAATCAATCCTTTCTAGTTGGGTTTGCAGACATAAGAAGTTATAAACACAAGTTTTGTGTAATTTTGAATTCTCATGTTCTTCAGTTCTTTTAAAAACGTTCTTCCAATATCCAATATCTACATGATCCAAACTGAGAATCTCCATTTTTGAACAGGAGGCATGGAATACAAAATAAGCGGCCAGTTTTTTCAGAATATGCATGCAATCCATTTACGAGTAACTACTTCACCATTCCATAACTTTATTTTAAATATCGACACTGAAGAAGAAGACACAAGAAAAATCCAATGAGTGAACATTTTGGGATCTGATGATATTTTAAAGAGAGTATCATCATTGGTTAATTGATCCTCCTTGGAAGGTACCATATAATTAGGCTTATTCGTTAAGAAAGAATAAGAAACTGTTGGTTGTACTGGTACTGGTGTAAGTATTGGTAGCATTTGATTCCACTTCATGAATTTGACTTGTTGATGTTGTAGGTTCTGAGATTGCTTCGTTGAAAAATGTATTTAATTTCGGAGCTTGGTTTATTACCTTCTCCATGTTTTTCTTTTGTTCAATATGCAAACGTTTATATTCGTGGCCTAACAATCTTTTTCGTCCACTCATTTTTGATGAACAAGATATATTTATCTCGTTAAGCGATAAAAAAATAGCAAACTAAAAGCAAGAATTTTACGAAATAATGAACATATCTTGTTGTTAGTCTACTTTACGTTCTTTGTACTCGTGATACTCGTCGCAGGCAGCAAATATATATTAATATGCTCGAAACACAAAAAAAATCTTAATAAAAAATAAATCTTATAATACGGATTCCGAAACTAAATCGAAGAAACGGCGCACTGTTTTTGTTAAGCGACGAGCGACGAGCTGTTTTTTTTTTGTTAATTTACCGCGTAGCATAACTTTATTTTTTTTTAATAATTATTGGCGCCACGTAAAATTTGCCGCTCCTCAAAATTTGCCACCCTAGGCTTCAGCCTATACAGCCTATGCCTAAATCTAGGCCTGGATAATAGGCTGAGAACCAGTTCCTAGGTTCAGATCAGAGATACTCAAGTAATAAATATAACAGTTGAACCAAGCAGAGAGCCAGCCATCACATATTATATCTAGAATATTAACTCAACTGCTGCTGTAGTAAGAATTGCTCATACATTCTTTTAAATTGTTGTAAAGAGGATTCGTCCTTAAGATGCCTCGACAACTTGTTATAAAAATGTGCTGTTTGATAGGTAAAGCCTTTCCGAAACCAAGCAGTCGCGTGTCTTGGTATAGCCAATAATCTCTATGACGCGTATTTACAGTATGGATATTACTGCGAGTTACAAGCAATTTACTCAGATACGGGAAGACGAGGTCAACATAATCTTTTTGACAAAAACTCCGAAATGAAGTTGCCTTCTATGCGACATATCAAGCCAAGGGAGTTTGTGTGTAATACAGTTTCAGTAAGGATTTCGATAGGTAGTGAGTAGGAAGGGTAAAAAGTCCCCATGCCCTTATTATCCTTATATTTGAGCGACAAATTTAGGCGCTTGCCAAATTCTACAAGGTGGTCAACTAAGCGAGGTAAGCGGATATCGGTATCTCGGACCGTTCTGCGTGCAGCGTTGGGAAAAAAATATTGCTAGTGAATACGGCCAAGAGAAATTGCTAGCAATTATTTTGAAACTCGTTAAATAGCGACAAGCGTCGGGCAGGTCACTAGATGTAAGTTGAAAAAAGGGAGTTTACCATTTGCCTAGATGAAGTGTATTAGAAATATTTGCAAATACATTTTTAGTATATTATGGACAATTTTTCAAGAAGATTTTTTTTTATCTAACTCTTTAAATAAAGAAGTGGAGGTAAGGCAAATATTAATAGAAAAAAAAATATCTTGAGAACGCCTTATTATAAATAATCACACTTAGCGACATTCGAAAGAGTTGGTTTTTCATGGATTTCATCGAAGACTTTTGCAAGAAATGTTGTTATTTTCGTTGATTTACTTTTAGAACGGATGTTGTTGTGGAACAAACTATTTGCTCCTTGACCAATTTAAAAGTTTATTATTAAATAAAGTCGCTAAAACAGTTTAATGCTCAAGATACAGTCATCCAATAATATGGTGAATGAAAACCTATTAAGCCAAATTATACAGGTTATAATTAACTAGATTTACCCTCAAATAAACCTAGTTAATCTAATGTAAGTTTTTGTTGCAATTATATACGATGGGGTTAGTCCACAAAACGGCTAACTTCAGAGGGATGGGAATATCAAGCTTGCTTTCTGTTTACACATTTCATTTATCATGGAGGTAACCTCTGATTATATAATGTATTTTACTACTAACTCCTAGAGTAATCTCCAATTTTGAGTTATTCCCAACCTATACATTACTATACAATTGTACTTAAGGCTCATAAAAATATTTTGCATTTTTTGTTAGTAAAACAATCATGTTTCCTTAGCAAATAGGTATTACACTATTTTGATAAGTTGCAAACGAGTGGACGGATTCCTTTTAGACATATTTAACATATAAACACCGGAGTCCCTCAAGGTTCTATATTGTCGCCTACCCTCTTTTCACTGTACGTCAACGATCTTTTGGAAAAAACTATATACCTATATAACTTCGCTAATGACAGCACACTTGTTTCATCTTTTACTTTGGATGCCCGGACATCGGCTGCCAATGCATATCTCTATACGCAGCAAGAGGTCTCACATCCCAACAAAGACTTGGAAGAAATTCTGTCTTGGGGTGACAGTAACCAAGTAGAATTCAACACTAAAAAGCTCAGGCTGCAGTTTTTTCTAAAAAAGTTTATGTTGAAGAACCGGATATAGTTATGGCGGGACACTCGATTCCCTTGGCTTCATCAATTCA
This sequence comes from Polydrusus tereticollis, assembly GCA_963920685.1. NCBI lineage: Eukaryota > Metazoa > Arthropoda > Insecta > Coleoptera > Curculionidae > Polydrusus > Polydrusus tereticollis. The sequence goes on along the minus strand of OY987331.1, from coordinate 109,031,706 downwards.
TTTATTGAGCGTCAATTTGGATAATCATATGTCTTGGCATAGTCATGTTGCGGCCATTGCTAAGGCAGCCTCACAGAAGCTTGGATTACTTTTCCGAACTAAGAACCTCTATAATACACCCCAACAATTTTTGATGCCCTATAAAGCCCAAATTCGACCATCGGTGGAGTTCTGTTCGCACATTTGGGAACCCGCTCCTAAACGTACCCTGAGGTTGCTAGATTATATTCAAAGAAGAGCCATTTGCTTGATCGGTGACCATGGACTGACAAATAACCTGGAAAGTCTTAAACATCGAAAGCAGGTTGGCGACTTGAGTCTATTTTACAAATACTTTCAATAGGAAGTGCTCAACTGAGGTTGCCCGCTTGATTCCACCCAGAGCGGTATATGGTAGAAATACACGACGAGCCACTGTAGCCCACCCGTATGTGGTTCATCTTAGTGTCCCGTGAACGACACTGTTTAAAAATTCTTTTATCGTCATCACTCTGGAACGACCTACCTAAGGCCGTGTTCCCCAACAAGTATAATCTCCAAAGATTCAAGACCAACGTGAATCATTTCGTGCGCACACGCACCGCTCGTAGAGCGCCATAAAGGATTAATTCCTGCAGTGCTGTGCCTTATTATAAAAAAAAACTATTTAAGTATTCTGAACCTTACAAAAAGTTCGTCCTCAGTAAAGTTGTGTATGATAGTTCTCTCACGAAAAGCACGTAGCTCCACTCTATTAATGATGTCCTGAAGTTCATTGTCATCATCAAGAACTTCATGCATACATTTCGGAATATCCCGACTACATAAACTTTTTATTGATAATTTTTAAGTTATCTAATAAAGACAAGGCTCATAAAAGCATAGCAAAGAGAATAGCGTTCCTGTTCTACCCGGAAGCAGTGTCTGAATAGAATGTCACTTCAAAAACTTCTGGAGGTAGGCTAGAGGCTAACTGCCACAAGCATGTTGCCACTACTGATGATCCTTTAGTTCCATCAGTTCCATGTTATATGTAATTTATGACACTTTTATCAGCAAGATTATACTGCGAAATTATAGGTTTTCAATTTTCTTTTGTAATGCAATTGTCCAGTTTCTAGTTCAGGTGTGCGTAAGATCTTTTTCAAATCCGTGGTGTACGACCTACAGCTTAAATCATTACAAGCTGGTTCATTATCTTCTGTTCTGTGTTCTCGGGCTTCTTGTTTTCTCAAAACGTGTAAATCCAAGTCATTTTGACACATTAATTTTTCACCTTCTGATTTATTTTTAAACTGATAATTGCACTAGTCCTTTTTAAGTCTATGGAAGCTATAGTTAGATTCAGAAGTAAAAATATGCTTGCACAATAAAGAAGTATCAGGAATCACCTGGCGTTCTTCGCAATATTTCAAGTAATCTTGATACAGATGATTTTATGATAACCCAATTGGAAGGTACATTCTTTTTTTTATAATGGCGTGACTCAACAACCGGCATTGATTTTATATTACCTTATAACATACTTACTATTATACGGCCTCCGCTAGCTCCAGATGAGACTCGAGAGTGGGTTTGGCATGCTGGTAACTGTATTTAAACCTTTGTTTTATCTAGATGTTAAAAATTGAGCGCCACTGTTTTTTTTAGACGATATTATACCAGGTAAAAACAGAAACCTTATGTCTATAGAGCTTGTAGAAATAAAAGAATTTATATACTCATAACACATTTAATAAAAATTGTTATTTTGAAAAATTACCATTCAGGTTTCACTAGGTATATTATTCTATTTGAATGTTTTTTCATATGATCAAAAAAATAAAGTCAGGTGGTACCTATAATTGAATATGTAACTTCATGATTTAAACGCTGGCAAAAATTCTAGAATTTTCTTGGGCGCATTACCTTGATTAAAATTATATCTTATGTTCTTGTACCAATTGCTTTTTACAGCTGTTATTTAATTTTTTAATTAAAGAAAAGTTTATTTAAATTTAGCTTCTTGAAATGACGATATTAGTAAATGGTAAAATGGTGTAAAAATTTATAATATTAAAAACTGGCCTTTTCCCTGTGATCTTCGGCGACACGAGGCTATGCAGATACTATGCATCCTTTTTTTCCTAGCATCAAGGTAGAGGTGAAGTTCCAATTAATACACGTTGAAGCTTTACTACATAGTGAAACTGACTGACTTCTTGAAACTATCTATTCTTCTTAAACCATGATTAAATAAAAAACATATTGATTGATATTGAAGTTGAATTGAAGATATATATTAATGTAGAGGGTTGATTGAGGAGTTGAGGAGTTGCTTGAGGAATTGCTTGAGGAATTGCTTTGAGGAATTGCTTGAGGAACTGAGGAGTTGATATAGTTGAAATTGAGGAACGCTGAAACCAAGGAGAAGAAAACGAGGTAACACATGGCCTTTTTTAAAAAAGAAATAGTAAAAACTTACAGGTTATTAGGTCCTAATGTTCTCTATTTAGAGCATCATACGGGAATTTCCCTTTAGTTCCTTGATCTTGAAATAATAGCCATTACACATCCGAGTTCCAAACACTTGGATAAAGTGCACTAAAGGACTACCTTTCTTGAAAGTGTAGCTATGGCGAAATGCCCCGACTAAGCGTCCTTTTCTCCTATTTATAACCTCGGATATAAAAGTCCAAGTCCTAGGTACTGGTTCTCAGCCTATTATCTATTATTTTGTAACAGCAAAACAATAGGTAACAACAAAATAATAGAAAATAGCAGGGCCGGATTTGCAACTTTTCCGCCCCTAGGCTGAGAAAATTTCGCCGCCTTTTTTTTTTAATATTGCAGGAATTCTTGGCAAAGAAAAAAAATAGGTAGCTTTAAATAATGAATTTATCGTATTGTATTTTTTAAAACGTAAAATTTAGATATGTGTATAAATGTAATTAAAGATTATAGAAAATCTTTGTGGAAACTGAAAACATCTCAAAAATAAAACACGTTATGAACAAAAAAATAATTAGTCTTTATTAGACAAGTTAAAAAAAAAGTCCCTAGCAAAAAATAGTTGAAGGTCACAAAAAGCTTTTAAAACAAAATAATTTAAACCAAATCATGTTTCCTTAGCAAATAGGTATTACACTATTTTGATAAGTTGCAAACGAGTGGACGGATTCCTTTTAGACATATTTAACATATAAACACCGGAGTCCCTCAAGGTTCTATATTGTCGCCTACCCTCTTTTCACTGTACGTCAACGATCTTTTGGAAAAAACTATATACCTATATAACTTCGCTAATGACAGCACACTTGTTTCATCTTTTACTTTGGATGCCCGGACATCGGCTGCCAATGCATATCTCTATACGCAGCAAGAGGTCTCACATCCCAACAAAGACTTGGAAGAAATTCTGTCTTGGGGTGACAGTAACCAAGTAGAATTCAACACTAAAAAGCTCAGGCTGCAGTTTTTTCTAAAAAAGTTTATGTTGAAGAACCGGATATAGTTATGGCGGGACACTCGATTCCCTTGGCTTCATCAATTCATTTATTGAGCGTCAATTTGGATAATCATATGTCTTGGCATAGTCATGTTGCGGCCATTGCTAAGGCAGCCTCACAGAAGCTTGGATTACTTTTCCGAACTAAGAACCTCTATAATACACCCCAACAATTTTTGATGCCCTATAAAGCCCAAATTCGACCATCGGTGGAGTTCTGTTCGCACATTTGGGAACCCGCTCCTAAACGTACCCTGAGGTTGCTAGATTATATTCAAAGAAGAACCATTTGCTTGATCGGTGACCATGGACTGACAAATAACCTGGAAAGTCTTAAACATCGAAAGCAGGTTGGCGACTTGAGTCTATTTTACAAATACTTTCAATAGGAAGTGCTCAACTGAGGTTGCCCGCTTGATTCCACCCAGAGCGGTATATGGTAGAAATACACGACGAGCCACTGTAGCCCACCCGTATGTGGTTCATCTTAGTGTCCCGTGAACGACACTGTTTAAAAATTCTTTTATCGTCATCACTCTGGAACGACCTACCTAAGGCCGTGTTCCCCAACAAGTATAATCTCCAAAGATTCAAGACCAACGTGAATCATTTCGTGCGCACACGCACCGCTCGTAGAGCGCCATAAAGGATTAATTCCTGCAGTGCTGTGCCTTATTATAAAAAAAAACTATTTAAGTATTCTGAACCTTACAAAAAGTTCGTCCTCAGTAAAGTTGTGTATGATAGTTCTCTCACGAAAAGCACGTAGCTCCACTCTATTAATGATGTCCTGAAGTTCATTGTCATCATCAAGAACTTCATGCATACATTTCGGAATATCCCGACTACATAAACTTTTTATTGATAATTTTTAAGTTATCTAATAAAGACAAGGCTCATAAAAGCATAGCAAAGAGAATAGCGTTCCTGTTCTACCCGGAAGCAGTGTCTGAATAGAATGTCACTTCAAAAACTTCTGGAGGTAGGCTAGAGGCTAACTGCCACAAGCATGTTGCCACTACTGATGATCCTTTAGTTCCATCAGTTCCATGTTATATGTAATTTATGACACTTTTATCAGCAAGATTATACTGCGAAATTATAGGTTTTCAATTTTCTTTTGTAATGCAATTGTCCAGTTTCTAGTTCAGGTGTGCGTAAGATCTTTTTCAAATCCGTGGTGTACGACCTACAGCTTAAATCATTACAAGCTGGTTCATTATCTTCTGTTCTGTGTTCTCGGGCTTCTTGTTTTCTCAAAACGTGTAAATCCAAGTCATTTTGACACATTAATTTTTCACCTTCTGATTTATTTTTAAACTGATAATTGCACTAGTCCTTTTTAAGTCTATGGAAGCTATAGTTAGATTCAGAAGTAAAAATATGCTTGCACAATAAAGAAGTATCAGGAATCACCTGGCGTTCTTCGCAATATTTCAAGTAATCTTGATACAGATGATTTTATGATAACCCAATTGGAAGGTACATTCTTTTTTTTATAATGGCGTGACTCAACAACCGGCATTGATTTTATATTACCTTATAACATACTTACTATTATACGGCCTCCGCTAGCTCCAGATGAGACTCGAGAGTGGGTTTGGCATGCTGGTAACTGTATTTAAACCTTTGTTTTATCTAGATGTTAAAAATTGAGCGCCACTGTTTTTTTTAGACGATATTATACCAGGTAAAAACAGAAACCTTATGTCTATAGAGCTTGTAGAAATAAAAGAATTTATATACTCATAACACATTTAATAAAAATTGTTATTTTGAAAAATTACCATTCAGGTTTCACTAGGTATATTATTCTATTTGAATGTTTTTTCATATGATCAAAAAAATAAAGTCAGGTGGTACCTATAATTGAATATGTAACTTCATGATTTAAACGCTGGCAAAAATTCTAGAATTTTCTTGGGCGCATTACCTTGATTAAAATTATATCTTATGTTCTTGTACCAATTGCTTTTTACAGCTGTTATTTAATTTTTTAATTAAAGAAAAGTTTATTTAAATTTAGCTTCTTGAAATGACGATATTAGTAAATGGTAAAATGGTGTAAAAATTTATAATATTAAAAACTGGCCTTTTCCCTGTGATCTTCGGCGACACGAGGCTATGCAGATACTATGCATCCTTTTTTTCCTAGCATCAAGGTAGAGGTGAAGTTCCAATTAATACACGTTGAAGCTTTACTACATAGTGAAACTGACTGACTTCTTGAAACTATCTATTCTTCTTAAACCATGATTAAATAAAAAACATATTGATTGATATTGAAGTTGAATTGAAGATATATATTAATGTAGAGGGTTGATTGAGGAGTTGAGGAGTTGCTTGAGGAATTGCTTGAGGAATTGCTTTGAGGAATTGCTTGAGGAACTGAGGAGTTGATATAGTTGAAATTGAGGAACGCTGAAACCAAGGAGAAGAAAACGAGGTAACACATGGCCTTTTTTAAAAAAGAAATAGTAAAAACTTACAGGTTATTAGGTCCTAATGTTCTCTATTTAGAGCATCATACGGGAATTTCCCTTTAGTTCCTTGATCTTGAAATAATAGCCATTACACATCCGAGTTCCAAACACTTGGATAAAGTGCACTAAAGGACTACCTTTCTTGAAAGTGTAGCTATGGCGAAATGCCCCGACTAAGCGTCCTTTTCTCCTATTTATAACCTCGGATATAAAAAATTAACTTCCTGTTTTGTAGAAAATCTAGAAAAAACTCGAAAATTCTCACACCGGAAACATCTGATATTTGACATAACAAAGTTGTCAGCAGCGAGCAGACCATAGAAGACAAATTAGGAAGATGGACTTTTCTTAGTAGGATCGTGACACCCTGAACTAACCTTTATTGTTCTGTGCTGTAGTGGCGAAATTGCGATTGTGACCTGACCAATCAGCTTCAACGATTTTAGAAAATAAGATTGAAAACGAAATATTAAACTTTGGTAAAACAATATGATATATATTTATAACTATTTATGGTTATTATGGATACATTTAAAGACAGGTAATTAATAAATAAGGTACAGTATTATACTACATAATTCGAATTTATAGGTTATGTATTTGTTTACTGAAAGTATTTTAATATTCAATATTTTATTGCAGATGGTTTGAAGATATTATTTTGAGTAAATTATAGCCTCTACAACTATGCTTGCAAGGCATAACACAATCTCCGTGTTCACCATGTCAGGAGTTGATATAAATATCCAAAAAGTTACTCGAAATGGTTCGTAAGACTGAAAATAAACAAGTAAGGTATCTTAACTGTTCTAATAAGTAAAATGATAACTTTTATAGGATTGTTTATAAAAATAGTTATTATTGAATATTTTACATTTCCAGAAACCAAAACTAATCGCTGTGAGAGTTACGATGTACTGGAATCTCAGTTCATTCAACATTGAAGATTACTTAGCAAATTATAAATTATGCAAAAAAAGGTGGAAATAAATAGTAGTATAAAGTTGTATCCTTTTTTTATTAGCTAACAGAGTAGCATTTTATTAGGGTAAGTATAAGTAAGATTTTTAAAATGCTACAACCTTGCATCACTTTACTGTCTTCTGGAATTTTATTGAGAACAGGATTTAAGCCTCTTTTATCTTCTTCTATAATTTCAGTATCTATTCCAGTTTTCTTTATCGCATTTTCGACTTTCTTTCCAGAAATATCCAAAATGCCGTCATCAAACCCTTTTATTTGTTACCTAAATTAATAAAGTTGCGGAGAAACGATTATCCGACATTTTAGGGCATCCGCCATATTGGATTCAAAACGATATTATACCATATTGGATTATCATCAGACTTATACGAGTGTGAAATATTTAAAAGCTCTAGCTTAATTAGAACTTCTCTAAGTTTTAACTGCAATATTATTATTTGATATTAAGTGACTAACTGACAAGTGAGACGATATAACAGCATGTAATAAGTATCAAAACAGATAGAAAGCTTCTGAGTTGAAGAAGATACTATAACTGTCTCACATGTATAGTATTTTCTGTATTAATAATACGTTTTACACACAGTTCAACTAGCAATTAACGCCCTTGTTTTGTTTAGGCTAAACTTTGCCAATGAGAAGTAGTATACTTAATATTGAACACTAGATTTAGTTATTAAAACAACAAAGTAATAAACACTTAAACAATTATTTATTTTGTATTACTAAAACAACCAGAACATTTAACTAAGGTATAGGTACTTTTAAAAATGCTTTATTAAACGGAATCTAATAATTCACAACCTTCAGAGATGAAGTGATCTATCTGAAATTAACTAACTGAAGCACACAGAAACTGTTATTTTGCGGCTTAGCTCTATGTGCAATCGAAATAAATATTATCATACTAGTGGCTGAAGGTATTAGTGAAAACATGAATGCCGCTTAAACATATTTTACTAAGAAATATTTATATTTTCATTCAGCTTCTTTCACAATTTCACCGAGAGTTGAGGTTATAATAAAAGAATAACTTATCTTATTTCGCTACCCTATCACATGTTTTCGATTAACATGATGCATTTAACTAATTTTGCCCAAAATGTGGCTTAGCTCCTTTTACCACTAAGACGACGATTTTATCATAGTGCATCCACTTATTGTGTTTTTTTTTGCATTGCGACATAAACTGGATATGGTGCTCTTCTGCTTCCACTGCTAAATTGGTTCCACATTTAGTAGTTAAGGCACTGGAGGACTAACGCTAGAATTGGTGTATCCAGATTATGGCAATCTGACGTGTGGTAACAACCACTGTCATTGTCTACTGAATATTTATACTGATATTATCATCCGATTCACCATGACCGTTTCTCTTTTATATTTATTAAATTTCACTTAGGGACTTCAGAACAAACATTAGGCTTAATTTACAATTTTAAACAAAGGGATTTTAAGCGTGCTTTTAATCAGCAGGAAAGATATTATTTCTAATTTTGACGAAGTATATTGAACCTGAACTTTCTACAGCAGACAAAAAGGCAATCAACCGTAAAAAAGAGGACATTCGACGAAATTAATTAAAAGAGTTTTTAAAAAGTTTCTCCAACATCAAAGAGTCATCGTCTCTGATATGCGCGCACAGGAAAAGTTTTATACAATCAATTGAAGACAGAAAGCGCCGCCCCTGCAAAAACGAGTCAAAAGTAAAGTTTTGATTGCATGTCGCCTTTCATTGTTCTCCCGATAAAAACACGAAAAATGTGTTGAAATTTGACAAAAACTTTAACAATGGGACTTTAAATTGCCGCCCTACGACTTTTGTTTTAGAGAATCAATCAAAGCTGTCTGTTAAATCCTACTTTCCATTTTATGACGGTATATTTTATTTAAATAACTCAAATTAGATCCGTTTTGTTTATTATAAAACTTTATTTAAAGATTTTTAAACCAGTACGTTTCTATAATAGAGTTATTAAATTATTAAAAATTGGTTAAAATTAAAATATATAGGCAACGTAACTTTTAATACAAATTCTTTGATGATTAAAATTGGATATACAGAATACTAAAGAAACCAGTTTACTGTCTATCAAAGCAAATCTTTTTATTAACTTAGTAAAGGAAATTACAGTCGTACTTATTATATTTCACAATTTAATTCAGTTTCTTGACACGTGTTTGTTTCAACCCATGCGGATTATTATCAAAGGACAAGACAATACTAAATTTTACATGTCATTAAAATTAAAATTGACAGATGATGGGTTATTTTGGTCTTTAATTTACAAGAATTGGCCAAAGGTACAACTAAATTACAGGTGTGATTATAGAGGTATTTACATCTAAGTAATAAGATTAAGAAAATTATATTGTGTATATAATTACGTAATTATGGGTTTTTTCGTTAACCCCAAATTGAAAATAAAGACAAATTAGCACATAGCGTTATCCAAATAACATTTATACCGAATGGCGTTGTCCTAACTTTTGTAGTATTGGAGATATTTGCATTGAAAGTTTTCCAATTGACACCCTGTATGTTTATTAAAAGAACGATTTTGAGTAATGTAAATTCCTAAAAATTTGATAATTATTATAGTGTTTGATTATCAAAAATAAGTGAAAATTTAAAAGTTATTATGTTGGTTCTAGTATTATTTAAAGAAAGTGGATTAGGGTCACATAGAAAAAAGTGGTGATAAATCCCACTCTATACTCTTTGCAAAACAAAAACCGATGCACGTCATACCTTTGAGTGACGTCAGCTATCGACAGTGTTGCCAGCTTGTAACCAAAATATCCGAGTGAGGGAATTACACAGTTTTTTTTTCATATAAACAAAATAAATATACAAAAATTTCCCATAGTTTATATATTTATTTACTGCATAATACATTTTACCATCAACATTAGTAGATCTAACACTTCTTTTATTTTTATCTTGCCAAGATCGACCAATGGTAGGTGCCATTCTAAAAAATCCATGTTTCATCCAAGAAAACGAATTGGTACAAGAATGCTTCTTTTTCTTTAATATATTATTTCAAAAATACCAGTCGTTTGAAAGCTCCATGGGAAAGTTCCATAAGCCCTCGCCTCGGTTAATTTTTTTACCATCCGAAGCCTATTTTCTTGAAGAGGCTTCTTAAAGGTTTAAAACAACCATCAAACAGTTCTCTGTCTTTTAATTTCTAAATTAAAGTGAAATGTTATAATTTTTAAATAATTCAACTTACTTGTTTCGTACATTCCATAAATAGTGTCACGGACAGAACTTATATCCAATCTTCACTCATTTACAACTCTCTTTGAATTAGAGCGTTTGTTTTGAGGTGGCTCTAATAATTTATTTTCTTTCACTGTTGTTGAAATTGCGCTTACAGTAAACATATTCAAATTTAGGGCTGCTGCTACAAGCTGAAAATTAGTAAAGTAGAAATAAAATATCTAGACCTTAACATACTCTTTAAATTTACTTCTCTGTACTGCTGTCAAGGGTAGCAATAGGTCATTGTAGTTAAGTTCTTCCTGAAAATAGCTTCTTAGAGAAGCTATTAGCTCTTTGCACCGACTATTTGAATGCTTCGTCATTTTTCACAAATAGTAAACAACGTAGCCGACAGAGATGTGTATCTGCACTTTTGTTTCTCTTAATAGGACAGTATTTTAATGCTATTTATGAAAATATCTGGAGCTTTTGTTAGAAAATAGACGCACAGCAACACGGAACTACGAACAATTAAGGTTAGTTTTACGAACCGTCAAGCCAACGAACGAGCTGGCGCCACCGCACCGTTTATAGTTGTCTTGCCAACCATCGGTAAATTAAATTCAAATTATATTAATTTTTACAAGCTTAAGTAAACGAAACATTTGCTATAAGGGCTAGCGACACCTAAAGCACCGGTTCACGTGAGATCACCGAAGTTAAGCGGTGTCGAGCGCGGTTAGTACTTGGATGGGTGACCGCTTGGGAAACACCGCGTGCTCTTGTCTTTGGGAAGCGTGTAAAATGAATCGACATCAAAACCATCCTATTCACGCCGGACAGGCCGGATGGGTTCGGATATCTCGTAGGATGAAGGTGCCGTTTCATACTCCCCAGTCGGTAGACCGCACGATTAAAAACCGTACGGTCGATGGCCTCAGATACGCAGACGAACCGTAAAATAGTAAAATAAAAAAAAGCTTAAGTATACAAAATATTTGCTATGGGTGGGTTCGTATCCAAGAGGAATACTTTAAGTTTGTATTAAATTCAATATCGCGTAAAGTTTTAATACTTTTTGCAAAAATTTAATTTCCTCGTGTTATCTTGCGTATTTACGATTATCAGCTGATTGGTGACGTGCATTGGAAATTGTTTTGCATCAACTGTATGAGGAATTATACTAACTACTTCCCAGACCTATATTGTCGCTACTCTTGAATTATTCATAACTTTACTATACATCTTTCTTCTTTATCAGGGAAGATAATAATATGCGTATTAAACTAGACAGGGCTTTTGTGCCAGTAATCACCAGATCCTAAAATAAACTTTGCTTTTATAGTGTGCAATTAAAACAACACAAAGCTTGGAGAAAAGTTATAAATTACTTTCAAAATATACAATCGATTAAACTTAATTACCACACGAAATCCCAAGGAAGACATAAATAATAATAATATTTATTTTACCATTACTACAAAAGTTATAATAGGTAGAACCTACAAACTTTAGAATTTATATAAATTTGTAAACTTCTGCATTATTAATGACGGCCCGAACTTCAAAGTATGCAACATAAATTTTAAAAGAACTTTCGTTAAAATTATTTACAAAGCTTTTTCACTTAGAAAAGTTGCATTCAGAAGTTGCTTAAGATATGGACGTGACAGTAAACGTTAAAATTAAAATAACTCACTTCAACATTTAACTACCAAAACAGAAGTTTTATATTTCTTACGCTGGTAAATTCTAAATATTTAAAGTTATACTAAGGATCATTTCCCTTTTGCATAACGACCTACAAGATGTATTGAATTTTTACATAATGTACTATCTAAAAAGTAGTTAGTTAAATAACTCTACATTGTCTCAGTAATCCAGTTCACAATATAATGATCAAAATCAATTAAAGTTATAATTAGGATAATATAGCCACTTTCGTTCAGCAATATCAAATCAAAGTCCAATGTGGTCAATTGAAGAGTGGAAATACGAAAGGGAGTTCGTGCCAAAATACAATTTTAAAGTTATTAGCTTTAACAGATACTTTACCGATGACCCATAACGATAAACATATCTACTAAACCCAATAATCAAAGTTTGAAAAACGATAAAATGTGTAAAAAAACAGTATAATTTTAGGACAGGGGTAAATACCACAGTCAATGATTTTATAAATGGGGCAACATCTTTCTTTTCGAGGTTTATATTAAAGTGTTCTTTTTATTATTGGTATTCATTGTTACTGTTCTACATTAGGTAGCTTTTTATAAAACTCCTTGGGCTCAGGACTTTTCAAATAATCTATCATTGATAAAAGAGAAGTTTGTTTATTGGCTGATTCCTTACTTTCAGGTGGCAATTTCGATAGCTCAGCATTCTTTTTATATCTCTTTCCCGTCAGAACTTTACCAAGTCAACTATTCCACCTCTAACACGTTCTGATGTCATTATTGCGACCAAAACACAGGAAAAAGCAAACCTACTGGCGGAACTATTCTCCTCACATTCAACGGTTAATTTTCAGGGAAAAACTTCACCGAATATTCCCCCTGTAGAATTGAGAATGCCCGGGACTGTTTTCCGGCACCGCTATGTTAAACGAATCTTGAGGAGTCTTGACACGAAAAAAGCTTCTGGCTCTGACGATACCGGCATCTTGTAGCTCTTTTAAATTATCTTACAAAAAAGGAATAATTCCTTTTTGCTGGAAAACTGCGCGAGTCCAGCCCATACCCGGAAAAGGCAAGAAGACCTTGCCAAACAATTATTGTCCAGTGAAATTGCTTTCGGTCATATCAAAAGTTATAAAAAAGGATATCAATGGAAAACTATTAAAGTACCTTGAAGGCTTCAACATTGACCGATATTGACACGACCGCCAGTATGAATTCCGTAAGTCTAGATCAACAGGAGATCTTCTCGCTTATGTTACTCACGTTTGGAACAACGCAATATAACATCATGGGGAGTCCCGGGCGGTAGCACTGGACATTTCCAAGGCATTTGATTGAGTATGGCATAAGGGGCTCCTAACTAGAGTGAGAGTATGCGGAATGCCGGTTCAATTTTGTTCATGGCTGTCAAGCTTCCTTAAAGACCGTTCTCTGCGAGCGGCGATGGACGGATTTTTTTCAGACAAATTTAACATCAATGCCGGACTCCCTCAAGGTTCAATATTGTCGCAAACCCTCTTTTTACTATACATTAATGGTCTTTTAGAAAAAAACTCAAAATCCCATATAACTGGAGAATGTGGCAACAGTGCCGATATCATTTTTTAATTCCGCATGCCGGGAAACCTCTAACTGTCGAATTTTTTAAGCGCAGCTTTAGCGGTTTTGAAGATATTTAAGCGTTCCGGTACTTTCTACTAACCCGGTATAGCTTCGCTGATGACATCACACTTGTTTTATCTTTTACTTTGTATGCTCGGACATCATCTGCCAATGCACATATCTATAGGCAGCAAGAGGTCTCACATCTCAACAAAAACCTGAAAGAAATTCTGTCTTGGGGTGACAGTAACCAAGTAGGATTTAACGCTAAAAAAACCCAGGCGGCAGTTTTATCTAAAAAAGTTAATGTTGAAGAACCGGGAATACTCATGGCGGGACATGACTTCATCAATTCATTTCTTGGGCGTCAATTTGGATAGTCATATGTTTTGGCATAGTCACGTTGCGGCCAGTGCTAAGGCAGCCTCGCAGAAGCTTGGAGTACTTTATCGAACCAAGAACCTCTATACACCCCAACAAGCTTTAATGCTCTTTAAAGCCCAAATTCGACCATCGCTGGGGTACTGTTTGCATATTTGGGGCTTTGCTCCTAAACATACCCTGAGATTGCTAGATTCAATTCAAAGAAGAGTCATTCGCTTAATCGTTGACCATATAAAAATATATTAGGTAAAGTGGTCATGAGAAATTGCTAGAAATTATTTTTAAGTTTCTCAGACTGGCGATAGAGGGCGCAACAGTAACGGTAAATATGAATCACGAAGTTTCCTCAAAAGTCGCCTAGTTAAGGTATCCCGTATATAACATTTTTGTATATTTCGAAGATTTATTAATAAAATTCACCTATAGAAACTGTTCGTCACTTTTCAAATAAATTATTTGTAATAAATGCTGATAACTCCGGTCTGGCTTAACATAATTCAGTAAACTTAGTTTTGTTAAAAAAGGCTTTTCTCACTCTATATATCATCTTATGAACTACGGCAATATGTGTTTTACACTAGGCGCTAGGGGGCGCTGTCTTACAACTTTACAAACATTGTGCGTTTTTTCCAGAATTGTAAATATTAATAGTATATTCAATTTTACCTGATTACAAGGATGATTAAAAGTCTAAGAAGTCAGCGAAAACCGGAAGTTAATATCTACTTTCAATCCGGAGATATCAACAACAATAATCATAATCACGGAACATTATGATTTTATTTTCAAGTTGCCATTGTAAAGGTTTTTTAAGAGTCACCTATATGGCGGGAAAAATTGAAGGATGACTTCCATAAGGTCTCATGTTCCTCTGCTTTGCTATTGTGGACATCCAGCTTTACTTTAGCGTCGCTACTCGATACAACCTTTTTTTTTGCGCGAATCTCGCATATTAGTTTCTCACACAAGCTACATGGGTTCACGCGTGGACGTCGAAAGCAGACGTGAGAAAAGTATTTCTTAAGAGTTGAACAGTAAAATTCTTTGTCTTAGTTCAGCTCCGTGCCAATATTTAATACATTTTGCTCTGGAATAGTGCCCAACTGCCCTAAGTATCATATTAATATGTGATTTTACTAACTGGCAGTCATCTTCAGAATTTTGGTGCTTTATGGTTGGTACGTCTGTTAACAAAACATCTTTCGCCCATTTTGTTCTTAGTAATAAGTATATCAAATTTATTCTTAGTTGCAGCAAAGGTATTGTAACTGCATAGAATATTTTATTTTATTTCATTTGTATATAAAAGCTTGCTGTACTGGAAAAAACTTTCCCGTTAACATGTGGCTTGTGTTTGGGGAAAGCAAGGGTTTTATTGTCTTTTAAAAAGCTAAACACTCAATAGAATAGAACATCTTTTCTGTAATATAGACCTAACTCCTTTTTGGACCTAATTTCATTCGTTATGGTACTTCCTACTAAAAGCAATAACAATAAATATTTCTAAGATTGACACGTTGGATTTAAAAAAAGATATTCTCTATGGCTAATTAAAACATAAATCTGCTAAAAAAAGTACCTTTCTTGGAAATTGCCCTTACCTACTAGGGTCTAGTTTGGAAAGTTAGAGAACATATGGGTTTTATTATCACATGCAATGGTTCTCAAAAACAAAGGATGCGCGGGAATTGAATCATATAGTTTAACATTAAAAAAAATAGATAATGCTGCGATTTTGAGAATGAAACCGGTATCTGCCCTATGCACCTTGTAGGTTTTCTTTATGGTAATACGTTTCTAACTCTTTTTAGGTATAATTAGATTAGGGCATTGTTGTTTTGTATAAATTATAGGTCTAAGTAATTTTTTATGAGAGGAAATCAAAGTTTTCAATTATATCCTTTCCATGGACTAGGTGAGCCATCTATCGGCGAACAGCCTAAAAATATTAAGGGGATGGTCAGCAAGGGGTTAAAAAGTTAGAACGGCAATTACACTTGTTATTGGTCAAGTACCATCAATCATGGGATGCGGGAACGACCATTAGGTGTTTTGGAAATTTTAATTGGTTTAAAGTTAGAAGGTTCATATTTTAGGAGCCAAGGGGTGTGGTATTAAGGTCCCAAGTTCATTTTGAGAACGCAGTAAAACCAGTTCCGAGATTTTTATATAACTCTCTAGTCGACTTACTAATTCTCGTGTAAAGTGATCCTTTTCTTAATTTTATAAAGTTCAATTTAATCTTTTATCCTTATCAGTTATTAATCAGTATATTGGGGATTCTACATTCGAAATTAATTTTCATTTCTTTTTTTTATTGGGGATTTTACATTCGAAATTAATTTTCATTAATTATTCTTTTTTTATTGGAGATTTTCATTAGACGCATGTCGATTATTCAGTTTGAATACTGAATAATTATCTAGTTGGGGTCTAGTTTCGAAACCTCTCTTTCTCGCTAGATGTAAATATTCCTTTTTAAATATATTTAAGGCTCTTTTTGTAAAGTATCACTTTCTTTCTCTGCCTAATATATTTTAAGTGTTTTGAGAAAGTAGTTGTTTTATTTGGCTAATAAGAATTCTTGCCCAAACTAATTATAAGGTTTACTTAACGAAGATTCTGCGGTTCGTGGTAGTCTCGCGGACGAGGGTAATACTGTGCGTGTGCCTGCTGATCAGCTGACTAGAGGAGTAGGGGATCCTACCCCAGCTACAACTGACTGTTAGATTCAGACGAGGTCTAGGTAGGTAAGTGCATCTGGATAGGTACTAACAATAATTAATTAATGGCTACATCCGACGATATCAGAACTTCGAGATACTTCTAGATACCGTCTGATGTTCCATATTCTTCAAGAGTGCTTTTGCCCCGATTCAGATTATAGGATAGATAGGGAAACGTTTCTATTAAATTGTGCGGAATGATACTGACTTGGTCTCCACGCTACCACGTTCTCTAAACCAAGTCTATCACCACCACGTCATTCTGTCACAGTATTCATGAATGTTATTGTGCGACTCACGTTTGTAACAATGAGGTATAAAAAACTTTAACCTCTATCTCCACAAGTCGACTGGTTCAAACTTGTTAAAAAATTGGAAAATAAAATCCTTTTTGTAACTCTACTGCATTATTTCTTTATTAAAAGACTAATAATATTCCTACTCTTTTCACCCTAGCATGGGCTACAACATTACTAACAAGACATGTTAGTTAAAACACTTTTGAAAACAATTAACAACTTTTTAACGTGATGGCTTTCTTCTCTCACGGAGCGACGACTTACCTCTTTAGATTTCTACCTGACACTCAAACACTTTTGAAAACACTTAACAACTTTTTAACGTGATGGCTTTTTTCCCTTACGGAGCGACGACTTATCTCTTTAGATTTCTACCTGACACTAAAACACTTTTGAAAACAATTAACAACTTTTAAACGTGATGGCTTTTTTCCCTCACGGAGCGACGACTTATCTCTTTAGATTTCTACCTGACACTCATTAGTTTACATTTCAGAACATCATAATAAACACTTTGACCAATCAAATATTAACACGTCGAACCCAAGCGCAACGTCCCTACATCAGCCCACTATTGATCGGCCAATCAACAGCTTATGCTTGTTGCTACGCACGTGGAAGCTAATATTATTTGATAGTTTTAGAGAATATTATTTAGATTTAAAATAGCAGACAGTCTTTGTTTACATTATAGGATTTAATTTGAACGTTTATTTTATAGATTTGTACAACGATGCAAGCACTTTGATATGCGGTGTTGCCATTTATATTGCATTTAAAGTTATTGTATTTTTCTATTTATTAGCATTTAGGTGTTGAAGAAAAACATAGTTCTTTAGCACGAATGCGACGTTGCCGCTTGGCTTAGTATTACATTACATTACATTACATTTTATCCCATAAGATTGATTTCAACATTTTTACTTTATTTTCCTACTGGGTCACGACAGAAATATGAAGTGTGTCCCAAACAGTTATTTTACATACTCTAAGAAATTCTCCATGTTCATTGAGCAAATTTTAACAAACGGTGGTCTACCTCTTACTCTCATGTAGATGATCATACCATTGCGACGCCTACGAATTTCAGTTCATGAGATCTACTAGAAAAATCCCATGACTTTTATAGCTTTCTGCATGAAACTGTTGGAAAATAGATTCTATTCTTTCATGCCCAATCGCATTATAACCAAACTTCCATTTATACAAAACCTAAAAAATGTTTTAAAGTTAAAACTAGCCGAATTGTAAGGTTATATTTATCATACCTGTTGCTTAGGTAAAGTTTCTGTCGGTGCTTTCTTGGGTTTATGGTATTCCTATTATCTCTCCGCGCTCTGTTCTCTAAAAGATCCGTTTTTATTTATTCGTTCTTAAGCACTATTATCGTCCACTGTTTCTACAAACTTTAACTGTAAAGAGCATACAATGTCACCTTCACTGGAAATACACCTACAAGTAATGGCAGCAACATCTTTAGAGGATCGCTTATAACAGATGTAACAGACAATGGTAGCTGGCACTTACTTATAACCATATACAGTTCTTACCGCATGTCTCTTGTAACCTTTCTACCGCAAAAATCTCATTTTTTACTAAATTGGATTCATTCATAAATTCATAAATAACAATAAAAGTAAAACAATAAAAAGTACAATTTATGCAATATTTAAATGCAGTACTTCAAAAAATTCCCGGGAAATAAATTTAAAAGTAATAGACAGATACAACTATAACGCTTTTTATCTTAAGAGTTAAGCAGTTTAGAACTAATTTAACTAAAATAGTCCTAGAACGAGCCAAGTCATTCTTGGCTTATAATAATTCTAAAAACAAACTGTATATAATTTCAATAGATCTTTAAAGTTAAAAGAAACTTCAAAACCAATAAAATTCATTATACCTTTATCGAAACCCTATAGTTCTCTCCAACGTGAAGGATAACTTTATAATTTACTTCATTTTATCTTTTACAAGTTTAAATTGTCCCATCAGCTCCAAAGTTCCAAATTTGTATAAATTTGAAACTTTACGTTAATTGTCCTGGAAAAAGTCTTAGAATATGGGGTATATAAATTTCAAAGTACTTTTAAACTTTTATTGAATTCGGCTAAAATGCGATTTAAGTTTTAATAACCCTTTCTATTTAACGAGCAATATTACTGTTTAAAAATTAATCATATTTTCAAAATAATGTATGCATTAACAATAACTTTACAACAGGGAACTTGCATAAGAATTAAAATTAAAAAATAATACTTCAAAACATAACAAAACAAAATAACAAAACATACATTTCACAATCAAAACTATTATTTAATTTTGCCTGTAAGATATAAGTGACTGAAATTGCTCCGAAGCTGAAAATACGTCACGCGACTGAGAATGCCCCGTGACGTCATCTGTCACGAATTTTCACCACGGTTAATACCGGACTATGCACTTTAGCGGGTTCTACGGTATTTAGATGCTGGTTTTCTTGATTTCTGGTTTATTGTTACTGTTGGGGAAACGATTGCTCAAATGCAATAAAAATATTGAAATTAAATGCAACCAATGTTTTCAGAATCAATACTACTCTTTGTCTAGATAAAATAAATGCTTTCAAATATTCCATTAGCAACACAATTCCTCAACGGTCAGAGAAGCAACGAAATATAATGCATTTAATGTTTTCAGAACAAATAATATTGTCGCCCGGACAAGCTACCAAATTTGCAAATATTATACTAAAACAGCGGCCTGTCGCTACGGTTATTTAAGCATTTAAGCAAAAAAAATGTTAAGATGTATATTATCTGACACATGTTGCCGCTAGTAAATTAAGTTCACCGCGGTAGAGAAAGACGGAATAATAACAATTGACCATTGATCCAGAGAAAACATGGCGGAACAGTAAATAGACAATTAGAACACAACGCGCAAAACGTGTTGCCTTGTGATTGGCCGGTATGATGTTTCAGCGACAAGAGCAAGCTGACAGTTCCTCGGGATCACTACGAATTAAGCCCTTGAAAGGTAAATACGTACGCCAAAATTATTTGTGGGTCATCATCCGTTGGACATGACAATTGCAGCTTAAAATAAAAGCATCAAGTAATAAGTGTAGTAATGTTATAAAAAGTTGGTAGTGTTACAAGTTAGTAGTTAATCATGTATTAAAAAGTTATTGTGTAAACAAGTGCCGATTTGGATAAACAAACGTCAAATTAGGAGGGATTTAACTGTTTAATTCACCTAACCAATATATAAAACGAACCAGTGAAATAACCTAACTCAAGGAATATACAAAGCCTCACCGTTGAATGTTGGGAGTTAAAATTAAAACTTGATTCCCACAGTTACTAAAACTAAAAATATTATATTACCTGTTTCATTATGCCTAATTTTTACAGAGAGACCTGAGTAAGCCAAATTTAAAAAACCTCTTAAAGTTAGAAGGCACTAACTCTTTTAGTACGCATTTCTGCTGGGTAGAATATAAGAGAATTTACAAGAGATTAAGTAAAGGCTGATAAGTCTGTGTATCTTATTATTGTAAATAGTAGAAGTAGTAGTGGGTGTACTCAGTTGTCATAAAAAATTAATATTGGTCTTTAAGTACTAGACATTAAGTAGGTAATGAAGTTAGTCATGTGTAGAATAAAACAAAACTTCCTGGACACTTTAAAAGTAAATTGTAATTTATTTAGTCAATTAATTACTCTTATTTTTATTAAACAATTGGTAGCGGTTGTTGGGGAAACGATCATCCAAATGTATTAAAAATAATATAATTAAATGCAACAAATGTTTTTAGAATCAATACTACTGTTAAATATCTGATTTCAATATTATTTTAATAAAGGAGCAAAATGTATTAATGTTTGCTGAACGAATATTATCGCCGGGATAAGCATAAAACTTGCAAATATCATCTTTTAAAATACATATAATATGTCCTAAATATTAAACGGCTAGCCGACCGTTATTCCAGGAAAAAGCAATGTTCCACGTTTAGATGTTAAAAGTATATTTTTAGAATCTTGTATATTCGAAAACCCTTTGACGGCGTTTTGACGCTCTAGGAGGGTGACACGGCGTGGTACAATTTCTATATTGCCGTCCGATTGGTTGGGAGAAAACATGGCGGTTGTGTGGCCTATCAGAATGCATTGTTGGTTAGTCGTCGTGACAGCGGGGGCGTAACTTTGCTGTCAGATGATACAGTTTTCCTTCTTCAAACGCACTACACTTTTGGCTAAGATAAAGCAAAATCGTATGTCAACAAACGCAAGTGGTTTTCTCTCCGTCGGAGTGAAACAAATAGCATTGCCTAAAAAAAGGCACCCAGCAAATGTATTAAACAAATGTAGTGATTAGTTTGATTCTAAGATCAGTAGTGAATAGTTATGTTATAGTACGTTATTGTAAAATCATGTACTAAAGAAGTTTTGTGTGATTTGGAGAAATAAATGCCAAATTACCACAGCGAAAAGCTCGTTTAATTCCTTCACTCGGTAAATGAAAGAATCAGTGAAATTAACCTACAATCGAGGAACATAAAAGCCTCATGAACTGTTGACGCAAGTTAAATAACAACACTTGGCTTGCTTAACAGGGGTTATAAATAGATTTTTCTACTGACGTTTTACAATAACCCTTTTTTGATTGTCGTTTTGATTTTAAAAAAAAAACTCCTTTTAGGCACAGCGTTCTTAAAAGTTTTTTAAGCACGCTGTGCCTAAAAGTAATTATTTACAATTAAAAACTAAACACAGACTATAAATTTACCTATTATAAATATTAAAAGTACAGTTACTTATATTATTAAAAATAATGCTTGGGTAACCTAAAACACTACGTTGAGATATTTCCCTTTTTAAAATAGATCAGGAATTTAAACTAGAAATAGAAAATGAATCTGCAACAACAATATCAATTAAACCCATGATTTTTTTTGACAAGTGTCAATTTTTTTTATCAGAAAGGTGTAAATGAAACACAGGTAATAAAATGTTTGGTAAAATAAATTAAGTTTTTTATTATAAAACGCCCGTAGAAGAAATATTGCCTACCATTCGTTACGAAACAATGTCTTTTAGTTACTCTGACGTGTTGTCCAACTCGGCTTTGCCTCGTAGCACAATTTTCACGTCGCGTGCCTAAAAGACCCTTATTTCGTAACTTGTTGTATAAATAGCTATTGTGGTTCCATATTTTCAGAGCTATTAAAAGCAACACAAACTCTGGATTGAACCGCATTCTGTGGGGCTCGCCATTTCCGTCATGCCACCACATTTCAAAAAGTTACAATAGGTTGATTCTTTCCTTAATGCTTGGCAAGCAACGGGTCGAACGATTGTCAGTTCGGTAGTTACAACATCAAATAGGGCGCGTCAATTATACCCAGCAATGTGCTTCAATCAAAATTCCGATTAATCTGCATTAATCGATTGACAATCGCCTCTTACACGATCAATGAGTCGCATCAATAGGTATTATTGACCGTCCCTAGGCCACTTGAATCAGATATTTATATTTCATTACTTGCTCAAAGTTACGAGGCGCAACGGGGATGTTGTCGCTTACCACGTATGAACTCGCAATTAAAAATTGACTATATGTACACTATCTGATATTAGGACAATGTCATGGAGAAATCTTAGGTGGTTTAGGTTCTCTCCATTTATATTTACCCCATGTTTTGTCTTTTATTTTATGATCAGGCACAACACTGCGGGATAAAGCTTTAATAGCCCTCTGTGAGTGGTGCTTGCACGCAGGAAACGATCCATGTTGGTCTTAAACTTTAGGAGATTATTGTCGTTGGGAACACGACCTCGGAGAGGTCGTTCCAGAACGATAACGTACTTCAAATGATACAGTTTTTAAACAGTATCGTTCGGGGGACTCTAAGCTAAGCCACGTACGAGTGTGTTGCAGTCATTCGTCGTGTATTTCTATCATGCACCGCTCTTGATGAAATCAAGCGGGCCACCTTATTGCCATATAATTATTTGTAAAAGGAGCTCAAGTCACCAAATTACCTCCGATGTTCCAGGTTTTCAAAGTTGGTTGTCAGATCATGGTCCCTGATGAAGCGAATGGGTTTTCTTTGAAAGTAAACCAACAGTCCCAGGGTATATTTAGGAGCAGAACCGCAAATGCCTGAGCATTATTCCGGCGATTTTCGAATCTGGGCTTTATAAAGCGTCAAATGCTATTTGGGTGTATAGAAGTACTTAGCTCGGAAAGGTATTTCAAGCTTCTGCAAGGCTGCTTTAGCTATGGCCGCAAATGACTCCCAATTTTTGAAATAATAAAGGCAACGGAATCGAGTGTCCCGCCATGACTATATTTGAATCTTTAACATTAGCTTGTTTAGATAAAACCAGGATTTCTTTAACGTAAAATTCTACTTGGATACTGTCATCCTAAGACAGAGTTACCTCCAGGTTTTTGTAAAGATGTGGGACCTCTTGCTGCCTATAGAGATGTGCATTGGCAATCGATATTCGAGTATTAGTTTGTTTTAAAGGATCCTTAATGTCTACTATACATTAACGATGGATAGGGTGGAAGATAATACAGAACCTTGACTTGAAGGATTCTGGTATTAGTGGTAAATATGTTTAAGAGAAATCCGCTTATCGCCACTCGGAGATGACGGTCTTTGACAGCTTGTCAGTCATGATCAAAATTGTTAGTTAAAAACCCTGTATATGATACTATCGAGTACGGAGTAAGGCTTTGGAGATATCCAGTGTTACCGTTCAGGACTATTCATTTACACAATTATTACAATAAGCCTGTGAGTGGCTTTGGATAAAGAGTATCGCCATGTGGAACTACGCGTTGCATTTTAAACTTGCTCGTGTTATCATGCATGATGTTGCGGTATTATCAATATTCTTGATAACTGGTATCAATTCTGCAATCAGCAAACGCCAGATGTATTATATGTTCGTCAATGATATAAAATGATTTTTCATAGTCCACAAATACGGGGATTAGTGATTTATTATATTTCATATACATTTTGATCAGTAACTTGATGGATGATCATCCGTTCTGTAACTGGAGCGGAGCCTGTCGGTGTCCAGTTATGTGATATGATATTTATGAAAAGCTTAAAAACGTAGAATAGCAGGCTAGTGGGTCGATACTTTCTTTGATTTGCGATGGTTAAGTATTCGTAATAGCAGCATTGTGCCACTACGAGGGAGTTGTACCCCTGTTGTCTCTCCTACCTTAATAATATCGATTTCTATATTGTTTCTCATTTCTGCTGTTAATTTATCTACTGATATCTCTGCGATATTCTGAAAACCAACATCATTCTTCTGTGTTTTTCTTCTTCCGTGTCTATCAATAGGTTGAAGATATTCTTTTTACATTCAGCCAGTTTTAGGAGCAGCACTTTTATACTTTTATTGTCTTGAATTACTTCAAATATAATTTGTTGTGCGTTGTGTTTTCTGATATTATTTCGGATGGCATTCAAAATGTCTTTATTTATATACCTCTGTGCAGGGGAATTTGGAATGCTTGCTCTTCATATTTCTCTCCGTACATTCGTGATGTTCTTTGTAGTACTTTATCGATTTCGAAAAGTCAACAAATTAGTTTTCGCTGTCAATAGAAAAGTAGTTTTCTAAATTACACCATAAATCAAAATGTATTATGTTTGCCCGTTCATGCAATATGATCATTATTAAAACTTTAACTTCTATAAGTATGAACTGTAGCTTATTGGAAAAACCTGAAGTCAATTTACTTAATTAAAAATTTAATGATGGAATGTTACATTTTACTCACATTAGAGTTAAATATAATTTATACCTTAATACCTTTTTTCCTCGTTAGTCAATTTTATTGATACGTGTATATTTGTATATAAATAAAAGATAACTAGTAGGACAGCACTCCTTAAGTTTCCTATTAAAAAACTTGCTATCGATAATTTTTGCTTATAATTAATATCTGATGTTATTATATTATTACATATAAAGAAAAGTATCCAATGTTCAATATATACAAATTTAAGAAAAAGTTAAAGAAAGGGGGAAAAATGCAAATAATGCCTTTAAACAAAAAGGACAGAAGATTAAGGAAAATATAAATCTACTAGAACTGAAGGTACACTCAATAAAGAAAGCGAAAAATCTTACCTGGAAAAATTCGGACGTAACATAAAAAGAGAATTATTAGGAAAAACAAAAATAAGTTTAGGGTACATTGAAACAAGTACAACAAAAGAAACGACAAAAACTGAAAAATATAAAAGAAATAGAGTAATATCTTATTCACTGAAAAATAAATGAAGAAGAGAGACGAAAGTAGTATTTCAGAAATTTTACCAAGTCAAAGAGAAAGAATTACTAGCTATACAAAAAAGAACGAACCAAGATGGGAATTAGCCCGACCTAGTAACAATAAAAGGGAGGCAAATGATAAAAGAAAAAACTCCTACTTAAGACGAAATTACATCAGTTATTATCAAATATATAGGAAAAGTTGCGAAAAATAAACACACCACATTTATAACACATTGTCCTACCAAAACTCTTGCAATTACTTCCGGCACACCTATGTCTATCAGATAGAGGAACCTAATGGTGCATACCATCATAACGACCACCTGCTGGAAGTATGCGAGAAATTGACCAACATTACTTTTTACTTCGTGTCCCCACTCTACAATTGGCAATGCATTTATCAATTAGGTTAGTTCTACCCATGTTGCTGTTATATTAATTATTAATTAGATATTAAGTCTAGTCTTTTAGCGCCCAAATTATTTAATTTAAAATAGAGTGTAGCGGGAATTGGGGCTCGGCAACAGAAACTCAATTATATGTTTCCCAACGTTTCGTTTTATATTAAAACTTTCTCAAGGGTCTGAAAAAGAAGACATTTGTTTTTATAAATACAGTAAAAGTCAAATATAATTTCGTGTAACAGATCCCTAATCCGAGAAATAATAACCTCAATAATTGTAAAACCATTTTGGGGGTTTATCAATTTAGTAAGTTAATCATACAACAGAAACAAACTCAGAGAAAACCCAAAGATATGGTACTCACCGATACTCTCAGAGTTCATAGGGCCGTTTATTACCAGTTGTATACATTTTATTTAATATTCTTCGGAGAACAAGACATATCGACTGCTTAGATGTTTACGAATTTTTTATTAACTTGCAAGTCGCATGAACTTTGTGTTAAACGGATAGAGAGTTACTAAAATATGTTCTGGTATGTACTACGTTAAGACTCCGACAGTATCGGTGACAACAACGAAGACCTATATCAATCAATCTATACACTGTCTTACATTTTACTCTTTTGCCATTTAGAATTAGGTGAACATTCAAGGACTACACCAACAGAGAACACTAACTTTTATATACACCACGCACAAAACACTATTGTTGTCTCTTTGTACTAAGTACATCTTTGTATTTGCCCAAAATGCCAGAGTAGCAGGCGCTCAAGTTATTAGTGTCTGTTCTGAAATTAACTGACTCATTTAGATTTATATAGATCATTTCACTGATGTTTTTCTTTAAGTAATTCTTTTCTTTGTCAAATATTTTTGGATTTGAAAAATCAAATTCATGTCCTGTTTGATGATGGTGAAGACTAAGCGCAGTTGTATCCGATTTGTCAACTTTTTTACAATCATAATTGTGTTGTCTTAGCCTATCTTTGAGAAGTTGTTTGGTTTGACCCACATAGAAAGTATTTTCGCATTGTTTGCACGGAATTCCATAAACTACATTGGATTCGTACTCAACCGGTAGTCGATCCTTCAGTTTAGTAAATAAATTATTTGTTGTTTTTGTATTGTAAGATGCTAGGTTGCAATCATTCGATTGTAAACAATTTTTAATTTTATTTGTAATATCTGGTATATAAGGGAACTTAAAAAATCGTCCGCTCTTAGATTGTTTATTAATTGATTGATTCTTTAATTTATCTGTATATCTTGTAATTGTGCGATTTATAAAATTCAGTGGATAATTATTATTCCTTAAGAGTATTTTTATTTTTGATAAATTCTCGGTTTGAAAGGATTCATGAGACAAACTAAAGGATCGATATAACAAGTTAGTAATGGTTGCAACTTTTTGTGATGATGAGTGATTGGAATGGAAGTTTAAGAGTCTACCAGAGCTTGTGTCTTTCATATACCAATTAGTCACTAATTTTCCGGCGTCTGTGCGATATACCATGGTATCCAAAAAAGGAATCATATTATTGGACTCACATTCTAAAGTAAATTGCAATTTGCGATGATAGTTATTAAAGAATGGAAGAATATTGTTTATCTCATTAATAGGTACAGCCAATAGGGTATCATCAACATACAACTTGATAAATGGAATCCGAAACGGTAGTTTTTTTAAAGTAGTCTCTATTAAGTCATTCATCACGAGATTGGCCATAACTGGGCTAGCTGGATTACCCATTGCACTACCTTCAATTTGTGCGTAAAATTGGTTATTGAGTTTCTGTTGCCGAGCCCCAATTCCCGCTACACTCTATTTTAAATTAAATAATTTGGGCGCTAAAAGACTAGACTATGATTAACTCGGGAGAATTATTCAACAACATCAGATATATTTTCGGAGAAGACATTTGTAAAATATTTAAAGAATGGGCAAAATTAAGTAAAAAACTGGCTGCTTTAAGAAATAGAAGAATTTTCCTTCTGCAGTGTAGGAGAGAGTTTTTCCCTGCCATATAGTAAACAATCTAAAATGCGTCTATTCCTTACAAGTAGATGAACACCCGTTTGTTAACGAAACAGATCTCATTATTGACAAATTTAGACGTTCAGTCTTAAATTTAGAAATTAAGATTACTATTTGGAAGTTAAGTGTATCTGAGAAATATATGACTAATATTATTTCACGAGCGAGATCAGTGGTAGATGAGGTAACCTATGACATATTCAGGGGTGAAAATCTGAGAGCTTATAGCAAGCAATTTGACGAATACAAACAAATAAACATTAAGAAGCTTAGGACCCTTACACTATCAAATGCCGAAGTCCTACCAATAATTGGAGAAAAGTTCCTTTTTAATTTTACTAATCTGATTATCCCGGATGAAGTTAACAGAGTACTAGCGCTAGGACCAAATTTTGGTGTGCCACTGCGAAGAGAGGAAATACCAATACCTTCAATAATTAAAGACGTCGAGTATTGCATTTTATCCTGCCAGGACAATGACAACATGAGAGATAATTTACGGGCAGCTACCACCAATATTATAAGCAACTTTTACAACAAGCCTAATTTCAATTCCAAGCACAACAGAGAGATAAGAGACTATCAACATGCAAAGAAATTCCTGAAAGATCACCCGGACTTATTAGTTATGAAATCGGACAAAGGAAATTCTACAGTTCTCATGATGAAAAACGAATACATTGAGTATATGAATATTAGGCTTATGGACAAGAAAACTTACAAGCCTCTGGCCAAAGACCCAACGAATTCCTTTCAAAATAAAGCTAACAAACTTTTTGATGAGATCCTAAACTTAGATCTGTTGTCTAAGGATGAAGTGAAAAAATTAAAAAAACACAATTCTATTCCACCACGTATGTATGGAATGAGAAAAACACACAAACAAGGAGTAAAACTGCGTCCGGTGGTGAGTTGCATTGACTCTCCAAGTTATAATGTAGCCACTTTTATACACAATATTTTATCATTGGTGATAACTACTTTTGAATTTAATTTAACAAACTCATTTGAGTTCGTTAAGTTTTCAGGAACGATAACCATACCGAAGAACTATGTTCTCGTGTCACTGGACGTGGTTTCGCTCTTTACGAATATTCCGAATTTGTTAGTGACTGAGATAGTTATTAAAAAATGGTCATTCATTGCGGCCTATACTAACATTCCTAAGGACTTGTTTTTGAAAATGTTGAATTTTTGTTTCGAATCTAGTTACTTTCTTTTTAATAACCAATTTTACGCACAAATTGAAGGTAGTGCAATGGGTAATCCAGCTAGCCCAGTTATGGCCAATCTCGTGATGAATGACTTAATAGAGACTACTTTAAAAAAACTACCGTTTCGGATTCCATTTATCAAGTTGTATGTTGATGATACCCTATTGACTGTACCTATTAATGAGATAAACAATATTCTTCCATTCTTTAATAACTATCATCGCAAATTGCAATTTACTTTAGAATGTGAGTCCAATAATATGATTCCTTTTTTGGATACCATGGTATATCGCACAGACGCCGGAAAATTAGTGACTAATTGGTATATGAAAGACACAAGCTCTGGTAGACTCTTAAACTTCCATTCCAATCACTCATCATCACAAAAAGTTGCAACCATTACTAACTTGTTATATCGATCCTTTAGTTTGTCTCATGAATCCTTTCAAACCGAGAATTTATCAAAAATAAAAATACTCTTAAGGAATAATAATTATCCACTGAATTTTATAAATCGCACAATTACAAGATATACAGATAAATTAAAGAATCAATCAATTAATAAACAATCTAAGAGCGGACGATTTTTTAAGTTCCCTTATATACCAGATATTACAAATAAAATTAAAAATTGTTTACAATCGAATGATTGCAACCTAGCATCTTACAATACAAAAACAACAAATAATTTATTTACTAAACTGAAGGATCGACTACCGGTTGAGTACGAATCCAATGTAGTTTATGGAATTCCGTGCAAACAATGCGAAAATACTTTCTATGTGGGTCAAACCAAACAACTTCTCAAAGATAGGCTAAGACAACACAAATATGATTGTAAAAAAGTTGACAAATCGGATACAACTGCGCTTAGTCTTCACCATCATCAAACAGGACATGAATTTGATTTTTCAAATCCAAAAATATTTGACAAAGAAAAGAATTACTTAAAGAAAAACATCAGTGAAATGATCTATATAAATCTAAATGAGTCAGTTAATTTCAGAACAGACACTAATAACTTGAGCGCCTGCTACTCTGGCATTTTGGGCAAATACAAAGATGTACTTAGTACAAAGAGACAACAATAGTGTTTTGTGCGTGGTGTATATAAAAGTTAGTGTTCTCTGTTGGTGTAGTCCTTGAATGTTCACCTAATTCTAAATGGCAAAAGAGTAAAATGTAAGACAGTGTATAGATTGATTGATATAGGTCTTCGTTGTTGTCACCGATACTGTCGGAGTCTTAACGTAGTACATACCAGAACATATTTTAGTAACTCTCTATCCGTTTAACACAAAGTTCATGCGACTTGCAAGTTAATAAAAAATTCGTAAACATCTAAGCAGTCGATATGTCTTGTTCTCCGAAGAATATTAAATAAAATGTATACAACTGGTAATAAACGGCCCTATGAACTCTGAGAGTATCGGTGAGTACCATATCTTTGGGTTTTCTCTGAGTTTGTTTCTGTTGTATGATTAACTTACTGAATTGATAAACCCCCAAAATAGTTTTACAATTATTGAGGTTATTATTTCTCGGATTAGGGATCTGTTACACGAAATTATATTTGACTTTTACTGTATTTATAAAAACAAATGTCTTCTTTTTCAGACCCTTGAGAAAGTTTTAATATAAAACGAAACGTTGGGAAACATATAATTGAGTTTCTGTTGCCGAGCCCCAATTCCCGCTACACTCTATTTTAAATTAGATATTAAGATTAACCATTAGGAATACTTTTTTTTTCTGATTGGGAAGATCTCTCTACTATGCGCATTGCCCATTGGTGAGACTCGTGAATTGACAGAAACCATGGTCACAACAAAATTGTCAAGCCATCGTTCAAGAAGAGGTCCAGATATTTTTTCTAAAATATGTGGAGAAAAGCCTCTACTGTTTTTGGCAACTTTTTTCTTATCTTGTATTAAAATATGTGGAGAAAAGCCTCTACCGGTTTTGGCAACTTTTTTCTTATCTTGTATATTGTAAGATAAATTAGGTTGCTGTAATTCTTCTAACATAAGTATAAGAAGTATCATTAATTAGCAGTTAGTATAAGCTGTAGGTATTTTAAGTAGGATTTATCTTACTTGCAATTTTATATAAAAAAAATAAATACCCGCAGATCCTATTCATATTGTATTGCTTTCCAAACCATGATTAATGGAAGTTAGAGACCCACGTCAGTCCCACCTAATAACAAAAATCCGTCTGAACTTTAAAAAATTCAAGGCCTTAAATAAATGATACCGTGTGCAGTAAGAAACGTTAATTTGCAAAAGGGCTTAGACGATTTGTGGTGATTGAAATAAATGACTCGTCGAAATCCCACAATATTTCGAAGGGAATAAAAGAAGAACAGTGGCTCCCCGTGCTGTAGCGTAGACTACAATCCACATATTATCGTAACTGAAAGAATATTTTGAATCAAATTCGTTGAGTTAAATACTCGATGTGGTACTGTTTAGGGAAACAAGTTCTCTACAACATAAGGAAAGTTAGAAGGTAAGAACCGAAGAACTTGTTGCAAGTGTGCTACAGTTCGAAAATTGTATTTTCATAGTTTGGTTATCTATGATAAGTTTTCTGTTTTAAATTTTTTTTAGGCTCTCACCTTAAACGTTAATTACTAATTTAGTTACCTGCTAATATCCAATAGTTTCACTGAAATCAGTTTGAAACCTTTATAAATAATCATTATATTCCATGAAGTGGATCGTTTTCTGTTCTTTCGTTTCATACTACTTATAGATAGGTCGTACTTTAAATATTTGTTCTAATTAATTAGTAATAAATCCACCTTGTAAATATGAACATTAATAAGTTTTTAACCTTGTTTACAAGATGATGGTGAAATATTTTAGCTGTTGTGAATCAGCTGTTTAAAATCGATAATTTATTAAGACAGGTCAGTGTTATTTGGAATAGGACTGACAGCATTGTGGAGTTTCACGCCCACGTCTGGATAATTAAAGCGTATTTTGGCGGTCACGTTGGTTGACGTAGGTAACCTTAGTTTTCTTATGATGTTAAAGGGGTTATAGTTTTCTTGAATTAGTACGACTAATTTGTCAATGATTTTGGTAAAACTGCTGGAGAAGGAACGCTACTCGCCCCTCTCGATGATTACCGCTTCATGTGGAAAGCAGGTTTGTGGAATTATCTCCCAAATTTTAGTTGTTTTGGGCAGGGTAGGCCATGTGGTGGCGATAGAACTTTCACAAATGCATTAAAATGAATATGGCATTTTAGTTCTCCTATTCTTTGGGCGGAATGCTGATTCAAAAAGTTTTTCAATCAAGTTCACCAAGTGGTCCTAGACGCCATTTTGTAGAATGAAACCCTCGTTAGTAATTTGTGGGTTTTTTGGTAGGGGCTAGAAGTCCAAATTCAACCTTGAATACTACTTTTTTTTATTGGAGCTGCCTGGACGCGGGACGTGCCAGTTGCCGTGTATTATTTGAATTTTTGAGACTAGCAGTGTAGCAGTATCCACGTTAGTTGTTTTAAAGACCATGTGTGTGTTTTTACTGAAGATCGAGTCTTCATGAGTTTTTCAGCTTTAGAATTTTTTTTTCAGCTAAGTAACAAACTTTTTTTTTCTTGAGCAGAGCGCAACCTTGGGAGTACCCAGTAGGTGACAGGAAAGCGTGAAATCAACACGTTATCTATTTCCCGTAGTGTATGCTATTCTCAAGATAACTCTTTTCTGTCAACACCTGAGTACTGTGATGCAATCAGGGTGACGAACCTCACTCCAAATTATTAAGTCATACATTGATATCATTTTTCCTTTAAAATCTTAGTCAACTATCTTAATATTTTGCATTTGCCTATTGTTCTATATACAGTGTTTTGATAAAGTTTTGCGCCCATGTTATGTACAGAACTTGTGCATTGTAAACGTATAGCGTAAATCGACATAGCGTTAAGACGTCACAAGAGATTCTAGTAGTTCACAGCGTTTGGTGGTTTGTTACAACTAAATTCGTTGTAAACATTGTGACAATTATTATTATAAAGTAAATAATTTGGTTTCCCGGCTAAAGGTTATTTCTATCTTCAAACTTTATCGCTTGTAACTTTAATAATTTGACCCATTTGTGCCCGAGTGGCTAGTATACTTATTGAGTAATCACATGTACTTGTAAGATTTGTTGTCATACTCTATCAGTTTCTTTTATAGTTATTTCAGTTAGTTCTGTGGGGTTCTTGCACAGACCTTGCGGAAATTCCAAGTCTGGGGCAGGCATTGTTTCATTTGTATTTCACCATGTCCTGGATGTAGGTCTATGTGGCTGCCAGACCAGAATGTACAGTGTGCACAGTCGTTTTTACGGTGTGTGTCTGACTGTTGTCGTCTTGTGCAAGTCCCTGTCAAATAGGGTTTGGCTTTAACTCATTCGTTTTCTCTCAACTTTGCAATCTTAACCGTCAAAACTTTTACGTCAAACCTAAATCTACCACTTTGTTAATACATTTCAATTACTTATATTTTAACTTTAAGTACCTATTGCCCGTCAAACTAACCAAAGTGAGAGGAGCTTGCATTTATAAATCCAAGTTGCCAAGGGCCTAACACGACTTATAAAAATAAATACTTGTATTGGCCTCTGCTAAGATTTGGCTTTTATTTCAAATTAGTTCGAAAAAGTATTCCAAGCTTCTGAGAGGCTGCCCTAGCAATGGCCGCAACGTGACTATGCCAAGACATATGACTATCGAAATTGACGCCCAATAAATGAATTGATGAATTTAAGGGAATCAAGTGTCCCCCCATGACTATATTTGATTCTTCAACATTAACTTTTTTAGAAAAAACTGCCGCTTGGGTTTTTTTTAGCGTTAAATTCTACTTGGTTACTGTCACCCTAAGACAGAATCTCTTCCAGCTCTTTTTGAGATGCGATGCCTATAGAGATGTGCATTGGCAGCCGATGTCCGAGTATCCAAAGTAAAAGATGAAACAAGTGCGCTGTCATCAGCGAAGCTATAAATAGGATTTTCAGTTTTTTCCAAAAGATCGTTAATGTATAGTAAAAAGAGGGTGGACGACAATATAGAACCTTGAGGGACTCCGGCGTTGATGTTAAAAGTGTCTGAAAGAAATCCGTCCATCGCTACTCGCAGAGAACGGTCTTTAAAAAGGCTTGACAGCCATGAATTAAACAACAGTCCGGCATAGATAACACGTTCAGCCTGGTTTACTTAAACGAAAAAAAATGGTTTCAGCAAACAGACAAGTTTATTTATTTTTTTAAGCTTACAAATATGTCAAAATAAAAAAAAGTTGCTGGTAGACTTAAATTGACAACACCGTGTCAAAAATATTCGTAGTGACTAAAAGTATTAGACAAGATTGATCTCTATCCTCTACATTATTTAAGATCTGCCTATATAAGGCACTAAGGAAATAGAGAAGACATCCAAGCATTTAATAACAGACTAACCATAAATAGCACAAATACACAGAACCATTGTAGGTACAGGAAAAAAAAAGGAGGGCTGGTGCTTTAAATTGGTAACAGGATGATAGCTTGCGACTAGTATGTATAGCTGGGTTTAAAATTTGGAGCAATGGCTTAACAGAAAGGGAGGTAAATAATATGATTGGAAAGAGCAAGAGGTGATACGATACCTGAGTTCTATTCTGTGGTTTAAGAATATCTATTGAACTATATAATGAAGTTTATTTAAAGTGTCTTGTTACACTGAAGTCAAGCAAGCGCATATTGGCGCAATTCTGAAATCTACTCCTTTCCCGTTTTTAATGGTAAGGAAGTTTCTCACACTCCTCACAACAGGCGCAAAAGTTCAAGAAGCTATCCATTTTCGCGCTTGCTGGGAATAGTTTCGATTGAGATGGGGAAAATGGTAAATTAATTATGTTTTTTCGAGAATAGAGATTAATGCGAACGAATGGCTGCTACCATTACCCCCATCTCTACGCCATGGGTGAAGACTTGCCCATGTTTTCGGTTTCCTCGGGATAACTCGGATTAAGACGTCCGTACTCATCTCTTGCCTTGGAAACACAATCAATTTACCATTTACCCCCGTCTCAATCCTAAAACGCAAAAAAAGGGTGGTTTTTGACCTTTTCTGGGGAACTTTAACCATTTTCTTCGTATTGTTCAACCTTAAAGACTTCACTAATATGACTGCGAAACGAGGTATTTAACTATAGGTATAACTAGAGATAAACTTCTCGCTGTTAAAATGAATTTCTGAACTGAATCAGAAATGGAAGTATTTGAGAAGTGACGCATTTCGAGAATTGAATATTTGAAGAAATACAATGAATGATACTATATATGTGGGAACAGCGAACACCAAAATAACTCCAGAAGTGGATACTGGCTGAAAGAAAACAACGAGGAATGCCAAAAACACCTTTGATCAGTAATATACTAGCAATAAGAAAGAAACCTTGAACCCTTGGAGACTGGACAGATAGAAGGAAACGAAAATTGTGAACTCAAAAGCGTTGAATGCTATAAAAACCTGATATTCTTATACAGGGTGTCCGGAAAATACTTGTACAACGTTTGACGACACCGGCTGTAAATCAGAGGAACTGTTATAAAAGTGATATAATACGTCAACATTCCTTCTGATTTTTTATATCAACGGCGTTATGACAACCCAGATAATTTTGTCGAGTGACTGGATGTATTTGGAAGCTATTTTACCTCTTCAATATTTTTTGTTAGATGAGCTGTTTTGCCAGAAAAAAAATATTAACAATTACCTGCATACATCAATTATTAACATTAGTAATAAAATTAAAATCTAATTACCTGTAACAATACTTTTTTAGTGACCTTGTTGCTATGGCATTTAATAATTTGACAATTATTGACAAATTGTCACCAGTCTATGAAATTAACTTAAGTATACGATCACCATTCTTGAATTACAAGTTCATTTTACCATTAAACATGGAAAATTATACGAACTCTGAGAAGGTTGACATGCTCCTGGTATATGAGTTTTGTCAAGGAAATGGGCGTCAGGGTGTTAGGGTTTACTTGGAGAGATCTCCTAACCGTTGAATACCAAACCACCAAACATTTGCCAATATCGAGCGTCATCTTCGGGAAACGGGCAGCTTTAAGAAAAAATTTGAAGGCAGGGGTCGTATGCGAACAACTCGAACTGTGGAAACAGAAGAGAATATTCTGGAAAGAGTTGAAGAAGAACCAAGTACCAGTACCCGTCGCTTAGAACGTGAGTTACATGTTCCTAAAACGATTGTCAATGAGGTTCCAAAAGAACAGTTGTTACATCCATATCACGTGTAAAAAGTCCAGGAACTTTCACCGACTGATCCCCCCATGCGGCTTACATTTTGTCAATTTATTAGAAACAAAAGAATCCGTGATCCAAATTTTTGTAGAAAAATATTGTTTACTGACGAGGCGTACTTTAGAAGATCTAAAGTAACCAATCTGCACAACGAACATATCTATTTCGATGAAAATCCACATGCCATTAAAGTTGCACACATCAGCATGAATTTAAATTAAATATTTGGGCAGGTATTATTGATCGCTACCTTATTGGTCCTATTGTTATTCCAGACAGGTTAGATGGAAATATTTATTTAAATTTTTTGCAAGACACATTACCAATTCTTCTGGAAAATTTGCCCCTTTTACTTCAGAGGGAAATGTGGTATATGCATGATGGTGTCCCGCCCCATATTTCTGTTGCCGTTCGGCAATACTTACACCATCCATATCCCAATTGATGGATTGGAATGGGCAACCATACACCAGTAAAATGGCCACCACGTTCTCCGGAGTTAAATATGTGTGACTTCTTTTTGTGGGGCGCTATTAAAACAGAAGTTTACAAGACAAACACACGCCATGATTTATTGACGCGGATTTTAAATGCAGGCAACCATTTTAATAACCCCGAGACATTAAATAGGGTCCAATATCATTTTTTAAGGAGTGCTAATAAGTGTATTCAGCAAGATGGTGGTCATTTTACGCATTTTCTTAAGTAATGTTTTCGTTTTACTTAGTTTCTTACAATATTTTTAATACATACTTCCAACTTAATTGTACTTCGTTTTATTATTTTATTACTGTTAATAATTGATATATGCAGGTAATTGTAAATATTCTTTTTCTGGCAAAACAGCTCATTCAACGAAAAGTATTGAGGAGGTAAAATAGCTTCCAAATACATACAGTCGCTCGACAAAAATATCTGGGTTGTCATAACGCCGTTGATAAAAAAAGTCAGGAGAAATGTTAACGTATTAATTCACTTTTATAACACTTCCACTTATTTACAGCGGGTGACTATACTACTAGAAAACGTCATTTTATTTTATTAGTCTACATACTAAAAATCATTAAAATCGATTAGCAGGTTTTCACGTAATTTAGGAAAAACCAATATTTTTACAAATTTTTAACGCCCTTTACCGGCTAAACGAGACAATTTTGGATATAACTAAGTCGGCTTAGATCGACCTATTTGACGTCAGAAGTCTGTCAACAAACGTTGTTTGTATTTTTCGGACACCCTGTATATGGTTATGATTTCTACTTACTAAAAGAAGGCCGGAGGAATTACCGTAAAGGACAAGCCATCGTTGAATCAAACTTTATGGCATTAAATTCGTAGATACATAATATAGATCTTAAATTTCCATCAACTTTTGCTCTTGACTTGATAGCATTAGTATTATTTATACTAAAAATAGTTATAAGAGTTTCCTTAGAATGAAATCTATTTCCTGCTTCACCTGGAGAATAACGTTAATTCTGATTAAAAAAGTCAATATTAAACTTAAATCTACATATAATCTACGTCCCTGTAGGAGACTGGAAAAAAATACAAAAATAAAACTTTACCAGTAATAAAAGCGCCATTTGGCAACGAATAATGGAAAGGCGAAAGCTAAAACTCCTTTTCGGAGCAGGAAAACTCTTTATGCATATGTTGGGCCGTTAACTTCGAAGGAAATGCCATTGATTTTTCTAGTCAAAGATTCAAAAGCCCTAAAGTTGTGATGGTTATAAATAGCTTACTTGTTTAGAATTGTAACAAGATAAACTTCCGCTTCTAATGGAAACTAAGTTACGACTTTGATGTTGACTTAGAAATTAACTTGGTAATTTTAAACTGTATCAAGCCCTTTTTAGCGAGGAGATATAAATAAAAAATGTTTGGAGATAACTAACCTTTGAAGTGTTGCTAGGTTTTTATAAATTGCCGCTTAAATTAACGGGCTTATAAGTAAAAGTGTACAGTCTGTTTGAAGTAATGTCGTCACTATTGCCATAATATGTAGGGGCGAAGTAGCATAAAAGAGCCAGTTTACTAAACGGAGCAAAAAATATACTTTTAATGAAAGAAATGACCATTTTTTTTTCTTCAATTATTATTTATTTATTAAAGTAGGTAATTTCATACGAAGAAACCTTAAACACTATAAAAAAAATCAACGAAATATTCATTTAAAATAAGAAATAAAAGACAATTCTAACAAATCCTTTTTAGAAACTAATGACATTTTTAAGACATTTTTAATTCTATCAGTAATTTCAAGTAACTCCAACGAACGCTTAAATCTTAACATATTATTCAGTTATATCTATTATAGAGTGTAACAGGATCATGGTACACCCCCCGTAACTCCGTTAGTTTTAAAGGTAATTGATTGAAATTTGGGATATCCTACATACATAATGAGCGGCACTTTTTGACCCGCAAATGATTTTTTTTTCACTTCCAGTTTTGCCGGAAGTGACACCAACTTTCGATTTTTAAATGGAACACCCTGTATATTATTACATTTTTGAATTCTGCATAATTTTCTGGATCCAACGATATCACAAAAGTGACATTTCAAACGTAAAAATTTTTTATTATTTAATTTTTAATTTTCATTTTAAGTGTGCCGTGACGGTTCCGATTTATTCCAATTGACCCGTCTAGTGCTAGAAAAATCGAAGTCCCGTCAAAAATACTAAATTGCGTTTTTTATAAGCAAATAAAGTTCATCGTAATCGTTTTTGGGGTAAAACTTAATTTTTTCAAATTGAACCATATTGGCACCGTTGTACCATTTCTTAGTACTACTAATAAGGAATTTATTCAGAGCGATAAATACAATCAAAATTACAGCTAAAAGAAAATACGAAAATACAGTTATTTTCTTCTAATTTAATGCTAAGAAGTTACTAAGGTGGCTTTGAAAACAATGAAATTATTCCTTCAGATTGTCAAATAAGTATTTGGTGGTTTATCGCTGTTTTTATTGTGTATTGGAAAAGGCTTAACATTTGTTGTTATTTTTGTTCAATATGCCGCACATTTATACAAGAGATGAAAAAGTGGACATGTTAATTATTTATGGGGAATGTAGAAAAAATACGTTGAGGCTAGAAGCCTTTATGCCGACCGATATCCTAATGGACAATGTCCAGCGAGAAATTACTTTAATCGTCTTGAAAATTAATTCCGAAGAGAGCCTAACCATGGTCCCGAAGAAAACTTCATTATTGACGAAGGAACGGAAATTAATGTTTTAGCTCGAATAGAAGTTGATAAGACTGTTTCTTTAAGGCAAATTGGATTTGAGTTGGAAATTAGTCACCAAACGGTGAGCCGAATCTTGCACAAACATAATTATAAATCTTTCAAATATCAATTGCACCAGCACCTGTACCAAACTGATTATGAACGTAGGATGGAATATTGCAATTGGATCTTGCAGAATAATGTGCAGCCAAACAATGCTTTTTTGGGAAGGATTTTATTTTCGGACGAGTTTAGGTTTACAAATATGGGATTAATTAACCGACAAAATACAAGGTATTGGTCACAAGGCAATCAAAATTTATTGCGGGAGGGCAACTTTCAAGTGCGGTTCGGTTTCAATGTTTGGCTTGGAACACTCGGTCGTAGAATCATTGATCCAATAATATTTAAAGGACCCTTGACTGGAGCTAGATGCTTAGAATTTCTGCAAAATTAAATTGAGGACAGTCTAACTGAATTACCTGTCCATTTACGACAGGGAATATATTTCCAACAAGATGGAGCTCCCCCCCCCCCATAATTCAAGAATAGTAATTGATTACCTTCAACAGGCATTCGAAGAAAAGGTAATTTCGACGAATGGTCCTGTAAGATGGCCTCCAAGGTCACCCGACTTAACACCTCTTGATTTCTTTGTTTGGAGCCATGTAAAAAACCTTGTCTGTGCAACTATCGTCACAACCCGCGAAGACCTGGAGTTGCGAGTAAGACGTGCAATTAATAGTATAACGACCCAGCAATTAGCGAACGTTCTTCAAGAAACAGCTATGCGAGTTCAAAAGTGCTTTGAGGTTAATGGCCAGCATTTCGAACAATTATTGTTGTAATGTTTTTCTTAATTCTTTCTATTCCA
This sequence comes from Polydrusus tereticollis, assembly GCA_963920685.1. Lineage (NCBI taxonomy): Eukaryota > Metazoa > Arthropoda > Insecta > Coleoptera > Curculionidae > Polydrusus > Polydrusus tereticollis. Next base: position 108,991,489 of record OY987331.1, on the reverse strand, counting down.
AAGCCACCTTAGTAACTTCTTAGCATTTAATTAGAACAAAATAATTGTATTTTCTTATTTTCTTTTAGCTATAAATTAAAAATTAAATAATAGAAAATTTTTACGTTCGAAATGTCACTTTTGTGGTATCATTGGATTCAGAAAATTATGCAGAATTCAAAAATGTAATAATACACAGGGTGTTCTATTTAAAAATCGAAAGTTGGTGTCACTTCCGGCAAAACCGGAAGTGAAAAAAAATCATTTGTAGGTCAAAAAGTGCCGCTTATTATGTGTATGAAAAATCTTAAATTTCAATCAATTACCTTTAAAACTAACGGAGATACGGGGGGTGTACCATGATCCTGTTACATCCGGTATATATAATCATAACATATTAGAGGCGGTTTATTTATTATTAATAACAATCTCAAAAATTAAACAAAATAACAAATAATATCTTCTATCAAAACAACATCGTTAAATCTTTAAGAACTTGAAAAAAAATATCGCTCACTTTGAGCTTTAAAGTCTTAACTATCTATTTGCTTAAGCTTAAGATTCAGACTTTTTAGGAACTTTGGAATATATAATGTAATGTTCTTAAAATTAGAAACATGTCTTGCAAAAGAAATTAAATTTCCCCTTAATGCCACAGGATTCATGAGCCCAATCAGAACAAATTTTGCACCGAACACAAACTTGATCACTGTTTTCATATGATTTGCTGCAAACTACGCAATCATCACTATTTTTGTTTGTTTTGGAGTCAGACGAATCAGAGTAATTTTGCAGTACGGATTTTTCTTAATTTTCTATTAAAGGTTTTTATGGACTGTTTTGTGATCATTTTTTTAATAATAATTTTTGGTTTCTTTACATTACCCTCTTTCTCTTCTAACTTTTTCTTTTCGGGAGTGTCAGTTAGAATGGCAGACGATATTTTTCTATTATTGCGTGTCGTGTTTTGTCTTGGTCTCGCTTTAGAATTGTCTTATCATTTCCGGTAATATAATTTGTTGCCTAGAAGTACTCGGAATCGCAATCGTAGGGGTAGAGGTTAAATGGCAAGATGGTCTGATAATCTGGTCTGTTACAACCTCATTTTCTTCGCGAGCTTCAAGTGGGTTAATAGAAGGCGGAGGTGTTGATCTTAAGTTAGTTTCAATATTTTTCTTGTCCAAGTTCAACTAATTACCATCGTTTGTCTGTGATGGCTCAGTTCTATCAGTGACCTATTCTTTCTCATTAATATATTAGAATGTAAGGGGTAAATTCCTGTTTTCAAAAATTCTTGTGTTAAATTCTGAGGACTGAGAGCTGACAGATATGCTTCTTTTACAAATTGCCCAACTTGATAAATAGTCACCGTTTTACCAGGGTTTGATAACATCCATTCATTCATGGCAATGCGGTATCTAGTTTTGAAAGGCCCATATACTATGAGATCGAGTGATTGCAGTTTATGACTGCAGTGCGGTGGGAATGTAACTATAATGATTGAGTTTTGTCTGGTAAGTTATTATTATTATTGTAATTATATCTATTAATATTAAGGCTGAATTCTCCTTTGATGGCCTATTATGCATCACAAAGTGTTCAAGCGCTTTAACAAAACAGTCCTCAGTCATCCATCCAGGCGGACCATTATTTAACATAATATCTTTATAGTTTACTCTAGAAAACACAAAAATAGGCGGTAAGAAACCACCAGCAGTATTAATAAAGAACAGAGTTGTCACTAGTGTTCCTCGTTCAGCTGAGGTAACTTGCCCAATTTGTTTTGAACCTCCTTCAGCTATGGCTTTAGAAGGATTGGTGACGATGCCGCAGCCTGTTTCGTCGGCGTTAAAAATCATATGGGGAGAAAAATTTTATTTGCGTAAAACAGTACTTAGTATCTCAAAAAATGTGTTTACATTAGTTTTATTAAAACTTGCTGCACGGGATAGAGAAGTACTTTTAGGTTTTCTAACAGTTAAATATTTGTGTCTGCTCATAAACCCTTTCAGCCAATCATCACTCGCAGTTTTATTTTATTTCCATTTATCTGGGCTAATATCATTGGCCATGGCATAATCAAATGCCAGCTTCTTAGTTTGATGTCTTGTTAGGCCATAGCACATTTTAGAAGCAGTCTTTAAATAAGTCGCAAGCATATTCTCTTGGTCTGTTGTGAAAATACGCTTATTTCCTATATTAGGACAGTGTTAATAAGCTGATTCGACAGAAGCCTTTACTTTTTTAACTATTTTAGCTAAGTATCCCCTCGATATAATTAAGACAAGTGCAGTTTTGTTTATGGACTGACCCTTCTCCAAAACTTCACTGACTGCTTTTTCAATTACCGATTTCTCGAGTCTTTTTCGTTTTTTTGGACCAGGTTTTTCCATAACGCAATATCTGAAGCAAATAATTTAATCATATATGAAAAAAAATGCGTATTTGTTATTATTTTATTTTATTTACAAAATTCAAATGCAGGGTTATGAAAAAGCCGGTTACGAAAGAGCCAGGCCCATTCACTCGGCTCTTTCATAACTTATTCTTTAAAAAAATATAACCTTCAGAATAACGATAATATCACAACTTTTGCGGCTCAGTTTTAACGCAGCTGCAAGGCCAAATATATGCACAAACTCAATCTACAATCGATTTACCTGTATTTGTTTAAAATAAAATACCAAAAAACAAGTTAAATGAAGCAAGATACTTACGTTTTAGTGCCAAAAACTTTGACTCGATGTGCCGGCGTCCGTTGGTTTCGGCGAACTGTCAAATGTTTGTGGGTGACGAGAAATCAGTGTTGCCACTTAAAAATAAAATTACCAACCAAATCCGTTCCTAAACTACCAAAATAATGTATGGCTCTTTCGAAACCTGACTCCTTTATGCCACTTCTCCCCTAAGCTACATATTGATGTTCTAGCTTTAAGTACGCAAGGTAGTGTATTTTTTAAACACATAGATACATAGGAGTCTGGTGATACAAACATATTTTTTTTTATAGGATACCCCTATAGACCATGCAATAATGTAATTCAATTAACACAGTAGAGTAATGCATAGGTACGGTTATTAGCACTATCATAGGAGATGGCTGCCTTTATTTTAATATTAAATAATAATATAATATTTCATTAGTTCTTAAAATTTTATTTATTGTTCCCAAATCTCTTAATCACTCACACCTTGAGATTTTCTAATATAACTTAAATTGTGCCAGATATACTACTTACTAATCTTTACCGAGGCGGATAAAGAGAAGTCACACTGCAGTTCCTCGGACTCATCCTGTTTAAAAAGAACTAAACTCGTTTTTTATATATTAAATGAAAACTAATTTTTATGTCACTTGTTAACCCAATCGTTATTAGCATTTGTGCAAAGTTTTTTTTGTTTTTTGTTTTTGATAAGGCACATCATCACTGCAGAATTAATCCTGTATGGCTCTCTACAAGCGGTGCAACGTTGGTCTTGAACTTTTGGAGATTATACTCGTTGGGAAACACAGCCTCAGAGAGGTCGTTCCAGAGAAATGATGTTCTCCAGATGAAGGAATTTTTAAACAGTGTAGTTCGAGGAACACTAAACTGAACCACGTACGAGTGGGCTGCAGTGACACGTCATGTTCTTCTACCATGCACCGCTCTGGGTGGAATCAAGCGGGCAACTTGAGTTGAGCACTTGCCATGAAAAAATTAATTTGTAACATAGTCTTAAGTCGCCAACCTGCCATCGATGTTCAAGGTTTTCCAGGTTCTTTGTCAGGTCATGGTCAGCGATCAAGCGGATGGCCCTTCTTTGAATAGAATCTAGCAATCTTAGGGTATGTTTAGGAGCAGAGCCCTAAATATGCGAACAGTAATCAAGCGATGGTCGAATTTGGGTTTTATAGAGCATCAAAAGTTGTTGAAGTGTATAGAGGTTCTTAGTTTGGAAAAGTATTGCAAGCTTTTGCGAGGTTGCCTCAGCAATGGCCGCAACGTGACTATGCCAAGACATATGACTATCCAAATTGACGCCCAGTAAATGAATTGATGAAACTAAGGGAATAGAGTGTCGCGCTATGACTATATCCGGTTCTTCAACATTAACTTTTTAAACTACCGCTTGGGTTTTTTAGCGTTAAACTCTACTTTGTTACTGTTACCTACCCCAAGACAGAAGTTCTTCCAGGTCTTTGTTAAGATGTGATACCTCTTGCTGCCTATAGAGAGGTGCATTGGCAGCCAATGTGCACTAACAAGAATGGGATTCCGCCATTATCCAAATGATCCATTTTTTTGCGGTATAGTAAGAAAACAATAAAATTAGAATAACAATTAATAACTTAACTACACCGCGACAGATTAGAAAAATACGATGGCAGCAGAGGGACATAAATTCCCATTAAAAAATCTGAGGTGCCACATTAAAAAAAAATTAATTTTAAGTTATCCCGCTTTTGTGTGGCAGGATATACATAAAATAAAACGCTATTTAAATCTTATTCAGTAACTTCTTATGCTATTGTGATATCCAGGCTAGGCTATAATGCCAACCATTTGTCTCAATGAACCCCGTAGCGTCTGTTTTGTGGCAAATACTGAAAATATTATGTTGTTTCTAATAATATGTTAAAGTATAGTATGAAGTATAAACGTGAACTAGTAGAGACTACTGTTTTCTTGTCAATTAAATTAGGTATCAACTTTTCCAGACTTTTGAGTGAACCGCAGAGCCCCTGCCTTTTGGCACATGCTGAAGATAAGTTGTTTCTAGTATTATTTTAAAGCATCGTTTAAGGTATAAAAACGTGAAATAGTAAAAACTAGGATTTTTTTGTTACCTTAAATTTCAAATTCTCAAACTTTTGAATGACCCCGTAGACACTGTTTTTGTGGCAAATCCTGAAAATTTGTTGCTTCTAGCAATAACTTCAAGCATCTGACATAGTATAAACCTAAAGTGGTAAATACTAGAATTTTCTCTTGTTAATTTTACTAAATGAAATATTCAAATTTTACATTTTGGCAAAAACTGGAGATATGTTGTTTCTAGAAATATTTTATAGCATCGTATAAAGTATTTACATGGACTGGTAAAAACCAGAATTTTCTTGTCAATGTTACCAGACATAAAAGTTTCAAACTTCTGAATAAACCCCTCAAAAATAATTTTATTTTGGCCAGGTCTTTGGTATTTGGTCCCACTGTAAGACAGTTGGAAGATCACCGTAATGGTAGATGACAGTTTGTGACGTCACATCTGCACATTATATTAAACTAGAACAGACTAGATGTTTGGCGCCTTCGCCATCTTGAGAGCTCAGTTCATGTACTATAGTATGGTCTAAGCATCCAAACTAACATAAAATGAGAGTTATTTGGAACAAAGATAACCGCTTTTTATTTCATGAACACCTTGTACCACGATATTTTTTGATATTTCGGTAGTAGGGTAGAGTGGGGTTATCTGGTCCGCTTTTCTTGAAATCATTATAATTTAGAATCTAAATCATATACGCAAATACGAGATTTTTCAGAGCATTCGTTAAGCTTTATTTTACCATAATTATGTGCATAGGAATCAAAAACTTCTAACATTTTTTAGTTAAGATAAGTTTTTATAAACGGAAGTAATGGACCAGGTAACCTGACTAGTCGGGTTAACTGGACACCCCAATGTCCAGTTAACCTCACTAATAATAATAAAGAAAATACAGATTTAATAAAGAGCATTTACTTCAAATAATTATAAGAAAATATTCAGACCTTTATATAAACTATTTCTGAAAGTAAAAACATTAAAGCTTTATGGGTAACCGTATAGGAGCTAATAAATAGATCACTTTTAATAGAAAATTTACTGGACACTAAATTCAGACATATCAAAGTGAAAGTAAAGTAAATTCTCATATCGACCTTTAGAGTATTTAGTAGGTATTGGTAAACCACATACTATATCTTCAAAGGAAACAGAAGAAGGATCCTCCTCCGACTATATGAACCGATTAGATGGATGCTGCCTTTTTAAAAATGCCACCTTGTATCCGTTGGTAAGGCTATTTATTACTTCTGGAGCGTAATTTCTAAATGATTTTTTTCCATGTACCTTCACTATTAAGAAATCGCCTTTTTTGTAGTTTTCAGGTTTTTTTGGATAACGTCGCACCTTCGGCTAGCTCTTGTTCCCATTCAGAAGAATCTTCATAACAAGGCTCTTCTCCAGATTCAGATGAGGACAATAATTCTAGAACCTTACGCACAACAGTTTTCTTCTTTGCTTTATTTTCTTTCTCTTGCGCGCTCCTCAAGTTCCTCTTTTACAGGAGTGCTAGTTACGATCACATATTTACCCTTCTTTCTACCTGAAACCTTCACTTTCCTGGCTGGTATAATCTGTGTTTCTAAAATATTACTGTTACTTCCTACATGCGAAGTAGATTTAGTTCCTAGAATTTTAGAACATCCAGGTTTAACTTCGATATTTAGAATTGAATTGGTCTGCAGGCATTTCTGGTTCATCAATAGATTCATTTGCAAGGGTGGTTTGTATATTTACGTTTATCGGGGAAACAACAAGGGTCTCATTATTTAAGGATCGGTCTGTGACGTAGGACGGTAAGAAGTCAGCGTCTGTAAATATAACGTCATTAAAGGGGTATACACCAGCATTTGCAAAACCACTATTTATATTTTTTACTGTAAAAGCCTTGGGAAATGCGTCGCCCACCAATTCAGCAATGTAGTAAATGCTTATCACACTACCAGGATGGTTGGTCATCCATCAATTGCAAGAATCATTATAATATCTTTTAAAAGGGCCGAATATTGATATATCTAGTGGCTGTAGCCGGTGGCTGTAGCCGGTGGCTACAGTGCGGAGGGAATGTTAATAAAATTATGCCATTTTCCTTTGCATAATTTAAAGCCCTTAGATTCAAGTGACTTTCGTGATTGTCGAGTAGAATTAATTTAGGGTTTTCTGGATTTGGTCGTTCGCACCTTACGAAATGTTTTAAAACATCAGTGGCGGCTCTACCATAAGGTCATTTGGGCAATGACCTCCTACGCCAAGTCACCAACCACCTAACATATTAATATTTAACTTTAAAATTAAAATTGATTCAATCAACCAAACTTTACTGCTCTGATACTATTACCTCTAAAATATCCCTCGTATTTATTAATGCAATGCACACGCAGCAAAACAAACTAGACGTAACGCTACTTGTTATGCGTCCCCGCAAAAATTTCAGGGCAAAATCGAGCTTGCCCACGAAAAATAGCGTCACCCAACAAAGCCTGTGGGGGTAAAGAGAGGAATAAATAGCATGTTATCACTCTCGCACTTGTATTAAATTCGAAGAAAAAGAGGTTTTGTCGGCTGTCAGCCGTTTTTTTTTTATTGAGCTTAGACGCACGTTGCAGTTTTTAGAATGAATGGGAAGAAGACAGAAGACCGTTGATTTCTGCAGTCGGGAGTCTGTAGTTCTTTATAGGGATGTTGGTTCTGATATTGTCAACAAAATGGCGACAGGGAGGATAACGTAATCTACGCTAACCTTTCAGTACAAACTAGATTGTAAAAGTCCAGGGGGCAAGAAAAATATACAATTATTATATAATTATACGTTTATACAATAATTATACATTAAATTATACATATACACAAATACGTAACACGTAAAAATAGTTACTAGTTAAAGGGATGAAAGGGATTACCGTATCAAAGTATGAACCAAGTATAACTTTGACATGAAAAACCAATTTATACAGGGAAGTCAACGTTATACATACAGGGGACGGTACAAACATACAAATAGACAAGTTATTATATACACATTTATATTTATTATAGATTATATGAAAAGATCAAAAAGGGTAATTATAAGGGGATATAAGGTCCCAATTTATACTTAAGATATTAAGCTACCGATACTACATAAGATCTTTCTGTTGTTTCATGTAACACCCACGTCTCCACCAGTTGGCACAAGGACACCAGATCATCCGGCAACAAGTCAAGCATCAGGAACACTGGCAACCAAAAGGACATAGCCGGCTGGAAGTCAGACAAAATATATATGTATTGTAATTCGAAAATGTTGTAAAGCAAGCATGTTCCTTAACATTGGGGTCCAATGTTTTTCAAAGGGGGGGGGCATGTCAACAAAATGGCGGCACCCATAAGTTTAATCAACTTTCACATGACTCGACCACTGCGCGCCATCAAGAGTCTAACCCACTGTACGCTCACGGTCAAGAACAGTTAAACAATAATCAGCACTTTCTGTGTATAAAAACCGGAGCGTACGATGGGTAAGGCACCTTCGTCTTTCCGACTTCGTCACCTCCCATACCCTCAGGAGTGCTATAGAACGAACGATCTAAGCCCCTCTCCTGATTCCTTCCTTTAAAAGAACACCCCTCAGAAGTGCTATAGAACGAACGATCTAAGCCCCTCTCCTGAGTCCTTCCTTTAAAAGAACACCCCCCAGGAGCGCTATAGAACGAACGATCTAAGTCCTCTCCTGAGTCCCTACTGTGAACCTACTATCCTAGTTAACATCCCCTAGTAGGACCCAGTTACGTCTCCCAAAAAAGGTCCCCCGGAACATGCTAAGCGGTCTCTGGGCTACTGGGTAAATTATTGTAAAATACTTATTTTTAATAAAAGGGTACTTTGTTTTTTAGACGAGCGTCTTATTTCCTACTCCAAGACCCCTCTAGGACCAAAACGGCACTAAGTCGTGACAATATCGAAAAAATATTATATCGTTACAGATTTTTCGTCTAGCGTCACTGCGCTACCACTGCGCGAGCGGTGCCGTTGACGAGCATACATTCATCGTTAAAAATATATCGCTATATACAGGGTCTCCCAAACTCGATGGCACATTAGAAGTATCTCGAGAACTAATAGAAATATATTTTTGAAATTTTGAGAATGCATATAAGACATAAAATTCTAGCCTTTAATAGTAGTTTTAAAAATGCGGCGTTGCCAGTTGTACCCCTCTAACCTGTATACTGTATAGTTACTTTTTTCTATTGATACTCTGATATATCGGAATAAAAATTAAAAAATTTAAAAACATGTCCAAAGAAAAATATCATCCATTTGATATTATTGATATTACGATACATCCCTATATATTATTATATAGTCGGATTCTTGAACCGTTTCGCAAGATTATGGACGAGTCACGTGTCACTAATGGCACCCTGTCGACTTCTAGTCTATTTTGTTGTTGTAGGTTGGTAGGTTACTTGTACTAAATTTCAGATTTATCAGGATTGGACTAAGCTAAATTTGTTAAGCACGTAAACCACATTAAATGTGCAATTTTTTTTGGAGGATTGGAATATATAGTTTGGTGAAATCAGCGTAGGAGCAAAGGGAAAGAAAAAAGGTGTATGTAGTACTTTTTTATTTCTAGTTATAAAAAATCTACAATCTACAAGTAAAAGATACTAGTACTACCAAGGCTATTTTGTAATTTTATAAATTAATTTAATATAGGCTGCAATGGCATAGAAATTGTTATATTTTAAGAGCTGATATATATTTTCAGTGCAGTATATTACTATTCATTTATATAAGAAAATAATATTAGTTCATTCTATATTCTTTTCCTTGGAACATAAAATCGATTTATACTTTTTGTCGGCATTTTTTGAAAAAGGCGAGAAAAGAACTTCAGTGAGTTTAAGCCCAATGCAAAAATGTTATGCAATGTTACTATACATTATTAGTGTACTGTATTGATGAGTTGCCATAAAACCTGGACGGTATCGTACGGTGAAAATAAAATATTTATCTCTTCTAACCGTCTTTGTAAATCCGCCTTTAACCATTTTTTTGTGGGCCACTTCGCCGCTTGCCTGCTATGATAACTAGCACTATCTAAAATTATCATGGAGGGCTCTTCCAAGTTTGGCAGGGTTTTGCACAGCCATTTTTCAAAATTGTCAGAGTTCATCTCTCCATGGTAGTCACCAGTTTTGCATTTGGATTTAAAAATAAGCCTGGCATTTTCGATAAATCCACATTCGCCTCCTGCATGCAAACAATGTATCTAAAAATATAAATTAAATGACGATTAATGTTCACTAAGAGAATTTATTTCCAGAAGGGGGGCCTTAATATTGGTCTTGTAGATTAAAGACTATGGTTTAATGTACCTTTACTTAGGTTAACTTATATTTATTAATTCGCATATTGACCTGTACCCTTCTCCAGATTCTTTCCTGACAGATTTAATGTTATCATCCTGCCAAGATTTTCTAAATGTTCCATTAGAAAAAATCCAATTCTTGTCCAGAAAAACACATGGTTTTCTATCGGGACCAAGCTCAGCATTTTCCATGTACGTAGACAGAAATCTTCGCCGTTTATCCGCAATACATGGCTTTTCCATAAGCGCACGGCGATTGTCTTCCTTCTTATAGAAAATGCCTAAGCTTTTTACCAACCTTAGGAGACTGCTTATGCTTCCAAGATACATTTCCTTGCGATGGAGTTGGTTTTGCAGTTTCTTTATTGTAACTGGTTTTCCTACGAACAATATGGCGTTATATTAAATATTAAAATTACGGAAAAATACACGTGTTTCATCCAGACGCACGACACACTGGTAAAAATAGATACCCCAATTTATGCTTAGTACTTAATGGTATGCGCAAATATATCATTTTTGCAAATAAATGGACTAAGAAATCAAATGTGGAAAAAAAAATTGGAAAAAATACTTACTTGAATGGGGCTTATTTGAGGATGTACGTCTTTAAAATAATTATAAACATTTTGCACAAATTTTTGGGCCAACTCATTGCCATGTAAAACAGAAAACGCCTTTTTCTAAAAATTATACTAATAATTATAAATCATTTTACGACTAGGTATTTAAAACTTTTTGACTTTGCCATGGCCATAGGGTAAGCATATTGGGTTTATATAGTTATATATCATACATATATGGTGGAGTAGCATGCAACAAAATATATTCATTAATCATTAATTGTTTATGGAAAACTCTCCTCCCTAATCCTATCAAGATAATAATTTTTTTTTTATTTTTATTTATTAATAAATAATGGGGTAAAAGATAACGCCCTTGGAAGAGTCAAAAAGTTGCAGGGCATAAACGTTACCCTGTTGTCTTTAGGAATATTATCCATTGAGGTACTTGGAAGACAATAATTATGATCCATTATCATTTTACGCCTAAAAAAGATAAATACCGTATAAAAGTAGTTTGCGGTTATTGTATTTAACTTACCGTTCCGTAACAAATAAACACCAAAACACGTAGGTGGTAGGTACGTCCAAAAGTACGTAAAAAAGTCTTTAATCAACTTATTTAAATACAAAACACACGAGAACAATTAAAAACACAGCAAAACATTTAACGAGAAAAAAAGCACGTGGCGATGTCACTGATGTCAGTGTCAGTGGGCTTTGGGCTAATTACGGCTCTATGATGGGTTGGGGATATTTCAGAGTTACTGGTCCAGCTAGTTACTGTCATTTGTCTGTTGTCAAATGTCGAACGACGAGACGAGCCGTGAATCCGACTATATATCCTGTCTCTCTGTCGTTCTGACAAAAACCTAACCTATACTATAATGAACCTGATTGTTTTTGTTAGTTTCTTGAGGATTGGTGTTGTGTTTTTTACTTTTCCTAATTGAAAAGCAGGTAAATTACCATTTTTCCAATTTTCTAAACCTTTTCTTAAAACAGTTTTGTTAGCCATAGCGAAATCGTAAGCAAGCTTACGCGCTTCCTTAATGATTAAACCGTAATTCATCATAGCAGTATTTGTATTTATAATAATATACAATAAAAGCAAAAATGGAAAAATGTAAAATAGAAACTTTTCAAGAACTTGCACACATAATCAACAACACTAAAGAGGAATGTACAAAAGAGAAATCACTTAAAATAAAACAAAATAACTACTGGATCACAAAAGAATATCTGACTAAACTAAAAGAAAAAGACAAACTATACATTAGATGGAAGAGAATACAAAACGAACAAAGTGAAAAAGAATATAAAAAAGCTAGAAATACACTAAACAATCTAAGAAAAAGACTACAAAAAACATACGCAGAAATGAAATTTGAGCAAGTCAATGGAGACTCTAAGAAAACCTGGGCAGTAATAGACGAAATATGCAACCGTAACAGAAGCAAACAAAAAAATAAGAAACGAAAAAGGAAAATCAATAGAAAAAAGTAAAGATATAGCAACAGAGTTTAACAGACATTTTGCAAAAGTAGGGGAAGCACTGGCAAAAAAAATAAAACATAATCAACAAACACAGGTTATTGAGGAAGAAAATGCACAAAGCATAAACCTAGAGCCAACAAACATAAAGGAGATAACAGCCAAAATAAATGAACTGAAAAATAACTGCGCCCCAGGCACAGACAAAATTACAAAAAAAGACTTACTTATGCTGATCAATATCATCGGACCCACTTTTGTCAAGCTGACAAATAACATACTGCAAACCGGAAACTATCCCACAGAACTAAAAACAGCTAAAATCATACCAATCTACAAAAAAGGAACACATGAAGACATGAACAACTACAGGCCAATTTCACTAATAAGCACCTTCTCAAAAGTTATAGAAAAAATTATCAAGGAAAGACTAGTAACATTCATAAAAGCAACATTTAAGTTTGATCATCAACAATATGGATTTCAAAAAAAAAGTAGTACACAAGGGGCAACAGTGGACCTACTAGAACATTTAACGAGTAAATTGGACAAAAACAAATATGTACTAGCAGTATTTGTTGATCTACAGAAGGCATTTGACACAGTGAATATTGAACTTTTGATGAACAAGCTATACAAAATGGGCTTTCGAGGTACATGCCATAGACTACTGAAAACATACTCAAGCGGTAGAAAACACTACACTGCAATAAATGGTGAACATAGCGAAGAACAGATACTAAATACAGGTGTCCCACAGGGATCTGTTCTCGGACCACTGTTATACTTGTTATACGTGCACAATCTGAAATTCACCAACCTGACAGCAAAATATTTCAAATTTGCAGATGACACAGTGCTAATATATTCTGGAGAAAGTGAAAAACAACTTGAAGAAACTGTCAATAGTGATCTAGTACAGTATTTTAACTGGCTGTGTTACAATAAACTTTCTTTAAACGTCCAGAAAACAGTATTTATGGTTATTAGGCAGAAAAGTAAACCACCGTGCAATCCCCAAATCAAAATTAATGAAACAAATATCAAAAGAGTTACTGAATATAAATACCTTGGACTAACTATCACAGATAATCTATCCTGGAAAAACCACGTAAATGGTGTGATAAACAAAATAGTTCCTATGTTGGGCTCTATTAGAAGATGTGCTCACCAACTCAATAAAAAATCTGGACAGCTTCTCTACAACAGTTATATAGAGCCACATATGCGATACCTAATGCCCTGCTGGGGAAATACATGTACTAGACAGTTGGATCAGCTCCAAAGACTACAAAACAAAGTGATTAAAGTGATATTCGGGATGAATTACTACACTCTCAGTGAGAAAATATATAAAAAAGTGACATACCTGAAAATAAATCAATTGAAAGTATTTGAACAAACCAAACTAATACATGATATACAAAATAATAAACTTAAAACCAGTGTAAAACTACAAAATAACAGACAATTCTACACATACAACACAAGAACAAACCATGAATTAAGAAATTCATATGCTAGAACTAAAAAGGGACAGGACTCACCAATATATAGAAGTATACAGAAATATAATAGGATTCCACAAAGAATACTCCATGGAAATACCAAGAAACTGACGTGCAATATTAAGAATTATATAAAGGAAAATAGAGTATAGACATTTAAGTGGCAGGATAAAGAAATATAAACTACATTTGTTTGCCTTTCGGAATAACTTTATTTGAATGTTAATAATTATACCATACAATTTGTAGGCCTCGGCGCCAGTTTTATTGTAAACTGTTTTGAGGTCAATAATAAATTATTATTAAAAAAAAAAAGCTTGTTTTAGATATTGAGCGAGCGCTGTCTCCTGGGCGGTTGAAAATACGTGTGTAGTGTAGTGTTCATTTTTTTGACTAAAATTCACTTGCTGAAATCCGAAATTTTCCACTTTAGCTTTAAATCGTATAAGGATTGTTCTTCGTATATGAAATATTTTCGCTGCTTTTTTTCTACCACTTCTCGTACGACTAGCTTTTTAGGGTTTCACCAGAAAATGATCGATTTGTGGTGGTTCTTTGCCGTGTTCGTCGCATAACTTAAAATAATAACACTTAAAACAATTAAAATATTAAATGGGGTTAGCTGGACCAGGTCCCAGAGAACCTGACTACTAGTCGGTCCGGTTAACCCCACAGTTTACATCTTTATTTTTTAGGATTTATAACTGTAACTTTACAATTTGGATACAAGGCAAGTACACACACCTACAAACTTCACTATTATGTACTTACTTATTCAATAAAATAATCCCTAGAAGCAATAAGTTGTGTGAAAAATATTTTTTAGTAACGAGAGAGAAATAACTGCTCACCTCAAAAAACTTCCAACGACTAACGGACACAGTACACACAGCAATTACATAATAATATGGACTTCGTCCGTCGTATAGCATATTCGGTACATGCCGGGGATACTCGAGTAGTGCTAAGAGTATGCAAAATTACCTGGGAAGATTTAAAAGTTAGAGTGGACCACCTAACCTGCCTGTTCAGTTAACCCCACTCTACCCTACATTCAGAGAAGAATTAATTAAATAGGCTTACTTAGGGAATTTATACAATTTATGTCCTAGCAACTACAAATCACTGATTAAACTTATATTAGGATTCGTATATATGGAAGAAAAATTTTTCTTATAAAACTATGTTAAAGTGAGGTAAGAAAATTATCTCGTAAACTTCTATAAACTCATATTTCCGCACCTTTAAACTTAACTCTAGAAGGAAAACTTAGAAATAAACTCACTGTAAAGGCTTGAGCCTCAACAAATTCACGTTTGCTTTAAATTAGGCTCTTCATAAGAGCATTAAAGTGTCTCGCTGACTTAGACATCCAAGACGGCCGTGTTTATTCTGTAGTCCCGTCTTTATTTAGTAACCCATTGCCATACGTTTTCTCGTTTATTACTTGTCACTTAAGCTCCGTTTACATTAGTCCATTTGTTCCTTAGGTTACAGCCTTTTAGTTGGACAAACAGACACTAATGGTGTATAATTTAAGCAAAAAGAATCAATTATTACCCAAATATATTTAAATGTATCTGATATTGCGGAAATGGGCTCCTTCAATAACTTGCGATTTTAGTGTAATTTTATGTGACGAGAGAAAATGCATTCTTTATGTTACAAATTATTACTTTATAATATATACTATCAGGTCAAGATATTGATGAATAATAGGATACCGTAGAGGATAGAACATTATTTACTCAGTCGAAATGGTAACTCAGGTGACATTTTAAATTCCGTTAATTTAAATTCAAAGTAAGGCGTAAAAGAATCGTTGCAGCTCACTCGAACCAGCCACTACTGTTAATAAACCTAGTAAGTCGACCCAGTTGTAAGCTGCTTACTTCCTCCAGATTATTGAAGAATGGTTCGCCCAAGGAATTAAATCCTCTTCTTGCAAGGTCAGGGCATTTACACAAGAAATGTTGAATACCTTCCTCCTCTTCTATGTATCTGCATACGTTCGGCATGTCTACCGATAATAGAGTGCCCGGTAACCACGGCAGTCATATTTCTTAGGTCCTTCCGACTGTGTTGTAATAACGCTGCGATGTTCTTGTTAACAAGTGGACGTCACAATTGCTTGGAGATCCTACAGTCTATAAGCTCTGTCCATCTGCTTATTGCGAGTTGTTTGGCTGTACGATCTATCTCCTCTTTGATCGATCCCAGTGGTCTAGCCACGGTATTCTCTGCTGGATCGGCGGATATGTCCGCACCCCCCTTGGCGAGCGCATCAGCGAACTCATTGCCATCTATGCTGTGGTGACCAGGAACCCAACACAGTGTAGCATTTTTAATTTTTAAATGCTAAATTATTAACAATTATTCATATTCCCAAAGTCCAGCGCATTCACCCTACAATAGTTTAATAGGTAGTACCAGTTATGGGCGTTGCAGATAATAAGTGACGGGTGGACGTTCGCGCAGTACCATGGTAAGGTACGATTTAGCTCCCCGCGGAATTGGTGTGGATTCTTTGTCGAGCATCGGAGAATCACGTTCATTTTTAATGCTCGAAGTTTTTTTGAGAGTTTTTTGGCACCATGTAAAGGTACTTTCGGGAACACTTCCCATAATTTTAAGTGGATTTTTAGTATAAATGTCCAGATATTGTTTTTGCCGTGTTGTGAATCCGAAATGGTGGTAGTGCACCCTCAGTAAAGAGGTAAGATGTCCTAATGTTTGAGTTTTTAGAACTTTTTGGTTATTTTCGTTGTTACTTGCAGGGTTTCACGCTAGGTTTAATAACTAGGCGTTATTGTGCCTGTGGTTTTGGACCCATTTAGAATTGTTCATCTCAGGGACTAGTTCAATCCAGGAACTTAGTAAAGCTCCCTTCAGTTCCATCAATGGACTCCCATAGGTCTGCAATCAGCTGCGTTGCCAGACCCGGTTCCTAGACGGAGTCATGTGGTAAGGCTACCAACACCGTTGCCGTCCAGAAGCTGTTGTTCCAGCCAAAGCATCAATGGACCTAAGGCCAGTTCTTTCCGTTATTATTTCTTAACGATTTTACAATACACCGTAACCATTTTACTTCACTTACTTAATCATTTTTTATAAGGGTGCATAAGCGGGATGTTGCCCGTGTCGACATCTCGAAGTAATCATTTTTCATTTAATAATCTAGCAATGTAAGTGACTCGATGCCGGGCACCAAGTATGCGAGGATTGTTGCGACTTCGATTTACTATTTTTGATCTAATATTGTTGGAACGAATTACCTATAGCGCTGCTTGACTATCTATATTCTTATTTAGATCATGTAAGAAAATATTTACATCGGTAGAAGGTCATTGTTACCCCAGAATATTCAAACCTAGAATCACTAAAATTTGTACTAATTTCTGCTTTTACATAAACAAATACACCATCGCATTTATTAAAATCAGCAAAGTTGTAGGGGCTAATATAACCAGGGATATCAAAATTTGCAGTAATTTCAACTCTTCAACACTCACTCAGTACAACAATATCACAGTAATTACAATTAAATGCTTCTAAAAAGCCTATTAACTAACTACGGTCTTGCTGGAAATGTAGTAGATGTCCATCTAAAGCAAGAACGCCATTAACGTCCCTTGCTTTTCTATCGCGAGAATTATAAGAGGCTCTATAGCCATATTTAACATCTGCATTTACGTTTCAACAGTTAAATTTCCGGGTATGAAGAATATTGTGTATGACCATCCCGGAAGCGTTAAGAATTAAATTCTCTTATAATATGTTGTTAAAAGAGACGTATCATTGTATTTAACTTTGTTGTGAAAAAGCCTAATACTCGCTTATATTTCAGTTAACGCCATCTAGAGGCGAAGGCAAAATTCAAGGATATACTAACAAAAGCACAAGTGGTAGATAAACATTGCTCTCCTAAATGAGACCAAGTTTTTTAAAATCGGTTATGCCAACCAAATGGGAGTAATCGTAGTTTATGTGAAAAAATATTTGAGTTCACCCCACCACTTTATGTCACTAGATAGGAAACTTTGTGCATACCAAAAATTGCAACGAAATATGTAAGGATTAAAATGAAGATGTTTTCGGTAATATTTGAAGTGGTCATAACTGTGACGCTCCCTTTACAAACTCAAAAATTTAAAAAAAAATTATTTTCTCTTGGACACTTGTATTAAAAAATATTTTACCTGAAAGCTCTATGACTGCCAGTTTCCGAGACATAGCCGGCGGCCATTCTTAGTTGTTTAGCCGGTACATCCATTACTGAAACAGATGTTTTCTATTATCTGGGGCTAAGCAATAATCATGTTATTAATAATTTCACAACCTCAATACGTTTATCCGGATCATCATCACCCAATTCTTGAGTAATTTTTAGCTGCTATGAATGAAATTTTTTAAGACTTAACACTTTTCTAATTGATTCCTTCGATCCTTTATTATACGATTAGGTTACCGTTTTAGCTACAGGAAGCGACAGAGTGGGATCAATTTAAACTGGCCAATAACTTCAATCTGAGTGGCTTCATCAAGCCATCTCGGTTCATCCCTTTTTCCACTAAGAACAGATCCGGTTTCTTCAAATATTGCTACTTGCTCTTATTGAATATTTCTTCCTGGATGTCAATAATTAAATACTGTCGCCATCCTTGCAAAGCAACGATTTTCGGCTTCATCCAGATGATACTTGTCTAAAATTACATTAGAAATTGAAAAATTACCGATGAAGTTGGGGTTGATATTTAAGATTTTAGGGGTTAGAGTAGGTACCCTTTGGGTCAAAGGATCAAATTAAACAAAACAACAAATACCTCTAAAGTTGTCCCCTTCAGATCAAAATGTTGACGTGTATCACCAAATTTTCAGAGTAGGAGAAACAAGGAAATGTTACATGTTGCCCGTTTTCAAATTGACACCCTGTATATTAAACTATAGTTGTTAGTTTTGCATAAAGTTATATTTAATGTTTTTGCAGTATTTTCTTTCGTGTAGAAAAAATGTCGGCAAGTAAAAGTAATCTATCAATCAAAAAGTCACTCAAGAGTCAATATCAGTCAGGTCACTTTCGAAAATTTTAATTTGTTGATGCCTCTGACGTTTATTTCCATTGAATGAAAGATTTTCATAAAAAGGTTGGTACAAACCAGAGAAGGCATAATTTTGAAAAACGACATTATTTTGTCATATTCTTTTTTTTAGAGGTAACTGACTATGATAAAAGGGTTCTAGATTACTATTTGCATAACATAACTGCAAGGTTTTTCGCTTGTCTAAATAAACACTGCATATTATTACAAGCATATTATTTCAAAGGAAGGTGAATTTCTTTCAAGGTATATTTCTACACGTCTTCTTTGAATCTTAATAAGTCAAATCGGATATATAAGTGCCCGCCCAAACATTAACGTTTTCGGTCCTCTGAGTATGACCTTCCTGGAACCAGTGAGAATTCTCAGCAGACCATTGTATCTATTAACAGTGCCATTTAAATGGAAAGTAGCCTCATTCGAGAAAATGATATTTGTTGCGAAGCTATTATCGTTATTGCATCTTTCCATCATCAGCTCACAAAATTCAGCTCTTCTATCAAAATCGTCCTCGTTTAACTCGTGCACTAACTTTATCTTGTAGGGATGCAATTTCTCCCGCTTAAACAAATTCTTTACTGACCGATGAGACACATTAAATCCATTGCCATTGGCCTGGATGATTATGTTGGATCGTCATGTATCGAGAGCATGATATTACAAGTTTTGTCTCCCCCGGTTGCTGTTTTAGGTCGACCTGATCTAGCGGCTTCCCTAACACTGCCTGTTTCGCGAAAATTCTTTACCACTCGACATACCGTTGACTGATTTATTGGAGGCCTATTTAGATATAATTCATTAAAAAGTTAACACACCTGATCTCGCGATCTCTTCATATTTCCGTAGCCGCTTACTATTAAATTTTCAACTCGTTGTTTTTCATTCAGATGAACCATAATGTAAACAATTTAAATTAAATTAAATGAAGATGGATAACAAAAGTTTATTGGCCAAATATTTTTTAATCTAAACTAACAAAATAGTTTGAATATTAAACTTTTAATGGTAAAACTAGTAAATTCATACAGCTGTAGTAATCAATCTAATAAAGCTCATTCAACTCAGAAATTTACATAGTATTTTATTATCATAAAACCGAATAATTATAAAAATTCCTGCATGAAAATATTAAAACAAAAACTTAACTCCATATACAAACATAAACACAAATTAATGATTTAACGTCAAGAATAATTGCAGGTGCATGTAAGCATGCTAATGGATTGTTTCAAATACGTAACAAAAATAAGCAGGCAAAAATGCACACTAAATAGAAAGATACCGTTTGATTTATTTCAGCTGAATTTATTGTCTTTTTTTCGTTCTTAAAGTAAAATATATGAGATCTTTTAAATGCGATTTTTCAAATTTAAAGCTTCTAGCAAAAAAAAACTATAAATCTGTTTTAAAGTTGAGAGATTACGTGTAACGATTACTAAAATATATAATAAACAACAATGGCAGTATTGCGATAAGCAGTAATACGAACGTTTCCTTTAAAAAAGGACGTTAGAAACTGACGCAAGTTTATTACAATATTGGTTGGTTGTTTATATGATGTTGTCTTTATTCGTTTTCTATCTATCCAAGGTGTTTCCTAACTACGGTATGAAACTTTAGAGGGTGATACATTAGGTTTTGGTTGAAATTTGGTTCAGTTATTTAAAGTAATAGGGCGCTTATTTAGCCCTAACTAAGTCGAAATTATTAGGTCCAGTGGCTTCTCACTGGGCACCACAACAAATTATTATTGAGAAGAAAAAGTACGTCATTGCCTTTTTTTTTAGTTTCTTTATTTGCTTAGATTAAGCAACTACAAATACAACTTTTTGGTCTCTTGTGTCTTTTTCGTATTCCGCTTCGTTTGCGACAAAAAAAATTAAAATCAGTTCAACTCATTGTAAAAGCTATCCATGGACAACATAAAATAACAACAAAAAATAAAAAAATAAACAATTTCGACCTTACAGTAAATGAGCAAAATGTCTACCTTGTGCTAAAATGCACGACTGCAATCGGTTTGTCATTGATTGTCTAACACGTTCAAAAATACCTGGATTATTCCTTATGACATTGCAATTGTCAGTTATCCGATTCCTCAAGTCATTCACATCTAGTACAGGAGTTTTATAAACAAGAGCCTTCAGATGACCCCATAAATAGAAATCCAGAGGATTAATATCAGGACTGCGAGCTGGTCAGTTTTGAGGTCCTGCACGTCCAATCTAGCGATTAGGATAGGTGATGTCGAGATGCTGACGAGCAAGAACACTAAAATGAGCTGAAGCCCCGTCGTGCATAACAACATGTTGACTCGTACATGTAAGGGTACTTCTTCTAACAAAATAGGTAAATGATGTCGCAAAAAGTTCGCGTAGGATTCACCTGTTAATCTTGGCGGTAAAGAAAAACGGGCCAATTAGGTAGTCACCAATAATTCCTACCCAAACGTTGAGCGAGAAATGTTGCTGAAAATGGCTTGCTCTAACAACGAGGGGACTTTCGTCGGCCCAAAAAATTATTATTGTATGCTATCCTATGAATCAACCACCTGCAAAACATTAATCTTGGGTGAAAATCCCGAGGCAGTAGAGCTTGGACCCCCCTGTAGGTGACATGAGTACAGGAGGTTTCTTTTTAGAACTCTCCAAACGGTTCTTGGGCTGATTTTAAGCTGCAGTGCAATATTTCCGGTACTTCTTGAAGGACCTTCTTCTATCGCATCAAGTACAGCTTCTTCTAGTTTAGGCGTTGTTACGGTTTCTGGTCTTTCACCACCTGTATTTTTATTAAAACTCCCAGTTTCACATAACCTTGCATGTAGCGTTCTAAATGTTTTAGCATATGGGATTACTCTGTTAGGATATCTGTCCTGGTAAATTCTTCGTGCTTCTTCCGTATCTCCATTTGCTAATCCATAAATAAAGTGCATGCCAGCCATTTCAGCGTTAGTAAAATTGGTCATGATGGAATCACTGCTAATTGACAACTCTGAATTTTACTGATAATATGACAATACTATCAATAGTAATATGTTAAGTGCATGTAAAATTGCTGAAAATCATGCATGAAGGTTTGTTGCCCTAGAAACAGCTTGAATGCATTTTTATTGTTATTTTTACCAAAAAGTGCCCGACCGAAGGGAGGGCACTTTTTAAGGTAAATAACAATAAAAATGCATGAAAGCTGTTTCTTTAGGGCAGCAAATCTGAGTGCATGATTATCAAGCCATTTTACATGCACGAAATATATTTTTTAGACTATTTCCTGAATCATTTTGATAAATTGACGCGAAATTGTCAAAGCAGAAATTTCAACTTGTTGTGACAGTGACGGTTATTCTCGTAGGTAACCAACAATGAAAAACCAGAAGAGTGCAATTTTCAGCTCAATCGCGACCGAGGGCTGATTTTCACCGAAAATCAAGTGAAAAGCGCATTGTAGTTACAGTATATGAGGGAAATAGTCACTGTCAGCTGCTCTCCAAAGCAGGTAGATAGGTACTTCATTTGGCCTTGGCAATAATTTGTTATAAATAGCAGATGTGGTAAGCCAAAAATGTGATAATAAAAGTTAACCAGTCGTGCATTTTATCAGAAGGTGGACATTTTGCTCATTTACTGTAAAGTTGAAACTGTTTATTTTTTATTTTTGGTTGTTATTTTATGTTGTCCGTGGATAGCTTTTAGAATGTGTTAAAGTGATTTTTATTTTTTTTTTCTCGCAAACGAAGCCAAATAGGAAAAAAACAGAAGAGACCAAAAAGTTGTATTTGTAGTTGCTGAATCTAAGCAATTAAAAAAACTTAAAAAAAGGCAGTGGCGTACTTTCTTTTCTCAATAATAATTGACTGTGGTGCCCACTGAGACGCCAGTGGACCTAATAATTTTAATCTAGTTACGGCTAAATAAGCGCCTTATTACTTCAAATAACTGAACCAAATTTCAACCAAATCGGTTTAAGGATATTTATGACCGTTTTTTCCTTTAAACTTCAACGTATCTCAGAAACGAAGCAACTCCGGACATATGTTCATAGGACCTTTTTTGTAAAAACGACCTTAGGTGTCAGCCTCTGAAGTTTCGTGCCGTAGTTAGGAAACACCCTGTATATTAGAAGATGATACTATGACCATTTTTGTACTGACATCAATATTCTTTATTAAAAATCCATAAAAACTACTAGCTATTTTTAATTAAATTGAAGTAATAAACAAATTTTGAAATTATTTGAAAAAAAACGAGAAGTACGTAAATATGTATTAACTTTTGTCAAAAACGTTAGAGCAATATAAATAACAAGTCCGCAAATTCCAAATTCGGATTAATCATAATATTTTGGTATTACGGTAAAAGCCCAGCTGCGCTAGAAAGTTTGCAACAATGGATTGAAGACATCAATAAGTAATCTATTTATTTTCAGAAAGTAACAAAGAGTTCTATTCAGAAGTTTACTAGATGATTGACATTGATAGAAACTTCTGTGCAAACAGCTGTGAGGTTACACCAAACAAAGCAATATTAAAATGACCTATTAGAATAAAATATGAATGTTGCTTTTTCTTTGTATTCTAAAAAAAGTTAGACTTGAAGAAGTAATCCGTGTTTATAGTGGAGTCGATATAATCAAATAAAACACACACGGTCAACATTCACAGTATGTATTTGGCAAATTATTTAAACTCTCCTATTTCCAACATGTTTCGGACATAGAAATGCCCATCATCAGGGGATACAATTATCGACCACAGTTTATTAAAAGTGATAGCAGTAAAGTTTGCATCTTTGGCTACTGAGTTCGACTCCTTAAGACGGAAACCAAGAGTTCTGACTGTTGCTTTGAAAACCCCTAATTACATACTACATTTTTTAAACTCACTTGGAACAATCAAATGTGGGTCGCCGGAACTGGGACCTGGAATTAAAGTGGGGTCGGTATACTGTTCTTCGGAGCTGCCTGATGATTCGTTATTATCTCTATTATCCCCCAAAACAATATCGTGCCAATCTATAGGCGCACTCGGTACGGGTAAGCCTGCATTATGAGGAACAGGTCTTATGGCAGAAGGCAAGCTCGGTCGCTGTTATGCAAAAATAGCAATCGTTATAATGATTGATGGGTTCTCGCCATATCATTGGAACTGCAAAAAGCATACTTTTTTTCTCTTTCATCCACTGCACAAATGGCACGCTGCAGCTGACACTGCACACCCACTGCTTGTCTTAATCTTCGATTAAAACACCAAAATACATGAAATAGGCCTTTTTCACATTTTCAGGAAATGGTCTGGCTTGTGACTTCACCAGAAACTTTCCATAAATAAAAACAAAACTTGTCGGTAGATATTTTCGTTACACTTGACATTTTCGTCGTTAAAAAACTTTCTTAACTAATGAAAGAGAGAATAAGTTTAATGTTATAAACATTTTAAATGACCCCTCAGAAAATTGACTACCTACTAGGCTGTAATAAGCCCATTCAAAAGTGGGACGTACTAGGGCTTTAAAACAATGACGTTATTAATTTCCTATGGTTTCCTAAGTCTTAAATGTACCTACAGAATAAAATGAAAATTTTAGAAGATGGGAAAATGTGAACCATATGAACAAACGTTTTGAAAAAATGTTCATAATTTGACAATGCCGCAGACAATAATAAAAATATTTTAATGGGATAGAGTTCCATTTAAGAAAATACATCTAATCTATGCTTCCCCAAATTTAAAAATGAAATTGGAGCACCCTGTATGAAAACATCTCGTAAAATCATATAAGTCATATTGGTATCATCCTGATGCAACTATCTGCAAACAATATTTATCAAATTAAAATTATAGTGATTTATGTTCCAAGGGCGTTAAGTAGACTATAATGCCCGGAAGGCGAAAGCAACTGTTTGGCCCATAGACATCGTAACTATTAGACCGAACAATAACAAATAAACGTGTTGTCATCAATGTATTCCAGTGTACAGTAAATCAACATTTAAGCTGTTCCCCTTCACTTGGTTTGCCAGACTTACGCCACAGAAAACGTAGTTTTCTGGGCTTACTCTGTTAAAAGTATTAATTTCTATGATTAACTAGATTAACATAATGTGGGAAATATATAACATTGCCTAAAACCTTGTAAAAAATCTGTAGTATGGCAACGCAGCAATAACGGATCCGCCCAGATTTCATCATTTTCGTGGCCATCCGCATCGACTCGACAATACTCGGCATAGCGAATGTTGTTTCCCTGGAGTAACGAAAATATGGACATTCCACAAAATATTTTAGAAAATGCTGAAAAAGCTAAGAAAAACTTATTACCGGCAAAGTCTAAAGCCCTGTACGACAAGGAGTATGAAAGTTTTCTACAATGGAAAGTAAGAAACCAAGTTACAGTGATTACTGAAACAGTAATGATGACTTACTTTCAGGAATTGATATTTAACCCTTTTGCTCATTGGTAATACCAATTTTTAATTATTTTTACTTTAGTTTAGTCGGAAAGATATTCAAATGGCCTTTGGACAAAATATTCTTGAATATGGTCTGAAGTTTAGTAAAGGAAAACATTAATATTTCAAGATATCGTAAATTACTAGCATTTTGAAAGGTAAATCAAAGGAATATCTTCCTAGAAAGTCAAAAGTTTTGGAACCTGTACAAGTTTTAACTTTTATCAAAAATGCGCCAAATGATACCTTCCTGCTGCATAAAGTGGTACTCGTAATAGGAGTTTTTGGTGGCCTAAGACGGGATGAGCTGGTAAAAATGACCGTTGATGATATTGAGGGTAAGGGGCCTGTTATGCCTGTCAAGGTACCAGAAACTAAAACTGCTACGCCAAAAAGTTTTACTATAATCGAAGGAGACCAAACAGATGTCTTAAAGTTGGTAAGACAGTACCTTGCATTAAGGCCGAAAGGAATTAAGGAACGCAGATTTTTCCTTAAATACCGAAATAATAAATGCATAGCTATGCCTGTGGGTAAAAATACACTAGGACGTGTTCTATCAATCATAGCAAAATTACTTAATTTAGAAAACGCCAAGAAATATACAGGACATTGCCTACGTTGGACCTCGTCCACACTTCTTATCGAGGGTGGTGCTTCCCTTGCAACCCTTAAGCTACACGGAAAGTGGAAGGGTACTAGGGTAGCGGAGGGTTATATAGAGGAATACATCATGTCGAAAAACCCAGTAGCAGAAATGATAGCTAGCTTTGTTACCGAAAAAGAAAATATGTTAATTAATGTTGAAATGGAGCAGGATCGATAAACTCAAAAATCGAGTCGCAAAATTTCATAGTTGGTCCAGCTTCTTTCTCAGGAAAATTCATAAAGTGTACATTTAACATAGGAAAAACAGAATAATATTATGTAAAAAAATTGTTAAAAATAAATACAAATTTTGTTCAATACTTTCTTTAATAATAATTACTGGACATTTCGAAAATCACCGCGCATTATGAACTTTATCGCCCACTAATATTTCCTATGATATTATGATGATGTTTATAGCAACCATTTCTAAGGTATTATAAATAAATAATTGATAGATGAAGAATAAAAGCATGATATGACAATTAGTTTTCTATTACAAGGATGTAAAAAGTTTATAAGGAAAACACGATAGAATGAATGAGTTTCTCTACGAAAGTTTTAATTCGAAAGAAGCAGAAAAGATCAAAGTCGGTTTCTCCGAATATTAAAGTTTATAACTTTCTGTGTATATTTGAAAATTTTAAATTATTTCTCGGGAAACTTCTGAAATTATATAACGTTTGGAGGTAGCTAATTGAATTTTAAGGAAGTTATTAATGAGTTTGGTAATTTAAACTTAAAATTCATTTAGGTGAACTTAGCGGAAGTAAGATTTTTTTTTCGATAGTTAAGTTTTCGTCTGTTAGTTACGGTTAATTAATACAGAGTCTGATAAGAATATGGTAATGGTAAAGATTATTTCAGGTTGTTATGTAAAATGCTTTCAAGCAGATTTTTTTTTAACTTTTACGTTAGCTGTTAACCGTTGTACCAGTTTTCTTCAGAAAATATTTAGTAATTTTTTTTCAAACCGCCAAAGACTTTTTGAGATATTCACTTAGGGTTAGAACACCGTTATTGATATGGCGATAAACCATTATTAATAAACAATCGCTTATTGTCCAAAAGAAATATCTTTATCGACAAAGCTTTTAAAAAGAGTTGTCTTGAACCGTGCGAGTAAAAATTATTTTCATATATAATATCACAAGAGAAAAAATTTTGTCGGCAAAATTTTCGAACGGTATTTCGCGATTGACATTTTTGACAAAATCACGAGCCGTGAGACGAGTGATTTTGTCGAAAATGTCATGAGCGCAATTGCCGAAAAGCAACAAACTTGAAGAAAACCTTGAGAACAATTTTGCTTGCACAATTTTTTCTCGAGTGGTATTCGACATGACTATTTCACGAGAAAAAAGACAAAGAACAATAAAATTTTAAATAATTAACAGAACCATGGTAACAAAATTTCTTTCGATCCAATATTAAAATTTTTTCGCTGTAAAAATCACATGTTAATTTTGTCCAGGTAGGTGCAGATAGTAATTTTGCCAGTAGAAAACAGGCCGTTGCTATGACATTTTGCCAGTGTAAAACATTCTAGTGAAATAGTCATATATAATACCACAAGAGAAAAAATTTTGTCGGTAAAATTTTCGATTGGTATGAAATCTTGTTGCTAGGCAATTTCGCGAAAGAAAATGGCCGGCAAGGTCACCAGATTTGACCCCGCTAGATTTTTTCTGTGGGACTATTTAAAATCTTAAGTATACTTTAACAGACCTAACAATATTGATGAACTTAAAGCTCGAACAAGGCATGAGGTTAAATTAATAGAGCCCCAGGTAATCCTTAACGTTTTGGAAGAATTCAAATGTCGACTTGCATATTGCCAGGAAGTTGGTGGCGGTCAATTTCAACATTTATTAAAATCAAATTTAATATAGTGTATGTAAATATTATAGACTAAATAGATGTAAAGAGTTCATTTTTAATTGTAGTTTTCGTACCAGAAGAAATGTCAATATATCAAAAACCGTTGATTTTGGAGACATGGTATGTTTTACAAAAAGTGTTTAGAATGTATCGTAGAATTTAAAAATAATATAATATACAGGGTGTTCTATTTAAAGAAATTAATGTTGACGGTATATGTTCTTCTTGAGACAACCTGTATACACATTTCTTATGTCAAAAAATTCGCAATTAAAAATAATAATCGACATGTCCAAGCTTTTTTCCAGAAAATAATCACCTGAATTTTAAACGAATTTATTCAAACCTTTTTGAGCTCACTGTATACTCGCGATGTACCGAAAGATAGACAAGAGGAGCTCTATTTATATGCCGACGACACTGCAATTACTGCGAAATCAAAACAAACGTGGTTAATAATCTCGAGGCTGCAGCGCCAAATTAAACGTATAGAAAAATGGCTTTCGGCTTGGACGATTCGTCTGAATTCTTCCAAGACGAAGGCCATATTTTTTGCAAAAAGCAACGCTAAACGACCTAAAACTAGGCTTAGCGTTAACGGGATACAAGTGAATTGGTGACAGGAAGTTAAATACCTGGGATTTATCATCAGTCAAAGGCTGAATTGGAGGCTAAATTCAATTAATAGAGTAAAGCTTGCATTGCGACAATTGAGCTCTGTCTACCCCCTGCTTTACATGAGGAGTAGAATTGGCAACAGGACAAAGGTCAACCTTTACAAAGTCTTGGTCAGGCCGGTTTTAACTTATGGTGCGCCTTCGTGGTGTAACATAAGCAAGGCGAAGCTGAACAAGCTCCAGGTAGTTCAGAATGAAGCCACTAAAGCTAATAGGAAATGTACCGAGATATGCAATGAACCGAGTTTTACACAATGACTTTAAAATGCAGACCATAAAGGAGTCTTTTTAAAAATCATGTCCGACTACTACAAACGTACGGACATTTCGACCAAGGAACTCATAAGACAGTCACATACCAGACCTGACTCGACATAGAAACTACCTAAAGATTGGCTTCCTATTGGCGAGCCCATTTAACAGTAGGGAGGCACTAGAAATAGTGGAGAAGCACTATCAACACAGCACCGTTACAGATTAACCGCACCGTTTTAAGGACGGCAAGAAAAAAGGCGCAGCATCAAAATCCTAGATAACTACGCACGACTCACCAAGGAATAAAGCTACTGCCGAATGAAAATAAAAAATATATATGAACAATACCGACAAAGTAAACGAGGAAAGAAAAGAAGTCACAGGTCTAACCTAGCTTACGAACACATGGAATATCCCGTATAACAAAGTAAGAATATAGAGAAAGGAAAATAAAGATTATAGAAATTGCTGAAATTGGCCACCGCCATGCTCCAAGAATAAATTCACACGTCTCTTCATATTTTCGAGAGCGTTGATCAGCATCTCTGGAGATATTATGTTACCACATGTTTAAAAAATATTATTCTTCAAATGATGAAAAATGAAGTAATCCATTACTTTCAAGCAAGGTGATCTGGGTGGGAATTTAATGTCTGCTCGAAAACTGATCAATCTGTCGTCAAAAAAATAGTATCGGCGGATATATGGGCGATTGCACCGTCCTGTTGGAAATATCCAAAACATAGTTCATCGTCAAGTAATTGCTTTATTAATGAATTCACAATATTGTTCTAATACCGCAGTGCTGTAGCTGTGTCATGGAAAAAATTAGCACCAGCTCTTCTTCGGGAGACAGTCAACCAGACACCAATTTTTTGAGAGTGCATTGTGGACTCAACAAAAAATTGGGATTTTCGCTAAGCCACCCACATGCGTGTATTCTGAGAATTCAGATAAGCAATAAGGTGGAGCCGGGCTGAACTACAACAAAATATAAGAAATCATCTCGAATCCATACCCACAGTGGAATCATATTACTCAAGGACCCAGACAAAGAAAATTTATTTTGAAGGAGATTTAAATTCAACTGACTTATCCAAACTCTATAATATGTATGTTCGTAAATTAAAGGTGATGAGAAAATCTTTTGCCAAATATTATCAATATGCAAAAATATTTAATTATGAGTATAACATCGGCTTCTTTAGTCCAAAAAAGGATGGGTTTTGTGAAACGTACATAAACTCTTCAGTCATAGAAAAGGAAGAGATTCTGAATGTCAGGAATATGGCTCATATTTTAAATAAAATAAATACCTACACTTTTGACACTCTTTTAAATTGTTTGTCACACGATTGTATTTAAAATAAATGGTTCCTTTTAAAATAAAATGGATTTTATTATTATTGAAGTAGGATCACATAATATTATAATTTACTTGTTTACTAATTTACTACTTAGTTAGATCAAAATCCCTGCAGTGCAAGACTATCTTAATTTCAAATATCGTATTAATCATAATATTTTATCATTAATTATAGGTATAACCGTAAAATATTTATTTCCAGTATCATTATATCGTTAATAATATCTCTACAGCAAAACATTCAAAACTATTCACAAAATAACACACACGTATTTTAAAATATAATATTCTTGAGTTGTAATAGTATTGTATTCATAGTGAAAGGTGTGTGTAAAGAGATGAACTTTAAATTTTTCTGGCGTAAAAGTCTTGAGGCGGTCGGGGAGAGGGATATACAATCTGGCAGCATTAATAGTAGCGTTCAATCATGGAGGATTTATGCAGAGAAGGGGGGTGGGTACACGGAATGTTTATGTTATGTACAAGGTGTTCGCGTATACTTTGCCCAATAGACATCTCCATTATTATTGGTTTTAGAGAAATTGTTAAATGAGCAAAGATATAGCATTCTCACCGAACCTTCAGAAAATGAAATGAACAAAAACAACGGAGTATCGGAAGGTATAGTTTTTTGACAAGTGATAGTTTTTTCAATTAGAATACACCATATTTTTTCATTGCATCAGTTAAAGAAGTTTATCCTCTTTTGAAATATATAGTAGTTGTTGGGGTTTTGGAACGAAATTAAAACATAACACAACATATATATTATTTTTATAATTGCTTAAAATGGCCACCGTTCATGTTTAAATGCAGGATTTTTTAGTTTTTCAATTGCATTAGCAATCATATCTGGCCTACCGAAGTTGAGAAAGTCAATTTCAATTTGGATTTGTGCCTAAAAATCGGCAACACTATTTGGTCTGGATGCAGATATCTTGTCTTTGAGGTAGCCCCAAAGAAATGTATCTAATGGTGTTAAGTCGGGACTATTGGGAGGCCATTCAATCGTCCCTCCACGACCAATCCAAATGTCATAATTCTCATTGAGATACTCTCTAACTGGAACAACACTATGACATGGAGCACCATCTTGCTGCAATATAAAATTCCTTGCGGCGTTTAGAGGAAAAGTTTCAAAAATATCTTTTATTTCATGTGCAAGCATTTGACGATATCTAACTCCATTTGAAGGTCCATCAATGAAAATTAAACTGATGGTTCTGTTTTGCACTATGTCGCACTACATATTTACTGATACCCACCCAGAACGTATCACTTCAACTGTAAGATGCGGATTCTGCGATGTCCAGAGTGTGTGTTTTTTGGAATTTGGAGCTGAAGTCGTATTTAAAGAAGATTCATCGGACTATATAATGTTCTCAAACAAATTGGCGATATTGTTGAGGATGTTTGTCATGTGACGGCAAAACTCCAAACGTCTTTGCTTCTGTTCTTCTGTTAATTTTTGAACTTTCCAAAATTTAGTCGTGGAATTTATGACGTTTCAGAAATTTATAAACTACTGTGCAGCATTTGCGAAGATATCTTGCACAGTCCCTTATCAAATTTTGTGGATTTTCTGAAAACAAATTAAGCTTCGAAATGATAGGAAGCGAATATAAAAACAAATGAAAATTACCTTGAATATTCCACTCACGTATAAAAATCCCATAAGGACAGTGGTATTTTCGAAAACTTACAGCGAATATACAAAATCGAAAACACCAAAACGAAAATACCACTTGTCAGTGTCACTTTGTTGCTAAAATACCACTTGTCAGTGTCACTTTGTTGACAAATTTCTATTTATTATTTCAAAGTTGACAAAATGAATGTTTTTGGATTCGTGAAATATTCCTTTAAATACCATGCGTGCTTTAAAACTAACAGGATAATTTTAAAGCACTCGTGGTATTACACCCGAAAATATAAAAGAACAGCAAGTTCCTCGTCCTCAAATATCCGACAATGTCAAGAAGACAGAAGACAGAAGCTGCCAAGAGCAATTTGGTCAAGGTGGCAGGTGTTTCGATTTTCCAATAGTAGGTATGCTCGCTTGTCATGCTTGCCCTGTACTGACGAGAACCAAGAGTTCGAAACCGGTCTACAGGTAGCAGCAGTGTAGCATCGTAACATTGGAAATAAAGATTCATTCCTTTCTTTTCCGGTAGTCTCTGCAATCTGAGTTTGTATTTTAGTACTAACAGTGTTAGTCAAAATACGCCAAATTTTGCTATATAATTCAGCGCTCGTTGGGGCATGTAGCCCAAAGAATAGCTGTTTTAGCATAATTTGGTAAATCCTTATTGTATAAGGTCTTAGCAAGTGGCTAGAGAACAAAGTTCTCACATATATACATATTTATAAGTCATGATATTAATGCTTAACTTTTAATTCCAAATGTTTACCTCAGAGGATGGTGACGTGCACGCCATTTCTATTATCGTACGGTATTTTTGTACCGTGTATAATGGACAAAATAAATTTGGTGGCAATATATATTTTATTAACGAGATTTCAACAAATGACCCATTATCATTTCCTTGGGACTGATAAACTGATAATAATTGCTAGGTTGCGTGGTTTTCTTATCTGTGGCGTGATGAAATATTACTTCTTAAACTGACCGTCGGCGTCGCGGCCTCGCTGGGCGTGCTCAATAATTTAATACATAATTTCGTGTGCTAAACTTTCTGTTTTGGTAATTAGTTGAAAGTCCTAACTATACAGGGTGTCCTACACGTGTCCGGAGTTGCGCCGTTTTTGATATACAGGGTGTTAAAGTTAAATAAATCAAACGTCTTAAGAGTCTAGGAATGTTAAGCCTAGAGAGGTATTTAAGAAGAAAAGTTTGTATATTAAAGGTTACGTCATAACGTTGATCTTTTGACTGCCATAATACCTTAATTATCCCTGTGGCCATAGAATACCCAAGATTTATACCTTCCCGGGTACACCCGGAGTACAAATTACATGCATCACTATTTGCTATACCATTTTAAGTAGGTATAATATATCCGGATAATATACAGGGTGTCCCGAGATTAGGTGGCCAAAGGAACAGTGGAATATGCATCGGAAAATAATACTAACAAGCAAACGAGAATCAAATTAAAATTATGAATTATTTTAAAGTTAACAACAGCACTTGTACTTGAGTAAATGTTCAAGCAATTCCCATTTTATTGAATACATAGTCTGGACCGTTTGCTAATATTTTGAGTAGTACGAAGAATTTCGAAACGGTTTTCTTTAATTCGATTTCCAGCTGCATGAATTCGTCTTAAAAGCTCTTTTGGGCTATCTACTTCTGTGGCGTAAACAATTTTGCACATATTGACCCACGGATAATAATCTAAAGGATTTAGATCAGGCGATCGAGCTGGCCAGTATACTGGACCACCTCTACCTATCCATCTATTGGGAAAATTTTCATTTAGCCAGTTTCTTACAAGCTGGCCAAAGTGGGCTGGCGCCCCATCGTGCTGGAGGAACATCTCTAACCGAGTACGTATAGAAACATCCTTTAGCAATTCTGCCAGCTCATTTTGGAGGAAACTTTAATGATGATGGGCGTTTAATCTGGCAAAATAATAGGACCTATTAAAACATCTCCTATGATCCCTGCCCATACATTGAAAGAAAACGTATGTTGGTAGTTAGTCCTTCGAACCACATTCGGATTGTCTTGAGCCCCAAAATGAGCATTATGGCTATTAAATGCCTTGCGTCTTGAAAAGGTTGTTTCACCCGACCATAAAACTTTCCTCAACGTATTTTGGTGGTTGGAAATCCATTGGCAAAATTCTACACGAGGTAAAAACTCTTTGGCTCTTAAATCATGTACTCTTTGATAATGAAACGGATGCAGTCCCTGCATATGGGTCATTCTTCCAAGCTGAAAAAATAGTTTAAAACAAGTCACGTCCTGCTATCTGTTATAACAGTTCTAATACATATTAGATACTTACAATTGATTTGGGGATATTGATAATATTTCACAGCGGTCTCAATGCTATTTGAAGATTTTCGTCAATTCTATTTAGCGCTCCCTCGAAATCATAATTTCCCATATGCCGGCCTTGTCCCTGGGAACGCCTAAATGATCCATTTTCTACTAAATCTTTATGGACACAGCTAAATACTATTCGATGTGGCAGTCTTCTTCTTGGAAACCGTCTTTGGTACTCACTTACAGCGGCACGCGCATTACCATTGCAATATCCGTAAATAAAATGAATATCAGCTAGATGGTTATTCGAGAAACGCTCTATATTATAAAAATTAACCACAATTATACCAGAAAATTTCGAATAAACTATCATAATAAATGTGAAGCTGGCAAATAACAAACATGTCAATTTTGTTTCAAGGCCTACTACTAAGTTTTAATGAAAATGTGATCGGTCCTTGGTAAACAGGGTTATCGTTAAGGACTTTTTTTCCCAGAAACGAAGCTTCTGAGCGAAGTAGATCAAGAGTACCTTTTTTTGCCAGAAATCCCTAAACTTTCATATATTCAGAAAAAACAAATGAAAAACATTAACTTAGAAAAAATGTTCAACTGTTTGGAAATAATCTGAGAAATACCATCTTCATTGGTTCCCTATTAGGGGGCCGTAGCTCCATTAGGTGGCAATTTTCGATACTTGTTTATTAAACAAATTAGTATTATCTTCCTATTCAGATTCCACTGTTCTCCTTCGGCCACCTAATTTCGGGACACCCTGTATAAATAGTAAATTGATTTTTATTAATTTTAGTTCCAGTAGACTTTCCGATGAGTGAAGTTCCATGTATATTAATGTAAGCATGTTCACGTGTGTGACACTTTTTGTTGTAAAGTGTTAGAATGTGGTGTCCATGGACTTATATTGAGAGTGGGGCATCTTGAAGTGTCACTTTAAGAAGAAGGCGTTTATTCTCCGATGCTGAAGAAGTAATTTAAAATACATACTAGTCTTGGCTAAAAAGAGATGTTTATTCAAGTGATGCTTTAGCCAAGATGTCTGCTTTAACAAGTACTTCATTATCTTTGGCAAAGGATATAGTACTAAAATCTGTCATTTCCAGAAAGTAGCAAAGTGACTCTGGCACATTAACAAGTATTGACAAGAATGATTTCGATTTAATAAGAATGAAAACTTATCAAATGTATGAAAAACAGTCTATGCCTATCATGGTTTCTCAAAAAAAGAGGCTTACCAACGACGAAACAAATTTGTAGCATGTCAAACCTTAAAGGAATCTCAACGTTTACGGGAATAGCGTCATAAACATTTAAAGGCTATTTAAAAATGTAGAGAAGAAAATCTGCACTAACGAAACCTAGCTCGATACATCAGGACACATCAAGAAAAGGATGGGATAATTAAAAAAAAAACGTCATACAAATTTGATGTTTGATGTTCACAAATGGATTTGTTCTGAACTCCGTTGCTTTCAGTTAAAATCATAGCAGATTCTTTTCTAGATTACCACCAAGACACTGACGCCCAACTTCTTGAAGATTGGTGTGAACATCGACTTCTTAAAAATATACCTAAAAATATAGTTATTGTAATGGACAACGCTAGTTATGTTAATCGTCAAATAAAAATGTTTCCTAGCTCGAACAGTATTGAAGCAGACATTTTATGATAAATAGTAATATATATTTTGAAGAAGCTTACAAAAAAGAGGATCTTCTAGAAGTATAACAGGTCTTTGAAATCGATAAACGATACGTGTGTAATAATCTTGCAACAGAACATGGACATGCAGTGTTGCGAGTAGAAATAATGAAAAACATAGTAAGTAACATTTCTGGAGACAGTTCAAAAAACTGTATATAACATTGGCAATTAAGGTGGAAAATTCTTATATATGTGTACTAATGTTCAGCGCTTAACAGTAAGTTTAGATAAAGATAGTGATAGGCATAAATTTTAAATATACGTTATAAAAATTTGTTGAAACGTAGCCTTCCTTATAGCTCTATTTATTACATTAAGATTTATATTGTAAAGTTTAATATAAAGTACGCGTAATTAATAGGATAACTTACTTTACACTTTGGATGCTCTAACCTTACGCGGCGCCGCATGATCCAGATATAAATTTGTTAGTAATTATAAACACAACAAATAATGGCTGTTGTTGCACTAGTTTGTTTCATGCAAGAAACACAAATGTTACATCCTTAATTATGCCTGGTTTCAACCGAATAAGTTGGGAACTCCCGAAGTTTCTTAACGGTAATGTCGCTATACATTATAAGTTTTGGAAATTACATTATTTGTTATTGATACTAATATTAGAATATATTGTTAGACACTGAAATGCCCCTGTATATTATAACGCTATAAATACCTTTTTTGCAATAATATTTCCCTTGCAATCTATAATACGAACGTGGGTATAAATCTTATTATACCCATATTAACTGTAATTGCATTATAAGTTCGATGAAAATCATTAATAATTGAATAGTTTTGATAAAACCATATTAAGCGTAATTCAATTTGGTATTTTAAACGCCATTCATCACTACGTCTAAAAATTAAAATGGAATATAAGCCCATTAAAATTATGATGCTATATTATACAGGGTATCCGAAAATAACGAACAAATTTTAAGGTATGATTCTATATTATAAAAAAATATGAAAAAAAGTTTATAAACGGTGATTTTTTAAGAGTGTCCGAACTTCTATCCGAGAAGGCTGTGAAATGAACTGTCACTTTTCGCGCTTGTAGTATCAGAATTATTCAATATAGTCTGGCAAATCATTATGGTAAGAATAACACCAGAGCAACGCTTGAAAATTGTCCAAATTTATTATCAAAACCAGTGTTCTGTGCGCCAAACTTATCGAGCACTTCGTGAATTCTATGGCGCCCATAATCGCCCAACCGAACGACGTATTCGCCGAATTATAGACAAATTTCAAACGCAATTTACATTACTCAATATTAAAACAAAAACCAGACAAAAATCTGTGCGGTCCCAAGAAAATATCGCCGCTGTAGCTGCCAGTGTTGATGAAGACCCAAATTTGTCAATTCGTAGACGTTCGCAAGAAGTTGGGCTTTGTTATTCGACTACGTGGAAAATTTTGACTAAAGATCTTGGTCTGGTGCCTTACAAGATCCAGCTTACCCAAGAACTTAAGCCGCAATATCATCGTTTGCGTCGTACGTTCGCTGAATGGTCTCTTAGTCAATTGCAACTTGGTCCAGAATTTAACCGCAAAATTTTGTTCAGCGACGAAGCTCAGTTTTGGTTAACCGGTTACGTCAATAAACAGAACTGCCGCATTTGGAGTGAAAATATTCCCAAAATGATTCAACAATTGCCGTTGCATCCAGAGAAATGCAAGGTATGGTGTGGATTATACGCCGGTGGCATTATTGGGCCGTATTTTTTTAAAAATGAAGCTGGAAACCGCGTGACCGTTAATGGGGATCGTTACAGAGCGATGATTAATGACTATTTAATTCCAAATTTGAATGGTATTGATTTGGAGGGGATGTGGTTCCAATAGGACGGAGCCACATGTCATACAGCCAACGCAACACGGGATTTATTGAGGGAAGAATTCGGTGAGAAAATTATTTCGAGGAATGGACCTGTCAACTACAGGCCCCTAAGGTCGTGTGATTTAACGCCATTATTTATTTTCTGTGGGCTTAGGTACGTTAAATCATTGGTCTATGCCGATAAACCGGCAAATATTGACGCATTAGAACACAACATAATGCGGACAATTGCAGACATAAGTCCCCAATTGCTTGAAAAAGTGGTCGGAAATTGGATTGACAGAATGCGTTTTGTTAGAAGAAGCCGCGGCGGACATTTGACCGAAATTATTTTTAAGCATTAATGCCATTAAATGTTATTT
Organism: Polydrusus tereticollis; assembly: GCA_963920685.1. Taxonomy (NCBI): domain Eukaryota; kingdom Metazoa; phylum Arthropoda; class Insecta; order Coleoptera; family Curculionidae; genus Polydrusus; species Polydrusus tereticollis. The sequence continues at coordinate 108,953,524 of OY987331.1, read as the reverse complement.
CACATAAAATAAATAGTTTAGAGATATCTAATATGGTCGTTGTTTAATTTAAATTTAAAGTTCAGACACTCTTAAAAAATCACCCTTTAGTAGGTAGCACAGCTAATGCAAAAATATGGTGTCATCATAGGGTTTTCTTTTTATTTATTAGGATTAGTAACAAATGCTGTCACTAAATTTGTAAATCCTTTTCTTTTTGGTTTCGGTATTACGGGCGATTCGAAACTCCGCACGTCATAATTATATCATTTCAATGAAACTAAATAGTTTGAAAGGAGAGCTATAGTATATATCAATAATATAATTACATCGTACAAAATGGAAAAACTCGACTTACATTTGACTATGATAGTGTGATGTTAGTTTAATAAATTGTAAAGTGCCAATATTTCCTGCTTGGTAATTACTACTTACTACTTGTTTGCCTTTAAAATGTGTAGTTATATGCATTTTTTTGACCAAATATGCATACTGGTATGCAATATTTTTTAATTTAATATAGTAAAATAGGGTAAAGAAACACGCTAGGTTTTATAACAGATGTTTATTTAAAAAAATGCAAAAAAGAACAAAGAAAAATAAAAGTAAACAATTTTTTTAACCTGAAATTGTATAAAAGGCATTTATTATTAAATATTTTTAAAATGTTCAACTAAAGAGGATTGTCTTCTATCAGTAAAAATATGTTTATATAAAGAGAAGCTTATTTTAACATCTACTGATGTAATCGGACAAACTTATGTAGTAAAGTATAAGACCAAGATACAACTTAGTTGGATGGTGTGCCTTCATAAATGCTGTTTACTGCAGTTAAGTATTTAAATCCTTCATTCTTTTTTACAGTTACATCCAATTTGTTCCTGATTTGAACTCCAACTTTACCGCGAATGTTGTTACATTTAGCAGAAAAAGTTTCAACAATACTAATTGAGTCTCCTAACCTTAAATTTCTACTCTCTAACGAGGATATTATGTCCGGCCTAAAACTAAAATTAACCTTAATAAAAACGAGATCTTAACTACACTTGCACTTTTTAACAACTCTTTACATTACACAACACACTGCGAATCGTCATATAAATCCAAAGTTAGTTCTTTATTGGCTTCGAAATGTTTTGCGTAGAATATTGCGACCTTAATCCATGTTCCCCTCCGGGTAATTACAGGTTCTCGAGATAAACTAATTAATAATCTCCTCTTATACATCTGCACTCTTAGAGGTGCTTTTAGAAACACTTTTTTTAAATTTGAAATGAATTTATGTACTAAAGTTCTGACTCTTTCTGCGACTAGGTTTATTCCATGTAAACGACAAGTCACATGCACCATATTGGGGTCTAAGATTCCTACTAGTCTTTGGCCTACTTTTACCAAAAACGGTGCTGCATCAGACAAAAGCACTAAAAACTTCTCATCTGAGACTGGATTTGGTAAGAAAAAGCTCGATAGGACTGCTGAATAAATCGGGTTACGGTCACATTATTAGTTTCATCTAGCTGCTTAGAAGCTATTAAATTTGGGTTTGTTGCTTTATCTTCTTGAAGTGCGCCAATCATAAGATGTGCGATATATCTGCCACAAGCATCTGTCCTTTCTTTCATCGACAATAATGTAAACATTTTTGTCACCCAGTGAAGCTTGCTCCAATTTCTTCTAAAACGGTTTCGTTGATAATATGTTTGCAAAAATCCTCTATATTGCTGATTTTGCAATTTTTTTAAGGTTACGTTTGCTTAGACATTTTGAACGTAAATTTGAAATCAACAGTTTGTTAAGCAGATAATAATAAGACATTATAAAATGACAATAAATAACCCCTAACAATATTCCTGCAAACCCCGGAAACCCAAATAAATACCTTGTGTATAACCAAAACGTAAATATTAATTACCATATAATTATCTCCAGATTAGAAAATCCCTGAAACAAGTGCCGGACTGGACATTAAACCTATGAGTCTATGAGTTTTCATGACCATGCGGTTTTAATTTTTCGATAACGCCGAAAACATAAAAATATGCTCATAAAATAATAATTTAGGAAAAATATGCTTTTATTATAAAATTGACAGAATATGCAAAAAATGCATGCACCATGCATATATTCCCGCCTTTAGTAATTAAAAATGTGTTTTTTCAAATAAATTTGATTTTTCTTGGACCTACTATTTTGAAACTTTTTAATACTATTTAATTTTATATAAACTTCGATTTGAAATTTCAACAAAGTGTCAATAAACACAAACAGTGATGGATGTGACTGATAAAAAGAGTTATTAAAATGCGAATGAAACGACTCATTAATCATGTACTGGTTTGTGCCCATAATTTTGGAGGAAGATGTGCATCCTCCTATATATAATTATCGACCAAATAGTCTGCAAACTTTTGCACTATTTCACTTTGCGGTTGAACTGCACATAGTTCAAAAACAAAAGTGTCACTCACTTTTTCTGGTTCTAAAAATAAGGGTCCAAAACAGTAACAAAGCCACTGTCCAATTTCGAAGGTCTTTATATTCTACTGTTAATCCTAGTTGCTGTATTTTGCGCCACCAGGCTTGCGTCAAATGGAACCTGCATTCAACAATTTGGGTCTCTGGCGATACATCTTTCACGACCTTTTGGATAGCTTTTGCAAAATCCGTTATAACATGATTCGGCTTCAGTTTTAATTCATTATTCACGCCATGATAAACAAGGCGTTGAAGGCACTGCTTGCAAGTACACTCGTTTTTTGTTTTAAGTAAGTAAAAAACCAATGAGACGTCATGTTCCTTTAAAAAACCATGAAAGTTAAAAATTTCAGTGGGAAATTTGGTACAATAATTGCAAGTTCTATCCATGTACAACTTGTCAGCTAAACATAAACTTTGTAGGTTGGTTTTCGTCGTGAAAATTACAATATTATTATTGTTATCATATTCCAATATAAAGTCTCCTCCTCTATTAGTTATGGGCTGAAGATCATTTAGAGCTGTTTGAACTTCTTCTACACTTCTGGACAATATGCGCAATGATTTCCTTTTGGCATTATATATATTCTCCTTGATATATTTGAGATCATTAATTTGCAAATGTTCCTCACTATTGGACAAAACGGAGCGCAAAATATTGGATGGCCATTCGCAATGATCATCCGTTGCTTTACCTTCAGCAGCCGGAAATGAAATTATTGTAATATTGTAATTGTAAATTGTATGGAAGACATTACGAAATATTTTTTCCCGTCAACATCGAAAATTGGTAAAGCTAGTTATTTATTCTACGATTAATTTCAGAATTTATATTCAAAGAAATCCGATTCTGTGAAAAACATAATAATATGTGTTATATTTCAAGATGTTACGCCGATACGGTAAAAACTCAGTGAGTGCGCTTGTTGAGGTGATATGGGGAATCGCGTAGTCTGAGTCCGCATCCAGTAAGCTGTGCACTATTTTTGCTTCATTGCAAGAAGACCATTTTTTAAAGTTTTTGTTGGAATTTAAATGGTAAATATATACTTTGTCTAGGTTTCTTGATTTTATTTTTAGTTTTGTATATTTGTATCATATCAGAAAGAGCAAGAAATAATTCATCCATTATTGTTGGAATGTCTGTCGGAAGGTGAAGAAGAAGTGCAAGATATAGCAGATAAAGCATATTATGATGATGAAGAAGACGCAGATAAAATAAATAGATTGGAAGAAGAGAGCCACAATTCTGAAACAGGACAGAAAATTTCAGATTGTGAAGTTGATAACTCATCTCCTGGAACCGAAACATGCAGTAAAACGAAAAAAAGATATCTATGATATTTGGCAACACATATATTGAAAAGAATGAAGATAGTTATGCCAGGGAAAGTAATGCGAGAGGTGGTTTAAACACTGAAGAATTATAGGCTTATATTAAACCTTCTTGACGGACATGATCAAAATTTGGCTCCTTAAGAGACTTAATCTACTTATTTGTCGAGAAGTGGAAATCAGCTTATCCACTATGTTACAATAGATGAAAAATTAGAGGCCCTTCGGGGAAGATGCTCTTTTCGTGTATACATACCAAGTAAGCCGAATAAGTATGGCTTGGAAGATTTTGAATTGGTTGATCCTAAAACTTTTTACTCTTGCAACCTGAAAGTTTATGTTGGTACACAACCAAGACATTCCTTTGCTGTTAATAATTCCGCATCCTCTGTTGTTGAGCGACAAGTTGAACCCCTTAGAAATTCAAAAAGAAACTTAAAATGTGACTATTGATACACTTGTATTCTTCTTACTCAAAGGTTATAAAGTAAATACATATTTTTTTTTTGGGACCATCAGGAGAAATTAGCTGGAGCCACCTCTGGAATTTTCACATCCCACGAATAGACAATTAGGTTCAAGTATGCTTGTTTTTACTAAGGACATGATGTTGGTGTAACACATCCCAAAAACGACGGAAAACGTGTTACTTTTATGATAGAATTGATTTAGGAACCGGAAATATTAAAATGCAACTAAGGGTGGGGTAGACACCCTAGTTAAAATCTGCGCCGCTTATAATTGCAGTAGAATTACCCGAATATGGTCAATGGTGCGTTTTTATTCACTTCTTAATGTACCTGGAATGAATGCTATAGTATTGCATTATCACCAAAACCCGGAGCAGCGACTACCACAAAGAAATTATTTTAGTTCACTAGCATTCAAATTGGCCGAAATTTATTAACGTCTTAAAGCAGTTCAGGGTAATATCTTCACAATTATAACCTCAAGAATAGAAGAAGTACTCGGAGTAAAGGGTTCAGAGCTAGGTTAGGACCGCAATAACGTTAGAGGTCGATGTGAATACTGCGACATAAAGAAAAATCGACCAATACGATTTTCTTGTAAAATTTGTGGTAAATTCATGTGTCTTTGCGTATGGAAAAAATTACAACCTGTTTAGCTATTTTTATGTAGAAGTTTTTTGCTTAAAGCTAGATTTAAGTTTTTATCTTATTCTTTAGTGTTTATTTCCAAACATAAAAGATGAAATTAAAAGAAAAACATTGTCAAATTACTACTGCGGAGTCTTAATCCGCAGACAGTAATCGTTTGAAAAAGAGCGCCAGTTGTGAAAGATTAACAGCATTTACTTGTACCTAAACGTTAATTTTTGAATTGTATCCTAACAAATAAATAAATAAAAAAAAAATTATGATAACAACTTCAAGGGCTTGTAGCTTGGTATAGAAGCATTTGCAGACCTATGTTAATATGAACTTTTTTTCATGTTTGTTCACGTAGAATCAATCCTCAAAATTTTTTACCGTTATTTCCGGGACCCTGGATAACAACCTTAATTGAATGAGATTTCCAGCTTTTTGCTGCAGCCTTTATATTGGTATCAATCTCAACCGCCTACTTTTTGACATACGGTCTGTGTCGTCTTCAGGGTTAGGTAATACTCTTGAATGTTGAAAAAAAGTAAGATAACAGTGGGACTGAGGGAGTATTTCCTGTATTTTATTTTAAATACTTTTAGACTGGAAAGTATTATCAATCTGGCCCTCAAGATAACACAGACCGTGTGTCGAAATGTAGGCTGTTGATTTAGACACCAATAGTAAATACTGTCCCAAATATCTGAACATTTATTTTATTCAATAAATAAATTATAGTGGACCAAATATACTAACTTAATAACAACGTTCGTAATGTGGATATTTTTAAGTAAATTTTGAATATTGGCTCGAAAAAAATAAGAGAAAATAGTAAAAGAACTCATTTTGATATACAGTAAAACCTGTCAATAGAGACCACCCTCGCGGAATTAAATGTTGGTCGGTTAACAGGGGTGGAAAAATTAAAACAACTGGTCTGCATTTTACAGTGTTTGTTTATTAATAAGTATCTACATATATGTAAATAGTTTTAAATATTTCTGCTTAAATTTACCAGAACTAAAATCAAACGAGATGAAGCCAATCTACCAATATGTATATACAGCACGTGCATACTAACATATACAGTGTGTCCAAGAGAAGAATGGGATAGCATTGGAATCTTGGAAACGGTAGGAATTACAATGTTGGTTAAATTGGGGAAAAGTTGCACAATTTAAATACCTTTTACATGGTGTTTGCAAAATTAAACTATCTTTAACCGATTTCCATATTTTTTAAAAAAATTATTTTTTGCTGTATTATTTTTTATTTATTTGTTGCATTATTTTAACATATATAAAAAATCAAAAATACTTTTTCATTGTCACTTTTTAAGCTAAACAAGATAGCCTTTACAGATTTCCAGTACAACGTTTCGTTTTCAAAAAAACATCCTTAATTTCTTTTTTTAAATACGGTTCTGTGTTTTTTTTTTTAATCGAAGGCTATTTTGAACTCTAAAAGGAGTGTAATATAATGGGATTTCCCTTTTTAATATGAGGAATTCATAGAAGGTCGTTTAACTCAGGTGGTCACTTTATAGAGGCGGTGACAAACAGAGGTTTTACTGTAATATGGGTTTCAAACGACCCCAACCAAAAGAAACTTTAGCTATGAAGTAATTATTGGGGTATGAATAGGAAGTCTAATTTTAATTCGTGTAGTTAAAAGTTGAAAGCAGTCATTATTAAAAGTTTTGATTTAACAAGCTAGAATTTGCAAAAAAAATATATAGTCTTAATTCTGCTCTTTGGCGGGTTTCTTCTTTATGAAAACCAGGATAGTATAAAGCTGTATTGATTACGTAAAAATTGTCTACACATGTTCCAATTTAGTTGAGAAATCCAACCTTTTAGAATTATTGAAAATTAATTTCTATAACCTCTGACATTTTAAATTGATACCGCATTAGATATAAATACGACTAAAATTTTACCAGTGTATGACCAAGTGCAATACGGCAGCAAAGTAATCAATACGACGGGCAAAAAATATTCCTTTGCAAAAACCAAGTCCCTACAGGGTTTTGAACAGTTTATCTTGCCGCTCACAAAACCCAAGACTAATTCGCCAAGAAAGTTAGATTTATTGATGCCATACGGGTGAATATTGCAGTGCTTAATACGATTTTCTGTCAGCTATGCAAAAACCCCTCTATATTATTAAAAGACGAATACCGAGAAAAAGCACTTTGGATAGTATTAAAGTGATGAAAAATATTAGATTTGCATCCATCGTATTTTTCGTACCATTTTCTACGGGAATGCATTTTTCAATTGAAAAGTTTTAGTTCGAAATTTATTATCCAATTTGTTTTATAGAATAAGGAGCATTGTTTTAATTGTATGCACTATCAGTTCTGTTTTAAAGAAAATAGCCGTTGGTGATTGGAGAATTCGAAAATGTGAAAAAACGAAGGACGGGTCCGAGCGATTCTTGCTTACGCTAATTCATTTGTTATGCTTATTTATCTCAATCGTATAAACAAATTTCTTCATAAATTAATTGACACCGCTGGGACATTTGGGATCTATCAAGATTAAAGGTGTTCGAAAAAAATAGGTCAATTCGTTAACCATATATTCGTTCAACAAAAATAATATGACATTTATATTACAATATTTCATTAACAATAGATATGGCAGATGTGAAATAATGAAAATAAGCGATGGAGAGGAGGTAGGGATTCAGTATCCACTACTAACCCTGTTTCTTATCACCAGTGCCAGTGACTTTAAACTTTATTTGTTAACATTGCGATAAAACAATTTGTTTAAGAGACAACACTTTTCAAACCTTTCTTTTCCCCCTGAAATATTGTTGACTGACTTTTATCTACTTTGGTCTGCTGAATCTAGCTCTGACCTCAGAATTTCTATATCAACCTACAATGATAAGGGAGGCGGAGATCTTTCAGACACAGGGAAAAATGCAATACAAGCCCCATTTATATTAAATTTATTGGCTTTAAACAATCACAAACAATAACATTTCATGAACTAGAAGTTTAAGGCAAATAATATATTAATTTTCAATTTTGTACATTAAAACCCTCAAATCTGGCTGACAAGGGCAATTGCTTGGTAACTTTGAATTGATCACAATATAGTGTCAAAAAGTCGCGAATAATGCCTGTAACTTTTAAATTACCTCGTATATGAAAAAGTGACCTTTATGAAAGTTGTTCAGTAAATTATTCCCCATAATTCTACCTACATGAATTTTTTCTGTCATTTCTGGTTTGGTTGCCATAGAGACTAAATTACTTTTTTTAAATCGAACACCCTGCATATGATTGCATATTTGGATTCTACTGAGAAAACTCTGAATTTTTTGTATCTTCACCTATCTGCAAGCGTTTCCGAGCTCAAAAATTAAAAACTTCCTAATAATTATTATTCCTACCTAATACCCACCAGTTGAGTCAGGGTGTTTTCATGACAGCGACCTAACAAGTGTCAATTTTGAGTTCCTATTTAATTTTCTGTTGTCTGATTTCTAATTTGTTTACATTATGATTCATCTGAATGAGAAATAACGAGTCTAAATTTTAAAAATGAGCGGTTACGGAAATATGAAGAGATCGCAAGATCAGGTTTGCCAACATTTCAATGAATTATATCCAGAATTTTCGAGAAACAGGCAGTATTAGGGAAGCCGCTAGATCAGGTCGACCTAAAACAGCAACCGGGGGAGACAAAGCTTTGGATATCATGCTCTCAATACATGAAAATCCAATACAATCATCCAGGACAATGGCAATGGATTTTAATGTGTCTCATCAGTCAGTGAAAAATCTGTTTAAGCAAGAGATTTTGCATCCCTACAAGATAAAATTAGTGCACGAGTTAAACGAGAACGATTTTGATAGAAGAGCTGAATTTTGTGGGCTGATGATGGAAAGATGCATTTACGATAATAACTTCGCAACAAATATTATTTTCTCGGATGAAGCTACTTTTCATTTAAGTGGCATTGTTAATAGACACAATTATCGTTATTGGTCTGCTGAGAATACTCACTGGTTCCAGGAAGGTCATACTCAGAGGCTCGAAAAAGTTAATGTTTGGGCGGGCATAGTTGGTAGACATATTTACATTAATTTGAATGGCGAAAAATATCTGGACCTCCTCAGGAATCACACAATTCCTTCTTGCAGAATGGTTTTACCGGGTGTAAATAATGGCATAAACGAACAGGTATAGTTTCAGCAAGATGGAGCACCTGCGCATTATGCGGCAAATGTTAGACAATACATAAACGAACAATTTTCAAGACGTTCGATAGGCAGAAGAGGTGCTCTTGACTGGCCAGCGTGATCCCCGGACTTAACTCCGCTTGGCTTCTTTTTGTAGGGATACTTTAAGAACAAAGTGTAAGTTAACCGCCCAAATGAATTAGAATCTTTAAAGGTAAGAGAATTAGTGCAGAAATTCGGGTCAATCCAGAGGATCCCTTAAACGTTGTAGACGGGTTTAATGATCGACTGGCGCTCTGCGTAGCAGAAAATGGTGATAATTTTTAACACCTGATCCACACTCAAAAGATTTCACGTGTTTATTATTCCGATGTTAAGCTGATCAATTTTCTAGGCTACTTATTTTGTTATTATAAAGTTTGTTACAATTTTAAATAAATAAAAATTCGAAATACAAAAAATTCAGAGTTTTCCCAGTAGAATCCAGATATGCAATCATTGCAAGGTGTTCCATTTAAAATAAAATTAGGTTGGTCTCTATGGCAATCGAAATGACAGAAAAAATTCATGCAGGGAGAATTGTGGAGAACAATTTACTGAACAACTTTCATAAAGGTCACTTTTTCGTATACGAGGTAATTCAAAAGTTGCAGGCATTATGCGCGACTTTTTTACCACTCTGTATTGGCAAAGTTGAACAATTTTTATCTTTTCGAGACTTTACATTAATCCCAACCAATCCTACAGACAAGTTCATGAACAAATTTAAAAAAAAAATCCTTAAAATCACACAAGATACAATCTCGTTTTTTAATACCAACAAATATAAATTAACCCCAATAAGCCCAGCGACACCACGCCTTATAATCTACCTAAAATCAATAAGCTAGACATCCCTATCAGACCCGATATCTCATATTGTGATTCGCCATGCCATAAATTGAGCAACTGGCTTAACCATACTATTCTCTCCTTAACTAATTTCCATATTACCTTTTGTGTTAATAATTCTTCACAATTAGCTAATGAACCACATAATCTTCATATACCAGACTCTGCCTTTTTCGTGTCTTTTGATGTCACCAACTTATTTCTCAGTATACCTACCAACGACAACCATTACTCATAAGAACACTCCTTACAGATTTCACCATTCTACCTCATATCAATATAGATAATATTTAACTTTTGGTCAATTTAGTACTTAAACAAAACCTTTTTCTGTTTTACAATAACCTTTTTAAACAAAGCTTAGGTTTAGCTATGGGATCTGCCTCATCTCCCCTCTTGCCTGATCTCTTCATGTCAAATCTTGAATCTAAAATTAAAATGAACCCTCTATTTTCTCACATTATAGTCATTAAAAGATAAATGTGGAGGACATTTTTGCTATCTTCAATGGTACCCAGCAGGACCTTACTGATTTCATTATTTTTCTTAATTCCCTATATCCATTTATTACAGTCGACAGTGACAGTCGAAAAGACTACCGTTTATAACAGCTGATTGTTGAAGTTGCGCTGTTGCCAGGTTTACATTATAGCGATATGATTGCTTTTTTCCTTTTCCGAGTTTAAAAATATAATTTTAAAAAATCAACCGACTTGTAGAACTTTCCCATTTTCTATCCGGGCAGAGGAAGTCCACCCTTTTACGTGGTCTCTGCTGGACAACAACATTTTTTACATTGCGAATTTGAAACAAAATGACGAATTAGAAACCGGTTAGCTTTGAAAAAAGAAATATTTTTTTCTTGCTAGAAAACTACGCGAGTCCAGCACATACCCAAAAAAGGCAAGAAGAGCTTCTCAAATAACTGTCGTCCAGTCGCATTGCCTTCGGTTATATCAAAAGTTATGGAGAAGGCTATTAACGAAAAACTATTAATCTACTTGGAAGGCTTTAACATTATTAGTGACCGCCAGTATGGATTCCGTAAGTCTAGATTAACAGAAGACCTTTTTGCTTATGTTACTCACGTTTGGAACAACGCAATAGAACATTATGGAGAGTCCCGGGCGGTAGCCCTGGACACTTTCAAGGCATTTGATCGAGTATGGCATAAGGGGCTCCTAACTAAAGTGAAAATCTGAGAATATATGAAATGCCGGTTCAATTCTGTTCATGGCTGTCAAGGTTTCTTACAGACCGTTCTCTGCGAATGGCGATGGACGGATTTCTTTCAGACACATTAATTATCAACGCCGGAGTCCCTCAAAGTTCTATATTGTCGCCCACCCACCATTTACTATACATTAACGATCTTTTGTGAAAAACAAAAAATCCTATATATAGCTTCGCTGATGACAGCACACTTATTTCATCTTTTACTTTGGATGCTCGGACATCGGCTGCAAATGCACATCTTTACAGGCAGCAAGAGGTCTCACATCTCAACAAGGACTCGCGGATGTGCGCAAATTGTGGATCGACATAAAACTACTCGCGTTTGGCAACACTGTCAGTAATTTTTTCTTCATTGTTAAGGAGAGTTTTCGCGTTGAAACAGTTTGAAAAATACTGTCATTCCAGAAACTTATTTTTCAATAATTGGCGAAAAAGTGCTCTATCCAACGATTTTTTTCCTTTAATCTATTCTACACACCGTGAGCTCTCGATTAAAATTTCAAAAATTAATAAAATCTAGTTGACCTATACTGCACAAGACCATTTTCTTACTTTTAAAGTCCCTGCAACTGTTATACACTTTTAGGGCGTCGCGACGCCCAGGGCGCCGAAGGGGTCGAATTGATGTTATCTTTAAAAAATTCAAAGTAATCCTACCTAACGACGACCTTTTACGAAATTAAAATATATTCATTCGTTTTCGAGATACAGGCCCTGGGAGTTTTAAGTAAAAAACTCCCTCAAAATTAAATTTTTTAAAAAATCAGCTCCGTTATAAACTTTGGTTTCTAAATAAATCGAAACCTTTACTCGACCCAAAGTTTTATTTTAAATTAACGGGAAACCCCAATAAATTAAAGTTCACTCACTTTTCAACGAGACGGCCAGGAAGAAACCTTAATAATTACTAGTGTAACTGCAAAAGAAAAATGTATATGCGTAATTCTGGTGCAAGGACTCTTTTGCGCTTTTTGAGAAAGAGCTCAGAGCGAAGAACCATAATTATTATTATAAAAATAATTTGTTTCATGAAACAAAATCTAAACCGCGTTGTTTTTTTACTAGTTTCTGAAATATTGCGTTAATATCATTCCGTCTCTTAAAATTGTTATTTATCATTCTCTATGGGGGGGGGGGATTATATTATATCCCCTATATTCCCCTATTATGGCAAAAGCATTGTAGCAAATAAATATTTTTAACATAAAATAAAGTTCCTAAAATGTCTGGCCTTACAATTAAAACTTATTGTTCATTCTATTTTGTAGCAAGTAAAATATCTTATCGCTAAATCTCTTTTATAATTCAGCCACGGCAGCTATTAAAACAAAATTACCCGGCTACACTAAAAAGGACCGAAATGATTTAACTTTCTTGACGACTCAACGAGTACCATTAAAAGTTTTTAACTTAATTTTTCAATGAATTGTTTAATTCATAAAAGTAAAAATTAAAACTTCAATGTCTTAATTGTGGTCGCAACCATTTAAACTAGATTTTGTCGCAATAGAATTGAAATAAAAATATTAGTATTTGGAAAATTAATGACCAACGTTAATTTTAAGTAACTAATATTTTTCGCACATTCCTTAACCAGAGCTTTGCTACAAAAATTGTCTTTTCTTCCAATAAAACAACTTGTTTTTCTAATCATAAAATTTCTCTTACAACTAAGATCCTTCTCACTAGTCTTTCAAGAAATTGATTCACTCTTAAAATGATTGATGTATACACGATTAGTACTCCTACCGTTGGTGAAACCAGAGATTGGTGTAATTAAACTGAATAATTTTAAAATCGGGCAATATTAACCACTAGAAACAAATTGTCATTATTTTTGCCTTGCGTGATTTTTCAAAATGTAGATACACTTTTTTCATCTTTATATTTACTTTTATTTTGGATACACAGTATGTCCACGGATGGACAATCGGTGTAATAAATCAAAAATTTCACATTTAAAAAAATTATTTTTGCTTCTTAGAGAAAAACACGAAAGAATAAGGTGACAAGTTCCTATAACATGTTTTCTTACATCGGTTCTTCTTGAGTAACTTTCAAAGTACGTAATATGATTTAATAAAAACTTAATGTGATGGAAGTAGAGAGATATAGAGAGAGCGAGGCCAGGTGGTGCTGGTGGTGCTGGTGGTGCAATTTACGATCTAACCCAGGTGGTGCAGGTGGTGCGTTTTACGATCTAACCCGGGCGGTTCGGTGGTGCGTTTTATGATCTAACCCAGGTGGTGCAGGTGGTGCGTTTTATGACCTAACCCGGGTGGTTCGGTGGTGCTGTTTACAAAATAACCCGAAATTAAACCCGACTTTTTACGACCTAACCCGCATGCTTTCATGAGGCGGCTTCTTATCTAACCCTAACTTGATCCTTAATATTTATGAACTGACCCGAGATAAAACCCGACTTTTTACGACCTAACCCGGATGCTTTCATGAGGCGGCATCTTATCTAACCCTAACTTGAACCTTAATATTTATGAACTGACCCGAGATAAAACCCGACTTTTTACGACCTAACCCGGATGCTTTCGTGAGGCGGCTTCTTATCTAACCCTAACTTGAACCTGAATATTTATGAACTGACCCAAGATAAAACCCGACTTTTTACGACCTAACCCGGATGCTTTCGCGAGGCGGCTTCTCATCTAACCCTAATTTGAACCTGAATATTTATGAACTGACCCGAGATAAAACCCGACTTTTTATGATTTAACCTTAGTTGAAACGCCGCTGCTAAAGCGGGATAATTAAATCCCAATTTTTATAAGCCATCCTTAAACCCAACTTTTTACGATCCGACCTGAGCCATCCTTAAACCCGACTTTTTATGATTTAACCTTAGTGAAACGCCGCTGCTAAAGCGGGATAATTAAATCCCAATTTTTATAAGCCATCCTTAAACCCAACTTTTTACGATGCGACCTGAGCCATCCTTAAACCAGACTTTTTATTATTTCCCCTTAGTTGAAACGCCGCTGCTAAAGCGGGATAATTAAATCCCAATTTTTATAAGCCATCCTTAAACCCAACTTTTTACGATCCGACCTGAGCCATCCTTAAACCAGACTTTTTATTATTTTCCCTTAGTTGAAACGCCGCTGTTAAAGCGGTATAGTAAAAAACATTATTTATATTTTCTAACTTAGTGAAACGCCGCTGGCGGGTAGTAAAGCGAAATAAAACCCTAATTTATATGGTCTAACAAGATAAGTATAATAATGCGGTACATTTGTCACCACAATAATTATTTATAGCTAAATGATCCTCTCAAACCCTCTGCTGACTCGATTTAAAAAGAAAGGGACATAAACCTTTATTTATTATTCCGAAGGACCCTCATTAAAATTCAGTAGCATATCTAATAATTGTTTTCAATTTTTGCACCACTTATATAAAATACAATAAAATAATTACCATCTAGAACCATTAACTAGCGATTTCTTTGTACTGGAAATGGATAAATTATAGGACTATCTTGTAATGAGAACAGAGTAATAAAAAGTAAATAAAACTTAAATACGTATAAAATACCAAGCAGGTATAGGTACTATACAACTTGTGTTCGCCATCAGGTAAAAGCCCTCATAATGCTTTTATAAAAATTTCGGATAATATCATAATATAAGTAAATAGGCTACAATTTCAGGAAAAAAGTAAAAAAAATTAATTCACAGTGTAAAATTGTAGTTAAATGGATTGTAAATACGAAATAATATAAAAAGCTACCTTTTGTTTGCGATGATGTATGCACAATAACTCTATATTATTCGGTCCTTAAACTGAAAATACCCACTAGATAGGTATCATAAGCTGTATTTGTCATCAGGTAGAACCCCCAATAAAATTATGAATATCAGGCGTAGGCAACAATAAGCAAATCACGTTGGTTTTTTAATTTATTATTAATCTGGCTAACTTAAGAAACTCACAATATAACGACCATCCAAAAAAATCATAATACATTACTGGGTGTGAAAGCAATTGCGCTGCAAAATATAGTGTATACCGACTCTGAGGTAGTTAATTAAAATCCCAATTAGCGCTAAAAAAAAAATCAATTAGATATTTACTTTAGATATTTTAATAAAAAAATTCAATATTCTCACCAACATTTAACTTTTAAAATTAGCACAATATCAAATCCTTTACAATGAATTAAACAAACGCATACATAATTTTAAAATCACATAATAAGAATATAAGCTAAAATCTAACAAGTTTCGACTAGTCAAATGACGTCAGTTTACATCTGCGAAGAATATCCAACTCTCGAATCATAAAAAATGGTCAGACTTTGTCGGCAAATACCCTTCTATGATGCAGGGGAAGGACAGGTAACTCGAGATGTTTATAAAGAAACGTTAAAGAACATTATTTGCTTATTTCTAGACTCTTAAAAATTAGATGCAATCGAACAATAAATGTTTTCATCATGTATATTTATGAGTAACACATTACCTTCGACATACATAAATTCAAATTGATAATTACTTGCCTTAGTACTTTTTTAGAAGCTTGAATCATTGCATATAACCGTCTGAGGATACCCAAACTTCCCCTAACATATTTCTCCGCAGCCGGGGAAAAAGAGGTAGAAAAAGTAAAATAACAACTCCAAGTGTCTTTGCGAACAATCGGCAATAAAATAGAGTATTTCAGTTTTTAATTTTTCGTAAATAAAAGTTGGTTAGATTAATAGTCTCTGTGAATATAATAACATAAACAAAGTGATATGCCGTAAATTTAGGAGTACAGTATAAATTATGCCTCTATTAAAATATACCGCAATAACTAACTACCAAAGGATTTTTGATATTTTGAATATATTTGATGCTCATAGCATTATCACATTTCCAAAGGCTCTAAATTTTAGAAAAATGTTCTAATAGAATATGTCTATCAATATAAAGTAAAGGTATTGTTAGGTTTTTTTAAAAAATACGACCTACAACAGTCTCTGCTACAGCATGGCTGACTCTGTAGAAACTTCTGTGAAACCATAATAATTATATCAATAATCGAGTTGTCCTTATGATAATATTTTCTTCCAATATCCGACTCCACTATCCATAAAAGTTATGTTAGAAAATTCATAATTGAGCGCATTGTAATTTTTTAAAAAGAAATTCACTTCACACACAAAGATGTAGCCATTCAATCCATGAAAATAATGCAAGTCAGTATGCGTATGTTATGGCTAACTGTTTAAATGTCTATTCCTTCCACGTTTATCGGAAGAAATACTTTTTTTATACTAGTATTTTAGTTGAAAATAAGATCATAAATCATCTATACAAAACAAGCGCCCCTTATGGATTTGAACGAAAATCATAGATTCGACTATTTTCATGAAAAATAAATCTAAGTACGGAATAATGCAGGAAGATTATCTATTTTCTTGGTTTAGAAAGTGATGTAGTTAAGATTTATAACTTAGGAATAAATAAATTATTATTAATCTTTTCGACCTATTTCTCTTGCATATTTAATTTCTTTGATAGTAAGAACTAATCTTTTTATTTTACAAAGTAAAAAAAAAGCTAAAGATCGGCGTTGTCAGTCAGGTATAAGAACTGATTTAACACGATGGTTTTTGTACAAACGTTCACATACAATTGTATGCTTTTTAACCGATTGTGTCGGAAAAAATGACGATTTATAGATTAGATATTTAGACGAAGAGCTAACCTTCTCAATAAAGTATTGATTATTGCCCTGCTAGCTAGACAACACTTTTTATGTTAGTCAAAAAAAAATTTTTTTTTTCGGACGCTATTACAGATTTCATCGTTAACTAACAAACATTAAGACCAAAAAATTAGCGTGCAAGATGAAATGTATAGGTTCACTTCATTTCTACATTATTTTACAACTCTCAATCGCATTAAAAACAAGATCGAATAAAAAATAACTTATGACATATGGACGAAAAATGTTTTTCGGGCTATTTAGGTTAGCGACCGCATTACGTCTGAAATACTACATTTTTCGAGCTTATAACATAATTTACTATTTTAACGTTAAAATAGGGGAAATGATGTATCGAAATGGATACTTTTTTTTTGTCGGTCACGAGATTCTAGTTTCTTTTAAAATGAACTCTAATATTTACAACACAAATTATCCTTTAAGCCACATTAGTTTAAAACTCGTCTGTCGCTTTCCCTCTATTGTGAGTTTGATTAAAGTATAGCGTAGTATATATTTAGATGAATTTCGCAAATGTTGAATACTTCCAAAACTGAAAAAGCCGCCCTTTGCAATAAATATCTCCGTAGAGTTAGGTACCCTGCAGATTAAGGGTATTTCAGCGGATAATCATATACAAATTCAAAGATTTTGTCTATTTTAATGGATTAACAAACAATATCTATAGGATGACTTTACTGATAAAAAAAAAATAACAAAAATCCATAAAGTCTAGGCTCACATGAAATTCCATAAAGAGCAGCTGCATAGCCTTATCACATCAAACTATATTTTTATTTCGTTCTATTGTCAAAAGTCTGTGTTTAGGAGATTATCGTTCATTTTTAAATGAACTCTAATATGTACATCACCATAAACTACCTCTTAAGCCGTCGTAAAAATACACTTTTCGATTTACCTCTATATTGATTTTCTAATATTAAATATCTACAATAGTCGAAATTCGCTCGCTAATACCTATGTATGCAAGGTTTCTTCAAAAAATGACAATTTTGTTGTTTAATGGCTTGAAAAAATGGAAAAAGGAGGTTTTTGCATCCATTTATTTCCAGATGAGTGTTAAAAATACTTATAAAACTCGGTATACCGAAGATCAAGCATTAATGAGAGGGTTGAGTCCTGTTTGCCAAATCCTGATTTTTAATTTGACGTTGGCAACGGTACAATTTTTTAACATTTATCATAAGAGGCGTATATTTTTGGAGCTTAGATCTACCAGTTTATCCACGCCCCATTTATTGTTAGTGCTTTAGTAATTTTACTTTCCAATTATTTTTTACCAAAACGCGTAGTTGAAACAGTGTCTATATCAGACGATATAATAAATTTTAAGGATTAATTTGCTTACAAATACACTTCAATTTATTTAGGCTAAAGCAGCCAGACATATACTGGAACTACGAAAACCCTATTACAATTTGGTTGCCTAGAGAAAATTTTGTAAAAAACATAGCTTTCTACACAAATGCTTGCACATTATGTACCTATCATTTTAAGATACCTGGCGACATCAATGTAAGCATTGACATAATGACGCAAGATATAGGTAGGTACTAGAATATTCAAGATTTCTATTAACGATACACTTCAGCATACATGCGAGATGTCATTAATGTCTACGGAAGGCAACAGACATACCAGCTATTTTTACATGGGATTCCATAGACTTGGACGCTTCTTGTTTAGAAATATTTGATGTCATCTTGAGGAGTTTCAAAATGATCCTATAAACCAGCTTCACAGACCGTAATTTGTGATGCTAACACGATTAATACGCAATAGAACAAGATTAAGAAACAAAATTTAAAGTAGCTCTTTATCACACGAAAATAATTAAATAATTTACGGTTACAGAACAATAATTATTTTAAAAAGCTGTATAACTAAATATATTATGTTATTAGGAATATTCTGTCTAAAGTAACAGCTGATCTTAGTCGAAAATGAGATCGTATTATTGATTGTTGAATTCGTTAGGTATGAAATAAAATTAGAGATTTCGTCTATTTTTTCACGATTAAAAAAGAATACCTCTATTTAGCTAAAAATGAAACGATTACAGTGGTAGATTAATTCACTTTACCAAGCATGTAAACTACTAATTTTGCAATAAATATCTTCTATATTTCTAGGTAGGTTTACTCGAAAATGTTGGGCTATTTTCATCAAAAATCCCGATACGAAATTGAAAAATTTGCCTATTTTTGTCGGTTTACAAAGTGATAGTGGAATATTGGTTTGATCAAAGAACAATAATTATTTTAAAAATGTTGTATAATTAACTAAATGTCGGTGTTATCAGGCAGGCAAGAAGTTATTTATCTGAATCTTATTTGTACCATTAGCGTTTATATACAAATGTTAGTGGTTTTCAAAAATCGATATCTCGGAAATTATTAGGTTTAGACTTATAATACGCTTATTAAAAAATAATGACTACTTTATGCAAAATTCAAAAATATTATAAGATGTAGGGTATCCCAGTAACTTAACCAAAGATTTTCGGTCTTCGTAAAGCTTTACACGTTTCTTCAGCGTACCAAACATTCACTTTTTTTAAATATTGACATCGGGTTAGGATTCTGAACATAGGATTAACATCACTCCAATAGTGAACATGTTGCGTTGTCACAGTTCCATTCGTTGAAAAGTAAACAAAACCGTTTGAGCTACGTGGGGAATAAATAAAGTTGGCTTGTTGAAAAATTTTAATATTTATTAAGGTAAAAGACTATAAATATATCGATACAACACTTTGGCATTTCTAATACTACAAACATGAATATCTAAAATGTGATATTTACAACCATCAACTCTCTCTCCCTTCTCTCATTTTGGTACACCAATGCTGTCTTCTAAGTTTATAATATATGGCGTCCTGCAGTTTAATTCCGAAAATGTTTTAACTAAAAATTCCTCTTTAACACATCCTTTAACGTAAATAATGTCTGCGTCTATCAGATTGTTGGATATGATATTATGTAGTTCCTTGTAATCGGTATCACCATAATTATAAAGGATACCATGATGATTTCCAAATAGATATTTGACTTGTTTCTTGCAAGCCTTACTTAAGGTGTCGAATGGTTTAACTGGTTTAAAAAAGTAACTTTTCATACTATTCCCATCATAAATAGCCAATTCTTTCGCGCAAAATTCAGGTATGTTAAATCCTTGAATATCGACTACAACGAACTTCATTGTCTGAAGACTCAAATCAAACAAGTATATTTTCATATTTTTATCGCTCTTAAGTTCGATTTCAAAAGCACACCCCCACTTTTCGATAATTTCACAGTCTTAGCACATAGATCTTATATTTTTATTTACGATCAATTCATCTTTATTCGCCAATCGTCTCAAACGAGTCTGCTTTTGAAAGTAATATAGCCTTAGTATTCAGAAAATATTAATGATATCGGAGCCTAAAACATCCTTGACACTAAAAAATCATTGTGTTTCCTAACAAAACCCATCATCTTGTCTATTTAGCTTGCTTTCCTATTGTTTAGCAGGTTAAATAAAATTATTATTTCGCTCTTTTTGTCTGTACTGAATCGTTAGGGGAATACGTTTCTAGTTCTATAAGAGAGACAGTTAAAATTTATGTAAGCAATCAAAAATCCTACACTATGAGCTACTTAGTTAAAATTTCATATTTCCTTCCTGGGTCAGGCAAAATTTGTGATGTGTCGGACAAAATTTATAAAAATACAAAAAAAAAATGCTGGATGCATTTTTAGCGTGACTTTCTATTTAATACCATCTTATTTCAAGGTATAATTCGGTTGTCAAAATGAGAATAAAATAATTTTCCCATGGTTTATGTCATCTTAAAAAAGTCAAAAGGTTATATTCTGTAGAGGGTCAGATACATTCAAATTTAAATATTTTCTCCAAGAAGAATTTTAAGATAGTATTATAGTAAATAAAAATTCTATACCTCCAATATTTCATGGAAACATATCGTGTTCTAGCGACATAACCCAAAAGTACCTCTATTCAGAAACGCATCGTACTTTTCTTGTCAATAATTGTCTCATTGTCCCATCCATTACATTATTATAATCTTAAAGCACCTGTTACCAGCATTATCTGTTTTTATGGTTTTCATAAAACATAGCGATTACCGATGAAAATTAAACGAAAACTTAATAAATAACTTTTTTTTCAACTGAAATAGACTGATTTTCGATGGAAAAATGTTACTTATGACTAAAAATGAATATAAGACATATACGCAATGATATTTAGAATAAATCAATCTTTTCTAAAATTACTATGAAATATTCACAAAATCGTTTCGTTATAACCAAAGTAGCAAGGCTTGCAGATTTCGTATAGAGTTCAAACGCGATACTGAGATGATCTTTTTTTTT
The DNA here is from genome assembly GCA_963920685.1 of Polydrusus tereticollis. Lineage (NCBI taxonomy): Eukaryota > Metazoa > Arthropoda > Insecta > Coleoptera > Curculionidae > Polydrusus > Polydrusus tereticollis. The sequence goes on along the minus strand of OY987331.1, from coordinate 108,932,198 downwards.
TTTATATTTTTGTAGGATAATACACCACTACGTTGTAAGTACTTGAGAGAGGACTTTCTTGAAAAATCCTCAAATTTCTCTGCAATTTTGTTCCTTCTAGAGTTAAATTCACACAGAAAACCCCGTATTCTTATCTTTCAGGTTGGTATATTAAAAAGGGCTTATTAGTATGGTTTAGAAAACAAGCAATATTAATTAATGGATGTTTTTTCGTCGTATGAAGAGTTGAAAAATTTTTTTTTCCACTCCAATGGTTACGATGCAGAGAGTCGGGTTTCATCATAATCTTTCAGGGTAGCTCAGGTTTGATTGCATGTAGAGAGTCGGGTTTCATCATAATCTTTCAGGGTAGCTCAGGTTTGATTACATGTACTAAGGTTAGTGCTCCTTGCAATCGGTTTCAGGTTTGACGCGTTTGACGATTGAAACGTTTGAGAAACCTGAACAAACCTGAGGGGGGCGCGTCAAACCTGAAACCGATTGCAAGGAGCACTAACCTTAGTACATGTAATCAAACCTGAGCTACCCTGAAAGATTATGATGAAACCCGACTCTCTACATGCAATCAAACCTGAGCTACCCTGAAAGATTATGATGAAACCCGACTCTCTGCATCGTAACCATTGGAGTGGAAAAAAAAATTTTTCAACTCTTCATACGACGAAAAAACATCCATTAATTAATATTGCTTGTTTTCTAAACCATACTAATAAGCCCTTTTTAATATACCAACCTGAAAGATAAGAATACGGGGTTTTCTGTGTGAATTTAACTCTAGAAGGAACAAAATTGCAGAGAAATTTGAGGATTTTTCAAGAAAGTCCTCTCTCAAGTACTTACAACGTAGTGGTGCATTATCCTACAAAAATATAAAAAAAAAAAAGATCATCTCAGTATCGCGTTTGAACTCTATACGAAATCTGCAAGCCTTGCTACTTTGGTTATAACGAAACGATTTTGTGAATATTTCATAGTAATTTTAGAAAAGATTGATTTATTCTAAATATCATTGCGTATATGTCTTATATTCATTTTTAGTTATAAGTAACATTTTTCCATCGAAAATCAGTCTATTTCAGTTGAAAAAAAAGTTATTTATTAAGTTTTCGTTTAATTTTCATCGGTAATCGCTATGTTTTATGAAAACCATAAAAACAGATAATGCTGGTAACAGGTGCTTTAAGATTATAATAATGTAATGGATGGGACAATGAGACAATTATTGACAAGAAAAGTACGATGCGTTTCTGAATAGAGGTACTTTTGGGTTATGTCGCTAGAACACGATATGTTTCCATGAAATATTGGAGGTATAGAATTTTTATTTACTATAATACTATCTTAAAATTCTTCTTGGAGAAAATATTTAAATTTGAATGTATCTGACCCTCTACAGAATATAACCTTTTGACTTTTTTAAGATGACATAAACCATGGGAAAATTATTTTATTCTCATTTTGACAACCGAATTATACCTTGAAATAAGATGGTATTAAATAGAAAGTCACGCTAAAAATGCATCCAGCATTTTTTTTTTGTATTTTTATAAATTTTGTCCGACACATCACAAATTTTGCCTGACCCAGGAAGGAAATATGAAATTTTAACTAAGTAGCTCATAGTGTAGGATTTTTGATTGCTTACATAAATTTTAACTGTCTCTCTTATAGAACTAGAAACGTATTCCCCTAACGATTCAGTACAGACAAAAAGAGCGAAATAATAATTTTATTTAACCTGCTAAACAATAGGAAAGCAAGCTAAATAGACAAGATGATGGGTTTTGTTAGGAAACACAATGATTTTTTAGTGTCAAGGATGTTTTAGGCTCCGATATCATTAATATTTTCTGAATACTAAGGCTATATTACTTTCAAAAGCAGACTCGTTTGAGACGATTGGCGAATAAAGATGAATTGATCGTAAATAAAAATATAAGATCTATGTGCTAAGACTGTGAAATTATCGAAAAGTGGGGGTGTGCTTTTGAAATCGAACTTAAGAGCGATAAAAATATGAAAATATACTTGTTTGATTTGAGTCTTCAGACAATGAAGTTCGTTGTAGTCGATATTCAAGGATTTAACATACCTGAATTTTGCGCGAAAGAATTGGCTATTTATGATGGGAATAGTATGAAAAGTTACTTTTTTAAACCAGTTAAACCATTCGACACCTTAAGTAAGGCTTGCAAGAAACAAGTCAAATATCTATTTGGAAATCATCATGGTATCCTTTATAATTATGGTGATACCGATTACAAGGAACTACATAATATCATATCCAACAATCTGATAGACGCAGACATTATTTACGTTAAAGGATGTGTTAAAGAGGAATTTTTAGTTAAAACATTTTCGGAATTAAACTGCAGGACGCCATATATTATAAACTTAGAAGACAGCATTGGTGTACCAAAATGAGAGAAGGGAGAGAGAGTTGATGGTTGTAAATATCACATTTTAGATATTCATGTTTGTAGTATTAGAAATGCCAAAGTGTTGTATCGATATATTTATAGTCTTTTACCTTAATAAATATTAAAATTTTTCAACAAGCCAACTTTATTTATTCCCCACGTAGCTCAAACGGTTTTGTTTACTTTTCAACGAATGGAACTGTGACAACGCAACATGTTCACTATTGGAGTGATGTTAATCCTATGTTCAGAATCCTAACCCGATGTCAATATTTAAAAAAAGTGAATGTTTGGTACGCTGAAGAAACGTGTAAAGCTTTACGAAGACCGAAAATCTTTGGTTAAGTTACTGGGATACCCTACATCTTATAATATTTTTGAATTTTGCATAAAGTAGTCATTATTTTTTAATAAGCGTATTATAAGTCTAAACCTAATAATTTCCGAGATATCGATTTTTGAAAACCACTAACATTTGTATATAAACGCTAATGGTACAAATAAGATTCAGATAAATAACTTCTTGCCTGCCTGATAACACCGACATTTAGTTAATTATACAACATTTTTAAAATAATTATTGTTCTTTGATCAAACCAATATTCCACTATCACTTTGTAAACCGACAAAAATAGGCAAATTTTTCAATTTCGTATCGGGATTTTTGATGAAAATAGCCCAACATTTTCGAGTAAACCTACCTAGAAATATAGAAGATATTTATTGCAAAATTAGTAGTTTACATGCTTGGTAAAGTGAATTAATCTACCACTGTAATCGTTTCATTTTTAGCTAAATAGAGGTATTCTTTTTTAATCGTGAAAAAATAGACGAAATCTCTAATTTTATTTCATACCTAACGAATTCAACAATCAATAATACGATCTCATTTTCGACTAAGATCAGCTGTTACTTTAGACAGAATATTCCTAATAACATAATATATTTAGTTATACAGCTTTTTAAAATAATTATTGTTCTGTAACCGTAAATTATTTAATTATTTTCGTGTGATAAAGAGCTACTTTAAATTTTGTTTCTTAATCTTGTTCTATTGCGTATTAATCGTGTTAGCATCACAAATTACGGTCTGTGAAGCTGGTTTATAGGATCATTTTGAAACTCCTCAAGATGACATCAAATATTTCTAAACAAGAAGCGTCCAAGTCTATGGAATCCCATGTAAAAATAGCTGGTATGTCTGTTGCCTTCCGTAGACATTAATGACATCTCGCATGTATGCTGAAGTGTATCGTTAATAGAAATCTTGAATATTCTAGTACCTACCTATATCTTGCGTCATTATGTCAATGCTTACATTGATGTCGCCAGGTATCTTAAAATGATAGGTACATAATGTGCAAGCATTTGTGTAGAAAGCTATGTTTTTTACAAAATTTTCTCTAGGCAACCAAATTGTAATAGGGTTTTCGTAGTTCCAGTATATGTCTGGCTGCTTTAGCCTAAATAAATTGAAGTGTATTTGTAAGCAAATTAATCCTTAAAATTTATTATATCGTCTGATATAGACACTGTTTCAACTACGCGTTTTGGTAAAAAATAATTGGAAAGTAAAATTACTAAAGCACTAACAATAAATGGGGCGTGGATAAACTGGTAGATCTAAGCTCCAAAAATATACGCCTCTTATGATAAATGTTAAAAAATTGTACCGTTGCCAACGTCAAATTAAAAATCAGGATTTGGCAAACAGGACTCAACCCTCTCATTAATGCTTGATCTTCGGTATACCGAGTTTTATAAGTATTTTTAACACTCATCTGGAAATAAATGGATGCAAAAACCTCCTTTTTCCATTTTTTCAAGCCATTAAACAACAAAATTGTCATTTTTTGAAGAAACCTTGCATACATAGGTATTAGCGAGCGAATTTCGACTATTGTAGATATTTAATATTAGAAAATCAATATAGAGGTAAATCGAAAAGTGTATTTTTACGACGGCTTAAGAGGTAGTTTATGGTGATGTACATATTAGAGTTCATTTTAAAATGAACGATAATCTCCTAAACACAGACTTTTGACAATAGAACGAAATAAAAATATAGTTTGATGTGATAAGGCTATGCAGCTGCTCTTTATGGAATTTCATGTGAGCCTAGACTTTATGGATTTTTGTTATTTTTTTTTTATCAGTAAAGTCATCCTATAGATATTGTTTGTTAATCCATTAAAATAGACAAAATCTTTGAATTTGTATATGATTATCCGCTGAAATACCCTTAATCTGCAGGGTACCTAACTCTACGGAGATATTTATTGCAAAGGGCGGCTTTTTCAGTTTTGGAAGTATTCAACATTTGCGAAATTCATCTAAATATATACTACGCTATACTTTAATCAAACTCACAATAGAGGGAAAGCGACAGACGAGTTTTAAACTAATGTGGCTTAAAGGATAATTTGTGTTGTAAATATTAGAGTTCATTTTAAAAGAAACTATAATCTCGTGACCGACAAAAAAAAAGTATCCATTTCGATACATCATTTCCCCTATTTTAACGTTAAAATAGTAAATTATGTTATAAGCTCGAAAAATGTAGTATTTCAGACGTAATGCGGTCGCTAACCTAAATAGCCCGAAAAACATTTTTCGTCCATATGTCATAAGTTATTTTTTATTCGATCTTGTTTTTAATGCGATTGAGAGTTGTAAAATAATGTAGAAATGAAGTGAACCTATACATTTCATCTTGCACGCTAATTTTTTGGTCTTAATGTTTGTTAGTTAACGATGAAATCTGTAATAGCGTCCGAAAAAAAAAATTTTTTTTTGACTAACATAAAAAGTGTTGTCTAGCTAGCAGGGCAATAATCAATACTTTATTGAGAAGGTTAGCTCTTCGTCTAAATATCTAATCTATAAATCGTCATTTTTTCCGACACAATCGGTTAAAAAGCATACAATTGTATGTGAACGTTTGTACAAAAACCATCGTGTTAAATCAGTTCTTATACCTGACTGACAACGCCGATCTTTAGCTTTTTTTTTACTTTGTAAAATAAAAAGATTAGTTCTTACTATCAAAGAAATTAAATATGCAAGAGAAATAGGTCGAAAAGATTAATAATAATTTATTTATTCCTAAGTTATAAATCTTAACTACATCACTTTCTAAACCAAGAAAATAGATAATCTTCCTGCATTATTCCGTACTTAGATTTATTTTTCATGAAAATAGTCGAATCTATGATTTTCGTTCAAATCCATAAGGGGCGCTTGTTTTGTATAGATGATTTATGATCTTATTTTCAACTAAAATACTAGTATAAAAAAAGTATTTCTTCCGATAAACGTGGAAGGAATAGACATTTAAACAGTTAGCCATAACATACGCATACTGACTTGCATTATTTTCATGGATTGAATGGCTACATCTTTGTGTGTGAAGTGAATTTCTTTTTAAAAAATTACAATGCGCTCAATTATGAATTTTCTAACATAACTTTTATGGATAGTGGAGTCGGATATTGGAAGAAAATATTATCATAAGGACAACTCGATTATTGATATAATTATTATGGTTTCACAGAAGTTTCTACAGAGTCAGCCATGCTGTAGCAGAGACTGTTGTAGGTCGTATTTTTTAAAAAAACCTAACAATACCTTTACTTTATATTGATAGACATATTCTATTAGAACATTTTTCTAAAATTTAGAGCCTTTGGAAATGTGATAATGCTATGAGCATCAAATATATTCAAAATATCAAAAATCCTTTGGTAGTTAGTTATTGCGGTATATTTTAATAGAGGCATAATTTATACTGTACTCCTAAATTTACGGCATATCACTTTGTTTATGTTATTATATTCACAGAGACTATTAATCTAACCAACTTTTATTTACGAAAAATTAAAAACTGAAATACTCTATTTTATTGCCGATTGTTCGCAAAGACACTTGGAGTTGTTATTTTACTTTTTCTACCTCTTTTTCCCCGGCTGCGGAGAAATATGTTAGGGGAAGTTTGGGTATCCTCAGACGGTTATATGCAATGATTCAAGCTTCTAAAAAAGTACTAAGGCAAGTAATTATCAATTTGAATTTATGTATGTCGAAGGTAATGTGTTACTCATAAATATACATGATGAAAACATTTATTGTTCGATTGCATCTAATTTTTAAGAGTCTAGAAATAAGCAAATAATGTTCTTTAACGTTTCTTTATAAACATCTCGAGTTACCTGTCCTTCCCCTGCATCATAGAAGGGTATTTGCCGACAAAGTCTGACCATTTTTTATGATTCGAGAGTTGGATATTCTTCGCAGATGTAAACTGACGTCATTTGACTAGTCGAAACTTGTTAGATTTTAGCTTATATTCTTATTATGTGATTTTAAAATTATGTATGCGTTTGTTTAATTCATTGTAAAGGATTTGATATTGTGCTAATTTTAAAAGTTAAATGTTGGTGAGAATATTGAATTTTTTTATTAAAATATCTAAAGTAAATATCTAATTGATTTTTTTTTTAGCGCTAATTGGGATTTTAATTAACTACCTCAGAGTCGGTATACACTATATTTTGCAGCGCAATTGCTTTCACACCCAGTAATGTATTATGATTTTTTTGGATGGTCGTTATATTGTGAGTTTCTTAAGTTAGCCAGATTAATAATAAATTAAAAAACCAACGTGATTTGCTTATTGTTGCCTACGCCTGATATTCATAATTTTATTGGGGGTTCTACCTGATGACAAATACAGCTTATGATACCTATCTAGTGGGTATTTTCAGTTTAAGGACCGAATAATATAGAGTTATTGTGCATACATCATCGCAAACAAAAGGTAGCTTTTTATATTATTTCGTATTTACAATCCATTTAACTACAATTTTACACTGTGAATTAATTTTTTTTACTTTTTTCCTGAAATTGTAGCCTATTTACTTATATTATGATATTATCCGAAATTTTTATAAAAGCATTATGAGGGCTTTTACCTGATGGCGAACACAAGTTGTATAGTACCTATACCTGCTTGGTATTTTATACGTATTTAAGTTTTATTTACTTTTTATTACTCTGTTCTCATTACAAGATAGTCCTATAATTTATCCATTTCCAGTACAAAGAAATCGCTAGTTAATGGTTCTAGATGGTAATTATTTTATTGTATTTTATATAAGTGGTGCAAAAATTGAAAACAATTATTAGATATGCTACTGAATTTTAATGAGGGTCCTTCGGAATAATAAATAAAGGTTTATGTCCCTTTCTTTTTAAATCGAGTCAGCAGAGGGTTTGAGAGGATCATTTAGCTATAAATAATTATTGTGGTGACAAATGTACCGCATTATTATACTTATCTTGTTAGACCATATAAATTAGGGTTTTATTTCGCTTTACTACCCGCCAGCGGCGTTTCACTAAGTTAGAAAATATAAATAATGTTTTTTACTATACCGCTTTAACAGCGGCGTTTCAACTAAGGGAAAATAATAAAAAGTCTGGTTTAAGGATGGCTCAGGTCGGATCGTAAAAAGTTGGGTTTAAGGATGGCTTATAAAAATTGGGATTTAATTATCCCGCTTTAGCAGCGGCGTTTCAACTAAGGGGAAATAATAAAAAGTCTGGTTTAAGGATGGCTCAGGTCGCATCGTAAAAAGTTGGGTTTAAGGATGGCTTATAAAAATTGGGATTTAATTATCCCGCTTTAGCAGCGGCGTTTCACTAAGGTTAAATCATAAAAAGTCGGGTTTAAGGATGGCTCAGGTCGGATCGTAAAAAGTTGGGTTTAAGGATGGCTTATAAAAATTGGGATTTAATTATCCCGCTTTAGCAGCGGCGTTTCAACTAAGGTTAAATCATAAAAAGTCGGGTTTTATCTCGGGTCAGTTCATAAATATTCAGGTTCAAATTAGGGTTAGATGAGAAGCCGCCTCGCGAAAGCATCCGGGTTAGGTCGTAAAAAGTCGGGTTTTATCTTGGGTCAGTTCATAAATATTCAGGTTCAAGTTAGGGTTAGATAAGAAGCCGCCTCACGAAAGCATCCGGGTTAGGTCGTAAAAAGTCGGGTTTTATCTCGGGTCAGTTCATAAATATTAAGGTTCAAGTTAGGGTTAGATAAGAAGCCGCCTCATGAAAGCATCCGGGTTAGGTCGTAAAAAGTCGGGTTTTATCTCGGGTCAGTTCATAAATATTAAGGATCAAGTTAGGGTTAGATAAGAAGCCGCCTCATGAAAGCATGCGGGTTAGGTCGTAAAAAGTCGGGTTTAATTTCGGGTTATTTTGTAAACAGCACCACCGAACCACCCGGGTTAGGTCATAAAACGCACCACCTGCACCACCTGGGTTAGATCATAAAACGCACCACCGAACCGCCCGGGTTAGATCGTAAAACGCACCACCTGCACCACCTGGGTTAGATCGTAAATTGCACCACCAGCACCACCAGCACCACCTGGCCTCGCTCTCTCTATATCTCTCTACTGATGGACACTACTAAGGACCTCTTAAAATAGTGTCCTTGAAGCATATTTAGTTTTTTAGTTTACCAGGGGCTGACTAACGTTTACAACTGAATGCTTATTTTTTTAAAACCCTGTATGATAAGGACTTAAAAGAAAAATCTATATAGCCTGCAGCTTAGACTAATAAAAAGGTACTCTTTTTTATAAGATTAAATGAACCGTTTTCGAGAAAAAGAATAATAAACGAATAGTTGTAGAAAACTTATGCTCGCAAAAAATGTGCGTTTTATAGACAACAAAAAAACGTGCTTTGCAAGCATTACTATGGGATTAAGTAGATAAAATATCCTGCATTTTAGAACTTGTCATCTTTCACATCGCTGACACATTCATTCTTTACTTCGATATTAATTTATTGATTTTTTTTATTTCGTGGTGAATTGAATTGTGAATTAATTTGAACTATGGAATACACGTTAATTAATTATGCCGAGATGCATCTGATGTATGGTCTTGCGTCGTGCAATGCTTTGGAATCCAGAAGGCTATATTACGAAAGATTTCCTAACCGTACTATGCCAAACCAGAAGACATTTCAACGAGTTGACCATCGTCTAAGGGAGAATGGTAGGCGATTCCAGTTAATAGGTAATACATATCTTGGACTTTCTTCATAATTTTAGGACAGTTTGGAAAAAATAGTACTGATGTTAATCTTAATCTTCTTAGACCAGAAGAATCGTACGTATGTACGCCGCAATTAGAGGGAAATATTTTAAATGCTATAGATACATCATTGTGCAAAGAGAAAGGGATGTTTGTGTTTTGGCATTCGAAATTCAATATACACAAACGCAATCAAAGTGCGAGAATCTAGAAACAAACACAAACAGACGGGATAACTGCCACAAAGAAGAATAGAATATTACATGTCATTGCACGAGACATAATCCATCAACGAGCACTCGAAAATTATAAGCACCGTTTAATTGCACATGAAGTTCTTCAAGAACAGTTGTTATATCCATATCATTTACAAAAAGTAAATGAACTGATTCCTGAAGATTTTCCTCATAGGGTTGCAAACTGGTTATTGGATCAGCAATGAAATAATGTAAACTTCATTGGCATTATTCTTTTCACGGATGGTATCACCACTTTACGCAGCACACTATGGCCTGATGAAAATCCTGATGCCACTATTGTTTCGCATCATCAACATCAGTTCCAATCAATTAATATCTGTGCAGGAATCATTGGCAATTTTTTGATTGAACCATTCGTATTACCGGAACGCTTGAATGGACAACTTTATTTGGAGTTCCTTCAAAACGCTTTTCAGGATTTAATAGAGCCGAAACATGTAGTTCATGCATGATGGAGCACTCATTACAACATTAGTGTGGGGCAGCACCTAAATAACGTATATCAAAACCGTTGGATAGGTAGAGGAAGACGTATTGCCTGACCTCCTAGACCTCACGACCCAACACCGTTGGATTTTTACCTGTGGGGACACCTGAAAAACTTGTTGTATTCCACACTGGTCTACAGAGAATCACGTTTCATCGTGACGTGATAAGGACTAGTTCTTATACGCAGTTCAAAACCGGTAAAACTAACAAAGAAAATCACTTCTTACCGTTCTTATTTTTAAAATACTCTTCTCCGAAAATGCTGCAAAATCTACCTAAATATTAAAGAAAATGTTCACTTATAGATCAACAGCCTTATTGGTAGCGAAAAAATAAATAAAAATATACAAATTAGGTTTTCCAGACAAGATCCGAGGCGCGGTAGCAAAAAGTTTAGTATGTCTAATGTTCCTAATAATTTCTGATTGATAAGTAAAAATAATTGCAGCTATTGTCACGAAAACGGATCTCGAGACTAACAGCTATCCGGAAAACTAAATGTAAAAAGGTTGTCCGATTTTTCCATCTTATTATTACCTCGTTATTTCTGAAGGTAGAAGGCTGATTTCTTCTTGTCGGTTTTCGACAAATTCTCCTCTTTTAACACAGGCATATGTTTCTCACTGCGATGTTTGTATACATACATATAAATCCTAAAGATGTTTTGCAGTTTATCTTAAGTTCGCAGTTTTGAAAAGTTTGTACAGTGTCATGTTTAATATGTCGCTAATAGATGTATAATTTTTGTTAGAAGGAGGTTTTAATTGAATCTATGCGGTTATAAACCAACTAGCCTATACTGTGGTGTAGGAGTAAATTCTAAATGACGGCAAGTCAGTTGTTCCGTATGATATAAATAAATCATCAGTCGTCATTGTAAATAAAGTTAATAGGTAAAATTGGCTTTAAATCTTATCAAGGTATCTAGTTATTTCACCTTAGTTTTTCTGTTCCCATAAGATTGTTGGATGTGCTGATGCAATTTTATAGACAGTAAAAGTATTTTAATACTGTAAAACTTAAATGTAAAAAAATCCCTCAAATATATGTAATTAAACATATTCATTTTTCACAGCAAAAAGGTTAAAATAAATTTGAAGAAATTATTATTGTTTAAAATAGATGGTGAAATGCCATTTTTTCTTCAAAATTGTATATATCAAACAAAATGCTGCTTTACGAGCAATGAATATTAAATGACAAAGTGTAACCACCGCAACGCCAGCTTTATTTACCTGGCTTGCAGTTGCAATTTGGCATAAAACACAATTTTCGAATAATAAATCTTTAAATGTGTTATGTGGAAAGCGTGGGCGCTAGTGCGCAGTATATTATAAAACAAACAAAGTGAGTTTCTGTTATCGGCAACTAAACTGTCCTTGGGATTCGTTAATTAGACAGTGTCTAATAAGCTACACCGTATGATCCGAAATTGAAGAAAACCAAGAAATTTAATTCAATTTATTTTCTACGTATTTCAATTATAAAAATACTAAATGAGTTTTTGAGTTCTTTTACAAATTTATAAAAGAAAATATATGAAGCACTCAATGACAACTGTTACACAAATAGAAACTTTTTTGTAATTTAAGAATTCAAGTTTTTTGTTATTATAAATAGTAAGAATATAGTGGGTTTTTTAAACTCAGATCATGGGATTTTACTTTAATTTATATTGAGATGATGCGATGATGTAAGCTTTTTAATGGTGTAATTATTTTTTGTTTAAACAGCTGTTGTCAAAAACTAAGTATACAAAGTGTTCGAGAAAAACAGATAAATATGTTATTATTAAAAAACCCCTATCTTCCAGATTTTTAAAATCGCACAACCTATATACACGGTGAGCCGGAAAGAACAAACCAAACTCTAGGAGTGTATTATGTACGTCAAATTAATTTGAAAAAACCTATACTATACAGGGTGAGTCGGGAGGAATGGGCCTAACTCTAAGGGTGTAATCTATGCATCAAAATAATAAGAAAAAACTCAAATGTTGTTATCCAATATTTATTTGTTTTTAAGTTACAGCGTTAAATAAAATAATATTATTGTTAAACCAAAATATTCAACATTAACATTGTTTTAAATAAATCATTGGTTTAGTAAATTTTTAAAAATACCGACATTGACCTCCAAACATTTCCTGCTTCGTTTACGAAGGGCGCGCGTGGATCTTCTAATTGATTTGTGCCTTTCTTTAATATTGAGTACATCATTTCTAATGCGTCTAATTAATGCATCCCTAGTGCCTACTTTTACTTTGTATACCTCAGTTTTTAACCAACCCCTTAAATTGCAGTACAACGGCATGAGGTCTGGCGATCTAAGAGACCAACTAATAGGACCACCGCGACCAATCCAAACCCCTGGAAACCTTTGGTGTGTGTGGGTGTGTGTTAAGTCAATGGCTCTGGTTGAAACCAAATGGCCAAAAAACCTTTGGTCTAAATATTGCTTGACCCGACGATCGAAATGAGCAGGCGCTCCGTCGTGTTCATAATATATTTCAATTCTGATGTTTAAAGGAATTTCCTCCAGTAGTCCTTGCATGTCATTTTGTAAACAACTTAAGTAGTGATCCCCTGTAAGGCGATTTTCCAAAAGAAAAGGGCCAATTAACACCTGTGTTGAAAATTACTTTCGACTATTGCGTGAGGATTTTTCTCCGACCATACATGGGAGTTTCGATTATTATTGATGCCGTCACGGGTAAATGTAGCTTCGTCAGTAAAAGTATGTGCGGTAATAGATGACGATGATTAATTATCCACACACAAAATTGCATACGCTTGGCGTAGTCTCCAGATTGAAGATTCTGTACACGCTCTACATGGTACGGGTATAAGCCTTGCTCGTGAAGCGAATACATCACTCTTCTTTGGGGGAATCCCCAACTGAATTCCAATTCTTTGTGAGCTTGTCGTCGCATCTTCTTCTACTAAAGCTAGAACATTTTTTATTTCTTCTAAATCCTGTTGAATGGCTCGTTCAGATGTTACATTAGCACTTGGAAGCGTTCTGGTCTCGCAGAGTTTGTTGAAAACTCTGATAAAGGCCTTTCTGTTAGGTGTTCTTTGATGTGGAAATCGTTCACTATATTCTTCAGCAGCCGCTGTAGCATTCTCATTACAAAAACCATAAATAAAAACCATATTGGCGTATTCGCGATGTGGATAAATGTGTGGCATTTTATAATATTAAAATGATACAAATCCGAAAGTTAACGGTGAATCAATGTAACATTTTATACTGACACTAATACTATAGTGACAGCACAACAATCAAAAGCAAACAATAATAACATTTATTACAGGAAAGCTAAATTAACGCAATAATTTGTTTTTGCCTTTTAACTTGAATACAAATGAATATTGAATAACAACATTTGAGTTTTTTCTTATTATTTTGATGTATAGATTACACCCTTAGAGTTAGGCTCATTCCTTCCGACTGACCCTGTATAATGTTCTCATCCTATTTTCATTTGTGTTAAGTTATAGTGTAATCACAATTTTCAGCTAGCGTTCCACTTGTATCCAAATTTACGCATATTCAGAGCATGCCATTTTCGATACTTAAAAGCATTTGACAACGTTGTTGTTTTGGCAATATAAAAGTAATTTAACGTTTATTTTCGAGTGATTAAAGTGATACAAAATGCCAAACACATATTCAAATTTAAAACATGCAAATATGATATTTGTCTATGGTTTCTGTAATGAAAGTGCTACGCCTGCTGTTAAAATATCATCAACGGTTTTCACATCAGAGACATCCTGATAGAGTTTTTAACAAGTTGTGCGAGACCGGTAAGCCAAATACTAACACAGCATGTGAAAGAGCTACACAACAGGGTATAGAAGAAGTAGAAAACATTCTGGATTTAGTAGAAGAAGATGCAACGACCAGCTTACGAAGAATTGGTACTCAAATGGGCACTCTAGAGAAAAGTGTAATAAAGACACTCCACAAGCAAGGCTTCCATGTACAAAAGGTATATCATCAAAATCCGGAAGATTTTGCCTTATTTTTAATTTTCGATTTTCTTTTTGTTGAAGCTCCAAAGTTCACAATTGTCAAAATTAGTCGTTTACAGCACAGCTTGTAAGTTCGCCAGATCTTTAGGAATGCGCGAACTTATAAATAAACATACATTAAATTCAATAATACAGATATGGATATAAAATAAATGTAATTTAAATCTCACTGGTCCAGAAAAAAACCTTTTAACAATCGATAGGAATTCCTTGACGTTGTAGTTTAAGAAAACGAATTTCCTATAAACCGTAAATTCTATTAAAAGCGGACTCTTACGCGAAACAAATTTTCTTTAGAAATATTAGAGAAAAGGAGGATATTGGATTTGCATTTGCCGAATTTAAAACCATTTTAAGGATTGAGATTCACAAAAGTTCTTGAAAGACGCTGAACTAGAATTCGAGCAGTTTGATTTTATATTTCCTAAAAATTTTAGAGAAGGTAAAAAAGCTATGGTTTTATGATTGAAATAAACTCAATTTAGACTATCTTTAGACGAATAACTTAGTGTGAGGCGAAGTGGAATGATAAGCTTCGCTGATTATGGGCCGCATCTTGCAGAATATCTATAATCGTTAAATAGGAAAAAAACACTAATACCTATAATGTTGGACTATGGACGAAAAAATTTCAACTTTAACTTTTAAAAATTACATCAGGTCATGTAAACAAACTGAGTAAAAAATAACTAAATAATAATAATCAGGTCACTACCACTGAGCTCACCTCTTTAATTTGCAATTTTCATCTTCTCGCTTATAGGCAATTAATTTGGACAAATTTTCAAGCTCCATATTGTCTTTAAATTCTACTATTAAGTATTCGATACTTCCGATTATTTCTTAATAAAATGTCAGCTAATTTTAGGTTGCTTCAAGCGACAGCCTTTTCTTGCGACTTATAAGGACTCCAGGATGTGCCTTTTGATGATATTTATGATATGCATAATATTGATCAAAAAGTAAATACAGTTTTCTACTACTGTATTAATAAATTAACTTCGGGCTATAACAACACGAAAGATCACGAAAGTAAACATAAGAGTTACCTGAATGTTATGCGTTGCTAGCTACGAAAGTAGTATGTTTCAAGCTACGAAAGTACTACTTTCGGTGCCAGGACAAAAAACACGAATACTCATAGGAAATTTTTATTGTATCTATTCAAGCGAATTTTGGAAAAAACTTAATAACAAAATGCCTATATTTATTGAAAAAACAAGTGGCATAATAACAATAATATAAAACTTAAATTATAATTATTTATTGCCATTAATAGTGAAATTTGAACAGTTCGAAAAATAAAACGATGGAATATTATTTAATTCAATAGCTACGCCGCTTCATATTAAAGTATCGTTATTATATTACAACAACTGAGCGCTTAGATAGTACTGATGTTATAAATGATTTTTTTGGGGCGCAGCTCAATCCGGGGATTCATATCCTGAAACCTTCAACTTCTATGGTAGCCATAGGAAAGGGGGTGCGACAAACTTTGGTTTTATAATGGCACAAGTGGAAGACGTTGAAAAAGCTCTATCTTCTATAAAATCAGAGGCCATTGGTTGCGATGGAATTTATTGCAATCCCCATATAATACTGGTTGTTGTTCAATTGGCAAATTTCTGAATTGAGAGTCACAGTTTTCCTGAATATTTTTAAGACCGATCAGCATATTGCCTACCCTCTCTAAGGTCACTGAGAGAGCTCATTGCCCGTCAAGAAATATTGCCCGCCGTCCAGTCTGGTTTCGGCAGGAACTATAGTTGCACGACTGCCCTGTTAAAGGTAACAGATGATATTCTGGAGACCTCGGACCGTAGCAATTTGATAGCATTGGTTCCCTTGGACTACTCACATGCCTTAGACAGTATAAATCATGATCTTCTGTTGAACAGGCTTAATTATCTAGGCTTTGATGATGATGCACAACTTCGTATCAAGGAGTTTCTCATTGGTAGAGGTCAAATGATCAGGCTTAGTGGTAACTTGTCGAATCCTGTGAGAGTCCCATGCGGTGTACCTCCGGGCTCAATACTGGGCTCTTCCCTTCCACCTTGGAAAAAGCAAAAATAAATCAGTGACGAAATGGCAAAAAGTACTTCGGCTTCCTCACTACCATTATGAACTAAACCCTATAGAATTTATATGGGCTCAAGTAAAAGGTTCTGTAGCCAGAAAAAATACCACATGTAAAATGAATTATCTACCGAAGCATTTTGAGGAAGCACTTGAGGAAGTCAATGCAAAGAATTGGCGGAAACACGTAATGTAGGAAGAGCAGATAATGTGGGAATTAGATGGTTTGATTAAAGAAACTCCAGCCAGTTGTTATTAACCCCGTTATACCTGATCTATTTTTTATTAATAAAAAAATTTTTTTTTTGTTGGTGGTCAGGGGGATTGATTTAATATATCCTATGAAAATTTTGGTTTTTATCCTACCCTTGTATCTTTTTTTTGATGTTTTTCTTCTATTATCTTTTAAAGTTATCAGAGAAAACAAAGTCGCATCGGAAAATGAAAAAATATAGTCAACTTCAAGTTTTTTAAATAGAACACCCCGTATATTATGCGCTAAAATGAAAGATCTTTTTTCCGTGTTTTTAAATATGTATATTTTGATGACATTTGGGTGAGTCATTTTTGACATATCTTGAAATATAAATAAACTGAAAAGAAGGTTGATAAACTTGTCAAGCAAACCATGGAAACAATTGTTAAGTTATTTATTACGCTTTAAGAATTTGACGTCTCAATATTTTAAGAGATAGAACTTCATCTTTGGGACTATTGAAAACAAATTGACTTGACTATGGGCTATTCAAAAGAACAAAAACTCGCTATTGTGCGTCTTTTTTATGGCAATAATGATGATGTGGCGAGAGAGCAAAGGGAATATCGACAATTATATCCTCAACAATCGGTCCCATCCATAGACACTATTAAATACACAGTAAGGAAGTTTAGCGAAACAAAAAGCTCGAAAGGAAAGAATCGGACCGTAACACGAAATGAAAACGAAGATTTGGAAATGCTGCTTTTTTTTCAAGGTATGAGTTATCACTATACTTTTTCTATTGAACTAGCACTACTTTTAATCTATTTTTAGAACATCATGAAAAATCAATCTCGGATGCGGCATCTGAACTAAATAAAACGGATTATAAAATTCATTCAACCTAGAAATTTTATAAATTACATCCTTACAAATTTATGCCCGTTCAAAATCTTTCTGAACAAAATATGCGAGACCGACTTGAATATTAGGGTGGGTCGATCTATATAAGGAAAAAAATAAAGTGTGAGATCTCAATTACCCTGGGTGCTAGAAAGTTGTCACTACTATTGTTGATCATCCATGCAAAGTTTCGGCTCTGACAAGCGCCTTCTTCAGGTGCCTAGTTCGCTTCGAATTTTCCACAAAGCGTACTACTGAAATATGCAGCTCTTCGCTTATTTCACTCAATAAAAATTGAATGAAATAACCCAGAACTCACCACGTGAAGGTGGCTGCATGTCGAGCTCTTCCCCGCCTCCCTCCCGACCTTCGTCTTATTAATGAAAATTATCAATTTATTGATCTAAAGCCTTTAAAAATTGCTGTTTTGTCTCAGTTTTCGGAATTTTTTTTCAGGAGGCAATCCGAGTTCGAATCAAGCCATCTCTTGATTCTGTTCCGCTTACTAAAACAGAGGCTTCAGTGACTGTCCTAATACATCTTTTAACAGATTGTGTGTGACAAGGGTATTTCAAAATTTCGATGTCGTCAGGAACGGTTAGAATCATCTCTTGCAATGCAGTATCTGAAATTGTTCTTGTGAGTGGTGGTTCAGTTACGCTAACTGACTGCCAGTTTATCAATTCAGTGTAGTCTTGAGCTTCAAAATTCAATTTTGGGACTTTGAACTCTCTGATTTTGCTATTCTGAAGACTCATTACTCTACATTTCAGAATTCTTCTTAGCGCAAGTTCTCTAATAGGCTTTCGAACATCTCTAAGCATTCTCAATAGAATATTTTCTGGATGAGCGAAGAATGCATTCCTCTGTATGACCGGATCAATCACATCTTTAACTGTACTTGGCATATATCTCGATCTTGTTATTAGAGAGAACAAATGTCTGGAGCCTTCAGTACACGATGATCTGATTTTAATATCGAACCAAACAGGAGCATAAACTTTTAATATAAATTCGGTTATTGTTTTTAATTCGTTCGAAGCTTTTCTGAAGCTACATAAAGTCTTAAAATCCTATTTGCCGTTGTCAGCCATCTTGAGTGTGACATTTTTCCAGAATCACGATTTGATAAATTGGAGGGGACATCACCTCTTGCGATTGCCGAACACATTTGATACAAATAAACTTGATCGGTACTGGTGTCATTTAGGTCGAATTCTGGTAGTTCCCCATCAATTTTTTCGAATTTAACTATTGGAAGGTTCTGACATGTTGGAAGAAGCTTTCCAATCGTTCCTGAGAATCCTCTTGGGTCGTTTGTTTTACCATCCATTTTCTCAAGCAAATGGCGAAGTGGAAGTTCATTGGCGTGCAGTAGGCAAATCAACCATTGTAAGGAGTGTCCAATTGCTACTTCTAATTGCTTAACAACTCCATTCTTGAAACCTATATTTAAAATAGTTCCGTCACAGCCAACAGCAGCAAGTTCTTCAACAGGTCCCAAGTTACTGCTTAGAAAATCGAAAATACTTGATTTGATGTCTTTAGCATTTCCTACCGTCAAAATAGATCCCTGTAATTTTCAAATTTCCTGTTGATTCCTTTTTTAGTTCCGTTCTTCGTCTCTTTCGTTCTCTCCGCAATTTACTACGGTTTAATAATTTTGAAGGGTCGTTTCTACTGACAACGCCAAGATCTTGCAGAACAGCATTCGCTTAAAAAGAAGCACATCTATCCGAAACTCCCGTTCGATCGCAAGCCTCTGCTAAATTTCTGAAATCCACCCCTCGAAGGTCTGTTCTTACTTTTGAAGTTGATGGACTATCTAATTGAAGTTTAAACTCGCTTGTTGTAGAACTTTTACCCAGAAACACACTTTCTTCTAGTGGGCAGGAAGTTGTTTCTAGAACATTCACTTTTCCTACATTTTTCAATTGCTCTAGGCGGCCTTGGTCCTCTAGTTGTTTTTTTGCTTTGAATTTTCTTTGCATACGTTTTCTAAAACCTTTGTCAATTTAATGTCAACATTTCCAGTAAACATTATTCTTTCTGTTCTTTGGTCTCGTAAAAATTCTTGTTCTGTTTTAAGCACTTTAATTTTGCATTTGCATGAGTCAAATCTTTACACTTGCACGTCGATATATCAAAAAGTTTCTCACTTGATTGTCTGAATTCTAGCTTCTCTAAATACTTTTTATTATGTACGGACCCAATGTTTTTTTTAAACTCCGAAACTTCACAACATAGTCTTTAAGCAATCGATAAATCTCTTGTTCACTCACCACTCGTAAAGAAGCATTTTGCCAAATGTTTTTCAATACAGATATAACTTTTTTAGAAACATCACTTACACTAGGGTCTTTGCCATTGTTCTGGTCTTTTATTAATTGCCTGTGCCACAAATATGCTCTCATAACATCGCTATAAGTCGGAAGTATGTTGCACTTAAGTTCTGTTGGTGCTCCAAACACCTCGCATTCAATGTCTTTACGTGTATTCGGCATTTTCACACAAATAAACAATTACGCGTTCACTAAAAAGAGTAAATATAAGTTAATAAGACGTTAACTCTTCGAATGCGTCGAGACAACTAATCTTGTCGGTACAGGAAAGGCAGACTTGCGGCGGCGTACGTGATATTGATATAGCTGCGCGACACTACTTGCACATTTGCACGGTTGAGCTCAGATGAATATGTTTCGATGAATTTATGAGTTTATTAGTGGCAATTTTTTTATCAACACAGCTATATAGAGGAGAGAGTCAAGATAAATCACTCATTTAAAGTTTATGAATATTTTCATAATTTTCCCAAATTTGACCTCAAGTAGGCATCTGAAGATGTTATCCCAGAAAGCCCAAATTTTGTATCATAAATACTATATCAAGTTGACAACTTTTGGTTACCCAGGACATATCACATACGAGAAAAAAAAAATTCGGCCCACCCTATTGAATATGCTTTGGAAATGGATAGGCTTAGGCACCAGGATCTAGAGTTTTTAAATAAAATTCTATTCACCGACGAGTCTTCCTTCACTACAGCAGGAATGTTTAATCGTAAGAATAAACATTATTGGTCTAGAGAAAACCCTCACAAAATTCAGCCGGTTAGGATACAGGGGCGTAGATCGATGAATGTTTGGTGCGGAATACTGGGAAACAAGATAATTGGTCCGATATTTTTAGACGGAAATTTAAATGGAGAAAAATATATCAATCTGCTTCAAAATAACATCGAAAATCTCTTAGAGGATTTACCCATTGGCCATTATAACCGCCTCATCTGGCAACAAGACGGCGCGCCACCCCATTATGCCATAGCTGTCACAAATTATCTTAACAACCGTTATGATATTTGGATCGGTAGGCATGGTACTATTAGATGGCCAGCCAACAGCCCGGACCTAAATCCCC
Organism: Polydrusus tereticollis; assembly: GCA_963920685.1. Taxonomy (NCBI): domain Eukaryota; kingdom Metazoa; phylum Arthropoda; class Insecta; order Coleoptera; family Curculionidae; genus Polydrusus; species Polydrusus tereticollis. The sequence continues at coordinate 108,911,282 of OY987331.1, read as the reverse complement.
TAGATATTTTCTTGTGGGGATTCTTAAAAAACAGGGTATATTATAATAGACCTCTAGACTTAAACGTTCTAAGGCAAAGAATAGAAGACGAAATATTCAATTTAAACAATGAAAATCAGCATTCTATTTCCGCTTCTATTAATAACAAAATGCGGCAAAACTTGTTTAATTGTATTGAAAACCGCGGAGGTGTAGAAAATATATAATTTCTTTATTCTTTGTATGTGTGAGCTTAAAAATTGTTAAATTCATAAAGCGTAACAAATAACTTAATAATTGTCTCAATGGTTTGCTTGACAAGTTTATCAACCTACGTTTCAATTTATTTATATTTTAAGCTAAGATATGTCAAAAATGGCGCACCCAAATGTCATCAACATATATATATTTAGAATCACGAAAAAAAGATCTTTCATTTTAGCACATAATATACAGGGTGTTCTATTTAAAAACTAGAAGTTGCCTATATTTTTTCATTTTCCGATGCGACTTTGTTTTTTTCTGAAAACTTCAAAAGATAATAGAAGAAAACCCCTAGAACTTTTGTATATAAGATTTTTTTCCATCTCTAATAATAAAGGCTCTAGAGTTCACGTAAATATAATCAAAGACCCTGTACATACATGTGGTCCGAGTTAGTAAATTATACACAATATAGTTTTAACAAAATTTTTATTTATTTATTGAAAATCATCATTTGTCATGTCTGTGAAGCTCTAAATAACAATTTCTTATTTTTAAAGGACAAAGATGGACTTTACATTTGTGACAAAAAACGTGCGTTTTTCCTATTTTTTGCACATTGTAGCTTCTTTTTGATTATCCACCTGAGGCATACGGTCCGTCATATCCGACTGAGTTTCTCGTAGTGGTCTTGTTTCGATTCTTCTTCGCGAAAACACAGGGGAATTCGATGAGAAGCTTGATTTAGGTCCACCCCTTTTATTTATTATAACAGTTTGACCCATTTTTATTAAACTTCCTGCAATGCGCATTTTAAATTCAAGCAAGTCAGTAATATTTTTTATCTAAAATATTATTTTTTTTGCAATAATTTTTTATACTCTATCCAGCTGTTAACAAGAGCTAAACAAAACAAACTTATTAATTGATCCAGAAGATCCACTCCGCCCATGCTATGATTATATTTTTTGACAACTTCTGGTCTTTGAATTTCAATATGTTTTGTTGTCCAGACATTTAACAAGAACTATTCCATCTTTGTTTACTACTTCTTCCAAAAATCCTCTTTCCTTTTTCTTCATTTTTTATTGTCTATAACTGGCGGCTGGAAAAATCTATTTATCCTTACTATTCCAGAGGCGAGAATCCCTTTGCTTTTCACTCAGTAAGTAGCATATAGGAGGTGAAGTAATTGTTAAAAAATAAGTGCTGACCAGATTTCAAAATTCTTTCTGTAAAATGAAGTACTACACTAGCTTCATGCCCAAACTTTGATAGAGTTTTTGTTTATTTCAGTTGATTTGCCCTGGTAAAATAGAAAGTCATAGGCCAGTCCACTTTTTCCACACAAAACGTAAACTTTGATACCCCAGGGACACGGTTTTCCTCATATAAATTCTTTTATACTTATCTTTCCAGTAAAAGGAATTATTTGCTCATCAACTGACAATTCCATTTCAACCTTAAGTTCCAAACAGCGTTTTCACACTTTCAATGAGCGGACTTACTTTAAATAGTATGTCTTTAGGTTGGGACGTAGAAGTGAATGAAAATGTAGGATTGGGTGTAGCATCAGATGTAGTTTTGGATGTAGATGGGAATGTTACTTCGAATGTAGATGTGGATGCAGTTCCGGATGCGGATTTGGAAAGTTTTTCTAAATTATTTACAAAATGAAGTCATGTTCTCGGTTGAAAAAAGCGGTATCTTGTCATATTTACCAAAAAGGCATAAATTAAGATCGTTTCCAATACATGCGAATTCGAGGAAACTTGTTTAGGCATTATATGATTATATGCAGATTCTAGGCCATACATATTGGGGTATGTTGCTATTTCTTCAAACATTGCGTTCAAAGTATATCTCAAGAAGTATTTAACAGGATAAAGAGGTTCGCTAATGCTTGTATTTTTATCATTTCCCACTCTGTATCGATGGACTGAAATGGTTGCCTCTTCCACTTTACATTTTGTTTATTATTTTTTTTTTGATATTAGTGATATTAGTGGCTCGTCATCGCTGAAATCATCTGAATCTTCTTCTAGTCCTTCTTCAGTCTGAAACCTCTTCTGAGTTTTTTCTTCTATTTGTGTAATAATGTCAACTTCTGATCGCATAACACTTACTATTTCTACTTGTTGCAACTCATCCTCTTTCTCCTCATCCTCCTTTACTTCTCCAATATCAGACAATTTTCCAGTTTCAACTAATATAATAAGTTCTTGCACGTGTCCTGAATAAGCATTTACTTACCGACAGTGATGATTGCAGGTTACGATCACAACATGTAATTTGTAAATAAGTTTCAACTGCCCAGGACAGATGGCGCAAATGTCGTTTTAATTTCAATAAAAGATATAACTGGGAATGGATAAACCGCACCAAGGGAAAAGAAATCATTATTTTTTCGTCATAGAAATATTTAAATTAGATGTACATACCCATGCACGCCAAGTCTGAAAGGGTTAACTTAGGAGCAGACGACAGTTCAGATTTCTTCATTTTTATGATATTGTCTAGTTAATAAAACTGAAAGGTATATTGTTTTGTATATAAAAAGTCTGTATGGAAATATTTTATGGTTTATAATCATTAATATTATATTGCTATAATTTATACTTGACCAATTCAATTTACCTTGTAAGGGCACAAAAAAAATACATACAAATTATAAATGTGCGTATATAAATAAAAATAGTGTGCCGACAATCTCCAGTTATGTTTTTCATTTAATGCAGATTTTAGAGAAATTATAACTACTCGAAGGTCTGTTCCCGAATAATTTGCTGAATAAAACCCACTTGCTATTGAATTTTCGCCTTTTACGGAGTGAGGTAGGCAAATAAAGAAAGAAGCAAGAGATGCAATGTAAATCGTTATAGAACCTACTAAAATAATTTTTACCACCTTGTGAGCATTTTGCATATTAATTAGGGTTTGTTACTCTTTCCCAATCGTAAACAGAATATTTATTTATTTATTTATTTATTTATTTATTTATTTATTTATTATTACAATGTACAATAGGTATTGGTGATATAACAAAAAATATATGTGCAATATGGACTGTGTGTCTGTGTGTGCACAAGGAGACGATTTTTCTCTTGATTAACAATAAGAAAGAGAAAAAAAAACCAAGAACAAAAAAAAAATATATGCATAATCATTATGAATAATTAACCTAGTAGTAGTAGCATGTTTGTTAATGCCTATATTACAGATATAAAATCCTACTTAAACTAGAACATTTATGGTAAGATATCATGCTAAAAAGGCAACGGCATTCCTAATTCTTAGAGTGTTATTTTTAATCCATTCATTAAGATCCCTTTTAATTGTTCGAAATCTACTGGTTCTGAATTTCATTGGCAATAAATTAAAAATCTTGGGAGCCACATAGGAAACACATCTCTGTGTGGCACTGAAGTGTGTGCTAGGTAAAGTTAAATTATGATTAAGGTTACCTCTTGTTAAAATATTATGACTTATGAAATTTTGAAACATATTTCTAGTAAGAGCAAATCTAATTACACCATTAACGTATAATTGAGCAATAGTGAACAATCCAGAGAACAAAAACGTCTAGACTTAAAAAGAATTATTTTTAAAATATATTTTTGTGCGAGGGCAGCATTCTTTAGGGCATTTTTATGGGCTGAGCCCCAACATATTATTCCGTAATTAAGGCAGGATTCTGTCAGTGACTTATAAATTGTGATAATTAAATTTCTGCTGAGTATGTTGCGTAGTTCATAAAATTTATAGATTAGTTTTTTTTAATTTATTTTTTACATATTCGGTATGAGTAGTCCATTTTAAAAACTGACCAAAATATACACCCAAGTATTTCGTGCTTTCTACCGATTTAACAATACCTGAACATGCACATCTCTCAGAAAAATCACATCCATTGGAGTGAATCTTAATTATATTTTTATTAGGCAAACCTTTCTTATTCATTGCAAAGCACATAAAATTAGTTTTATTTACGGTAAGTGTTAGATAATTTAAATCCAGCCATGTCTTAACATAAGCCATTGCCCTTTCAGCTTCCTCAAAGACTTCATCCCATGACCTACCCTTGCACAGAAGAACTGTATCATCAGCAAAACAAACAGTTTTAACATTAGGTGTTATGGTCGTCAAACTGTTAATATATATTGAGAATAGAATAGGGCCAAGCACTGTACCCTGTGGAACACCATAATTCACCCTACTAAATGAGCTATATGTTGTATTTAATCTAACTTTTTGAAATCTATTACACAGATACGACTGAAATAACTCAGGGACTTTACCCCTAATCCCGACATATTCAAGTTTACTCAGCAAAATATGGTGATCCACAGTGTCAAATGCCTTTGAGAGGTCCAGGAAAATCGCCAGCGGCTTTTCATTATTATTAAAGCAATTCACAATAAAATCAGTGGTTTCATGCAGAGCCACGTCTGTTCCCATCCCCTCCCTGAATCCATACTGTGAATCCGATAATACTTTGTTAGAATATAAAAAACTACACAACCTTTTTTTTATACATTTTTCAATTACTTTACAAATAGGATTAGTAAGAGCAATTGGTCTGTAGTTATTAATATCAGTATTATCTCCACCCTTGTGCAAGGGTACTATAACAGCTTTCTTAAAAATATCAGGAAATACACCAGTATCAAAAACCAGATTCACAATATGCACAAGAGGCCTGATTAAGGATTTATAGTTTGACTTAATAATCGAACCACTAATAGAAAAATCCTCCAAAGAAGAGGAACTTTTTAGTGAGTTTATAGAATTAATAATTTCTTCATCTGTTATGGGATGAAGGAACATCGTGCCGGGAAACCGTTTTTCATTTGACAAAAAATGTGGTAATATCCTAGGTCTACTTATTTTGCTCGCTAATTTGGCACCGACAGAGCTAAAAAATTCACAAAGCTCATTAGCAATATCTCCTTGATCAGTTAAATCATGATTATCTGCATTTTTTAAGACAGAAATACTTGTCTTAGACAGATCAACATTGGTCACCTGCTTAATTAATTCCCAAGTTTTTCTTGGGTCACTATTTATTGCATTTAACTTTTGTTTAAAATAAGTTGATTTTGTTATTTTCATCATTCTACTTAATCGATCACGATAATCCCCATAATTTTGCCTTGCGACAACATTATTGGGACTAAGGATATGCAACCTATGTAAGCGATCTCTAGTTCTGATTGAAACAAGCAGCCCAGGAGTAATCCATGGTTTTAGACGAACTTTTTTATTAGGAATTAATCTAACTGTCGTTGCAGCAGTTGTATGCTTATATAACGTATTTAGAAAACATTCTGAAGCTATATTAGGATCTATACTTACTAAAACAGTTTCCCATTTCTCTCTCATAAGACCATTATTCAATCTATTGTAGTCTATTCTCCTAACAGTTCTTTCCACTTTGCTAGTATTTGAGACATGCTCCAAATTAAATCCAAAATCAATATTAAACAACAATGCATGATGATCAGTAATAGAACTATTCAATATTATCAAATTGTTAATATAGCGTTTTTTACTTTTCATAAAAATATGGTCAATGCAGGTCTTACTATAACTGGTTGTTCTAGTGGGTTTATTAACTTTAGATAGGTAACCATGGCTATTTAAACAATTTAAATAATCGTTAACAATTAATGATTGGGTATCAAGTAAATTTATATTAATATCACCAACAAAAAGTTCAATGTCGCAACAAGTGAAATGATTGTTAGTGAATAAATCAGATAATGCTAAAGTATAATTGTTGGGACTAATTGAAGGAGACCTATAATGCGAAACAACACCCACTGTAGTACCATTTTTAACCAGAGTAATTCTTAGAAACTTAAGGTTATCTATCTGTATTATTTTACTTATCCTAACTATGGAACTATTACAATAGATTAAGGAACCATCACATTTATTGTTTTTACTTTCATTATAATATACCTCATATCCCTCAATGTTAAAATTATACTTGTGATTCAAGATATTCGTTTCAGACAATACAATCACATCAAAATCACTACACAGAGACTCTAAGTATAAAACAAGGCTATCAAAATTTTTATTTAAGCTCCTAATGTTGACATGATTATCGCATACCATGACATGACCATAGTGGTCCTCATGGTCATCCAACAGAGAGTTTAGCTCAGAAAAGGAAAAAAACTTAATTAAAATTATACCGTATTTAATTGAGAAATAAGTTTATAAGCAATCTTGCTTGATTTTATCTACATCTTCTAGAGATCGTATTCTTATCAAAGGGTTGTTATCTGCTTTTCTAGCAAAAATTTTGCCATCCTTGACCCACACATACTTAAATCCACTATTACGCATGGTGCGCGCAGAGATGAACAGATCTCTTGTATCCTTAGACAAGTCTTCATTAATAAAAATAAGGTTTGTTCCAGGGAGGTTACATTTCTTACTCTCTAGTTTACCCTTAAGCTTTCTTTTTTCCAGCAACTGACGTCTATCCTCAACCGTTTTGAAGGTAACTGCAATTGGGGTATTTTCTTTTGAGCCATTAAGCAGTTTAATTTGTATATGATTAAGTTGTATATCTGAGTCAATATATTTAAGTACTTTTTCAGCTTTCTGAATTATATCATTAGGTTTAATCTTTAATTCATCCAATGTACTATTGACTCCCATTATAACAACATTTTTTTGATCTATTTTCGATATCTTTTATTTCACAGTGTCCCCTTAGTTTTCTTAATTCATTCCTTAGTTTTAGGTTTTCATTATAATCTACTGTTGATGAATGTGAGCAGTTTTATGAGTATCACGAATAAATTGATTTGATTTGAATTAAGTTTTCCTTTTCAATTGAAAACTAATTGTTTCCGCTTTCAAATTAACATTACACACTATGTTCTTAATAGACTATTTATTTAATACAAGCAATCCCTTATATTAAGATGTTGAATTTAATAATCAGATAGAATTGACGTCACCATTATTATAGTATTCCGCTACGTAGGTGAATTATAATAACGTATTCGTTAACAGAGTAATTTCGACAATGTGTTTCAATTATAGTTACAGGGTTTTACTAGGACCAATAAATTTGTCTAGAAGGTATCATACATGCAGCATACAAAACTCAATTTTAATCAATCTATGCCTATAAAGTCTGCTTCTAATTTTAGCTATTCTTTTTTCATCGAGATACTGACCTAAAAAAAATGTTGACAATTTTACTTATTTTTTTGTTAGTAGGTACTGCTATTATTGTATTATTATTATTTATTTGTTATATCAGTAAGTATTTTTTGTGCGTACAGTTCTACATTATCACCATCTTTGGCATTACAGAATTATTATATTTACCTAAAATATACTTTGCAAGTAGACGAGCTCTGGGACTGAGCCAAAGACATTTATAGCAGAACTTGATTATTTCTGATTTTACTTAAAACAGCAATTCTCAAACCCCGGGGCTCCCGTTGGGCAATAATTAAAACACCACATTTTTAAGGCATCCATCTAACTTGTCCAGGTTTGGTTTTGTATTCGAGATATACACTCTGAGCTCCTCTTTTATTTGAAGTTCGTTTCTATATTTAGACTCTAAAGCGGCTACAGCAGAAAACCCAGTTTCGTAAAAGTAACAAGTCGGAAAAGGTGATAGTACCCGAAACGCTTTTGATGCAGTAAGAGAATAGTTACAAGACAGTTGATGTCGCCACGTGTAACATCTCGCATATGTATTTATACATTATGTGTTGAAAACACTGTAAGGTCCCTTTCCTTTTCGTCAGACTCTATAGCCTTGCCGATGAGCCGTAATATGGCAAAACGCGTCCAAGGATTGGGTCTGACGAAAAAAAAAGGGACAAATATCTTTCTTTAACACTCTAGAAATGATGTTGTTTTCTTTTAGTAAATAACTTCTCGGTTGTCCAATATTTTTCGAATTTCGATTACAAATATCACGATTTAAATATATTAATATGTTAAAATTCAGGGTAGTCGCGAGGTATGCGAGACACTTCGTATTATATGAATTATATGACTAATTTTAAGCAAAAATTATCTTATTTACTCTTCACGAACTCCTAACGGTTCTTAGTTGTGGTCCCATTGCTTAACCACCGCGATCTCCGGATCTTAACCCACTAGCCTTTTTTATGTTGTTCATGCAAAAATTCTAAATCCATTTGGCTTTTCAAGGTGACCATGAACAAAATTTGGACCCACTAGACATTCTCCAATAATTCCCGGTCAAACGTTTATTGTCCAGCGTTGTTGGTGATCTATTCTTTAAACTGACTTCTTCTGAATTTTTAATAACTGCCAATAAAACTGATAACTGAGTTTCCTCATTTGTAGCTGTTTCTGTTCTCTTTTTCTTTTTATAGAATACTTTTCCTTCTTCCTGAGGCGCATAAATTCCTTTTGCGAGAAAATAGGTTGTCTCAATCTCACCCAATACAAAATCCATAAAAAATTTCATTTTATATACAAAATATCCATTAAAGTACTTACGCTTATATGGGACAAGTAAAATATCAAAATATTTTTAATTGTAAAACAAGCTTGTCTTTTCATGGTCGCCTAGCTTTTTTGAATATGAAACGTTGACCCTCCTATCATCCTAATCTTTTGTAGGTGTCTCTTGTCCTCTTCTTTTTCCTTGGGGTCATGTTAAGTTGGTAACACTTTCGAGTCAGCTGTTTGTTCTAGGAGAAGGGGTTCTTGAAATTTTCGTGACTTTTTGATCGAAATCCCTTCAGCGAGAAAGTCTAGCCCCCTGCCATTTGGTATTTTTTTTTGAGTAAAGATCACGAGTTTCTCACTCCCCTTGTAGAAGTAAGCTCCCTTAATTATTTTATCACTTTGTTCTATCATTGGGCATTCAGTTGGTTATTTGCTTTTTTGGTTATTTTTAGGGGTTTGATTTTACTGTTTTCACGGTTTTCACCACATGGGCCAGTTTTGCCGTTTCCTTGCCATTCGGCATTTATGTAAGTTAAGAAACTATCTAAAACATGGGATTTTAAGATACACGTTATAGCCTAAGAGCTTGTATTCAAGCTGGCCTGTACTAAGAATACAAAGTCCGCCTGGCCTACCAGGAGTATCCCATAAGAAACTACATGAGGCTATCTTGATCTATTGATGTAGATGTAGATAAAGTTATCTGGATGTATGTTTCCACTATTTAATTAACTTGTATCGTTCATCATAGTTTCATCTTTAACGTTTCGGTTTTATAATTTTCTTTTACCATTTTCTTATCAATTTAAATTAATCTTCTTTAGTACTTTTTAACAATCTAAGACGATCTTGACTTAAGGTCACATATTTTTATAACCAAACGTAACGAATTCAAGGCTATAAAGGTTCTAAAATATTCAGAGGTTATACACATATATTATTTACATAAATCTCGAGAAAAGCTCAGGTCTTCCTTTTAAATTTTAATGCCAAACTAAAATACCAAATTTTAATTCAAACTGAATTTCCAACAATTTCAGCTGATCATAAATCTAGCATAAACCCCTCCTTTTTCTTTAGATCGAATACTGTTTTATGTTTCTAATAAAAACTTTATTGTTTATGTGGGAACATTTTGGTTTTATTTCTTGTATAGATTTCCAATAGGTACTGGCATTCGGTATATTTTCCTGGTTTGTACTTCTATCAAACCAGGTGCCTCCACAATAAGAGTTACCAAATGCACTGAGTGACAACCCATTGTCCATGACAAAATCTTGCCACAGTCTAAGTACATACCTCACCGAAACCACCAGTAATAATCCTGATATTGTGAAATGTTACTAGACGTTTAACTAAGGTTGTCCGTTTGATTAAACCCAGAGTGGTGCATGGTAGAAATACACGACGAGCCACTGCAGCCCACCCGTCCGTGGTTCTGCTTAGTATCCCTCGAACGACACTGTTCAAGGATTCTTTCATCTGCAGAGCGTTTTCACTCTGGACCGACCTCCCTGAGGCCGTGTTCCCCAACGAGTTTCAACACGTTTTACAGTATTAGGAAAAATAAATGATTGTACTAATTAAATAAACGCATCAAGTACCTATAACGAAATAAATATACAATAACTTTTAATTGACTTGCAATTGGTTTGCAAGCCCATCACGCAAGGACCTTCATAAAAGTCTAATCCAATTTTGATGTAAAATTTACAGGGGACTCAATATTTGAGTGCAGCAAGCTTTCCCTGCGATTTTCTATAGCCTTCCTGGCGCTGCAACACTCGGTATATTATTTTTATTTTACCTGGGTTTTGTTACGTATTAAGTGAAAATATGGTTGAAACGTAAAATCGATTAAGACATTTTATTGTTGTTGTGTAGCAATATTTTCTTAGGACATGCCATTTTTTATATTTTGAAAGTTCAACTTTCTCCACTATTTCCAATCTTTTTAAGGTCGCACTAAAAACTTTTTCCAATTTTTTTGCGAGTCCTTGGCCGCAGATCGTGCTCTGACTTTGGTTATTTGGTTTCCATAATAAACTGGGCTTTCTTCTAATATTCGAACTTATCCTGGTTTACAGAAATACCATATATACGGGTGAGTCGGGAGGAATGGGCATAACTCTAAGGGTGTAATCTATGCATCAAAATAATAAGAAAAAACGCAAATGTTGTTATCCAATATTCATTTGTTTTCAAGTTATAAGGCAGAAACAAAATATTGCATTAATTTAGCTTTCCTGTAATAAATATTATTATTGTTTGCTTTTGATTGTTGTGCTGTCACTATCCTATTAGTGTCAGTATAAAATGTTACATTAATTCACCGTTAACTTTCGGATTTGTATTATTTTAATTTTATAAAATGCCACACATTTATTCACATCTCGAATACGCCAATGTTGTTTCTATTTATGGTTTGTGTAATGGGAATGCTACAGCGGCTGCTAAAGAATATCGTAAACGATTTCCACATAAAAGAACACCAAACAGAAAGGCCTTCAACAAACTCTGCGCGACCAGAACGCTTCCAAGTGCTAATGTAACTTCCGAACGAGCTATTTAACAGGATTTAGAAGAAATAGAAAATGTTCTAGCTTTAATAGAAGAAGATGCGACGACAAGCTCACGAAGAATTGGAATTCAGTTGAGGATTCCCCAAAAAAGAGTGATCAATACGCTTCACGAGCAAGGATTATACCCGTACTATGTACAGCGCGTACAGAATCTTGAACCTGGAGACTACGTCAAGCGTATGCAATTTTGTGAGTGGATAATTAATCATCGTCATCTTTTACCGCACATACTTTTTACTGACGAAGCTACATTCACCCGTGACGGCATCAATAATAATCGAAACTCCCATGTATGGTCGGACGAAAATCCTCACGCAATAGTCGAAAATAATTTAATTGGCCTTTTTCTTTTGGAAAATCGCCTTACAGGGGATCACTATTTAAGATTTTTACAAAATGAATTGCAAGGACTACTGGAGGAGATTCCTTTAAACATCAGAATTAAAATGTATTATCATCACGACAGAGCGCCTGCCCATTTGGATCGTCGGGTCAAGCAATATTTAGACCAAAGGATTTCAGGGGTTTAGATTGGTCGCGGTGGTCCTATTAGTTGGCCTCCTAGATCGCCAGACCTCACGCCGTTTGACTTTAATTTATGGGGTTGTTTAAAAACTGACGTTTACAAAGTAAAAGTAGATACTAGGGTTGCATTAATTAGACGCATTAGAAATGCGTAAACGAAGCAGGAAATGTTTGGAAGTCAATGGCAATATTTTTGAAAATTTACTAAACCAATGATTTATTTAAAACAATGTTAATGTTGGATATTTTGGTTAAACAATATAATTATTTTATTTAACGCTGTAACTTGAAAACAAATGAATTTTGGATAACAACATTTGAGTTTTTTCTTATTATTTTGATGCATAGATTACACCCTTAGAGTTAGGTCCATTCCTCCCGACTCACCCTGTATACAGGGTGGCCCACTCTCAAAGCAGGCTTCCATAGCATCTAAACTACGCAACTCTTAAATATTTTTTATTAACATAGTCATAGGGAGGCATTAGGCCCACAATTTAAAATGATTTTAAATTATACAGGATCTCCCAAATAGTCAGGGCATATCAAACATACTTTTTTTTTTGCATAAAATTACATTTATTTTTAGTAAGTGCATTATAAGTCTAATTAATAGTTTCTGGGATATCGAGTTTTGAAATATAACATTTTTGAACTTTGACAGCGTCTAGCCTTCTAACGATATGCCATATAGCAAAACGGCTTACATGCCCCTATCTTACTTTTTTATTGTCTTTCCAAGAATGCCAACTTCCGGTTAAACCGGAAGTACTATATTTCCGGCATTTGAGCTACATCCGGTTTAACCAGAAGTTGACACTCTTGGAAAGATATTAGAAAAGTAAGATAGGGACATGCAAGCCGTTTTGCTCCAAGACGTACCGTTAGAAAGCTACAAGCTGTCAAAATTCAAAAATGTAATTTTTCAAAACTCGATATCTCAGAAACTATTAAGTTCAGACTTATAATGCACTTACTAAAAAATAATTGTTATTTTATGTAGAATCCAAAAATATTGTAAGGTATTCCATTTAAAAAAATATAACTTTGCTGTGGATCTTTTTTTTGGGACATCCGGTACCTATATTTCAAAATAATTTTAAACTGTACCCCTATGACCCTGTTTTTGAAAAAAGTTGAGTAGTTTAGATGCTATGAAATCCTAGTTTAAGAGTGGGCCACCCAGTATATACATAGTAATTGTTGTATTCATGGATTATTTACAAAAATTAAAAAAATTATAGCAATCACAAATTGACAACACGGCAGGAAATTTGACGATGATTTGTTTGTATTTGAGGATTGCCGCACTAAAGTAATTATAATGAAAGTATTTTCATTCAGCACTTAGTATAATAAATAGATATATCAGCTTTAACCAACTCAAAGAAGCCCCCATCTAACATTATATTTTATATGATTACAGTTTTCTTTATTAAAAAGCTTCCCTTAAGAAAGTACATTTCTGTCTAACCAATGAAATTCTTTTCATTTCCATTTCCGATATTCTACTTCGCGCTGAGGCTTATCAAAAGGCATTCAGAGAGCGTTCATTAAACCGAAGGATGCACCGCGTATAATATTGCTCCTTGCAAGATGATGGAATATTTGCCTTGAAGAAATTGAAATTTTAAAAATAGGTTCAAAAGTATTCTTAAATATTTAAATTTAGTTGAATCAGTAATTATTAGCGCATTGTAAGGTATGGCTACCAAAGTTTATAGTAAGTTTCCTCTAAAGGGGCATTATAAAGGGACTCGAATAAAAATCGACATTGAAGTATCTATATTTTTTACTGTATACTACCAATTAGGTTTAGTTGAGATAGCATTTTTCTTTTAATTATTTTTTTCCATACTTATTAATGTATTTGTGATGGGTAATGCTAAAACCATGGTTGCCTATTTACTTTCCAGTGCCAATTTGTGGATACTGCCCTTATTCACGACGCACATTGGTTATTGAATGTCTAACAGTGAAATATTTTAACTCATTTAACACTGAAACTATTTATTTTTAAAAATCATTATTTTTTTGTAGAAGTTAGTCTGTTAGACGAAGTAAATGATAAAAAAAAATATTTAAAAAAAAATTCAAAATATTGCGAATGGTTCTTTAAAAAGGCCGGTAGAGCTATATACTACTAAAAAATGGGTGCAGATTAAATATTTTATTTTTTGTCTTTAATAAAGTAATACATTAATTTGTGTGATAGTTTATGAATCAATCCGTGGGATGTAATCCGACATCATATTTCTGGCATATAAAATTAGATTTTCTGTGGCACACTGCACATCTTCGCTGATTATCGTTGTACAAGATTAGGCTGTCTAATCTGTCGTATCGAGAAAACTCATGTAAGTTTGTAGGAGGCTTTGAAGGGTCTCTTTTTGTAATTCTCTTATGAGTTTCAAGTAGCTCTGTTGCTATAGAGCGTCTAAATTCTAGCAGATCAAGCTTTCCATTATGGTGCTTGTGAAGTCGCCAAGAGTTTTGCACAGTCATGTCTATGCAGTGAACAACCAGAGGAAAGTACCACTCTTTTCCTCTAATAGGAACCCTGTAATCACTCAAGTTTTAATCACTTTTGTCCACACCTCCCATATTTTCGTTGTAGAATTTAATGAGTTGTGGTTGGTCTACGTAGATGTATTTTGTTTCTGCTTGTGAAAAACGTTTAACTTTACTCACTGGTAGGACTGTAAGGGCATTTGAAGCTACGTTTACCACGTTATTATCATTCCACTTACAAATAACTATTTCAGTGTCAGCCAAAACATACTCAAAACTATCTCGTTCTATTTTTTTCATAATCGCGGTATTGGGAATGCGGTTCTCCCTTAGCGTTCCGGTGGCTTGTATTCTTCTAATTTTTAATTATTTTAAGAGAGGAAGTGAAGTAAAGTAGTTGTCAAAATATAAATAAAATGACTCGTATGAAAACTCTTTATATATTAGCACACCACAGATGCTCCAAGTCCTACATATTTGTACTTCTCAGGCAGTGATTTATTACGTCTTCATCAAAAACAACCTTAAAAGTTGTTGCAGGTGAGAGATTGTTCATTACTTCAACTACAGGTTTCCAATCAGAAATAGGCATTGCCTCTAAATCTTGGTTTATAGGATTAAATTTTTTAATTTGCTTTCTGGTACTTCAGTATCATCAATATTTTCGATCTCTTCCAAAAATTCCGACAACTTTAAGGGCTTTTTCCAATAACTGAAAAAGAAATATCAATGAGCAAAAAGTTATACATAAACCTACCGTCCTTTTAAAAGGACGGACGATCTGTTTGCTAAGAATTTATTATAATCATCACAAAAAATAAATGTTATGATACTAGTTACAATTCTACAATCTTAGTGAACCTTCATAAATACAAAATGCAAAAAATATTACAGATAAAACTAAAAATTACTTACTATTTATCTCCCATTGCAAATGGCGTGTTGTCATAACCACAAAATGTCACCTGCTACTCCAAAAACAATGCAAGGAATACAATAAACCTATTAAAGTATGGTTCCTAAGCCTTTAAATTATTAAGCATTAAGGTTACTAGGTTTATGTCGTCCTTTTTAAAGGACGTAGGTTTAAATGGGTTAAAAATGCTTTTCTCTTCTCGCCACCCTAACAACACACAGTATATCCAGTTGTGCATCCATGTTATGTGTTTCATTAATACGGCTGCTATTTTAATGTTGCCTTCATATTTTAAGGTAAAAAACTTTCTTTTTATTCAAAAATCACATACTACATCTAAATATTATTTCATTATCGCTGTTTTTTTCCAGTACGCTGAATAATAACATTTTTTCTGACAAGTATCGTCTTTATTAAGATCAGATCTAATCAGGCGAGGTTTAGTTACAGTATATTAATATAGGATTTGATTTGCAGTCGAGATGTTTGCGATTTAGGAAAAGAACAAGAATATGTAACACAGTATTTAATAACGGAACATTGATTATGGTGAAATATAACTCAGAAAATATAAATGAATTGAATCTTTAACGTCGTAAATGGTAATATCTCATCTTTTCTTGTCTATCGCGCAGTCATCGTGATCTACTTTTCTCGTACGTGGTCTGACATTTCTTGACTTCTTCCTTTTACTCGTTTCGGAGCATCCCATTCCTGTACATTGTTGTTAGCTTGCATCCCTCGTGGTAGACGTATTGCCGGGTAATAAATACATCTGCGATTGTGACTGCTGTTTCTCCGTTTCCCAAAATTCGGCATTCCTGCTCATCATCCGGCCCAAATGATTTATTGTCATTAGAACATTCTGCACAGGTTGTGGGACCTTCATGAAGTGCTTCTTTCTGAACATTATAGGTATCGCTTAATTTAACTTCCGTAACTTTACATGGGCCTAAATATTTACTTTTCACTTTAAAACCTGCTCTAAACTGCATGTGTTTAATTGCGACTAGGTCATTAGGTTGATATTTTATTAGCTTTTTTCTACTTAAATTGTATGTATTCCTGTTTCTTTCTTGTACCTTTAACCATTGCTTTTTTGCTGTAGCTCTTAAATCTTCTCTAGACTCTTCAAGCTGAAGTTACATTTTTTGATTTATGATTTCTCGAACTTTTGTTTCTGAATTATTTCTCATTGTCACTTAATAACAC
Organism: Polydrusus tereticollis; assembly: GCA_963920685.1. NCBI lineage: Eukaryota > Metazoa > Arthropoda > Insecta > Coleoptera > Curculionidae > Polydrusus > Polydrusus tereticollis. Next base: position 108,894,887 of record OY987331.1, on the reverse strand, counting down.
TTCTTTGGTCTCTTGCATTGATGACTCGTTGTAACTCATTAACATATTTGTCCCAATTAGTAGGATCATCTATTAATAATTTTGCTAATACAGAAATAATAATAGAGTTCATCATTTCTACTTTTCCATTCGCTCTTGATAGACCAGTCATTACATTGTGATATTTGATATTGTTTTTGGTACAATATTCTTGAAAGTTCTTGACAGTGAATGCTGTTCCCTATCTTAAATTATATTTGCAGGATTTCCAAGCGTCTTTTTCTGGATATCTAAACTCCTTAAAAGCTTCTTTTTTATCTGCGGCGTCATCCATGTAGGGTAAAACCATGCCTTGATTTGACAGATTTTGAAGTATCTTGTTGATAAATTCTTAAAGCGGTACGAACGGTACTTTTAGGAATTGAAACTGTCCTTGATGCGTCACAAGTGATATATACTTTCCACTTTGGTCTTCAATAGTTACGTGAAAAAATCCAGTTTTTTAATCCAAAGTGCTAAAAACTCGTGAATTTTTTAGTTTGTCCAGCTAGTCTTCTATCAAGGGTAAAGGAAATCTGTCTTTAACTACTATTCTATTTGTTTTTCTATAATCAATACAAACTCTCGGTGAACCATCTCTTTTCTCACAACTATTACGGGATTTGCATATTCAGAACCAGAGGCTTCGATTACACTATCTTCGATCCATGCCTCAACTTGACGATCGACTATTTCTCTTTCAAAAAATAGTAATCTTCTAGGACTGCTATACTGCTGTAATGAATTGCACTTTTTCTGTAATTTAGTAGATATCTTTAAAGTAAGAATTAAAAACCTGCCCTTAACTTTCACTTAATGCTTACTAATATAAGTTGTGTTTATAACTTTTTGTGTCATAGTTTTCGCTATTTATAAAGTTAATTTTTGTTTTATTATACCCGGTAATAACAACCTTTCGATTTTTTTCGAAAATTCTCATTACCCCATGGGGAATACTGGCAACCGTAACATATCCCAGTTGAAATTATACTGTAGGTCCACCTTTCCTTCACATTTTCAATTTTAGTTTACTTTCTTATCTCTGAAAGTACAGGAGATAAACCGTTTTATCGCTTGACACGTTTCTATAAACTTTATTATAACGTTCTTCATTTAAATGTAGGCTGCAGCTATTCCGTTGATGGAATGGCCACCTTTCATCCCGGATGTAAATCTCATAGAGCATCTATTAACAGAAAGGTTTGAAATTATGCAGTTATAAAATGCATTTCAGCTATAGTCTAATTGTAACTGGGATATGTTACGATACCCCACAGGATGATACGAACTTGCGAAGAAACAGGTTAGTTGGTTGGGAACGAATATGGTCAAATTGAGCAATAACTCGATAAATAATAAAAATAACGAACATTTTTTGAAATACAATATTATACAGAATTTTATTCTTAACTATTTTACTTTCTTCACTTTTCATCGCGAAATGAACAGGAACCGAGCTACACGCGAAAGCATTTTCAAACCATCGAAAATACTCAAATCGAGCAATAACTCGATGAATATACCCAACAATTTTTTGATCATTTTTAAAATATCTGAGACATCCGCAAAATATCTGAGATATTGTGATCAAGATGAGAGTTCTTTCAAATATCTCTTAGATATTTAGTGCTTTGTGAGATGTTGATATCATATTGTAAAGAGTGTGTTTAATGCAAGTTTTATCACTTTTTTTCAAGAGCAAAATAAAAGAAATCAAAAGGAAGAAAATACCTAACCTGTCGAGATTTTGGCCTGTATGACCATAAACTACAATTTTTTTGCTCTCGGCTAGGGTTACGTCCTTAGCAGTAAGCTTTACCTTATCGGGAATGTCACTGTTTCGTTACTTTGTCCTAAAATAAATACAATTTGTTTTATCATCATTCTGAATTAGCCTGTTCTTAGAAAAACAATATTGGGCATATCTCAGCTGGTCACTGGATATATCGAGAAGTTCAGAGGGAGTGGACCCGATAGTTGAGTATTGTTTTCATTTTGTAAAATATTCAATAATGTGAAAAACTAATCTTTCACAGCAATCGGTGATCCTTTTCGATCGAAACTTCGGATTCGTGATCAACTACCTCAGGGTGTATGCATAAGCTTAGCGAAAAATTCGTTGCATCCCGCTTTCTGCATAATTGTGTACAACAACGATTTTTTGCCGTAAGCAAATTTACCTTTTCTTATAAAATGTAATATTATCATAATAAAAGTAAATAAGTCGCAAAAAATAGAAGCTTTCAAACACTAACATGCCGAATGTTAGAAAAGTTAAAATTTCACTTTCCGGGCTTTTGTGTATGCCAATTTTGTTAACACACTATTTAGGTGTATTGTACTGCACAATTCGTGTTCAATAGAGATAGTTGCTAAGGCCGATAATCGTTGCCGACTCATAAATAATCTAAGATTTTTTATTAGCTTGAGTTTGGAAAACCAACGTTCTCCGGTCGCAACAGTAATGGGTAATATCAAGAAAATTCTAAATTAGCACAGCTAAATTTAAAAAAGAGGATGTCAAATTATTTTGGAGTGGGTATTTAAGACTTGCAATTGTATCCATACCAAATTTAAGATGGGGTTTTCTATTGCCTTAATTTCTTCGAATAATTCCTCGCCGTTAATGTCGCAGTACTTTAACTTGTTATCTCTTAGGGCTAGTTCGGCTTCAGCACAGTAAGATTTTAGTTCATCGTCTTCAATATCACCATATTCTTATATACATGGTGTTATTTAATAAGTGTCGGATATTTTACAGGACGATTGCTCAGTTATTTATAAGGTGAAACCTTCACTTTTGAGATACAGGGTGTTAAAAATTTATTTTTATTTCTGTTTTTCGTGAATAATTTCTAAAATAATGTCTACATTTGGACGAAAGCTGGTATATGGGAATTTTTTAATATGGGAAATTGAAATTTGATCTTAGTTTGGCCCTTAATTGTACAGGAATTTTTCTCTTTTGGAGAGTCACAACTTTTTCGTGCATGTATGTATTACATTTTCTTGAAGAAAAATTGATTCATCTATCATTTTGGTAAAAAAAAATTGCATGCTTGTCAAAAGTCGCTGCAAGCAGCGGTTTTCGAGATATTTTGATCCAAATTAAGTGATGCATGTGTTTTTCAAAAAGTTAAACAATTTTAAAAACTTTTTTTTTAATCAACATAGAAACATTCCAAAGGGTAATTTTTAAAGAATAATAAACAACGAAATACTAGATATAAAACTAAATCAAAATCACAATAAATGTTGGAACTGTTCACCTCCTTGCTATATGCACGCATCCAATCTTCTTCTCATTGATTCCCGCACTCTTTGGAAAATTTCTGCAGTGTTTTGAATCGTTCTACAAGAGTTAATTGTTCGATTTTCTAATTCTTCGTAATTTTGGATGTGTGTTTGGTAAACTAAGGATTTTAGATGTCCCCAAAGAAGAAAACTCAAACTGTTAGGGTCTGGTGACCTAGGGGGCCAAAGTTGAGGCCTTCCCCGACCTATCCAACGGTTACCAAAAGTTCGATCTTAAAATTCTCGCGCTAGGATGCTAAAATATGCCGGGGCACCTTCATGCATAAACCACGTTTTATTTCGTAGTCTAAGCGGCACATCTTCCAGTAAAATAGGCAAATCTTCTTGAAGCGAAATGACGGTATTTCTCTCTGTTTAATCTTCCACGAATAAAGAATGGGCCTATTAAATAATTCCTAAGGATTCCAGCCCACACGTTAAGAGAGAACTGTTCTTGGAAATGAAATTCCTGTGTCGCATGGGAGTTTTTCTCTGACCACAAATGATTGTTGTGAAAATTGCGTTTAGCGTTGCGTGAGAAATTTATTTCGTCAGTAAACAGGATTTGATTTTTAAATAAAGGATTTTAATAAGGCATTGGAGAAACCAACGACAGAAGTTGATACGTAATCCAAAATAACGAGGAAGGAGTGCCTGAACCCTTTGAATGTGGTAGGGATATAACAAACTATCAATTAAAATTTTCCATACTAGAACATTAGAAATCTTTAACGTCAGCGCTATTTTTCTGGTGCTTGTTTCCGGGTGTTCTCCTACAGGATTAAGAATTGCTTTCTCGGTTTCTTGGGTTCTTACCGTCCGATGTGCACCCCACAGATGAGTAGCTTTCTCAAACCTTCCTGTTTTTCTCAACCGAGCGTAAATTTTTGAAAACGTTTTTGAAGTAAGAGTTGTGCGGTATGTCAGCATACTCAGCATTGGTAAAGTTTACCATTTTATAACAAATACTCACAATAATAATAAATAAAACTATTTAACTATGCGTCAAGATATTATTTTTGACGTGACATAAAATAAACATTGGAATAGGCTTACTTTTTACTTTTACTTGTAAGTTGTTAAAATTGTTTAACTTCTCGACAAGCACATGCATCGATTGATTTAAATCAAAATATTTCGAAAACGGCTGCTTGTAGCGACTTTTGAGCATACAATTTCCACGTAGAAATGATAGGGTACTTGATTTTTCTTTTAGAAGATGTGATACATACATGCACAAAAAAGTTATGACTCCCCAAACGAGAGAAAGACCTGTAGGTGGCGCGCCCTACAATTAAGGGCCAAACTAAGATTAAATTTGTATTTCTCATATTAAAAAATCCCCAAATACCAATTTTCGTTGAAATATAGACATTATTCCAAAAATAATGTACGAAAAACAAGAATAAAAATAAATTTTTAAAACTCTGTATCTCAAAAACGAAGGGCTTGCGGACCCATGCTTATATGAACTTTTCACGTTATAAATAACTGAGGAATCGTCCTGTAAAATATCGGGCACTTATTAAATAACACCCTGTATATAATATACAATTTTTAAAATATCGGTGTGTTGGTGCAATACTTGAAATCTTTAATTTATAGCCCCAATAGTTGCATCCAAAATTTAAATGTAAAAATTAACTTTGAAATACCTTCGTCTTCGTGTAAACATAATAATCAACATTTCGTTTTTTCTTTCGAATGTGACTTACTCCTAGAAGATGAAATTCTTCTTCTATGCCAACATCAGCAGCAATTTGCTTCGCGGGCTCTATAGGGCTACAACTGAAGATGTAATATTGAACTTTGTATAAGTTTATTCACAACGTTGACTTGATTAGGAATTGCATCCCAGATTATGGTACTAACTTTTTTACCCAGTGAATTTTCCAAAGTTCTCGTATTTATGTATAGTTGCATCATCTTTTAATTCAACTAAAGCATCAGTGGTCTTATTGCTTCTATGTATGACTCTCCCATCTCGTATCTGACAATGACTTTAATGTAAGTTTCGGAATATGCGTTAATAACACACTCCACCTATGATTTGACGCCGAGAAGTAAACACAAAATTTTCGAATTGAATTAAAAAAATCTACTGATTCGAAGCTCATTTCGGCTGCATCGTTGTCTACCAGATTTAAACTATGACAGTGTGAAAAATTACAATAACTATGGAATTTAAAGTTTATTTATTGCGTGGAATATTTATATTTATGGTTTTCTTGATTTTTGGAGCAGTGTTGAGGGTTGGGACTTAAGGCGGCAACCCCTTGAATTGGCCGCGTGTGTATCCTAAACACACTGCACGCCTGAAAGGCCCTTATTGCCGCCAAAAATCGGCAAAAATTCGCTACATCCAGCTTTCCGAATAATTATCGCAAAAATTAGCGAAAAAATCGCTGTATCCGACTTTTATAATAATTAGCACAAAGAATAAGCAAAAAAGTTGCTGAATTCAGCTTTCTGCATAATTTCCTCAAAAAATTAGCCAAAAATGGCGATTAATTGGAGAATTTAAGATTAGGTACATATCAACTTATCAATACTAATTCACCATGGAGCTAATTGATGCCTATTGATATGTGAATTATATACGTACATTTAAGACGAGAACCTGACAATTTCTGAACATAGAACGGCGGACTACGTCACGTGACGCTTCGTCGCAGAATAGCGGCCCGGAGACAGAACGGAGCAGTTGTTCACCCTAAGCGCCTCGGAAATTCCAGTCAGTATCGGTAAAAGCGTCACAGGCAGAAGTTGTGCTTTTTCCTCTTACGATGTGCATACCAATGTTATGTCGAAAGAAACCGCTAGTTTTTGGTATCAGATGCCGTTTTAACTGAAACATAGTCGATTTAACTCAGTTCGCAACAATGGCAGTGAAGATGAATCGATTTATGCGTATTTAGGTTATGTTATTTACTTCTACCGCCGAATAATATCGTGAAATTCGGCAGAGAACGTTAATAATCGCCCAACAGCGCGAAATAAGAATTTCTGTTTGATGTTCCCCTAAAGATGTTTGATTAAGTGCTTAGGATCCCTAAGAAAATAGTGTCTCTAAAATTCACTTCGTTAAACAATAAGTGAACTCGTAAAACGGTGCCTGAGATGGCACTAAATCACGCTCTAAGTGCTATTATAGCATTGACCTGTATAGGATGTTACTATAATAGTTGTTATTGTGATTTTGTTTTCGATGATATTAGTGCTATAAAAGAGAATCGGGATTTGCGACCGCACACTCCGATTTCCAAGTTGTTTTATAATGATTTCTGGGGCACTCCGATGCATAAGGTAAGAAGTGTTAGATGGATTTGGTGTTAGATATGAAGGGTTCAAAACACAATTGGACCAACTCCATTTTCGCGCATTTTGTTATATCGTTATTTATATGTCTCGGTAATACTGGTATGGGCAGTTTAGAGCTCAAAACAAACCAGTCCATTTTTGCACATTTACTTAGTTTACGTTTGTACGGGTTTCTAATTATTTTTCGTGTGAAACCAATCTTAATGTGTATAACTCCTTTTTCTTAACACACTTTAGATTATCTTATTCCCGAGCTTATTCCTGCATGGGGCACGTGTGAAGTGGCAAATCTAAATTCAATAAAAATTCTGCAAGGAAAAGTCGTAAAAGTTGTATTTAATTAAAATCCACTGGCAAATACTACAAACCTATACCATAGTGATTTTAAAGTCTGCAAAGATACTGCGTCTGGAATAATGCACATTTATGTATAAAGTATTGAATAAAACTCATAAAACGAATATTGAAATTGCCGAGGAAATTGCATATATTTAGTCTTATAATACCAGGACACAGGGGCATATACATCGTAGGAGCATAAGAAGTAATAACGGATCGTTTAACCCTCTTTATTAGGACCCTAGGCATTTAATAAACTCTACCAGAGAAGTTTTCTTTTTGAAACCATCATATATTACAGAGTCATTTTACATATAATATTTTACACTAAACTCTCTATACAGTGCATGAAAACACTGGCCTCAAGAATGTGAATATAATATACAGTGTACGGTATTGCCGATAAACTGCCTTCTTCCACCCTCTACAGGGCCTTAAAAATTATAAAAATTTTGAAAAAAGCTTCCCTATTGCAATAGAAATAAAATATCTAGGTATTTTTTCGTTTTTTTCCCAACTAGGTTTTTCCCCGTCGATCAGGGTTTCCCCTTTTATCTGAGCTGAATAATTGTTTTCTGTCCGTATTAACTAAGATCTCGTTGCGTTTGCATCGGTAAAAATGTTGATTTAGAAAGTAAATGTGCTGTGCTGCTGTGCGTTTGAACACTTACTGTAAAATGTGAGTGCTTTAAAGACTTGAATGTCCTTTATTAGATTCCCCTGTTGACTTTAAAGATAATATTCTTCCACGTAAAGAGGACGTTTTAAAGTGCTATTTGTGGTTAAGATTTAGTTTAAAGCCTCCCAGTTCTGGAGAAGAAACAAAATTTTTTGATATATCGAACAGCAGATAAAATTTTGGATTTATGGAAGAAATCATCAATTCCCACAGTGTACCGAAAACGTGTTCTACAGTTGATTAAGGCACACCATGAAAATATTTAAAGCTTTTAATCTAAAAAAGGAGAAAGCTACAACTTAAAAGTTAAAGAGTTTAAAGTTAAAATCAGAAAACTATTTGACATTTGTACATGTAAATGTGAAAAATAAGAAGAATATTTTTGCAGTAAAGACCACAAGGTGCCTGCAAAAGAACGTGATTTCCTTCAAGATTAAAGGCGAGCCAGGAAAATGGCAATAGAGTCTGTTGATTCTAAAGAAACAAAAAAAATATTTAATAAAGCAGTTAAATTGGAACAAGACTTACAAAAGCGAAGTTTAAGCGTGGAAAATGAGAATAAATTAGATCGTGAAACACCAGGCTGCATCCAGTCGAACAAGTTGTTCTTCAGAACTGTGTCAGTTGCCATCCACTTCTGTGGAAATTGATGAAACATTAATAGTATCTTCAAATACAGTTAAGCTTTATACTGTTGCTAAAGTATGTGACAGATATGGCTTGTCAGATAGATCTGCTGCTGTGGTCGCAACAGCAGCTTTACAAGATCTTTGAATTGTTTCCCCGACTGATAGAACACATGTGACAGACAAAAACAAATTGAGGCGAGCGAGAGAAGAAACTAGAAAAACATTTGAGCAACAAGAAATCTCGCTCAAATATAAATATTTTGACGACAGGAAAGATAACACTCTTTTGGTGGAAAAAGTTGAATAAAAATATCACAGACGTTCAGTAGTTAAAGACCACATCACGATAGTTTAAGAACCAGGTTCAATCTCTCTAGGCAATACGACGCCTTCCAATGGATCAGCGAAAGGTATATATGCGAGAGTATTTTTAATTTTTTGGAAGAAAAGGGTTACGACCCAAATCAACTGGTCGCGGTGGGATGTGATGGAACCGTTGTTAATACTGGGTCAAAAAAATGTTATGATGGCCCAACTTGAGGCTAAATTAGGTCGTCCGTTACAACCTCGGTTACAACATTCTGTCTGTCAACTTCATGGTAATGAACTTCCTCTTAGACACATCTTCCAAAATACTGATGGGGAAACAAATACAAAACTGAAATTTTGCCAGGTGTGAAATACTAAAAAATTGGCTGTGTGCTCCCTCGTGTGAACTGTAATGATTTAAGTACAGATCAAAAATATCTATATGAACTTTGTGCAGCAATTGTATCAGAGAGTTAACCATTTTTCTATCAAAAGTTTATTCTCCCATGTGATTTGAAAAATTCAATCCATTGTTTAATTATGGGACAAAACATGTTCTTCAAACTATTGAACTAAGCAGATATTTAAACCAAGATTTGAAAGATGTTATCGATCCTGTAATCCAGCGCAACTCATATTTTGTCCATCCTGAGAACATTTTGTTGTGCATGTTATATGATTCTCGTATTTTTGTTAAGGAGCTTGCTCTTAGACGAATTATGAAAGCGAAAAGTAATAATAACAATCTTCGGATTTTTACACTTCCAAAATTAAACTTTGAGGCGGACGACTACATCGATTTGATTAACTGGACAGAAAATGATATTACTTGCCCTCCAATCTTACAACACATGAGCATTGAAGACATCAAGCATCTAATAAGTGACCCTAAGACAATTTTTAATTTTGGGCCATATTCGTGTCACACACAAGTGGTGGAAAGATGTGTCAAATTAGTAACGGAAGCGTCTGTATCTGTTGTTGACTCGGATCGGATAGAAGAGATAGTTTTATAAAAGCAAGAATACATTCCAAGAAAGCACTGCGCCAGTTTGAAACAAAAAAAGACTTTATTCAATAAAAATGCACATTAATACAAGTTGTTTAAAATTGTATTTCTTATAATAAATATTCTTTAAATATCTAAACTTCTTAGATTGTTTTTCGTTCAGGTTTGTTCAGTATTTTGAAATTGTTTTACCTCTTGCAGAAGGTAAAAAAATTTAATTGATGAAGAGATGGAATATAAGTTTCTTTCCTACTACCAACAAAAACCTTTTTCACCCAATTCCAGGTTAGGTATTAGCTATAAATCTACATTTTGATTTTTTTTTAGACATTTGTGACACCCTGTAGAGGGTGGAAAATGCACGCTACGGAAAAACGTATAATAAATATTTTATTTCTATTGCAATAGGGAAGCTTTTTTGACCTAGGTATTCCAAATTAAAATTATCAGCTTGAATTTTTCAAAATTTTTATACTTTTTAACACCCTGTAGAGAGTGGAAGAAGGCAGTTTATAAAAAAATCGAAAATAAACATTTTTATTGTAATCACGAAATGACACTTTTTGTTACTATTCCAAATTAGAATTCCTAAATTGTCCAAATTCGGCCCAGCCTAATGTTCATATCAACTTTTTCTCTTAAAATCTCATAAGGAATCACCATCTTAAGTCACGTGCCGTACTTCTGAAACACCCTGTATAGATAAAGAACCGTTTACTTGTACTTGTATTTTTATTCTGCCGCTTTCAATATTTGGTTCTAGCTTTTGTGAATTTCAATGCTGATTTTCAAATACTTATTTCACATTCAACCCATAAGCTCTAGTATACAGGGTGCTGATAAAGTCTGGAATAATCAATTTTTCTTGAAAACGCAAAAGTTTTTCGAAAAAGGCTGGGACCCGTCGATTTTATTTTATTCTTTGAAATTTTTTGACGTTCTTCAATATTATACCGGATGCGCCAAAAACGCTAGGCAAGTGTCAACTTCACTTTTTCAAATAAAATACCCCTTTTTTTCTCCAATATTCAGATTCCTCTCTAAACTCTAGACAAGTTTCATATAACATGTATGGCTAAAGTCAACAGGAATTGAAATACAGGGCCCCCAATAAAAATCAAGGTATAATTTTTAAGCTTGTTTTCCATGACAAACGCTTAGGCTAGGAAAAAAATTTTAACAGAAAATTGGTAATACAGTGAACATTCTAAAATATTATTTGAGTAAGTGTTGAAAATGGTGTCCATTTACGGCCGAGTTTACGGCTCTACAATGTCCCAATCTCTCAACAAATTCTAACTGTACATTATGTACAATTTCTGGGGTTATTTGTCTTATGCTTGTTGTTATACGGGTTTTGAGAACATCAATATCTTCTGGTTTATTTTTGTAAACCCTTTCCTTAATATAGCCCCACAGAAAGAAGTCCAATGGCGTTAAGTCGGGGGACCTCGCACGCCACTCTATTTGACCCCTTTGACTTATCCAATGATGACGAAATAACTCATTCAGGTATCTACGGACTTCGGCCGAATAGTGGGCTGGTGCACCATCCTGCTGAAACCAGATAGTTGTATCATGTGATTCAGGAATATTCCGATCGGGAAATAGGGCAATCAACGCTGGAGCGAGGTCTTCTTCAAGAAACTGCAAATATCTTTGGCCAGTCAAATTTTCCTCAAAAAAATAGGGTCCTATAACAGTATCCCGAATTATTCCTGCCCATACATTAATTTTTCTCGGCCGCTGGGTATGAATTTCTCGGAACCAATGGGGATTTTCGCTGGACCAGTACCGGCAATTTTGACGATTTACCATGCCATCCAAGAAAAAAGTCGTCTCATCGGAAAAAATTATGTTACTCGGAAATAATGCATCGTTAATCAAGTAATTATCCATGAGAATTTCACAGAATTCATTCCTTCTGTCAGGGTCGCCTTCTAAAAGTTCCTGTACTCGTTGACATTTATATGCGTGCCATTTTTCCTTTTTCAGGAACTTTGCCACCGTTGAATCGTGGATATTTTCAAAATTTTGAGAAATGCTTCTTGTGCTCGAATGTGGTGGTCTCTCTTCCAACGAAACTAGAATATCAAGTTTGACATCGTCGGAAATTTTAGGTCGTCCACTTCTAGGTTTATACCTAACGTGACCAACTTCATTATACATCTTAACAATTTTGGAAACAGTTGCCTGATTTATGTGTTCTCTATTTGGATATTTATCATTAAAATACTCACATACTTCTATTTGTGTTCTCTTTCGATCTCCACATCCTACTATTATTAATATTCCGATTGTCTCAGCTTCCGTTAGAAACATTTTTATGGTAAAAGTGACAACTTTGGAGTAAATATTAAATGTTTTGACATTTACGTCACTAAGTTATTATGTAGAAACCGGTAAAAAGGTAAATACCTAGACCTTAAAATTATACCTTGGTTTTATTGGGGGCCCTGTATTTCAATTCCTGTTGACTTTAGCCATACAACATGTTACATGAAACTTGTCTAGAGTTTAGAGAGGAATCTAAATATTGGAGAAGAAAAGGGGTCTTCTATTTGAAAAAGTGAAGTTGACACTTGCCTAGCGTTTTTGGCGCATCCGGTATAATATTTAAGAACGTCAAAAAATTTCAAAGAATAAAATAAAATCGACGGGTCCGAGCGTTTTTCGAAAAACCTCTGCGTTTTCAAGAAAAATCGATTATTTCAGACTTTATCAGCACCCTGTATTATTGTATCATTAGTAAAAAGATAAAGATATGAAAACGAAAGTACATTATTCTTAGAAACGTTTATATTACCTGTTATTATTTCATAATGTCTTACCAGACGTATACTATAAGACCGATCCTTAGATAGTCAAATCAAATTAAAATTGATGCCTACCTTAAAACAATTTAGAAACACGAGGAATATGTAAATGGAACCTGTCAGAAATTATATTTATGACGGATGCTATTCCATTATAAAGATACCTTTCTAATTTATTACTGTGGGTGGTGTTGCTAATATACAATGCCGATATCTTGTAGGTATATTTTTTAATGTTGAACGTCATTTAAAACCTTTAAATAGTTCAGTTTAATGGGATAACTTGTTGTCTTCTGGATTGTTTCAAAGAGGAATCCTCCGGATGGGGTATCGCATAGTAAACTTTCCTATTTTTGATGTTTTGAGAAAGAGGCTTGATAAAAGTTGTAATCAGCAATCAGTCACGATTAAGTATACTTGGTGTTTAAAACTTTAAAAATGTAAAATTAATCTTAAATATAAAGTAAGTACTGATGGTAAAATTTATTTATAGATTCCAACAATGTAAACAACAGGTTTGTTCCAACACGATCAAAAACCGTACCTCGCACTGACCTCAAACGATCATTTCCAGCCTGTCAATGCAATTATCAACTTAGCAATCGATTGTTGCAGTGGTAAATTAGTTGAGCGACCGTTCGGGGATGGTTCTAGTGAATCGTGTTCACGCATGCATTTATTTACATCCCTGAATTATGGTTGGAATATATAAATTAATTTTATGGGCTCATTTGTTGGTTAAATACCCTGTTCTGTCGTCTGTTACGACGGCAATTTTAAAATTGACGTACAGGGTGTTTAGTTCTCGACGGAATTACGGGGTATGTCCGTTATTAGCAAAGATAGAAGGATGCGGTTTTCGCATCAATATGCTACTCTTTTGTGAAACAAAAGATGCCGCAATCGGAATTTTTCTAGTCCTCCTTGTTTTTGATATACGGGATGTTTTTGAAAATTTTACATTTTGGGACACCCCCCATATTTAGGTTACCCTGTAGCTTATCAAAGAGAAAACAGATGTTCTTTTTGTAGTTTTTTACGTAAAATCCAGTGACCTACCCAGATTTTTTCTACGTTCAATAGTTTCCGAGAAAAGGGACAAGTGGTTCACCCTATATATTTTTTAATAATATAATTTAGTTTACAGCTTTTCAGAAGCACGAAATTTACGCTTTATTGAAAAACACCGTCATCTACCTATGTCATAATCAAAACTTCTTTAGTTTCTAACTTGCGTTGGGCTACATTCTTGGTGAAACCGTATATTATCCATTATGGGTAAAATTAAAATTGCTTGTTATGTTTCACTATTTATTCAGTTACCTGATACGCGTGTTTCGACCCTTTCAGGTCATTTTGCTCCTTTGAAAATGACCTGAAAGGGTCGAAACACGCGTGTCAGGTAACTGAATAAATAGTGAAACATAACAAGCAATTTTAATTTTACCCATAATGGATTCTTTAGTTTCTGTCAGAGTAGTCAGGTTCTTTAAGTTGTTTTAAAATATTTAATTAATAGTAAAAAATCAGTTTCTCCTAATTATGGCAGTAAATGTAAACTCTGGAAATAATGAAAAATAGGACATGCTTGTTTGTTGTGTCCATTGTAATGAAAATGCAGATGAAGCAGTAGAAGTGTATTTCAATAGGTAAATATACGCCTTTTTGTAGTATCTCTACGAAGATTTATTAAATTTCTTAAATTACCAGTAAGTAGATATCCCGAAGGACGACAGCCGGATAAACGAATTTTGTAAGGAGGAAATCAAATTAAATTGAACATGGTTCATTTTCTAAACCTCGGCCTAAAGTCTACAACAAGGAAAACCGCGAGACTGATAAAATAAATTTTGTAGCTTCTATTCAAACAAATCTTGCAGAATGGTTGAAGGTTCGGTCGAAATTGTTAAATCAAGAGTTCAAGCAATCCTATAAAAAACTCAGTTTTAAGCCAAATAAATTCCACCTAGTACAAAACTTACATCCTGGTGATGCACAGCGCCGTATAGAGTTCTGCAATTGGTATTTACAAAATATCAACAGGGAAAATAATTTTTAAAGAACCGTTATATGGTCCGATGAGGCTCATTTTACCAGTGCTGATATACATATATACATATATGCGATATATACTTGATCGGCACAATACGAGGTTTTGATCTCAGGATCAGCATGTAATATTTCCACTTGAACGGCAAGACAGGTTTAAATATAAATTATAATATATTTGAAGACAGCCTTAATGCAAATAAATATTTTGAAATTCTAGAAAACGTTGTGCCGGAAATAATAGAAGACGTGCACTTAGCGGGTCGCAATAACTTGCATCTGCAACAAGATGGAGCACCCGCTCATAATAATCAGGGCCTACTTAAACAATAATTTTCCAAGCCATTGGATTGGAACTAATCGACCTGTAAGATGACCACCAAGGTCACCCGACTTCTCGATTTTGGATTTTTTCTTCTCGAGATATCTTAAAAATAAAACGTATTCTATTCAATACCGAACAATTGCAGATTGATATAAATTAATCAGAATTAAATAATAATATTCTAAACTTCGCCAATGTGCCAGATACTTTTAAATCGAACATTTTTATTAGAAACTAGTGGGTGTAATTCATACCGTTTTTCGATTCTTCTTCGGATATTTCGTATTTCGCTCTAAAAGGACTTTTTCTGTTTAGTATTCCAGTACCCGAAAAGTTTGTACGAGAATAGACATCTAGTCGTGTATTACGGGTGGCCGTGTTGTGTAGGTTGACAGTGACAGAAACTTTTACTATAATATAAGAATACATTTTATTAAATTTTTTTAAAGTTAGTTTATGTTAGTTCTGGTTAGATAGAAACCTTCGCGGGTATCCCCGGAACAACTCACCAAAGTTTTATGACAATCAGATGAATGGTGTAGGAACGTATATGGAATAAGCAAAGAAAGAAACAGACATTAATTTTTATGATATAAATTAATTAATTATATTATATTTTAGATTATTTTTATGTTAATGATAAAAATCCCAGGCAGTAAAAGCGACGTTAGGACAATTATCGCGAGAATCGTCCATGCAGAAACGCTGACTCCCGTTTCGGAAATACGCTTTAACCATGAATTTTTTGTATTGTTCCGTAAAACTCATTGCGTTAATTATACAAAAAATTGGATACACTAGCGATGAATCAAATTATTTGTAACGACTGCTAAAGATGACGGAATAACTGATTGACTGATAATGTTGGTATTTACTGATACCCAACAGGTATTACGCTCTACCGCTGAACAGGACCTCTTAGATGTAAAGCACACCTGCTGATAATAATTTTTGCTCGCACGATATATCATGTGCTTCATATACCTAAGATTGTTTTCTTGGAGGGGCGATAGTCGGATCTATGTCAGATACATTTACCATCAATGTTTGAGTCTTTTCAGCGATTATTAGGTTTTGTGTTTTTAGTTAATTCTGCAATAATTAAAAATAAATATTAACCGCTACAATTGCTACCATTTAAAAAAATATCACAAGTGGCGTACCTACATGTAATCATGATTTAGTTACCCTTATATTTTCTATTCAATATCGCGTAATTCCTAATGTATACATACGTTCTCCCGGCTACTCACTTAAATATCCTAGATTTGAATTAACCAATATAATACCGAACATAATAAATATAAAAATTAATTTTCCAATATTCTGCTTTTAGCCTTTCTAATGAGAAAATGTATGTAATTTTAACATTAGCTGCTGAAAAGTATAAAGTCGATATCGAAAGCTCGAATTACCCCATTATTCCAGTTAACTTGGCAAACATCGCTATAAATGGCACGGTATCATGCGCCTGGAATATTTATTGTGTTTAAAACGTTACTGATGTGAAGCTGATCACTCCATATTCTGGATAAAAAATGTCTTTCAAATATTTTAAGCTTGTAGGGCGCAAAGAAAATTGCATCATTGAACGGGTGCGGTGCTGCATCAGACGAAAGAAACTTCTATATTTCTGGGACTGGATTTGGTAAGAAAAAGCTCGGTAGGGACTGCTGAATAAATCGGGTTACGGTCACATTATTAGTTCTGTCTAGCTGCTTAGAAGTTAATAAATATGGGTTTGTTGCTTTATCTTCTTGAAGTGCTCCAATCATAAGATGTGCGATATATCTACCACAAGCACCTGTGATTTCCTCAACAATAATGTAAAAATTTGTATCACTCAGTGAAGCTCTAATTTCTTCTAAAACGGTTTCGTATACTGAATGGTCATTCTCCTTTCTAAGCGTGGATTCGTCAGGAGTGGTTTGTTGATAATATTTTTGCAAAAATCCTCTAAATTGCGGATTTTGCCGTTTTTTAAGGGTATGTTTGCTGCGACCAAAGTCTTCTTGAAAAATTTCCTTTTCATATTTCGATCTTTCTCCAACATTTTGAAATGCGTTTTTTACACTCAGCTGAACTGCCTCAGATTTCATTTTCTGTGACTTTGATTTATGCAGCGACGTTTTCAACTGATGATGAATGATCGATCTGGAACTTCTTTGCACAAACAATAATTTTTGCACAATCTTTACAGAAGCCTTCTTCTCCACTAAACTCTCACTCTGGGAAATTTTTAATCCACGAAGACGTTTCCGCCATTTTAGACATTTTGAACACAAATTTGGAATCACTAATTTCACACTGATAATATTGAAATCTTTAGACAAACTAAACCAGAAGTACGTATTACAACGCGATATAAATACAGTTTGTTAAGCAGGTAATAATAAGGCATTATTGAATGACAATAAATAACCCCTAACAATATACCTGCAAACCCCGGAAACCCCCAATACCTTTTGTATAACAAAAATATAAATATCAATTATGCCAGACTGGAAATTAAACCTATGAGTCTACGAGTTTTCATGACCATGCGGTTTTAATTTTTCGATAACGCCGAAAACATAAAAAATATGCTCATAAAATAATAATTTGGGAAAAGTATGCGTTTTATTATAAAATTGACAAAATATGCAAAAAATGCGGATATATGCACTTTGCATATATTCCGCCCTTTATTTATTATTGTTATACCCAAGTGTTTTATTTTTGTACGCGTTTTTCAGTGTTTGTAAGTCAATATTAAGTCAAATAAGTCACTTTTGACAATTTAGCCAGATACTTTTTTTCTGTATAGGGTGGTTTGGCCGTGTAAGAATTTTCTCACTTGAATCTAAGACTAACTTCAAGAATGGAGCCGCATTCTTAACAGGAAAACACTCTGAAAATGTTTAACTTCACAAACACGAGCAATGGCAATAAGTGAATCCCTAATAGTATATTATTAACGAGCGGTAATGTAGGTCATACCGCAAGTTGAATACTATACTTTATCTACGACTATAACAACAAATACTAAGATACAAGTATAGAGAATAGTTATTTACGATATAAGTGTTGTAAAGATTCATATTACAACACGAGATGTTAAAGTTGTTAAACGAGGCGTCAGCCGAGTTTAATAAAACATCGAGTGTAGTAATATGAATTTACAACAAGAATATTGTACAAAATTTTATCTACTTTCATCTATGAATAAAAATATTTGGCAAAAGGCATTTTTAAAAATAAAAATGCACCTGCTATTAAAAATCGTTTTGTAAGGGCATCTATTACAGCACTAGTGCTGTAATAGATGCCCTTACAAAACGATTTACAGAACTGTAAAATTCATATTACTAAATGAAAGTAGATAAAGAACTTTATTCACGAATCTTAATAGTTACCTATAACAATGCTATACAAATTTTGGTTGTAATTACTCATTTTGTTTATTAATAAGATTAACTGTAAAGTTGGAACAACCAGTAAACTGAATATGTGGGACTGAATTATGCAAGTTTATTGTTTCTATTTGTGTTTATTGCATATATGTTGTTGATGTACTAACTTGTTAAGGTGTTATAGAACTGTATGTTTTATTTGAAGTATCTGTCTTATTTTTTTCAATCATCAACCTACCCCTCAGCCACAGTAGTTGATCGCCAACCGCCATGGCGTTTTAGTACAGTTATATCCCCTCCAGCATCTACTAATAAAGTTGCCGACGAGCGGCGAAAACAATGCCCTGTATATAGATTATAGTCTGGTAATTTCAAAATTGTAGCAATGTGTTTCCCCATTGCTCCAAATTTATTAGTGCCAATTCTTTGTGAGTGATATTTTCCATTTTGAAATTTAAAGAATAAAATCGTTTGCGATATATCGGTAGGACGCAGATTTAAATATTTCTTAACCATAAATAGTTCCCGTAACAGCGAATTTTCTGGCAATTTTTGTTTTTGTATTTGGTACACTGACCATAAATATAGATCCATAATCTTCTAAATCTGTAATTTGCATAGAGTGCAATTCTGCTGCACGACAAGCACCCATAATTCCCATTATTAAAGCAACCTAAAATAAATTATGTAATTGAGTAGATGATAAAAACGATTGAATTATTGTGAGATCTACTACCTTTGTCGCCAGATATTTCTCATCAGGAGCTTCGGTTATGAAATTATTAAGTTGTTCTGGCGTAAAAGTTTTTGCCTTTTTAGCTACATGTTTCTCTGATTGACGTTTAAGAAACGCACGTAATTTTAAATAATTCTCTATATTAATTCCATTATTTATGTTCAGTGTGCTTCTTAGCATGGAGTAGAAAGTCCATAGAGACGATGCTTTATATTTAGTGCTAAGTTCGCTAAAATATGCCAAAAGTTCATTTTCTGTAAACGATGACTTAATGTTATTACTGCTGCACCAATCTTGAAAATTTTTGTGTACACCTTTATATTTGTTTTTGGATTTTTCGGGCAATAAATTCTGTATGGTTACATTAGCTACTTGTCTTAATTCGGGAGGTGTACATAATAATTCATCTTCACTGTCTGAATTCATCTTTTTCAGCACAAAATTTACAATAATTACTTAGGGATTAACTTAATTTGAAAACGTCAAAATTATTCAAGTGACATTACTCCCCTCAATAACAATAATGGACTGTTCCCTTTCGGCCAATCGGCGTGTACAGAAGTAGAATAGAGGACTACTAAAGGCTTCAATACAATAAAAAAATATATATGATATTCTATTTAAAAAAGGATATATTTGGCCCATCCTGGATTTTTGAGCCAACTTGTATAATTAAAATTATTTTTTAAAGGTGCGCGGTGTTAACTTGTACAAGTTTTATATAAAAGTTTTTTTCCTTAAGTCAACCGTTATCGAGATATCCACCGGCACACTAAATGGACACCCTGTATATAATTAATTTAATAAAGTGACAGCAAGCGCATGAACTTCTAGTCTATTTGCATTTGCAAATCGAAACAATCTATGAAGCCCATAATTTGGCAAAGCTGTTCAGTTGGTTCTGAAGAACACTAAATCACGTACTCGTAGAAAAATAAATAACACCGCCATTTATTGCATGTTACTGACTACGGGATATATATTAATACGTCAGCAGCAAACACTGAAATTTATCATTACAGGGATTGTTTGCAACAGCTAAAATGGTTTGAGTTGTTAATGGGAATATGGTGATAATCGTATATTATTACTTTTTTGTTTAGGTTTTTTTCTTATTGTTTTTAAAAACAATTTAGAATCGATGTAAGTGTATTGTAAGGTTACACCGTATAACACACATATAATATTCTTAATGCAGAACAATAAAATTGTCGTTGCAAGTCATACCTTTCGACTGACGTCAGCATTATTACCAGATTGTAACCAAAATAACCAAGTGTGGGAATTACACTAGGTGTTTTTTCTTCATAAAAACAAGATAAATTTACTATTTATCTAGCACATTTATTTATTTTATTTTAATCTTCCAGGATGACAATATATACTTAAATTGTATTGAAATAGTAATGTAATTATATTGCTACTTTTTTATATAATTATGCTTCGGTTATTAATCTATTTTAATGCTTTCCTGAATTGCAGCCTTATTTCGTGACGTGTTAGGTATTTTTCTTAACATGCTATAATATGAGGCGTTGTCTATTACAATCACTGATGGCTTTGTTGAATTTTTCAATAATTGGTTTGGATTAGTACATTTTGCTGATTCATTTCTCCATGATAGTCAGTAAGCTTCGTTTTAGAAGAAAAAATTGCCTCTGCACCCTCAATAAACCGTCTTCACTACCAGCATGAAGTGTTATTAGTATGTTAGTTTATATATTTGTTTACTGCATAATACCTTTCACCATCAAATTTAGTAAATCTAACATTCCTTTTGTTTTTTTGAAAAATCCATGTTTTATCCAAGAAAACGATGTGGTACAAGGATTCTTCTTTTCCTCGTTTAAAAGCTACGTGAGAATGTTCCATAAGCCCTCGTCTCAGTTTATCATATTTTCATCCGAAGCCCATTTCTATTAACAGACTTCTTAAAGTATTAAGACAGTCATCAAACACTTATCTGTCTTTTAGTTTCTTACTAGTTTCTGAATAATAAAACTTACGTGTTTCGTACATTCAATGAATACTGTCACGAATAGAACTAATATCCAATCTTATCACATTTACCACCCTCTGCATAAGAACGTTTGTTTTTAGGTGATTCTAATAATTTATTTTCCTAAACTGACGTTAAAACTGTTAATCCTTCATGGTGCTCTGCGAGCGGTATGTGTACGCAGGAAACGATTCACGTTGGCCTTGAATCTTTGGAGATTATACTCGTTGGGGAGCACGGTCTCAGGTAGGTCGTTCCAGAGTGATGACGTTCTCAAGATGAAAGAATTTTTAAACAGTGTGCTCTGGGCGAAATCAAGCGGGCAACCTCAGTTGAGCACTTGCCATAAAAATATTTGTCAAATAGACTGAAGTCGCCAAACTGCCTTCGATATTCAAGGCTTTTCAGGTTGTTTGTCAGATTATGGTCATCGATCAAGCGAATGGCTCTTCTTTGAATGGAATTCAGTAATCTCAGGGTATGAATAGTAGCAAATATGCGAACTTGGGACATCTATTTTTTGTTAAGTTAGGAATGCTCCTTCGTCTTCATTTGAATCTTCGCAAATGCGAACAGTACTCCAGCGATGGTCATAATTGGGCTTTATAGAACATCAAAAGTTGTTGGGGTGAATAGATGTTCTTAGTTCGGAAAAGTATTCCGATCTTCTGCGACGCTGTCTTAGCAATGGCCGCAACGTGACCATGCCAAGACATATGACTATCCAAATTGACGCCCAATAAATGAATTGATGAAGCCAAGGGAATCGAGTGTCCCGCCATGGCTATATCCGGTTCTTCAACATTAACTTTTCTGGAAGAAACTGGCGTCTGGGGTTTTTAGCGTTAAATTCTACTTGGTTACTGTCACCCCAAGACAAAATTTCTTCCAGGTCTATATTGATATGTGAGACTGCTTGCTGTCCGAGCATTCACAGTAAAATACGAAACAAGTGTGCTTTCCCAAAAGATCCTTAATGTATAGTAAGAAGAGGGTGGGTTGTAATATAGGACCTTGAGGGACTCTGGCGTTGATGTTAAATGTGTCTGAAAGAAGTCCATCCATCGCCACTCGCAGAGAACGGTTTTTAAAAAAGCCACGAGCAAAATTGCTCCAGCATTCCGTATGCTCTCACTTTAGTTAGGAGCCCCACATACCATACTCGGTCGAAGATCCTGAAAATGTTCAGTGCTACCGCCCGGGACTCCCCACGATGTTCTACTGCGTTGTTCCAAACGTAAGTAATATGAGCGAGAAGGTTTCCTGTTATTTAGACTTACGGAATACATACTGGCGGTCACCAGTAATTCGACAATTATTTGGTAGAATTATCCAATAAATCTTAGGAAATGAAGGGAAATCGTTCTTTAAACGAAATTGACACTTGCATTTTACAAAATGGCAGACAATTTGCGTTAATATTTTTTTATTTTAAATTGTTGGTGGACAGAGCAACTAATTCATTTGGGAAGGGGGTATTTGTATTTGCATTGTACTATCCCAGTTATTCATTAATTATATACTTTTAAACTAGCCAAACCCATATTTTTATGTTATTTAGAATTTAAATAATTTCGTGTGAGTATTTAACTCTTCAAATACCTAAGCATTGTCAGTATTTATTATTTAAATACCCTTTGTATCAAATATATATATAACATAGCTCTGTTTGTGAATAATGTTCTTTAAATTCGAGGTTTGCATACTTTTCAGTAATAATTTAATTTTCCTATGTAAAAGTATTTGTTCTTTAATATTAATCAGGCACTAATTTATTAAATTCCCAAATGCTTTTAAAAATAAATTTTAATACAAATAAGCACGTAATATCATCACATAATTGTTGATGTTATAAAATAAATTGTGAGTATTAAGCTTCTTGAGGGATAGGTAATTTTTTTAAAATTTAGTTTTTATCAAAATCCTTTTAAAATAAGATATTAGATGTTGGTATTAAATTATGAGAAATTAGAACCTCTTGTCACAAAAAATATAATATACAGGGTGTTTTACTTCTAAAAATTCTAACGTACCGAAACTTGAAAGTAAAATTAGAGCACCCTGGATGAAAATATCTTATAAGATTATATAAATAGTCCTCTATAAAATTTGTAGATAAAATGAGTTATCGCGACCATACAAAAGCAAAAGAAATAGGAAAATAATTAATAACTCGGCGTCATTGTAACAGATTGAAACAAAATTGGGACTACATAAAGAATAAAGAGGGACAGTAATCTTATATAAAAAATATATGTCATTTAAAAATATTTAAATTTAAGTTGTTCCGCGCTTGACAAACACCCTGTATGTTTAAAATTATTTTTAGAAGATGATGGGCATTAATCTGTATAATTTCTGTGTGATTTTTTTTTGCTCGTTAACGAAATATCGTTCACCGGCACTTTAAATGGGCACCCTGTATATTTGGCAAACACTTTTAAATAAAGCTAAACTGTATTTTTATATATTTTTAATTTATGTTGCATACGACTGATACCTCAACACACAATTACCTCTTTTTCGTTAATTTCTATCGACACATACCTTATTAAAACTGCCCATTCAATAGCTTTGTTATTCGTGTTTACACCAGCTTTCATTTTATCTAAAAGTGAAATATAACAGTATTCAAATTTTCAAATTGCCATTAAAACCCTTTTTGCGATTTCTTTCGATAGAATGGAATTACCGCGTACGAAACGGTTAACGAGCGATTTAACTCTGCATTTGTGTTCAGTTTTTAACATGTTTTAGCTCTAAACAAAAACTGAACGTCATAAACAGTTTCGACCAGTTATATAGGTAGGTACAGGCTAAAAGCTATATAAAAGGTTGTTGTTTATTTACTTTTTAGAACAAGTTAAAGTGTCTAATTTTGCTTAATTTTTACACGGAATTACTTTCTCCAATGGGTATAAATTATTGTTTTTCTACAAATGCATAATTTTATAATTGGAGCCCTAATTGTGTTACTCAACCAATCAGACAATTTAGAAAAGGTGCTCTTGATTAGACTCGATTCCTCTTGACGGTTTTCGAGAAATTTGCATTTTATTACTTAATACGTAGTAGTTTTAACCACGTAACTTTAAAATTTAGATTAAACCAACTTATTTACTACAAAAACAGTTTTCTTATCATCTGCTTTTTGTTCGCACGGTATTTTTCGGGTATTACAACACGACCTCACACCTCACTAACGATTGTTGGTTATTATTAGTTTCATCTGACAGCATAAGATTATTGTCAAATTTGTAACATTTAATATTGTTGCTAACGTTCAATCATTTTATCTGCTTGCATTAATTATTAGAAAACTTTAATTGTCGTGAATTATCATGGCGGTGCAATACACTAATGCAGAATATACTGATATGATATTGGTATTTGGGTATTGCCAAGGAAATGGTCGAGAATGTGTCAGAGTCTACTCCGAAAGGTTTCCAAATCGTCGTGTACCAAGCCACCCGACGTTTCCTGCTGTTGAAAGACCCCTGCGGGAAAACGGCCAATTTACTCTTAAAGTCATTGATAAGTCGAGGAAGACATTTTAGAACGTGTTGCAGAATTTTCATAATGAACATGTTTATGCGGATGAAAATCCACTTGCTATCAAGGTAAAACATTTTCAAAATTAGTTTAGGATTAATGTGTGGGCTGGAATAACTGGTAATCACATTGTTGGTCCGGTCATTATTCCACAAAGATTAACCGGGGAAATTTATTTGCAACATCTACAAAATACGCTGTCAGATTTGCTAAAAGATTTACCTTAACAACTTCGGAGAGATATGTGGTTTATGCACGATGGAGCTCCACCACATTTTGCATTAAATGTTAAAAACTTTTTGAATCAGCAGTACCCAAATAAATGGATTGGTAGAGGTAATGCCCCTGTAAATTGGCCACTACGATCTCCGCACTAAAATCCATTGGATTATTTCTTATGGGGGCATCTTAAGACAGTGGTTTACAGGACAACTCCAGATAACGCAGAACAACTATGACAAGTATTCAAGATGTATAAATATTCTTAAGGGCGATGAACAAGTTCTGCAAAGAGTGTGTTTTAATTTTCTTTGACGTATAAATCTTTGAAAATGGTGGACATTTTGAGCAATTTTATGATATTTCTATTTATTTCTGTTTATGATTTAGTTATTTTTTTCTTTTTTTGTAGAAACTTATGCGTATTAAGTAATAAAATGCAAATTTATCGAAAACCGTCAGAGGAATCGAGGCTTATCAAGAGTACCTTTTTTGTAGCAGAACCCAAACCCCTTTTGTTCCATTGGCATAGAAATCTGAAACAAGCAATTAGTAAAAAATTCAGGTTCTACGCCTATAAACTGATATTAATCAGAATTGTTAAATGGGTTTTTTTGCCCCATAAAGCTATGCGAACGTATCAAATTTCGGCAAATTAGTATGAGCAATTTTTGAATTAATCCAGAAAAACAATTTAAAAATTGTAACTTCAGCGCCGTCTAGCGCCCAAACTAAGCAACTTTGTATTAATGTAAGTTTACTCAAATCGGCTAATTTTGGTCTGAAGAATATGTGGTAGGTTCTTGTAAAGACCTTTTACAGACACCTTGTATATATACAATTATTTTATAATACATTTTTCTTGACCCAACCTTTCCATTCCGTAATTTCCTTTACTTTACAATATTTTCCATCATCCCTCGTATATACTCAAAATTTCTTATTGTGCTCGGTACGATATGACCACGGATAAAAGGGGAGGCAGTCGAAAAAAATAGATAGAGACGAGTACCGTGCTATTGCGACTCAAAAGGGGCGATACTATCAATTTTATTCTTACGTTATCCAAGGTGACTTAACATTTTTTTTCATTTTTACCTTTTATTATTTTACTTATTTAAATGGGGTTGTGGGATAGGGAGAGTGCTCTCGAATCGAGAGAGTGAACCGGAACCAGCGTAACTTATAATTATTAATGTCCAGGGTGGATTAAAAGCCCCACTTCGAAACAGCTAATTTTATCGAAACCAATGTAGAGTACCTTTTTTAAAGAGAAATGACCAGAGTATTTAAAATAGCTATTTGTGTATTAAGAGCGGAAAGTGATACTTTGCCGATTGAGACAGAAAGTTGCCGCGCGACGCGTCAGCGGAGCTCGGCAATCTGTCGAAAACGGCCAAGAACTTTCCGCTCGAATTACACACTAGATTTTTTCTACGATCACGATATATATGAAAAATAGTATATACTAGTTTAATTTTTTTTTTAAAACCTGACATGAGCCAACTTCTTTATTTAAAGAGTTAGGTAGTTATTTAAGCAAAAATAACTTACACTAACAAAAATAGAGAATAAAATTATTTTGTTGAAAAAATTAAGTAAAATACTTGTATTATTACCAAGTTTGTCGTAAATTCTTAACAAAATAAGCAAACAAAACACACAGCTTTATTAAAAAATTGATAAATGTAATACACAATAAAATACCAAAAACCAAGTTTTCCTTATATTATCATTTAAAATTTTTTAATAAATATTTGTAGGTACCTATATTATGTATTTTTTATTTAACTTTTATTGGAACAGAATACAGAAAGAACATTGAAAATATAAATACAATATTATACTTATTTATAATATACAATAAAATTGACTTATTTTTTATTATTTACTATATTAAAATTAAAAGTGCAGTTTTTACAACTTTTAATGTTTATTCCTGATGTTGATGGATCAGAAGTGTTGCAAATCTCAGGAAATGTTAAATCTGATTTTTTTTGGGTTTGAGATTGGCCAGATATTCTTTGAAAAGTTTGTATTTTGTTGGTCATTGAATCATCAATATACCCTTCGGCAACGTTGCTACTTTTCCAACCTCCATGCTTTTTAAGCTGTATCAAATCACCACCCCCATGTACCAATAACGTAGCAGAAGTACGTCGAAAACAATGCCCAGTATATAAGTTAGGATTCGATAAGTTTAAATATTTGGCAATATCACTGGGTATTTTACCAATGGTATTCATTCCTATAACCTGGTTTGTGCAACGCCCCTTGGAATATCGGAAAAACAAGCGGCGTCCTAAATTATTCTTGCACTGTTCTCTCAAATGGATGTACTTTTTATAATATCCAACGTAATCAATGGCATTTTCTGCGGTGTCATTTATAATTGTAAATTTCCGACTTTGATTCGTTTTTGAATCTGGAATGCACACTATTAAAAGGGATTCTTTACATTCTATATCATCTATTTTCATTTTTACTAACTCGTCTCTTCTACACGCTCCAGCGATGCCCATAATCAAGACAACCTATAAACCAAAAACCAATGTAAATACTGATCGTGATATATTATACATTTTAAATAATATTAAAAAGCATACCTTTTTGCATAAATATTCATCATCAGGTGCATTGCAAATAAAGTTTTCTATATGATCCTTGGATAATGTTAATGATTTTTTTGCTTTGTATCCCACTGACTTCTTCTTCAGAAATGCAATTAATTTCGCATAATGACTAATGTCAATGATTTTTTGCGATTGACACCAATTTATGAAAAGAATGTATTCATTTTCATACTTTGTTTTGGATTTTTCGGGCAGTAGATTTAACGATACGTTTTTTGCAGCTTCGACGATATCCGGAGGTGTATTAGAAAATTCACTATCACTTGATACGACATCCATTATTTAATTTAACAATAAACTAATTAGAGAATACTTAAATAAATGATCAAATATTTAAATTTTACTACAATATTTACCGCTTTGTTTGACATGTGCCTCCTTGATTATAGAAATTAAATAGCCATTATAACTTACCGCTTTATTTGACATGTGCCTCCTTGATTATAGAAATTAAATAGCCATTAGAACCTCTTGTGTATGTTGTGTTGCCGACTTATCATCACATTTCTCGGCAAGTTTATATATTATTGAAGGCTGTAATCGTTTAATTATTTGAAAACTGCTGTTTGGATGGTTTGACATATTTAAAATTTATTAAAATATTTATTCTTAGGCTATAGTTTCTTTTTTCTAATTTTGTCTCGAAAAATAGATATTTCGAACTCCGAATTTTATTATTTAAAGGTTGGCCCTACTGACATGTTTTTTTTTCACCGTTCGGCATAGCATTCTAGATAACTAATATTTTTTAGTCCAAATGTGCGAAATACTACACAAAACCACGTATGTATGTTTGGTTGCCTAGATCTACAAATCTGTATGACGTGATTGACGTGTTGTTTTGGTTCATAAAATATTAAAAAACATATTAAATATTAACTTTATTAACAGGAGAACTATTTTGCAAAAAATATCAATTAAATCTTAAAAATACAAATTCCAACTATATTATAATGCTAATTAGGCATTGTTTATAGTGCAGTTATTATAAACATTTAATGTCACTGTACTCGTGTCGGACGCGTTAACCTTAAATTCAGGCATAGTTTGAGTATTCATAGTATGCGAAACTTTGTGATAACTGACCCCAGAATCCAATCCATTTTTAATTAGACTTGGTTGAAAAGCAGTTTCTACTCCTTCAATTATTGTCGATCTTGATGATCCAGGTAAGGGTGTAGCAGTATTATCAATATTATCTATTAATGAAGGTGTTAAACTAGAAGAGAGGCTCTGCGCTACATCCATTTTTGCTTTTAGAGAATCTTCAATATAGCCTTCAGCCACGGCTGAAGACTTCCATCCCCCGTGCCTTTTAATGGTAACCAAATCGCTTCCCTTGTTGGCCAGCTCGGTGACACTAGACCGTCTAAAGCAGTGGCCAGTAAAACATTCTGGATTTGGTTTGCACAGGTATTTTGCAATAAGGCTAGGAGCTTTTCCCATTGTATTTAGACCTACAGGTGAGTTTATGCAATGCCCATTTCTATACGTAAGAAAAAATCTTGATGTTGTAACATTCTTAGGACGTAAATCAAAATATTGTCTAATCAAATTAATCCATGATTGATCAATTATAAGAAACGTTCTTGTTACATGTGTTTTAGTTTTGGGAATGTGTACTGTAATGGAAGCAACCTTAAAATGAATGTCTTTTACATCCATATTGGTCAGTTCTTCTCTCCGGCATGCTCCATTGTACCCCATAATTAAAGCAACCTAGAATTTACATAGTTACTACTATTGTATCTCGATAGCTGTCTACCTACTGTTCATACGATAGAATAGAAATTGGTGTAATTTAAAAATGTTCGTTCTCCAACTTTATTGTAAAAAAATTTTTTTTATAAAACCTGTGAAATTGTACAAAACAAAATGCATATAGATATGTAAATACTACTTACTTTTAATCCTAAATAACTGCTATAATAATAATATATTTATAAACTTATTAATATCGTCTAAGTCTAAAACAAGAGACTTTTTGGGTTTGTAGCCCACAGATTTTTTTTTAACAATGCTTGCAGTCTAGCATAATCCTTTATATCTATGTTCTTGTCAATATTAATGCAAGCTCTTAATTTTGAGTATAAGGACCACAGGGTGGATGACATTTTGGTTTTACTTTCTTCCTCAAAATAGGCTAGTAAAACATTTTCTGAAATCTTACACACGCCCGTTGTATTGCACCAACTTGTGAAGGTCTCATAGTCCTTTTCATATAATTTTCGGGATTTTTCTGGCAAAAGTTGATTTATACATTTATGTGCAATATCCCTTAACTCAGGGGGAGTTAAACTTAAATTATCTTGCTCCATAATATTTTGTTAATATAAATAAAATTTTAAAACACAAATTTTGTGGCAAAATGGCTGACACAATTTAAAATTTATTTATTTTCATGGCAAGCTTGATAAAAAAATTGTAATAGTGTTACCAACATAAATTTTGGACATAATAATTTATAAATTTTGAAGGGTTTGTTTTCTTTTTAAATATGTGTTTATTTATTAAAAAAAAACGACAAAATAGAAAAACTAGTATAAAGCACATGTTTTATAAAGCCATTATAGCACTTGTCCCCTTAAAAAACTCGCCGCAAGCGGCTCGTTTTTTAACATGGACCCGTGCTATAATATAATGCTTTATAAAACGTGTACTTTAATATACTATTAAAGTAACGACTGCCTTTATTTTATTTGCAAATAAAGTTAGGCGAGCGCCAAAGTTACTTTGGCGCTTTAGAGCGCCAATGATGTCAAAATATGACGAATTGGGGAAAACGCCAACTTTCTGATGACTTTTCGAAGCGCAAAGGCCTACTTTAATTAGTGGTCGTAGGAAAAATCTATTTTCAGCTCTGTAAAATGACACATGTCAAAATTTTGGTCAACAAGTATCGTGGCAAGTCCGTTCCTGACTTCCCTGACGATGTAAAGCATCAGCTGTAGTACGGTTTTATGAGTCTATAATATGCCTTATATAAAATATTAAAATTTCTTTAAATTATATAATATATTGGTTCAAAAGCTGAAGCCGAAGAGGTAAGCCACTGGGTATCCTTTTGGGGCTCTGCATCTCCATTAAGTGGGGGCACTTTAGGATTTTTTTTCCATGACAAATTAGGGATATTCCGGACACTCTGTATAACCAAATATTTGAATATTTGAATACTCGGTATATGTAATAAATGCATCCGCCAATGGATTTGACAATAAACAAACAAACATTATATTGATTGGTTGTCAACCAAATGTCATTAATCAGAAAAGTTCTGCTTCGCAGTGAAATTAATTTGACAGTCATGATTTAAAGTATCTGAGGCGCGATGCTACTACATCACTAATTCTTCCAGCCAGATAGCCAGACACATATTCATCCAGGCAAGAAATGCCAATTTAACATTTCTTGTAAATGATAAGGTGTAAAAACTAAACGAAGAATCAATTGATGTAAAAGGTTTTAGACCTGACGTAAAAAAAACATTCAAGAACCAAAGTATTGCTATATAATAATTTTAGACCAGATGTACAGGGTAGTAATAATATAGGAAAACATGCGAATGCTTTACGAAAGAAATACCATTATTTATTACTTTTTTCTACGACCATTGAACAATACAGGTATAACATATGCAATGTTGATAAAATTATGTTAGTCATAAAAAAACTCTATAAAATCTACGGCCACAGGTACTGATGGGTTAAGCATAAATCTCTTATTATTGGCAGCACCCTTCATAATGCCATAATATATTACTCATATTATTAATTGTTGCCTGGAGAAGGGCGTGTTTCCAGATTGTTGGAAGCACGCAATCGTTACACCTTTACCAAAAACTTCAAATCCTACCGACTTCAAAGACTTAAGGCCGGTTAGCGTGCTTCCTACACTTTCCAAAATTTTGGAGAGAGTTATGGAATCTCAATTACGTAACCATGTTGAAAAATTTTCTATATTGCCAGAGGTTCAATCTGGTTTCAGGCCTAAACACAGTTGCGAGACGGCCCTGTTAGAAGTTACGGACGAAATATTGAGCGGTGTCGATCAAGGGTGTCTTGTTGTTCTGACTTTAATTGACTTCTCTAAAGCGTTCGATACCATAAGTCATAATCTGCTTTGTTCCATATTAAAATCTATTGGTCTTTGCGAGAACAGTTTAAATTTGCTACAAAGTTTTTTGAATGGAAGGAGCCAGTCTGTTCGTGTCGGCGGTGTTCGGTCGCAATCTCTTCCGGTGTCGTGCGGTGTTCCTCAAGGATCTATTTTAGGGCCCCTTTTATTTTCAATTTATACTTCACAACTTATACATCAAGTTAAATATTGCAGGGTACATCTATATGCCGACGATACGCAGGTTTATTACACGTTTAACCCTAGAAATGTAGTTGAATCGGTTCGACAGATAAATGATGACCTTTTGAATCTAGTTTCGGCGGCCTCTGATCACTCCTTATTAGTTAATTCCAAAAAGAGTTCTGTTATGGTATTTGGACCTGCAAGGGTAAGGGAAAGTTATTTACCGTCGATTAAAATTAAAATAAATGATGATGAGTTGCTAATACTCGACAACTGCAGAAATTTAGGGCTTACGATGGACTCGACATTGAGATATAAGTCTTATGTTAGTAATGCTATCCGAAAGGCATATTTCAATTTAAAAATGATATATAATTCTCGTAGTTATTTAAATCAGAAATTAAAAATTATATTGTGCGAGGCGCTGGTTTTGTCAAGATTGAGTTTCTGTGACTCTGTCTATGGATTTTCGTTGGATTCTTCCGAACAACGTCATATTCAGGTGCTACAAAATTCTTGTCTTCGTTTGATATTTGGTATCCGTAGAAGAAATCATATCTCTCATAAACTGGTTGATCTTGGTTGGCTAAATATGAGTAATAGACGTTTGCTGCATGCAGCTTGTCTGTTCCACCGAATAATTCTAACGAGATCCCCTTCTTATCTACATAAAAAAATTACTTACCGATCTGACGTGCATACCTTGAATATTAGATTTAAGGGGCGCCTTACTCCTCCTATCCATAGAACGGAACAGTTTAAAAAATCATTCTCTTATCAAATCTCAAAAATATGTAATGAAATTCCTGAACATTTAAAATCTATACATTTTACAACTTTTAAGCATTCCTATAAAAAACTCGTATTGAGCCAACAATAGTTAATTGCTTTTGTTTTATATTTCAGATTTTACTAGTACCTTTATGTCAAATTAATTAATTAATACTCCATCTTATTACTAAATTTCTTTAATGTGCCCCCCCCCCCCCCCCCCCCCGGTGATCTGCCATTAAAACTTCTTTTTTTTTAATTTAATTTTTATTTATAAGTATTTTTCTTGCTTTTGATCCATCTACTTGATCACATGCTTAAGGTAAAAAACAGAGGAAGGGTAAGTACTTACAGTCTCACACTTCCAGCTGACCTTCGGCATTTTCCAATATTATTTCTCCTTTTTTTTAAATGGTATTGTATTGTTAGATATTGTAATTCAAATTATTTATTAATGTTTTTCACAATACGTTCACATTGTAATTGTAATTGGAAATAAAGGCCTTATTTATTTATTTATTTATTTTATTTATAATCCATCCATTTATGAGTTATAGCAGTTGTGATATGAGCTCATAACCCAACAGTTCTGTCATCATAACCCAACAGTCTTGTCAATCTTCGACCAATCATAATATCGAATATTAAATTGATTTATATCCAAAAGCGAATAGCGTATTTAAACAAAAGGTCGCGGCTGCCATGGAACACCAATGTTCTGTCAAAAGGTAAATTGTCAAGGAATATTTTTGTGACAGTATAGTTATTTATGATGTGAGTGTTAAAAGTGATGTTTTATTGTGTGAGTGAAAAAGTTTGTGAAATGAGCGGAGCGAATTGAACAATTTCACGAACAAAATAAAATTACTTTTAACACAAATATCATACAATGTTTTTTGTATAACTGCCCTATTTCGATAATAAAATAGGGGAATTTGGAACGACATTAAACTTCAAAATGCATTTTAATATTCAAATAATCACAAGGTTGTTGTGAATGACAAACGTTGCCAACGCTATGGTTACTAACAAATGCTTGTTTGCAAATAAAAAAGATGCTGTTATTGAAATAATGCGTTCTTGTCCAATTTTTGTCTTTGGTTCTTGACTGCTTAATATGTTTGTCGATAGTGGAATAATTAATAAAAGTATTGATTTGGTTGTTCCTGTGGATATTGAAGAGTCTGCAAGAAGAGCAACTTTGGAACCCCTACCTAAAAAATCAGCTCAGCAGTACGATATTGCATATACCAATTTCCTGGCCTGGTGTAAATTGAAAAATGTAATATAATTTTATTTGATTTCATCATAAGAAAATGTAGTGTTAAAAATATTTTTAACATGCTTTCACGTTAACAATCACTTTTAACACAATGAGTTTAAGTGACGAAGAGGACATTATTTGCACACCACTAAATATTTACATCTCAAGAGTTATTACCAAAAATATCCCGAAGAAAGTATGAAATAACGTATAATGAGTTTATGGGATCGCGAAGCGAAAAAAACGTAAAGTCTTTCTCCGAAAACGTTTTACTGGCTTATTTTGGAGAGCTGGCAAACAAGTATAAGAAGTAAGAATATTTTAAACAATTTATTTATTTGATTTTTAACAAAATTTTAAACACAAATTAAAAATGGGAATTTAATTCAATAACTTTTAATTTAATTTTAGGTAGCACTAATTATGGGAATAATGGGAGCCTGTAGATCTCAGGAATTATATTTAACGAACATTACCTAAAGATATTCAGGACCTCGGTTCAGCGCTAATGGTAACGATTCCCAATACAAAAACAAAAATAACACGACGCTTTACTATTACTGGAGATTTATATAATATTTGTAAGAATTATATAAGCCTTCGCCCCAAAAATGTAGCCATTTCCTCATTTTTTATTAATCACCAAGCAGGCAAATGCACAAGTCATAAAATCGGAATTAATAAATTTGGAGCAATGGGCATTAAAGTGGCTGAATACTTGAAGTTACACAATCCTAACCTTTATACAGGACATTGTTTCAGAAGGTCATCTGCTACACTATTAGAAGATGCGGGCGGTGATATTACAGCGCTTAAGAGACACGGGGGTTGGAAGTCAACCGCCGTTGCGGAAGGCTATATATAGACGATTCATTGCAAAACAAATTAAATACAGCCAATCTAATTGCTAATTCTGTAAATTATGGTGTACCATCTTCGTCGTTTTCAGCATCAACACTCAATGTAGAAAAAACGATAACCACACAAGAAAAGGTTAGTTTTGGCTTAAGTACAAATACAAACCCAACATTAAGTTTTGCTCATTGTTCAAATATTACAATAAATTTTAATAATTGTAAAGAGGCATTAACATAAATACTACATTGGTTACACATTATACCTATGTATTGTCTTTATTTTTCATCTAAATCTATGTAGGTACTTTTAATTCTAAGTGAATAAAATATAATAAATTCTATAAGTAACAGTTGTGTGATATTTTTGTTTAACCCTGTATATTGGTCATAGAAAAAGCATAGTATTTTAGTCGCATGTAATAACTATAACTCACTCAGATGAGTACGACCCTCGCCTTCGGCTATTACTATTACATGCTCATCAAATAATATACTATTAACAAACATTTTGTAAAACAAACCTAACGTAATGATTATAGTTTCATGTAATTATTTGCATTTAACAAAACGTTTATGTTACGTCAGTATCTTATTTAAATCTGTCAGTATTCTGATTTTTTCAATGCATTGTCAAAAATGTTTCAAAGAAGAGAGTATTCATTTAGTACCATGATACGGAACTTGAAATGTGTCTTATCAATACGCTATATTAAGTGGATCTTTCCATAAATTTACAAAAATACATCTCTGCCGAAGGAAGCCTGAATGTGAAGAAATCTAAGAAAACACGATGAAAATGACGCAGCTACATTATTAGTAATAGGGTCAGTTTTAGAAAACTCGAAACCATATTTAAGGACGCGTGCACTAAAAGTAAATCACAAACAGTTTTTAAGCCAAAGTTAAACCTATTAAGTCAAAACTGCGACATACACTTGAACCTGGAGATGAAGAGGGATGTTTAGGGTTTTGGTTATGGATGGGTGAAAAATACCTTGAAAACTATTTTTTTGTAATAATGAATTTATATTTTGTATCAACGAGCACGTATAGTCGCCGTTGGGCTTTCGCGCATCCTAGTTATGTTGTCAACTAAGGAAGTCAGCGTAATAAAAAATGTAGAGTGTGATTTTTTTTTTTTTGATCTCATTATAAATAATTTAACTGGAACAAAAAATATTTCTAGGATAATCAAATTGTATTCACAGAATTTAAGCTTTATATAGCGCAGTAGCGGCGCTCTAGATTAACAGTTATCTGTAGTTTATTTGACTAATTTCATTATAGAAACTCCGGGTATCAATATTAAAGCTTTAGTTTAAGGGTAAAATTATTACTGTATATTTTGCTTCAGTGGATTTGTCCATTCAATATCCCCATGAAACTAATTGCTAAAACTGCACCTAACTGCACGGAAATGACACTGGATTTGCTCGGTTTTATCCAATGTGTCGTTGAAACAGTATGCATATGGCAAAAAATTGTTTAGGACATTTGCGGACGACAACACACAGGTTTTCTTCTTTATAATAGCTACTCAATTATTGGAAATTGACTTAACAGAAATGCCCATTGCATTTCACATGCAGGTAAACAACACCATCTTAAATTGTGACAAAGACCTGAGCAAGTTTAGTGACTGTAAGCAAGTACAAATTAACGGTAAAAAAAATTTTGTTAATATTCTAGGAGAACAGTTAATTCTGAAGAATAAGATATTGTCATGGAAGTACATCTGACTCACCTAATTTCATTAACTAATTGATTGGGCATCAGTGTGATTAATAACATGTCTTGGCAACCAAATATAGGGCTAAATATCTACATGTTGCAAATATTTTGGATAAAGCTTAGTTAGAAAATAAATTACTTTGGAAATTTAATTATTAGTTAGGCGTAGGTTAACTATCGATTTTCCTAAGGCTTCTTAATCAGATATATTAGTAACTTTAACCCTAAACCAAAGTATTAAAAACCTCATAATATGTAGGACTATGCGGTTTTGTATAGACTTAATAAGTACATGAACTCAATTCGAACAACATTGTATGGCTTGGTCAAAGCATATACTCATAGAATTTTATAATTCATATACAGAGTGTTTCAAAGGTTAATTTTTTAAAGCAGGTTTAAATATTCAATATGGAAGTCCTTCATAAGAAAAATATTAGAAAAATATTCAATATTCCTAAGACAAACAAAGTAAGGAGAATAATATTGTGACAGAATGACGTGGTGGTGATAGACTTGGTCTAGAGAACGTGGTAGCGTGGAGACCAAGCCAGTAACATTCTGCACAGTTTAATGGAGACGTATCCCCATCTATCCTATAATCTGAATCGGGGCAAAAGCACTCTTGAAGAATCTGGAAGATCAGACGGTCTCTAGCAGTATCTTGAAGTTCTGATATCGTCGGATGTAGCCATTAATTAATATTGTTAGTACCTATTCAAATGCACTTACCAACCTGGACCTTGTCTGAAGCTAACAGTCAGTTGTAGCTGGGGAAGGATCCCTTACTCCTCTGGTCAGCTGGTCAGCAGGCACACGTATAGTATAACCCGCGTCCGCAAGACTACCGCGAACCGCAGAATCCTCGTTAAGTGAACCTTATATCTAAGTAGTTTGGTCAAGAATTCTTATTAGCCAAATAAAACAACTACTTTTTCAAAACACTTAAAATCTATTTAACAAAGAAAATAAAGTGATATTTTACAGAAAAAAGCCTTAATGATATTTACAAAGTAATATTTACATCTAGTGAGAAGAGAGGTTTTAAAAGTAAAGCCCAAATAGATAGTTATTCAGTGTTCAAACTGAATAATCGACATGCGTCTACTGATAATCCCCAAAATAAAAGATAATAAATTAATGACAATTAATTTTGAATGTAAAATCCCCAATAAAAATAAAGAATAATTAATGAAAATTAATTATGAATGCAAAATCCCAACTAAAATAAATAAAGAAATAGAACAGAGTGTTCTACCAGATGGTACAGATCTTACCCCAAAACACTTTATTAACGATAAGAAATTAAATTGAACTTTATAAAATTACAGAAGGATCACTTCACACAAGAATTCGTAATTCGACCAGAAAGCTCGGTACAAATTTCGGAACTGATTTTACTGCGTTCTAGCAAAGAACTTGTAACCTATAGTATACACCCCCTTGTCTTCCAAAATCTCGCCCTTTCACCTCTAAGCCAATTAAAACTCCCAAAATAAGTAATGGTCGTTCCCTCGTCCCGTACTGATGGTACTTTTGACCAATGGCCAGTTTAATTGCATCCATCCCCTTAATATTTAGGCTGTTTGCCGATAGATGGCTCACCTAATCCACGAAACGTATATAATTGAAAATATTGATTTCTTCTCATAAAAAACTGACTTAAACCTAAAATTTATATAAAACAACACAGTCCTAATCTAATTATATCTAAAAAGAGCTAGACATGTTAAAAAAAACCTACAAGGTCGTTTTTGGCTAGTTTCCTGTTTTACTCAGGTGTTACGTAGGAAAATAAACATATCTAGAACTTTTGTACAACGTGTATAGGGCAGATACCGGTTTCCGTCTTCAAGGCGCAACTTGTATCTATTTTTCCTTTTAATTCTAACTATATGATTCAATTCCCGCGCATTCTTTGTTTTCGAAAAACGTTGCTTGTGATAGGAAAACATGTGTTGTCCGTCTGTAACTACCCTTGTATAGACGGGTATTTCTTTAACAAAGAGACATTTTTCTTCAAGATATTTTAGGTTTTTAAGTGTCTATAGAGATTTTTTTCTTTGAATACAAAACGTGACAACCCCTAAAGATATTTTATGAGTATTGACTGTAGTCAGGAAGTACCGTGACAAATGAATTTTCGTCTTAAAAAGAAGTTTATATTTATTACTGAAAGAACGTTCGGTACTTTACTTTAATATTTAATCTTTCAAAAGTTAATAAAACCTTCCTTCAATTACGGGCCACATGTTTACGTATTCCCTGGGAAAGTTGTTTACAGCAAAGCAATTTTTTTTTTAAATATAGATGAAATAAAATAAAATATTCTCTGCTGTTACAATATTATGTTAATGATTTACAATAGCATAAACTCTGTTGTTTATTGCGACAAAGTAATAAAATCTGGATTTGCAATGACACTGCCATTAAGCATTGGGACAACTTAAAGGTTGCATTCTAAGTTTCAGGTAAATTGCAATGAAAGTTTTTAAAAATTCCGTATTTCAGTTCAATTATACTTGATTATAATTAGATAATTGAGATATTAATTATTCTAATATTAAGTAGATAAAAACTTATATAGAAGTAAGAATAATATGAAAATAGATAAATCGGAATAAATATTAATTATTATAAAAAAAATCTACTACGTACAATACAACAACTTAATTTTTAAATTTTAGCCTGTCTTTATTTCCTTTTGCAAGAG
Source organism: Polydrusus tereticollis (assembly GCA_963920685.1). Taxonomy (NCBI): domain Eukaryota; kingdom Metazoa; phylum Arthropoda; class Insecta; order Coleoptera; family Curculionidae; genus Polydrusus; species Polydrusus tereticollis. The sequence continues at coordinate 108,855,933 of OY987331.1, read as the reverse complement.
GTTTGCAACTTTAAAAGTGGTGTTATGCCTTGCTACAAACCCCTTTATCTGCGCCCACACCAATTCTATGAGGTTTAATTCACAGTGATAATTATGGCGGAAGGCGAAGTACCGTTATATTTCGTTTTGAAGCGATTTCGTCGACAACAAATTTCGTACAAAGAGGTTTATTCAACTTTACAATCTTCAGTCCCTTCTTATTTAGCATATCTTTATTGAATGGCTTCTTATTTACCGTAAGCCAATGAATGATGTAATTTTTTTTTTCAAGAAGACGTTGGTATTTTTTCGACTTTTCTTGAGTGATAGCTGGCATTATCCATGACTATAACAGACTCAGGAGGAATAAGATCTAGCATTTGCTGGAATTATTCTTGAAAGACATCAGCGTTCATGTCGTCATGATAGTCTTCAGTCGGTTTTCATTTAAATTTCCTGTTTTTCCTTCGAAACTGCCCTCAAACGTCGTCGTCGCCAGCAGATAATTTGGTCTTTCTCTACTAAAAGTGAGTATCCGCTTTTAATTTTTTCATAACAAGAATTCATTTCCTTCGAAGTTCTTCATAGTTTCTTCTTACCCATGGGTAGAATGAAATAATCCTTTTTCATTTCAGACATTATTTTGTCCAAGGTAGGTATTCCTTTTTTTAAATAAAACGAGTGTATGATTCTTCTGAGGGGGCAGTCTCAGTATTACTGTTTCTTTTCTAGAAAAACATAGTCAAATCGTCAAGCCGAGTATTGCCGAATCGATGCGGACGGCCGCGAAAATGATGGAGCTGGGCGGATTCCTTACTGCCATACTGCAAATGTTTGGATTTAGACAATGTTATAAATTTCAAAAATCATGTTATTCATGTTAATATTTAACAGTGTAAGTTTGGTAAACCAATTGGAGGGGCTCAACTTGCATGTTGATTTACTTTAGACTGGAATACGTTGATGCCAATACCTTTATTTGTTATTGTTGTATCTATAGTTATTAGATCATTGGTTTTACCCTATTTACAGACAACTTTAAAAGAAAATGTACAATATTCGCTTGCGAATCTAGTAATACCTATTACTCACTGCCTTCGACTGAGTTTGCAACATCCCCGCGTTTTTTTAGAAACGAAATCGGTTTTAACGAATAATCTTTATAGACCAAAAAAAACGCATTTTAATTATGAAATGCCAGCTTATGAAATTTACAAACTGCCAAAAATTATTCAACAGTTACCAGTACGTTGAAAGACCTAACGTATCGGGAAACTGCCGAAATTTTTAACTACAGATATCCTGATAAAATGATTTCTTTTACAATAGTAGGGAGCATAGTGACTAAATTCAAGACCTTTGGAATTGTGGAAAATAACTACAATAAGAAACGTAGACCAAGGGTTGCAAATAATGAAACTGTGAACCAAGTAATGTTGTCTGTAGTATCCTAAAAAATCATTGCGAAAAGGTCAACAACATTACCAAATGATGTAGGGAAAACTACGATTTCAAAAATATTAAATGAAAACAAATTTCGGCCTTACAAACCAAAATTTATACATACCTTGAAGGTGATTTTGAGCGACGCTTAGAATTTTGTTTTTTAATACAAGGAGAGTTAGAAGATAACCCTTTCATGACAAGACATATAATTTTTACCGACGAAGCAGCCTTTACCTCGAACGGGACTGTAAGTTCACAAAATTGTCGTTGGTGGAGTGACGTAAATCCAAATTTCACTATACAGACACGTGATCAGTACTCATTTAAAACAAATGTGTGGTGCAGAATTTACAGAAATAGAATAATAGGACCTTTTTTTTCGACAATATTTAAATGGTGAACGTTACTTGCATTTTTTAAATAATTATTTGTTTAATTTTATTCATGGACTTCACATACCCGATAGACTACGGATATGGTACCAACAAGATGGTACTACCCTTTTTAATGGAAAAGTTATCGATGGATATTCTGACCTTTTTTGGCCCGCTATGCCTCTGGACTTGAGCCCCCTCGATTATTTCTTGTGGGGCTACTTAAAACAGAATGTATACCTACAAAGGCCATTTCAAAATGTTGACCATTTAAAGAGGGTAATTAGAGAGACAATTACAAATATAACTCCTGCCATGATTAGAAATGTTTTAAGAGAATTTTCTGCAAGACCGGCTAAATGTTTTAAAATGGAGGGACGATATGTCAAGGCAAATGTACAGTGAGGGAAAGTTAATGAATATTTCTATTTAAATTCATATTTTAATGTTTATTATTATAATTGAATTTTTCCAAAATAAATTATCATGTTTCTATCAATTATTTAAACGCGTAATGAAATTACTACAGAACAGGGATAAAGAATCAAAGGTTACGTTTTGAATAAAAATAATTGATAAAGTTTATTAGCTTGAATTGCATAATAAATACAATTATTAATTATAAATCATTTCAAAAAATGATATTTCTTGAAATGTCAAATTTATTTTCAATAATGGTCTACTAAGAGTAGAAACAGATATATTTTTAATGCCAATCAACATTTTCTTGTTCCATTTTACTCTAAAATTAAAATTAAGGGTACTTTTCTCGTAGGTCAATTTTGATTCTTTTACTTTTTGATCATCCTGTACATACTATCTCAAGTTTGAATAGTCTAATATTATTTCTTCAGTAAGCAGAACTTTTTATTAAGAGTAACTTTTTTTCGTAAAATTAATATTAAAAAAGTTTCACATATGTACAGAACTTAAGCGGGCACACTGTATATAATTGTATAAGCCAACCTATGATCACCAGATGCATATCAAAATATTGTACGCTGAGAAGTCAGCATTTACTGAGTACTTGGATAAATTTCCAAGAACACTTGAAAGTAGGAATGCCAATAATGGGGGATTTTACAAGAATAAATTAAGTGTATAATTAAAGAAATAATTTATTTTAAGGTGTGACTGTCTTCTTTTAAAGTGAATCGGTCATCGTATGAAGTTTGATTCAATACAGGTAAAACAATATATTTTGGCAAGTTACATCTAACGTACAGAATAGTCCACTATAGGTTTGGTTCTTACATCCAGCTATAGCTTTACAGCGAAGTTACAGAATAGCACCATAAATCTTTGTGAATCTGTTTAATTGTAAACTGGCTAGTTTATGAGCTTGTTATTTCTGATAGATATTGACTGTCATGAATAAATGGGGTGGCCAGTCCAGTTTCCACTTATAACCAAAACTTCGTTATAGAGTTTCTACGATACTCACTTAACATTCCCCGTGATACTACAGGCCCTTATCCCAGTTCTTGTTGGATGAGGGTGCAGAAATTTAGATTTTGCTTGAGTAGTTAACTAACTACTAATGCACCATTGATTGTCCAATTTTGGAAGTTACGTCGTAATCGCATTGCTATTTTATTATTGAGAATTTGTAGCTGTAAATTATAAATTAGTTACTGGTCGTGAATATTAAGTTTATAGTTAGTTAACGTTTAATACCTAAATGTCAGAGCAGTATTCCAGCGATAGCGTAGCATTTTAAAAATCTTACTTACTTGCCCTAATAAAATGCTACTTTGTGAGCTAATAAAAAAAGGACACAACTTTATACTACTGTTTATTTCCACCTTTTTTTGCATAAATTATAATTTGTTAAGTAATCTTCAATGTTGATTGAACTGAGATTCCAGTACATCGTAACTCTCACAGCGTATAGTTTTGGTTTCTGTAAATGTAAAATATTCAATAATAACTATTTTTATAAACAATCCTATAAAAGTTATCATTTTACTTATTAGAACAGTTAAGATACCTTACTTGTTCATTTTCAGTCTTACGAACCATTTCGAGTAACTTTTTGGATATTTCTGACATGGTGAACATGGAGATTGTGTTATGCCTTGCAAGCATAGTTGTAGAGGCTATAATTTACTCAAATTAATATCTCCAACCAATCTGCAATAAAAGATTGAATATTAAAATAATTTCAGTAAACAAATACATAACCTATAAATTCGAATTATGTAGTATAATACTGTACCTTATTTATTAATTACCTGTCTTTAAATGCATCCATAATAGCCATAAATAATTATAAATATCTATCGTAATGTTTTATCAAAATTTAATATTTCGTCATCACGATCTCACTAAGTAAAGTCCATCTTTCTCATTTGTCTTCTATGGTCTGCTCGCTGCTGCCAACTTTGTTATGTCAAATATCAGATGTTTCCGGTGCGAGAATTTTCGATTTTATTCTAGATTTTCTACAGCACCGGAAGTTATTTTTTATATCCGAGGTTATAAAAAGGAAAAAGGGACGCTTTGTCGAGGCATTTCGCCATAGCTACACCTTCAAGAAAGGTAGTCTTTTAGTGCACTTTATCCAAGTGTTTGGAACTCGGATGTGTGATGGCTGTTTTCAAGATCAAGGAACTAAAGGGAAATTCCCGTAGGATGCCCTAAATAGAGAAAATTAGGACCTAATAACCTCGTTCTTCAACCCTCCACACTAATATCAATCTTCAATTCAACTTCAGCAATGTTCAGTTAGCTACCCTTAACCTTCAGCCTTTTCAATATTATGTTTCTCGTTTAATCATGGTTTAAGGAGAATAGATAATTTCAAGAAACCAGTCAGTTTTACTAAATGTGGTAAAGCTTCAACGTATATTAATTGGAACTTCACCTCTACCTTGATGTTAGGAAAAAAAGGATGCATGGTATCTGCATAGCCACGTGTCGCCGCAGATCACTGGGGAAAGGCCAGTTTTTAATGTTATAAATTTTTACACCATTTTACCATTTACTAATATCGTCATTTCGAGAAGCTAAATTTAAATAAACTTTTCTTTAATTAAATAATTAAATAAGAGCTGTAAAAAGCATTTGGTACTAGAATATAACATATAATTTTCATTGAGGTAATGCGTCCAAGAAAATTCTAGAATTTTTACCAGCGCTTAAGTCATGTAGTTACATAATATTCAATTGTAGGTACCACCTGACTTTATTTTTGTTGATCATATGTAAACACATTCAAATAGAATAATATAGTGAAACCTGAATGGTAATTTTTCAGAATAACAATTTTTATTAAATGTGTTATGGGTATATATAGTTGGGGTCAAGCAAATATTTGACGCGTGACACTTCCATATTGTCATGGGTGTCAAATACGGCAGGCCACTCATAATATAAAAGTTACTAATGGCTAAATTTATATTATAATAATTACCACCCACTCGAAGTATTTGTATCTTTATCCTTTTAAATGACTAAAAAGAGATATACATAAACCGAGTTACCTTCTCGTCGATTTGGTCAAATCATATGGGCTGCAGATCCGCATTTTATTTATTAATTTAATCGTTATACACTACTAAGATTGCTTTTGTTAAGACCTGTGATATTAATGGTCAATCCTGAATCCCACCATTACAATGCACAGAATTTATCAAATCAAATTTATTTATATTATAATTCATATTCTTAGACCAATTTCCCAGCAATCTGTTTCTGCAAAGGTTTATAAATAACAATATTCGTCAGTCCGGCCCTGACTAAGTATCAGCTGTAATAAAGTTGGTGAAATCGAAATAACCTAGTATTGGACAAATATGACAAGATGGAAGTGTCACGCGTCAAATATTTGCTTGACTCCAACTATAAATTATTTTATTTCTACAAGCTCTATAGACATAAGGTTTCTGTTTTTACCTGGTATAATACCGTCTAAAAAAAACAGTGGCGCTCAATTTCTAACACCTAGATAAAACAAAGGTTTAAATACAGTTACCAGCATGCCAAACCCACTCGAGTCTCATCTGGAGCTAGCGGAGGCCGTATAACAGTAAGTATGTTATAATAGTCAAATCTGGATTTTATAGAGCGTTCAAAAAAGTACCTCAAATTTTTTCGAGGCTACCTTTGGTCTGGCCGCAACGTTACCATATCATCACATGCTATGTCAAAGTTCTCCTGATATCTCCGATAAATATATGCCTTTCATTTATTTAAGGAAGGAGAGTCGTTTTTTTGTATTAAGTGTATAATTTTGAAATATATAAAAGTTGCAGAGCGCTTTCGGCCTTAGGCCATCTTCAGTGCTTCTTTGTCAGGAAACAGGAGACTTCATTAACAAAATTAAACAAGTGGGCCCTCATCAGCACAATGTAAAACTAATTGGTAAAACAAATAACATGTAAATTTGTAAAAGGACGAACTACTGGGACGAACCACTTTTGAATTTAATTAATTAACCATCGTTTTTTTTATTTAATTTCCATAATTCGATTTTTATTACACGTGGAACGTGTTCTTAAGTCAAAGTTACCTGATCAATTTCATTTATTTATTCATCATATTCTTTGCTGAAATCTTTATTGTCTCGTAAATTTCTAAAACAAGAGTACTGTTATTCCGCCATTGCCTTTCTATTCTTTACTATTCCTTGCATTATGGTTTGTAGCTATAAGTATATTATATCGTTTTGGAGAATGTGCCCTGAATATTAATCCTCCGTGTTTTTACGATGGTCATACGTAATTGTTGTTATTGCAGTTATTTTCCATATACCTTTATACCTGCCCGTGGAAGAGTTTCAATGCTATTTTATACATTTTTGGTGAGTTGTGTCATTTTTGAGCTTGTTTGGTTGACCAAATAGTTGGGCCCCGATATACAAGGTTATTTTTCTTAAACATCTAACTTTTCCATTTAAGAAGATAGACTTATAGTTCTTGAAGTAAAGTTTTAGGATATAGTATAACTAAGAAAAATATATGGGCGCTATTTAAAAAGGCCTCCCGACAAGCCTTGTTCTAGTCCAGAATTTTTAAGACAAAATATTATTAAGTAGAAAGCTACTGGAAGTAGTATGCATTACACGATAATACACTCTTATCAAATACTTAAAAAAATTATTCAAATCAGGGAATCTATGTAACTCAGGTAATAAATTAATATTATCACAGTAGGGTAGAGCGGGGATAGTTGAGCCAGATTTTGGTGATAATTATCTATTTCAGTATATGCTTTACATTTAGTACAAATATTTTTATCAAATATTTCTTTGGTTATTTGTTGACCTAATTATATCAATAAATTGTCTAAAGTTTCTTTAGTTTTGGGAAAAAATCCCTTTACTGTAGTAGGGTTCAACTGGCGCAACTATCCCCACACCAGGGGCAAGTTGTGCCAGTATATAGGGTAAGTTGAGCCACTAGGCTTACTTGACGATACAGATCAAACATAGTATTGGGAAATTAACATAATAAGAAAGTCGCCTTTAAATAAGAACAAAATCAAATTCTTTATTAATACTTAAGTCAACAAAAGTGATTTTAATCACTGTCACAATTCACACATACGTAATATAGCTTTAGGAGTGCAGTTCGTGTAAGCCCATCTCTTGCAGTCACAACATCGGACCCACTATTCACCTAAATGCTATCTGCGAATTTTTCTAAGCAAATGAGACACAAACATTCGTCTTCCTCCGAATCAGAAGAATGTGATGTAAGGTGGTTATCACTTTTCTTCCTTTCCTTTGGGGTATTTTTATTTAATGCTTGTGTTGCTATGGCGGCTATAGTCATTTGATCGTCTGAATCCGATGATGAACATTTTTGTTCTTCTTTTTGATTATCGACTTTCTTGGTAGGGTTAGATGAATTTGCAAAAATTGTCTTTTTGACAGCCTTCTTGATTTGACAGATTGATTTTCATTGATTCTGGGTGAGATACGCTGAGTGTATATAGGGTCAGCCAGTGGCACATCTAGTTGAGCATTATCTTCTAATGGCGTAACTAATGGTGCATCGTGTGGCATCGTAAGTTCTGGTAATTGTGGTTCAGGGCGGTCTGTCACATACGATGGGGCAAAATCTGCATCGGTAAAGATATCTCGATTGTAAGGATAGATCCCTGCCTTTCGAAACCGATTTATTATGTTGGAGGAAGTAGCCGCCAACGGCAGAGCTGTGGCAACAATTTTTGGTATTTCATAGATGTTTATTGTCATTCCAGGGTGGCTGCGAAGCCATCCATCTTGGGCAGAAGCCAGATACTTTTTGAAGGGACCGAAAACCGACACATCGAGCGACTGAAGTCGATGTGTACAGTGTGGAGGAAATGAAAGCATTATTACTCCAGTGTTTTTTGCAAGATCTATGGTATCAATGGACAAGTGAGATGAGTGATTGTCAAGGAGAAGTAATATAGGCGATTCGACTGTTGCCTTAGTCTTTAGTTTATCCATATATCTGGAAAAAGTCATTCTGTCAATTTGGAATTCCTTTGCCGCACTTCTTTTACTTTTACCATATTTCTCAACGGCTTCCGCTGCTTTCTCAAATTGCTCTTGTGTGGCGTTGCCACGTTCGGTCTTTCTTTGATACGTACGCATTCTAAAACAAAAAAATAAATAATGTCTAAGCTAATCCAACTGAGACGGGGCTAGTTGAGCCATGACTCAACTGACCCCGTCAAGTTTGGCTCAACTAACCCCATCACGGTTTTCTGATGTTGTAATTTAATAACAAAAAACTGGTAAAAAGTTCATCAATCAAACTAGGAATCCTTGCAGAGCATTTGTGTAGCACTAATAATTAACTTACTTTTTCTACGTATCTTCCAAAATGTCGGTCTATGACCACAAATGCCTTGAAACGCAATATTTCACTTTTGGCGCGAAATAACAAACAAAACGACCGTCCTCCTACGACGAATGCTGGAAGCGGACTGAAATTTCACTGGAAGGCTCTCACGACGTACCGCATCCTACGTCATGATCGTTTTAATCATACACTGATCGACTCTTGAGGCAGGCCCGGTGGCTCAAATAGCCCCGTGGCTCAACTAGCCCCGCTCTACCCTACTACACTTACGTAAACCGGTCACCAAAGAGCAGACTTGTTTTAAACTTTCGGAAAATTCCTTTTCGAAAAACGAAATTTGACGGTTCTCAACGATAGGTGAGTATCTGGAGAAAAAATTTTCAGAATTTTTTTTGAATCACCACAACATCATTTAAGGCTCGTCGAGAGTAGGAGCATCGCGTCGAGCGTCCGACTGTGTCGCAGTCTTGTTGTGAAAGAATATTCGGAGTGACAGCCTCTGCTGTCAGAAGTTGTGAAGTCGCGTTGTAAAACATCATCAGTTTGGGTTAGTTCAGGTTAGAGAGCAGTTTGTTTAATATTCTTACTTGAGACACCATATTATACTTACAAGGTGTTAAATAATAATGTATTGATATTTATTTGGAGAATTCCAACATTTGTATCATAAACTAAGAATTTCGGAGTAGGGGAGACTGGGGCAAGAAGATCCCCCTAATAGTTTTGGTCCTAGATGTTAGATCAACTAGAGTTGGGAGTTTGTATTTTTGCTAGCATGTAGTTTCATATGTTGTTTATATTTTTATATTTTTTGGATAAGTTAATATTGAGATTTTAGCCAATATGTAGACATATGCAAAGTAATCGTTTTGCCCCGCTACTCGCGGCAAAATATTTCCCTATATAAAGTAAATGAAATTTTCTTGTTTTTTTTTTCCTAACGCTAAATTTCTCGATATAAAACTAGCAAGTCATTTTCTAATCATTTTTATTGAGAAAAAACTGAATGAAATGCTACAAATGTAAAAATGTAAAAATCCTAAAAGAAATCATTTTGCCCCGCTACCCGGGGCAAAAAAGAAGTTTATTAGGTATATACAAACGAAAAAGTTTACCAAAATAGGCCAAATATTATTGAAGATTTGAAAAACAAAATTCGATTGGACACATAACATACCGGCTGAAGCCATTCGAAATTCCGTCGACGGATTTTACCATCGTCTGAGAGCATGCCAAGTAGACGGTGGAGGACATTTCCAGCATTTACGACGTTAAACCACCTTTTTGTTGTGTTTTGTTTTGATTCGTTATCTTTTTTATTTATTTTTGACAAAATAAATAATAAATAAACCATAACTATTGTTAAGTCACAATGTCACAAAATGTCAGAACGTGAAACAATGAAGATTTCTTACCTTGATTGGTTAAAAAAACATCAACGATTTATCGTTTTCGATTATTTAAATAGGGATTTTTTTAAAACTTTTAACAGTCGCCATTTTGAAATAGCTTGACAGAATGGCGCCAAAATTTATGAGCATACTGTACGAGATATTAGCTTTCAAATGATGTATTACAAGCTGAATGTTTCCATTTAAGAAAAAGATCGATGTCATATCTTTGACAAATGTCTATAAAAAAACAAACGAATAACGTCAAGATGTGAGCATATATAAAACTAAATTGACGTCTCGGACACGTTTTCCCCAAAAGTTACAGGTTAAGGCTATATTAATTTTATTCCGGACTTATGGGCAGCCCTGTATATAGCCACTCTAGTTAGTTTTAAACTTAGTAATTATTCTTACTTCGTGTGTAATACAGCGTTTGTTTAATCGTGTGTAAGTCATGGAAAATATGTGCAAGCCCAATATAATATCTCAGGAGATAACTCCGCCGAAAAGCAGAAAACACTTTTCTGTGGAAACTAAGTAAGTTATAAACAATGTTTATTTAACTCTCAATGCTGTTGTGGAAACGCCCCACTCTGCTGAGGTAATACGGGCTACTTGTTTGCGACCTGTCTATGCAACCACTTTAGAATTCTTTCCGGGAACCGTATTTAAAGAAGTTTCATCGACATTAAGAATGCGATGAGCCGAAATATTCTTTTCAACCACTTCTACCTTTGCAAGTTTGCAGAATTGTGTAACGGCTGATTTATTAACGCTCTGGCACGAGCTACTGAGGTTGTTTCCTAGATTTGGTGATTGTTATTAAATGAGTCACTTACTGCCTTTGTGGATTTTGAGTTATAGGAATGCTATGGCATTTTTAGAATTAACTTGAGACTTACGCTATACCACCTACAGGTTGAGTTGAGATTTGATTTGAATGTTACATTGCTTAAAATAGTCATCGATGTTATGAAAAGAACATCGAAGCTAAAACATCGATGTTTTATCTCCAACATCGATGTTTTTTATCCATCCCTACTCAAAATATATCATAAAAATCAAAATTATTGGCGACCTGTATTATTATTGTATTGAGCCAGTTAAGGTTTCTCTGAAATATAATTTTACTGTTTGCTGATTTCATGCGTTTTAAGCTGATATTCCTTCAGTTTCTTCCTGAGGCTATTATTATTATTCTGCACCTCTGCTGAAGTTCCAGGGTTATCGCAATAAGCAAGCGGGGTTACTAATAACAAGTTAATTATTTTCAGCCTAAGCTTGAAATATACAAGTACCAACCCTTACAGTGACTTAATGAGATGGGTTATCGTACGAATCCTTCTTCCAATAATCCAAAAGAGTATGATAATTGTGCACCGCCACTGATGATTAGTTTTATTTGGCAATGCTGAAATTGATAAAAAAGAAACGGATTGAGGTGAATAAAACAAAATTTGAATAGCTCATAAGTATAAAAAGGTGCTCTAAATTGTATTTTTATTAATATACCTTTTGGCAAGCGGTTTAAACAAGTAGGACTGGAAGCGTGAAACGTGTAAACTAAATTAACGATTGTAGGGTCTTTATGTACATTTAACAATAGTTTTCTATACAAAACTTTTATAGCTATATAATCGATAATAGTATATTATTAGTCAAGGCTAAGAAGACTATTTTCTTTTCTACTACACATTGTATATAAAAACATAGAACAATTTGTATACATACCTTTACCGGCTCGTATCGGAGAGTTAATTTTAACTAAATGGTAAAACGAACAACGTAAACTGATCTGATTTAAGTGGTTCTCTCTTGCAGCAGGTGCACTTGGAGATCAGTTGTCGATAGTGGAGGGTAGTAAGTTTTTACAATAGAACACAAGTTAATTCACTTTAGCTTGTAAACGGGTCAAAAGAATACGGCTCTAATGTGCTTTAAAACTGATATTGACATACCGACGGGTAATTTCCAAATTAGGTAACTGTATACTACAAACCAAGGATATGCATTTAACTAACTAGTTATCTACGCAATTTATTTTATGTTCATATGGATATCATCATTGCCTTTGGTAGACGTTAACATTTTAAATGGAACATCACTTTTAAGCCATATTTATTAAAAAATACAATTGAGATGCAACAAGAAATTGAGATTTGGGGAAACTAATTAGAGAGAGAGTTGGTGTAAAGAGTTAATATACTTTCATTCGTACACTACAAAAAATAATTATGTAATTTTCAGTAACATTACGTTGGTCACACAGAGGCCAACGTAATGTTCCGTAAAATTACATAAAACTTTTCTTGACGTTATTCAGTTTAAGATTCCGTAAAATTTCTTAATAAATTATTAGGTAAAATTTGATATTTTTAAGTTATATCCTACGTAAAATTATATGAAATCGTTGACATTCTTCCGTTATATATTAAGTAAATTTCATAAACAAATTAGGTAAACTTTTACACCATATATACAGTTATTCTTATTTTTCCCTTAAAAGTATAGGGATTTCCCGTATTTAATAACTGTAAATTTAGTTATATAATCATGAATTTTAATTAGATTTCCTATGAGAATTACTAATATATACTGGATTTTTTTATGTAATTTATTACTTAATTTTATTCCGTACTATTCAGTAATAAGCAATGTAAATTTACAGTAGTTAATCAATTTTGTGAAAAAAATGAAACCTTCCTATAAGGCAAAGAGCTACAATCACAAGTTAAATCTATATCATTATTAGTAAGCGACATAAATTGTGATTACATAGTTGTCTTTGAGCTTTATAGACTTTAGTTTAATAATTATGCAAACTAAATCTACAACTACTGTCAATTTAACTGTGAAAAGTGGGGTCTATATTATAGGTATAATAATAAAAACAAAATTTGTAACGAACCCTCAGTCGGTCACACATTTGACGAAATTTTACATTACCGCAAAAGACTTTACACATTCGTCAGATGTTTGATCAAATTAAGGATATTTATTTAAAGAAATATTATTTCGGTTATAGATACTTAGATGGATAGATTAATATAAAATAAAGTAAGATGAATAAAATGTTAGCCACAGCTTCAAGTATACTTTTTATTCACACCATCAACATTAATAATATGTGAATAACAAAAAAAGATAAACTTAAAAAAATAACACACACACCTTTGATATACATATTATGTATATAATACCCTAATTAAACATAATATGAAAAATAACAAAATGTTACACAAACACTAAACAACTACCTTACAGTATATAAAAGCTACTTTACTTTATTAAGTAACAAAAAAATCTTTTACATTTACATATTTTTCTTAAGGGACATTTTGATTCCAACCCATTATTTATATGTTCGTAAATATGCGAAAAGAATTGTTTTTTCTCTGCACCCTTATAAGTTTTAAACTGTAATGTGCAATCGGTGCTTTTGAAGAAAAATGAGAATTCCGATGTAAATATTGATGTTTATTATAAATATCAATGGAACCTAAACTAACAGCACACAATTCACATTTTATCATAGTATATTAGTAAGGTGTAGGTACTTACTTCATACTCCGAGTACTACAATAAATATTTTAGTCAACCACTGTAAATCAATTAAAACCACCCTAAAACAACGAGAAAAGCCTATCTCCTACTGGAATGCCGAAAAATAGATGCCGAATTATTATAGTCACAGTGCGCCGTCGCGGCTTTCATGCATCAATGGTAATATTGGCGAAAATAGAACATTTTAATTTTTGAGTTCTGTGATTTTCAGTAATATGTTATGCGATTTTGTCAAACTTGTTAAGACTTTTACCGAATATGTACCGTAAAGTATTATTCAGTTATAATAAAATGGGTTTTAAATTGTAATTTTCTCATTTTCAGTAAAAGGTTATGCAACTTTGTCAAATGTATTTTGACATGAAGCGGCTTTGACACATTTACATAATATATACTTTAAAAATTTTTGTTATTTATGTAAATTATTTATTTTGGTATTTTCATAGGAATTTTAAAGTGTAATTCTGTTTTACCTAGTAAATTTTAGTAATATATTAAGAATTTTTAGTTACATCTGAAAAATCCCAAATATATTATTTAAAAATGAAAACACACGTTTTATTTCGGAAATTTAACACAAGTGTTACGGAAAAAAAATGTAATTTTACACTACTTTTTTGCAGTGTATTTGTCGAATATTTTTTGAATATATTTTTCATGGATATTTTGTCGCATGAATTACGATACCAACCTCGAAGTCAAAAATATCCCCTGAATGATATTTTTGGAGGCCAGTTTAGTTGTATTGGTGTGTTTGGACTTATTTTAAGAAAAACTTCGATTGATTGATTTAGATTGTATGTAATATTTGCCTAGTTATCAGCGTAGTACTATAATATACGGCAAAATCCCCTTCATGTCCGAAAAATCAATTATGGAAATATTTGGGGTGGTTCAAAAAGGCGTGGCCAATATAACACAAGTTTTTTATAAATGGAACACACTATTTTTTAATTTATTTTTAGATTCTGCATGAAATTCTATGACTTTTTTTTGTTAATAGTGTTATATACCTAAACCTAGTAGTTGTTCTAATATTTTAATTTTTCTAGAAAAATATTACTTTTTACTCTTATAAAAAATGGACAGTATCGCCGTTGTCTCTGAAGGTAGAATACTCATATTTGATACAAACGTTGTATTAGGATGGTCAAAAAATCATAATATAACGAAATTTAAGTTAGATGCTACAGGGCGTTTAAAATAAATTTATACATTTCGACCAATTTAAATTGAAAAATATCAATTTTTAAAATGGCACAGCCTGTATATTATTTTTTTCTGATTTTATTTTATAAAAATTATCTAAAAGTATCTAAAATATGTCATATACCAATTTTTAATAGTTTGCGATTTATTTTGATTTTCCTTATTTTTACCCTTGTTTATACTAAGTATATAATTAAATAACAATAATTAACTATCTTAACTTAACTTAACTATAACTATTTTACTCAACTTTTAATAATTATGACCTGGTAAATGTTCAAAAATATTAATTTACCTTTAATATTTTTTTTTACTATATTTTCCTGCACATTCCTTAGCATAAAGGGTGGTATTGTCCTGCAGACATCCCGTATCCTATTTTCCATATCTTCTGGTGTTGTGGGGGGATTTACATAAACGCGATCTTTAATGTAGCCCTATAAAAAGAAATCTAAAGGTGATGTCACATGATCGAGGGGGCCACCCAATGAATCCATCTCTACCGATCTATTTTTGTGGGTAATGATTGTTTAAAAATTCTCGAACTTCCCGATGATAATGAGCAGGAGCTCCGTCTTGTTAAATCCACATTTGTTCCCTTTCAATGTAAACAACGTCTTCAAGGAGCTGTGGTAATTTATTTTTAAAAGTTTAATTATCGGAAAAAGTATGAACCAATAACTCGAAGATTTTTGATTCCATTATTATCCATAACTGCGAAAGGTAGCTTCATCAGAAAACACAAATACAAAAGTTTACTCGCTGTTCAAAATCATGGTCTAGAAGTACTTGGTGTAGTTCCATATGGAAGGGATGATATTTGAATTTTCTCGTGGTGCGATCTACCGCTAAGATTGGGTTGTGTCACATAAGTTAGCTAAATGACGGCTACTGGCCTGGGGATTATCTTCAACATGAAGTAAAATCTCAATTTGTTTTTCCTCATTGGTAGCATTCCGGTTTACCACTTTCCGTTTCTTATATTCAACGCTACCATTACCTTCGAGCCGTTTCATTAAGCATTGAAAATATTGTCTAGTTGGTGTGCATCTATTAGGGTACTTCGCACCGTAAATCCTTACTGCCAAAAGCCGTTTAGGAAGTACGGGGGTTCCTAAATTGCCTTCATCGATTTTATTTTTTTAGTATCTCACCCCTTTAATAAATAGACCTTTCAAGCTGAAAACCCTAACTTTATTAATTTATTTATTTTATTAGTTAAGGCCCGGTGATAGGGAAAGAAGAACTAAATTATGTAATTGGATAGTAGAAAGTATAGAAATTGATCCATAAATTATTATAATAACCATTTTATTTATATGATACAAAAATTATATAAAACTTCTGCCGCCAAACATATTTGCCTAGTTTTAATCAATAAATTTTATGTTGGTGCTGTATATTTAAAGAAAAATTGAACTTAAAAAGATTCTAGCAGAAAAAAAAACAACAAACCCCGTTTTTAACAGTTTATTACTAAAACAACTGAACAGTAATTTTCTAATAATGGTATTTCAGTTATATTAACATATTAATTACAAACAGACAGAAAAAGGGTTCACATTTTAAATATGAATTTATTCAGATTCACATCGGCCATACGAATTTCTTCCACAGCTGTTTTAGATACAGGTAAGGACTTGTACCATCCACGAAACTCCTAGGAACAGTGGTAGCGATATAGAATAATTCCTGGCTTACTCTTTTTTAACCTGAACTAACCTGAAGTACTTCATCTTCAACCAGTTGTTTCTCCATCAGTGTTTTTGCTTTTATTTTTTAATATGCATTTTGTCACGTAAACCTTTCAAATATTTAGGAAACATTTCGCAAACTTTATAGCTGTTGATTTTCTTTTTTCTTAGCCCTTTTAACCTAGCAACTCTAAAACTGTTAAACTAATCCTGAATAGTACCTATGAAAGGAACCTTTTGTCAGTTTCGATAGCGCTATGCATGCTATCAACTTCCATGTCTGTTCTCTAAAAATGTGTGTTCTATAATGTGCAGACTGGTGACCTCAACTAAGTACAAAAACATTGCAGCCACATTTAACTTATCCTTTCAAAGGCACGTAAGGCTTTTTTGTTAAAGAAATTAGGCAGGTTAGGAACTATGGTTTGAAGAAAGTTTAGTGAAAGGTAACTTAAAGTATTTTAGCTGAATAACTTATCACTCAATGCACTTGGTAAAATATGATATTAAAAAATAATGATTTAGATGATTACCGAGATGGTTTCCGAAGTAGAAACTAGAGATGCTCTTGGACTCGGTGTGAATATTAAAAAAAAATACTTATATGTACCTAAGGGCTTTTTGCAGTAAGCCCACGATATAATTAATTTGTGGTTCGTGATGTAAACAATTTGGGTGTCCTGTAAAGAATTTGTCCACTTTATCATGAACTACCCGCTCCTTATAATTAATGATTAAAATTTTATAAATGCTATATGATTATTATTATAGAAGATATTATATATCTTCAACTCTTAAGGGCCTAATAAACGTCCCGCGAACAACAAAATTTAAAGCAAAATAGTTGTTAATTAGGTCGAATTAACGCTTGACAACATAAAACTTTTGGAACTTGTTGGCCTTGGAAAACAAATACCCAAAAGTTTTGTAACGGAAGTTTAACAAGAAAGGAGAAATTTGCGATTAACAAACAGATAATGTAAATTATTCCAGGGTAGTACAAAATAAGCCCTTCAAATAGATCATTTATAATTTAGATATTGTATCCGATTTTAGGATATACTAGTTTAGGCTGAGACAAAATTAAACTTCCTGCCGTTGTTACGACTTCTGCCTATATCTTAGGTTATATAAAAAAACAACAAACCCCGTTTTTAACAGTTTATTACTAAAACAACTGAACAGTAATTTTCTAATAATGGTATTTCAGTTATATTAACATATTAATTACAAACAGACAGAAAAAGGGTTCACATTTTAAATATGAATTTATTCAGATTCACATCGGCCATACGAATTTCTTCCACAGCTGTTTTAGATACAGGTAAGGACTTGTACCATCCACGAAACTCCTAGGAACAGTGGTAGCGATATAGAATAATTCCTGGCTTACTCTTTTCTAACCTGAACTAACCTGAAGTACTTCATCTTCAACCAGTTGTTTCTCCATCAGTGTTTTCCTTTTATTTTTTAATATGCATTTTGTCACGTAAACCTTTCAAATATTTAGGAAACATTTCGCAAACTTTATAGCTGTTGATTTTCTTTTTTCTTAGCCCTTTTAACCTAGCAACTCTAAAACTGTTAAACTAATCCTGAATAGTACCTATGAAAGGAACCTTTTGTCAGTTTCGATAGCGCTATGCATGCTATCAACTTCCATGTCTGTTCTCTAAAAATGTGTGTTCTATAATGTGCAGATTGGTGACCTCAACTAAGTACAAAAACATTGCAGCCACATTTAACTTATCCGTTCAAAGACACGTAAGGCATTTTCGTTAAAGAAATTAGGCAGGTTAGGAACTATGGTTTGAAGAAAGTTTAGTGAAAGGTAACTTAAAGTATTTTAGCTGAATAACTTATCACTCAATGCACTTGGTAAAATATGATATTAAAAAATAATGTTTTAGATGATTACCGAGATGATTTAGTAGAAACTAGAGATGCTCTTCGACTCGGTGTGAATATTAAAAAAAAATACTTATATGTACAGGGTTATCCAACCAAGACTGGACAAGGCGATTTTTTGACTTTTCCTGTACTTTTATAAAAAAACTGAAATAGCCATCTTAAGTCATTTTCTCCCGCGAATTCGAATATCTTCAGCAAAAAAACAATTGAACATCAAACAAAAGTACTTGGGGTCACTTTGATATTTTTTTAAATGGGATGCCGTATTTTTAATGAGCTTATCCGATTTCTCATATAAATTTTGATCTAAAATGTTGGATTTTTAATTCAAAAACGCCTTTTTTCTTCAGTTTTAAATTCGGAAAATGTTAAAAAAAAAAAAAAATTAAAAATCCAACATTTTAGATCAAAATTTATATGAGAAATCGGATAAGCTCATTAAAAATACGGTATCCCATTTAAAAAAATATCAAAGTGACCCCTAGTACTTTTGTTTGATGTTCAATTGTTTTTTGCTGAAGATATTCGAATTCGCGGGAGAAAATGACTTAAGATGGCTATTTCAGTTTTTTTTATAAAAGTACAGGAAAAGTCAAAAAATCGCCTTGTCTAGTCTTGGTTGGATAACCCTGTACCTAAGGGCTTTTTGCAGTAAGCCCACGATATAATTAATTTGTGGTTCGTGATGTAAACAATTTGGGTGTCCTGTAAAGAATTTGTCCATTTTATCATGAACTACCCGCTCCTTATAATTAATGATTAAAATTTTATAAACGCTGTGTGATTATTATTATAGAAGATATATACCTTCAACTCTTAAGGGCCTAATAAACGTCCCGGGAACAACAAAATTTAAAGCGAAATAGTTGTTAATTAGGTCGAATTAACGCCTGACAACATAAAACTTTTGGAACTTGTTGGCCTTGGAAAACAAATACCCAAAAGTTTTGTAATGGAAGTTTAACAAGAAAGGAGAAATTTGATATTAAAAAACAGATAATGTAAATTATTCCAGGGTAGTACAAAATAAGCCTTTCAAATAGATCATTTATAATTTAGATATTGTATCCGATTTTAGGATATACTAGTTTAGGCTGAGACAAAATAAAACTTCCTGCCGTTGTTACGACTTCTGCCTATGTCTTAGGTTATACCTACTAGGTAATACTTTGTATACCTTAATGATCTCGGACTTCTTTTCTGCGTCAATGATAATCTGAGTCAAATGATGGAAAGATAAAAATTGTATTCCTTTTGTCTTTATTGAAAAAATCTAGAAAACTTTTTGCAATCAATTATTTTGATCTCTTGTTTGATTTTCTTACTAAAAATTTTTGAATCCTCGACACTAGTGCCTTGAAATACCTACTTTAAGGCACTAGTGTTAAAAGTAAAATGTCAATTTTTTCAAAAAAATGTCAAAAAAACATTTCTATTTTATTTATTTACACTTATATTAATAGTACAATTTGAAAAATTTGAAAAATGAATTTCTTTCTCAGTTCTGCCGTTCTTTGCGGTTGAGGAGGATTGAACAGAAACAGCAGCATGTCCAGTTGATGTTGAAGCATCATCGACTGATG
Source organism: Polydrusus tereticollis (assembly GCA_963920685.1). Classification (NCBI taxonomy): domain Eukaryota; kingdom Metazoa; phylum Arthropoda; class Insecta; order Coleoptera; family Curculionidae; genus Polydrusus; species Polydrusus tereticollis. The sequence continues at coordinate 108,835,982 of OY987331.1, read as the reverse complement.
TCGTTTGTACTGTAAGCAATTTTCGAGCAATAGAATTTTTACTTTTCAAGGAATACACGATGCACCCTTCCGCAACGGTTGAGAATTTCCATCCCACATGCCGCTTAATTGTCGTCAAATTTGCTCCAGCATCGGCAAGTAAGCTCGCAGAGGAACGGCGATAGCAATGCCCCGCCCCGTATAGAGTGTTAAATTTGGAAGTTGCAGAAATCTTGCTATAGCAGCAGGAAATTTTTCGAACGTATTAATTCCGACCGGATTTCTGGTACATTTACCTTTTACATATTTTAAGAAGAGCCATGGATGTACGACATCTGCTGGACGAAGATCAGTATATTTTCGATAAAAATCCAAATAAAATTCTTCAACGATGGTGAACATTTGTGGTACCTTGGTTTTGGTATCTGATATTTTAATAACTAATGAAGTCTCCATATCTTCCACGTGATCAAGAGTCAACTGACAAAGCTCCTCCCTGCAGTAGGCACCAAATACTCCTACTATCGTAGCTACTTTCATCAGAAGGTACTCATCATCCGGTGCGCACTTCAGAAACTGTTCAATTTTGTTTCTAGTAAAAATTTTTGATTCTTTGGCCTGGTAACCCTCTCCTTGATGCTTCAAGTAGGCAATCAATTTGAAATGTTTGCTGATATCTACGTCGTTATTTACACGTAGCATAGCTTTGATCATTAAATAATGGGACCAAAGAGAAGATGACTTCCATACCTTTGCCTTTTCCTAAAAATAGGCAAGGAATATGTTTTCGGAATACCTACTTTCCAGAAACGCCCTTGTTATCACACTATTTTATAAATTTATGATGAGAAATCTTATATTGAATTCCTCATTTTCGTGGCAGTAAGTCCAAGGTAGCTCTGCTAGCAGCTTCTTCTATGTCTAAGTGGATCGATTTCTCGTATTTCTTGCATTTTTGGCAAAGCACAACAGCCAGCGCTAGCGTTTTAATAAAACTGACAGGACCTTTCAAATTTTCAATTTTTCTGTAAATAAATCAGCCAACAATGATGGTTGCTAGGTTTTATTGACAAATGTGAACTAATTTAATATAAATATACGATGCTATTAGAAACTACCTGGACGTAAGAGATTCTAAACATTTAATTTTCAATTATTGTATTCTTTTTATTGCCGTTTGTAGAAAATATATTGTATGATATTTGTGTTAAAAGTATTTTTAAGGCACTCTTGTGGTTTGCAGAACAAGCGAAGCGCAAATGCGTGCCTTAAAAATGTACTTTTAACACTTATATCATAAATAACTATTAAATAGTTTGGTAAGTTGTTAAATAAAAAAGGGGGATAATAGGAAAAAGAACCTCTGAAAGCAGAGGCGGAATGGGGTGGTATATGAAGTAGAATTGGTACCCTTCTCAGTCTAACAAATACACCATCGGCAAAAGTTATTTTTTTGTGAAGATAGGTTGGTGTATGGGAATTGATAGTTTATTGTAAAAACGAAGAAAATGAACATCACGCCTTTTTTCCATTCTAAATCAACCATATTGCAAATATGATGGGGTTATTATGATCTCTTCGTCTGACAAATGCAGCAAACCTCATACACGCGTTCTGATATATCGTTCATAAAGAAACCACCAATTAGGTAATATATTATGCGGTATAGTGTACAATAAAATAATAGCATTGCCATTTCTGGTAATCTATGTATAAGTTATCTCTACAAAGTAAGCGGCACAAAAGTTTGCCCTGTCAAAATCCTAAAAACGTTTTTGCCGCATTTGTATTTGAAATTTAAATGAAATGTCGCGCATTTTGCTTATTCACTTATTTTCGCACATACACAGGTACCTGCATAATATATTTCTGTATGCGAATTAAATAATGTCACTCGAATTGTGCATATGCACTCGATAGTGAAATGTTAACATATTCATTTATTATAATGTTTAGCTAACATTTAACTCCTAACGGAAAGTACGAGATTAGTTCAGGAACCAATGATTCACGGAAAAATATTGTATATTATACATGCAATTTGTTATCATTAGTAATAATTGCACAGGTGCATCAAAATTGCCACTTGAGAATTAATTTCTGAATTGATTAACGTGTGTGAAATCATCAAATTTGGCATGGGGTCAATACCGAGATATTAGCTAATATCCAGCCCTATGAGCAACACACAAGCTAACTGTAGACGCTAACTTTAAGATTATTTATTTTTCAACCACATAAAAAAGTTAACAAGTAGGCTTTTTTCTGTTGTTGTCATGGAAACGGTACGTTAAAAGTTAACTTGTGTGTCTGATCATTAGGCTGATTATGAGGTAATCCAGTCTCATAATCAGCCAAATATCCATCGCCTAATTTGAATAGCTTAATGCCCTAACGGTGGGCTTTATTAGGGATATGTTATATAAAAATAAGACGTCCTTGCCATGGCACACGAATTTCATCAATGACAATGTCCTGATCGGGGTAAAAAAAGTCTTGAAATTTCTTTTGTAACATTTCAAGTAACGGAATCCTGCAGCAATGTTTTCATTATTACTATCATAGATAACAATAATTGGTAGCTGTTACGAGATATAGCAGAAGACGGTATATCATCTCGGTACAATCCATTTTTGACTCAATAATTAGGCAGATATCTAATTCTTACTAAAGTCATCTACATAGTCAATCCAAAGAATGTCTTTATTTTGTCTACGTCGGTTGGCACCCATTTGTTTAAGTTTTTTTTTCAAAATTCTCTTGAATAAATGCAATAATAATTTCCTATGAGTATTCGTGTTTTCTTGTCCTGGCACCAAAAGTAGTACTTTCGTAGCTAGCAACGTATAATATTTAGGTAACTCTAATGTTTACTTTCGTGATCTTGTAGCAATTTTAAAATTGCCACTATTTATTTTGTGGGGAAGGTAGACTGCCTTGAATTTATACAGATATGTTTTCACAAAGTGCATTCCTTTTTATTTTATGTTATTGTTAAAATTGTTCATTAGGTTGTATCATCTTTGGTTGCATAACGTTAGCCAAAATATGGGGCGAACGCACTACTTTTGCTGTTCTGTGGGTTGATGGCGCTAGTCACCGCCGCGTAAAGTTAAATCACATATCTGCGTTTCTGGTTCCCGTAAAAGCGCAGTACGCTCACTTGTATACTTTTGGCAACTTTAAACGTAATCAAAGTTGTTTGGAAATATTTGATTTATTTCCTTATGTAATTTAGGTTCTGGTAAAAGCCCAGACTCTTGTCCGTTCTGATCGTTTGGTTCCTTTATGTTGTGTCTCTGTTCTCTTCTTCTTCTTATTTTCCTTTGTTGGGGTTTATGTTCAGTTGGCAACATTGAGTCAGCCGATTTTGCTAGAGAAGGGGGTTTGTCTTACTTCAGAGTTCTTGCGGTCTCCATTTTACTTTCTGAAAATACCTTCAGAGAAGAAGGTCAAGCCCGTCGCCGTTGGGTCATTTTTTTAAAAAAGATCACGAGGTCTCACCCCCCTTTTAGAGGTAAGCTGCTTTAATTTCTTTTGTTCATGGTTTGTTGTTTGTGGGAATTCAGTGGGTAATTCTCTTTTCTATTATTTTTAGGGGTTTTGTTGGTTCCGGCTGATATGCCGTTTTACCTGCCGTTCGGCATTTAAATAGGTTAGGAACACCACATGGGATTTTAACATCCACATAAGAGCCCTTGAGCTACCAGGTTCCGGTTGGCCCACGTAAGAACTAATTAAATTGGTTATGAGCTATGTATGGACTAAATTTCACCTGACCGACCATGAGCACTATGAGCAGCTTTCAGGAGCCACATGGGCCATGCCCAGTATAGCGAGGGATTAAAAGGCTTGTATAAAGCGAACCTCAATTTAATACATTTTGCCTTTTTAATTTAATTACAACGTCGCAACTTTTAAATTAACTGCTGGTTAATCAATAATTTTTTTAATGTAAAGCCATCTTGACAAAGGTAACCCTTTTATAACCATACACCATCAAAAGATTTAAAAGGTTCTAGAATCTTCCCCGAGGTTATACATACATTTTATCTTGAATCCTTGCGTCCGGAAAGGCTGTCTTTTCATTCATTTCGTTTTTATAATTCAAACTCAACTAAATTTTAAACAATTTGATACCAGATAAAACTTAACAAACCCTTTTGGTATCAAGTAACCTTTTATTTTAATAAAAACTTAATTGTATGTGTGGGAAAGCTTTAGTTTTATTTATTGCATAGATTTCTCAATAGAACTAATATACGGTATATTTTTCCTGGTTTGGAATTTGGTCAAACCAGGTGGCGCCCAAGACAAACCAAAGACGGGGGGAAGGTGTAAGTATATGGACCACGACCTAGTGCCTCCACATAAAGAGCTACCGTCAGCAGATAGTGACAACCTGTTGTCCAAGACAACAGATTGCCATTGTGATAATCGTTTGTGTTGCTAGGGCCCAAAGGTTAATTTATTTATACAGTAGTAAAAAAATATTTTTCACGAAATCAGTAACAAACAGAAATCGACTTATTGTAGTAAAAAGGATCGGTAGACCGAATATTACAAAATGGTCCCCGACACTATTTTCCGAATATACCCGTGCCACCCAATGTGGTGGTAATAGTAATGATACAACACTGTTGCTATGAGTTAAGTAGCCCTGTTAACCGAACTGCGACTGACAGGCGAATATTACGCATTGACATTTACATGTTGCAGTGGCTCAATCTACAAAAAGGCCTTTATATAAACTGTGTATTTTTATGTCGTAAGGCCATGCAAGTCAGACAATCGCTTTTATAAATTTAAAGAGTGCGATATTTCAGTGAAATATTGAAACATTTTTAGCCCGGGATAAGTGACCTAGTTTTCGTTCCAAGAAAAATAATCCACCAGAACTCCGGGGTGAAAAATTGCCAAGTTTTATTGCTTAATATGGGAAAACGAAAATAGGTCTGTACGAGATCATACGAACTGGCATAACAAAGGCAGTTACGATCAGTGTTTGTGTTTTGAAAGTTTGAATATAAATTTTCAAAATATTTAGGGTGTTCGTTTACACCATAAATACATTGCAATATAGGGTGGCGCATTGAAAACTTTCCACCCAGGTTTATTGTCTTGTAAGTGAATAAATCAAAATACGCTCGGACAAGGTCTCGGTGGGACATATTTTTTTGCTATTTTCACTTCCCTCCCTATCTGTTCGAATTTTAGATGGAAAGGGGGGTAGCGTTATACTTTATTTTAAAGGGAATTGCCTTTCCAACGGGGTGCTTGTTGAAATGGAGTGAGTACTTCCTGAGAAATAGGTCTAAAAAGAAAAGAGAATTTAAAAGTATGAAATTTTATTATAGTATTTTTCAGCTTAGATAGAAGTTAGGTTGAGGTTAGAATTTTATGACATCACTTTCTGGTTACTAAAGAAGATAAGCCAAAAATTAAAAGAATCTGTTGTTAAAAACAACCGAGTCAGCTGATATGACTTTGTGCCTTTCTTTTTTTACAGCATTAACCAATGCCATATCTAGATCTTCATTTATTTATTTTTATACCTTACAAACTACAGATACATTTTAGATCTATTTACAGAGTAGGATAGCACACACATACACACACACACAGAAGTTACAAGAGACTTACACAGACCCAATTTCTAACTACAATGCCTCACCTAAAATAGTTCTAATTTGCTTCTGAGTAATGTAAAAAATATCAAATCTTAATTGATTGATATTAGCTAACCTACACATTACATTAATAGGTGAATTACTACAGTGATTTGTACGAGAATTATTTAAATAAAATATTAATGCATTTCTTGTTCTATATGAGGGAACATTAAAGTTTATTTATTGGAAGAGGTTTACATTATCAATTTTATTATGCAATAACTTGTGCAAATAGATAACAGAAGTAATATTCCTACGTTTTTCCAAACTAAGTAACTTATACCTGGACATTAGTTTTGTCTTGGCTACACTCAAATCATAGGCACAGGTTTCTTTAAAATACAGATATCTTAAAAATTTATTTTGCACCCTCTCAATCGCATATTTGTGAAATTCATAACATAGGCTTCATATTATACTAGCAAACTCTGGAATACAACGTACGTATGATATAAACAGAAGTCTGATACAATCTAAATTTGTAAACTGTCTACAATTCCTTACAATAAATCCGTACATTCTAGATGCTTTTTTCGTTATATTCAAATTATTAGTTTTAAATGATAGTCGAGAATCAAATGTTACCCCTAAATCCTGGATTTCTTCCACACGTGCTAGAACTACATCATCCATGTTATAATCATAATTTAAAGAATTTTTTTATCTACTGTAACTAACGATATAACATTTGGCAACATTAAATTTAAGATTATTTATTTCGGACCATTGCAGAATCTCATTTATATCTTTTTGAAGGTTTTAACAGTCAGCAACATTTTAACATTTTTTACAACAGAGTGCAGTTTTAAATCATCAGCAAACAACAAAATTTTGCTTTCCTTAATTTTCTTTGGTAGATCGTTTACCAATTGGAGAAATAGCAATGGTCCAAGATTAGAACCCTGCGAAATTCCTGAGGTAACTATATACGAATAAGACGTGTAACCTCCTATAACTACTCTTTGTTTTCGACCCTGTAAGTAAGACTAGAAGAATTGAACAAGAATAAGGTGAAAGTCAAATTCATTATCTAATTTATAAAGCAATACCTGATGTAAGACTTTGTCAAAAGCTTTAGCAACATCAGTATAGATGACGTCCACTTGGCATTTATTGTCTAGACTTTCTGAAATATATTGAGTTATGTTACTTAAATTACTAACTGTTGACCTGTTTTTCATAAACCTGTGTTGAAAACTAGATATTTTTTGTATAACGGAATTGTAAATAAATTTATAAATAATGGACTCAAAAATTTTAGCGACAGTAGAGAGAATTGCGACGGGTCTATAATTTGTGATATCCGCTTTGTCGCCTTTCTTAAAAATCGGGCCTATATTAACTTTTTTCTATTCGTCTGGAATTGTGCTTGTTTTTAAAAAAAGATTATATAAAAATATGACCGGTTGAAGCAAGCAATCAACCATGCCTTTAATGATATATGAAGGAATATTATCTGGCCCTACAGACTTGTTTACTTTAAGACTTTTAACAGCATCTCGTACATCATGGTTTGCAATAACATTAAGAGAAACAACCTGTGTTAAATAGTCTTTTTCTGCGCATTGAATCTTTATTCGCATGTCGGAGCGTTGAGTAGTCCAACACAAGTTAATTAGTTATTTACCATTATCTATTGAAAGTTGATTTTGTTGGTCAACAGACCTTATCATATGTCAATTATTATTAAAAAAAATTATTAAATCCGGTCCTGAATCAACATAAACGTACACCTAAAATAAAAGCAAGTAGAAAGTAACAAATGCCATAAAAGTCTAACCTCAACTAACTTCTTTCTAAGCTGAAAAATACTTTACCACTTGTGTCAGTCCAGCAAATGTCGAAAATGTCCACCTTAAACCTCAACGCAATTACAAAGGCACTGTTCGAAATGTTCGCAAACATTATGGTGTATTGCCGAATTTATTTGTCTGCAGTCGTACACTATTCATTGTCGTGAGTCTGTAAAGAATTGGGTTGGGTGACATAAATTTTAGATTTTAAATGTCTCCACAAGAAAAAATTCAGTGGCGACAAATCAGAAGATCTTACAGGCCATTTAACAGGACCACTTCTCCCAATCCATCTATTTGGAATCTGTTCAGTGCAGTAATACTTATCCGAAACAATATATTTGTTGTTGGTGATAATTAATATAATAATTATTATTCTGAAACGTACCCGAAGCTTCATTATTCACACATTTAGTTACTAAAAGTTTACAGGGGGAGAAAGAGGATTGATTCGCGCAATATATAGGGTATTTTTAAATTGATGGTTTAAAATTTTGGCTTTTATTCTTTTTCCCATTTTTAAACCATTAGTTCATATGTTTAAAACTGCTTAGAGTAAGTTTTAATTTAGTTCTGTGGCGTTTTTCTAGAAGCGAGTATATTTTATTTATAAATTCTACCCCTATTATTAAACCGCAATTATGTTACGCGTTGACATGCTGTGAACTCGACTGTGAACATAAATAGTTATTTCATAGTTCAAATAGTAATCATTACTTGTTTTCCTACACAGCCCTCCACTATAATTACCTTCTTTTATTATATTTGCAGCAGCCCGATGAGGTTATGACTTGGTAATGGGAAAATGGACTAACGTAATATTTTGTGAATAATGGTAATGGATATTTTGCGACGACTGTTTATTAACTTAATTATATGGTGTCATAATGTAGCTACAAAATGTAAAATTATATTAACTTGGTATAATTTCCTGGCGCAATAAAAGTTACCTTGAAGGCAACACCCTTTTCATAAATTATGTAACAAGCTAGTGTAATTATAAGTTCCGTTTTATTATATTGATATCTTTTCTAGAACTGTTGATTGTGAACTAACCTGAACTCTGCTTGGTCGTTTGCAAAAACTCAAAATATATAAATATAACGATATAACTCATAACTTGTTGAGTAGAGTATCAAATTTAATTTAATATTTCGTTTGAAGATATTTCTTGATGTTGGAACCTTCATGTCTTTTCTCGGCAAGATTTCTTGCTTACATAATATGTCTTATTGTCTTGTCTTGTGAGGTCAATAAATAAACAAGAAAAAGCATTACAAGGGTATCACCTCTACATTTAATAATGTAGAATTGTTTCACATTTATATTTAAACTTTAAATGCGTTTTTGCATTTATTTTTGGTAATTGCCATAATTTTTCTTAAAACTTCCTTTCTCTTAACATTTTCTATTAAGGCATTTTGGATCTGCTATTGCCGAGAGGGTCAACCCCGAAATGTGTTTCGTCAACTTTCTGAGCGAAAAACATTACAAAGAAAGAAAAGGCATTGTCGGATACTTGAGGATTTTCAAGGTAATTTTTATTTGTTTTTATATTCGCTTCGTATCATTTAGAAGCTTAATTTGTTTTCAGAAAATCCACAAAGTTTGATAAGGGACTGTGCAAGATATATTGGTAAATGTTGCAATTTATTTGAGAACATTATATAAACCGATGAATCTTCTTATAATACGGCTTCAGCTTCCAAATCCCAAAAACACCTAGTTCTGGGCATCGCAGAATCCGCATCTTACAGTTGAAGTGATACGTTCTGGGTGGGTATCAGTACATGTGTGGTGCGGTATAATGCAAAACAGAATCATCGGTTCAATTATCATTGGTGGGTCTTTAAATGGAGTTAGATATCGCAAAATGCTTGCACATGAAATAGAGGATATTCTTGAAACTTGTCCTCTAAACGCCGCAAATAATTTTACATGGCAGCAAGATGGTACTCTATGTCATAGTGTTCTTCTAGTTAGAGAATACCTTAATGAGAATTATGACATTTGGCTTGATCGTGGAGGGTCGATTGAATGGCCTCCCAATAGTCCCGACTTAACACTATTAAACGCGTTTCTTTGAGGCTACCTCAATGACAAGATATCTGCATCCAGACCAAATAGTGTTGCCGATTTGCAGGAACAAATCCAAATTGAAATTGACTCTCTAAACTTCGGTAGGCCAGATATGATTGCTAATGCAATCGACAAACTAAAAGAGGGTTACCAATCCTGCATTTTAATGCACGGTGGCCATTTTGAGCAATTATAAAAATAATATTTATGTTGTGTTATGTTTTAATTTCGTTCCAAAACGGTAAAAAGTAAGCCCAATTAACACTCTGTATTTAAAAAGAGGATAAAATTTTTTAACCGATACAATGAAAACATAGGGGGTATTCCATTTTAAAAAACTTTCACTTCCGATACTCAGTTGTTTTTCTTCATTTCATTTTCTGAAGGTTCGGTGAAAATGCTATAAGTTTGCTAATTTAACAATTTCTCTAAAACCAATAATAACGGAGATATCTATTGGGTAAAATATACGCGAAAACCCTGTACATTGATTGTCACTTTTGGGAATCAATATCTATGATTACCAGGGATTCCTAAGTGATTTCCAAATATTACAAGTGATTCCCAGGTGATTGTCTAATATTTATGCCATTCCCAAGGATTACCAAGGATTACCAACTGGTAGATTGTCAACTGATTCCCAGGGATTACCAACTGATTCCCGACTAGTTATGTAGTGATTTATCAGTTGTTTTTGCTATTCCATGTTTCGGGTGACTACATCGGGTTGGGATCGAAAAATTTTTAAGATATGTCTAGAAAAATTTTGTTATGAAGTCCCCCATTTTTATTAAAAGTTCAGAAAGATCTTTATTTGCCATTTCAATAGGGATATTTGACTAAATTATCTCATTCCCACTCACTGAGCGATTACTCTAAGTAGGAGTAAGAACCACTCAATATGTTGTAGCGCTACTGGAGCGCTATATTCTGATGAACGCTAACACTGATAAATACAAAGTTATTTGATTTTAAAATTGGGCACCAATCAGAGGTCAGGTTAGTTTTAACAAAACAAAAGAAGTTACGAAAGTTACGAACTAATCTAAGCTATTGTCTTTCAAAAAATATGAGTTGAAGGAGAAAACGAATAAGTTGTGGAAGTTTAAATACATATTATCAGTACTGTTCTGTACCTACACAATAATATAGTGTTGCCGTGAATGTCATTTTTGCCATGTCTAAATCTTCTTGGCTGATACGCTTTGCGAATAATTACTAAATTTCACCAACAACATTGCTATCAGAATCGAGCGCTCCAGTATACTTTTTCCAAGGTCAGATTGATTGCATAAAAAAGCCTCGACCGGGCTTCAACGGGACCGGCATAGTTTGGAAATGTACTTCAAACCAAGAAAGTTTCAACTTCAAAGACAGAAGGAGCAAGCCATTCATGAATATTATAATATTTTTGCTAGTAATTCATAAACATTATTTATACAAAAATAATTTAAATCAAACTAAAAAGGAATTTCACTGTTGTTAACCAAAAAAAAAAAAAACAATTAACAAACCCTTATATTTCTCCTACACTTACGAAACCTTTGTAGAACTGGCAACACCCTGGCGATAGATCTTCGGAGCCCACTGGCAATTTAAAGTGCGAACTGTTTTTTCCGAGTGGGAAAATTAATAGAGCAGCATATAAATAAATATTTATAAGCTGTAGACAAGAACAGCAAATAATTAAAGACTCTGCCAATTGGGTGATCCCTTTTCAGCTTTAAAATTAGTTATGTTTGAGGTATGCGATATTGGGAATCGGACAGCGGCATGACTGGTTGAAACGATTTACTGTAATTTATATATTTCATTTTCTGCTATAACTGTTGGTTTCAGGCAAGTAAGTTTTTACTTGGTGACAGTTTAAAACAGAAGGTCAAGCTGAATTATCGCAGGAATATAATGAGTCGGTGCCAGAGTCAGCCCTCGAAAGCGAGATAGATACGGAATTAAGAAACAAAGATTTAGATGTTTAATGTCAAGGCATTGTTTTAAATATGTACGCGTTGAAAAAAAAATTAAATCCGGGAAAAATTGAAAATGCGTTTTGTACAAGAATGTACTTGTAATGAATTAACAGAACTTGGGTTTTATAAGAATTTATAACGTAATTAATTTGAGGACTGTAACCGGTCATTCCATAAAGCGCAAGCCAATAAATCAAAAATTCCAAACGGCTGACAATACTACAAGGGTTTTTATTCTGCGAACTAAGTACAACTTTTGCGAGGATAATATAGTGTCAACTTTAGAACTGGTTCGTGATAAATTGCGAGGTCATCCTGATTATAAGTAACAATCTTTAGAAACATTGCGTGATGTTTTGTTATAATGCAGCTTTAAACATAAAAAATTAGACAATCCAACTGTTATAATGGAATCCCCGCGAATCATTGAACCACGACAGGAATATTTGCGCAAAATAAAGGAGTACCTTGAGTTCGATAAAAGTATAATTGATTTAGACGAAACTTGGTTTGATACTCATGATGTTGTTAAGTATGGTTGGGCAGATAGTACTAAATAGGTTATTGCCCACTCATGTCGAGATGATTCGCATTAATTGCCACCCGATTCCCGTCCGATTTCTATGGATTCCTAGGTGATTCCCATGGATTCCTAGGTGATTCCCATAGATTCCGAAGTGATTCTCATGAATTCCTAGGTGATTCCCACGGATTCCTAGGTGATTCCCATGTGATTCCCATAAAAATGTACTTTGATTTCCAAAAGTGGTTGACCCCTCGGCTATAGCTTATTTATTAATTTAAATTATTGCGAGAATTAGTGTTACCATTATTTCATTTTTAAAAACTAATTGACACTAGATAGTGGTTGTAGGTAATAATAAAATATAAAATAAAACGTAATAATCTATTCCCTGGATTTCAATTGACAATCATTATAAGATATTTAAATAAAACAACGGCAGTCTACCTCCACAATATGTATTTCAATGTTTATGTTTATATCCTACATGTTTCGGACATAGAAATGTCCATCATCAGGGATACTAAGTGAGTGAGTTTAACTCACACTGTAAATTTCTTTTAGTATCCCTGATGATGGACATTTCTATGTCCGAAACATGTAGAATATAAACATAAACATTGAAATACATATTGTGGAGGTAGACTGCCGTTGTTTTATTTGATTATATCAACTCCACTGTAATGGACTACTTCTTCAAGTTCAAAATTATAAGATATAATTTTCTAGCCTTTTACTTTTACTTGTAAAAATATCTTTTTGTGATGTAATTTACTGCTATTCGAATATCTGTTTAGTCCAAAAGAGGTTTTTGGTCATATTATGTTACTAAAAAGCAATATGAGAAAACAATAAGAAAATTCAGGTTTCGGGTTTATTAGTTCCTGATATGTTGGATCATTAATAAAGGAAATAAAGGGAAACTGACCCAGACTTACTAGCCTGCTGCCTTTGTTTATTTAATAAGATCGAACAAGAGTAGTGTAAAACGTTTGAGTAAGATTTCAATATCGAATATAATAGTTTTCTTATATTATCAGTATACAGTTAATATCTCTCCGAGATCAAAATAGCTGAATATATCTTGCCTCCCTAATTAATAATATACCAAGCATATTATGTCTACGTTGGACACGGTTTCCTTGATACAAGTAATGAAATTTACGTACTCTATATATCTGTATGTAAACATTTTATTAGTACCTAAACTCAGGTCAATTTTTCGCGATTTAACCTTTGTGTTATTTAGAAGTGCTTGAGAAGTCAGTGAGTTTTATTTTCCGCAAGTTTGTGTAAATAAACCAAATCGTTTTTGGTGTGTTTGTGGTGATATCACTTCTGAGAATCAGAAATCCAGCCTTAGTTCTATAATAAAGAATGCATACTACTTATACTTTGGCTGCAAAATTGGAGACCAAGACAAAAGCTGGAGACCTCATATCTGTTGCAACAATTGGGCGAACAATCTCCGTAGTTGGCCAACACCTCCTATTAAAAATATACATCAGAATAAAAGGACTAGAATACAATATCTAAATCTAAAATTTGCCATTCGCTCGATCCCTTATAATGATGGGTTGACCTATTCCTAGTCCGCCGTAGGAACACACTCTTGTGATCAGATGTAGTGTCAGGTTATATTGGACAAGATGATTTAGCCCAGCCAGCAACATCACAAAATCCCAATTTTGTTCATGAACTGTCCAGTAATATGGCACATGAAATAATAACTCAAAGCGAATTAAGTGATTTTATAAGGGATATGAACCTACCCAATGAAAAAGCTGAGCTATGGAAATCTCGGTTACAATGGTGTAATTTACTCCAAGAAAAGTAATGGTATATATTTGTCGACGTCAGAAAAATCTAACACCTTCTGTTAAAATGAAAAATAATTTAGTAGCATGTAGGGATATCGATGGTAATGAGTCCCTTAGTTAAACATAAGTCATGATCCACAAGTCTGGAGGCTTTTCATATATTCTTCAAAACTTAGCCTTAAAGCTGTGCAAACTTCATAATGATGACACATTGTAATCAATTCTAATCGGTCATGCAGTCCATATGGAATAAACCTATAGTAATATGAATTTATTACTGAAAAGTGTACAATACGAAAAGTAAGAATGGCAGATTTGTGGAGACCTAAAAGATACTGATATGTTCTTTGGAATGCAGTTAGGATATACCAGATACTGCTGTTTAAGTGGGACAGTCGAGCATGATCAGAGTATTACAAGAGGAAAATAGAGTTACATAAACATTTCAAGCCTGGAACCAAAAATATTACTAATACTCCAGAAAGGGTCCTCCTGCATCAACTTTATATTAAACTGGGCCTTATGAAAAACTTTGTAAAGGCCATGTACAGAGAAAGGTATGCTTTAAGTTATTTAAAGAAAAACTTCACTAGAATTAGTAATGATGTTGTACATTACCACTAAAAAGAAACTTAGTTTACATTTATTGTTTCTTATAACGAAGATTGCTAATCTATAAATAGTCATGTTTCCGAATCTTTAGTTAGTTTTTGTGGCATTTTGTGAGATAGATTAGCTATACCGTTTTTAACTGTGTATTGAAACTGGTAAAAGTTTTATATAAATTAGCATAATACCTTATGTCGCAAAAAAATAAGATTTTGTTTTTGGATTTAACTTATTTTAAGGCATGCTTCTCAAAGAACTGGTATTTTCTCATGTTCACTCCACTGCTTTATAAACAAAGTTTTACCACAAATAAAATACGCGCTTTATTTTTCTAGAGTAAGACAATAATTTTGGAAGGTATTTTAGGCCCACATGAATCAGATAGAATGCAGAATAGCTATTTGTGTATTAAGAGCGGAAAGTGATACTTTGCCGATTGAGACAGAAAGTTGCCGCGCGAAGCGTCAGCGGAGCTCGGCAATCTGTCGAAAACGGCAAAGAACTTTCCGCTCGAATTACACACTAGATTTTTTCTACGATCACGATATATATGAAAAAAAGTATATACTAGTTCAATTTTTTTTTTAAAACCTGACATGGGCCAACTTTTTTATTTAAAGAGTTAGGTAGTTATTTAAGCAAAAATAACTTACACTAACAAAAATAGAGAATACAATTATTTTGTTGAAAAAATTAAGGAAAATACTTGTATTATTACCAAGTTTGTCGTAAATTCTTAACAAAACTAAGCAAACAAAACACACAGCTTTATTAAAAAATTGATAAATGCAATACACAATAAAATACCAAAAACCAAGTTTTCCTTATATTATCATTTAAAATTTTTTAATAAATATTTGTAGGTACTGATACGCTGCGATACCGCTACGTCTCCGGGTAGCTCGGACGCATGCGCACAACGTATTCTATTATGCTGTCGTTCAGCTAGTTCAACATAAACTTGTTTGAACTCTTCTTCTTCACCCAGTATTCCCCACGGCTGTATTTCTTCGCACCACGACCAGAGATCCTCTTCTTCAGGCTTAGTTGTTATTGCCTGCGGTGAGTCACCCACGGGGTTTGGGTCGCTTGCCACTTCTTTGCCACTCGGCCGGCAGTCGGTCGGAGGTTTAGAGAACCCTAACAGGTCCTGGACACCAAGTACAGAGTTGGCATCTCGGTCTGGGCCCTTCGCCACCTCCGCAACGTTGACGGAAAAGTCATAGCGAACTTCCTGGAGTTCTGCTTGTCCATTGGGCGAGTGAGTTCCCATGGCATCGATGATCCAGGCCTCCAGGAAGCCGCTCGGCGAAGACGGTAGCAGCACGTCTTGCATTCTGTCAAAGACTGCTGCGTAATTTAAGGCCATGTGTCTAAATCACAACAGCCTTGTTAAAACGTAATAAAATTGTTTTAAAACTTTTCTCCTAACTCTGTATATTATATAGGTCTTATTCTGACTCTATATAATGTATGACTAATAACACTTTTTATGCCTAAGTATTTATTCAACTTAAAAACACAAAATTAAACGACTTCGTAACTTTAACAAATATTTTATTGGTCCGACTTTTATTTAGACAACTCCCAAGAAAGTCCCAGATTATGCTTTAGGAACTTTCCGTTAAACTACGTATTACAAAATTAGTTCTTGTGAAAATAACTCATCATCTCGAGTTATGACGTCATATGATGACTGCAGCTAATTTGATCTTTCTTACTTGAACCCCCGTGAATGACTGAATGTAAACTAAAATTGTCGGCTATTTATAGGCAATTTGAGTGCTAAAACACCCCCCCCCTTAGAGATCAAATTGGCTGTTGTCGAATTAACAACAACAACAAATATTTACAGTTACACTTCCTACTTATCTATATATACACTTTTTCTTCTGTTTCTTGAGGATTTCCCTGGTGTTGATCGCCATCCCTCTGGCCGTAGCTCCATTTCTACTCTATGCTACGCTTTAGAACGTTCGGGTCTGGAGGATCGTCTTGGTGTTCATCACCATCTCTCTGGCTGTGGCTCCGTTAAAATCATCTCTGCGGCTCCTGGCTTGATTCAGCAAGGACTGCAGCTGTAGAGGCCATTCTTCTCTGGTCATCATTAAAATTCTAGTCTTCATTTGTTGAAATGGTATCATCGTGGCGGCTACTAAGCTCTCTGCCGTGCCAACCGTTGTTATGTTGGTTGCATGGGCTATCTTCTCCCTGTACTTTGCCACATCTGGTGCTAGCATCAACAAACTGGGTGTTCCCCATCTGCTAATCACTTCGGCTTGTACAAATTCTATTAGCGAGGCTGGGTGAATACTTCTGTGTGGTCTTGCTTCTATAAATCCACTAAATACATCAACAGCACAGTACAGTGTTGTAAATCTACTGTGTCTGGTCCTTGGCAAATCTTCAATTATTGTAATTAAAACTGCGCCCCACGGTTTTAACATTCCGTGGCACAGGTCATCTTGTTTGAAGTGCTGACAACACAAACACTGACTAAAGTGCGTGTCCACATCCTTCTCTATCGTCGGCCACCATAACCATTTCGTGATAATCTCCTTCATTCCTTGTCTCGTGTTGTGGCGTATCCCATGTGCTAAGTTGAGAATATTACTTCTATAATTCCTTGGACACCAAACCGCTACTGCTCCGTCGTCCTCCTGACGCCCCACAACTCCAAAGCGGTCTCCAGCGGTACATCAGCTCCTCTTCGGATACTGGTCCCTGGCAGCCGGGTCCATTGCTTGCGTTTCAACGATCCCTAGGAGTGCGGTGATTCCTCGCCCATCTACTGGGGCCTCAACCTTCAACTTGCCATGTAGCCACAAGACGGTTTCCTCATCTATTCCTGTTTGATGGGACACCACTTCAGGCACGTCATATTTCAAAACTTCTTTAAATTCTTTAAACATCAATACTTCTTCGACTTCTTTAAACTTCAATACTTCTTCAACTTCTTTAACTTCTTTAAACTTTAAAACTTCTTTAACTTCTTGAAAATGGGTCTTTGACCTAGGCGGATCGAAGGGCTTTAAGTCTTCCTCGCCTTCAACGGTCTTTTGCTCGGGCGCCATGATACGCTGCGATACCGCTACGTCTCCGGGTAGCTCGGACGCATGCGCACAACGTATTCTATTATGCTGTCGTTCAGCTAGTTCAACATAAACTTGTTTGAACTCTTCTTCTTCACCCAGTATTCCCCACGGCTGTATTTCTTCGCACCACGACCAGAGATCCTCTTCTTCAGGCTTAGTTGTTATTGCCTGCGGTGAGTCACCCACGGGGTTTGGGTCGCTTGCCACTTCTTTGCCACTCGGCCGGCAGTCGGTCGGAGGTTTAGAGAACCCTAACAGGTCCTGGACACCAAGTACAGAGTTGGCATCTCGGTCTGGGCCCTTCGCCACCTCCGCAACGTTGACGGAAAAGTCATAGCGAACTTCCTGGAGTTCTGCTTGTCCATTGGGCGAGTGAGTTCCCATGGCATCGATGATCCAGGCCTCCAGGAAGCCGCTCGGCGAAGACGGTAGCAGCACGTCTTGCATTCTGTCAAAGACTGCTGCGTAATTTAAGGCCATGTGTCTAAATCACAACAGCCTTGTTAAAACGTAATAAAATTGTTTTAAAACTTTTCTCCTAACTCTGTATATTATATAGGTCTTATTCTGACTCTATATAATGTATGACTAATAACACTTTTTATGCCTAAGTATTTATTCAACTTAAAAACACAAAATTAAACGACTTCGTAACTTTAACAAATATTTTATTGGTCCGACTTTTATTTAGACAACTCCCAAGAAAGTCCCAGATTATGCTTTAGGAACTTTCCGTTAAACTACGTATTACAAAATTAGTTCTTGTGAAAATAACTCATCATCTCGAGTTATGACGTCATATGATGACTGCAGCTAATTTGATCTTTCTTACTTGAACCCCCGTGAATGACTGAATGTAAACTAAAATTGTCGGCTATTTATAGGCAATTTGAGTGCTAAAACACCCCCCCCCCCCTTAGAGATCAAATTGGCTGTTGTCGAATTAACAACAACAACAAATATTTACAGTTACACTTCCTACTTATCTATATATACACTTTTTCTTCTGTTTCTTGAGGATTTCCCTGGTGTTGATCGCCATCCCTCTGGCCGTAGCTCCATTTCTACTCTATGCTACGCTTTAGAACGTTCGGGTCTGGAGGATCGTCTTGGTGTTCATCACCATCTCTCTGGCTGTGGCTCCGTTAAAATCATCTCTGCGGCTCCTGGCTTGATTCAGCAAGGACTGCAGCTGTAGAGGCCATTCTTCTCTGGTCATCATTAAAATTCTAGTCTTCATTTGTTGAAATGGTATCATCGTGGCGGCTACTAAGCTCTCTGCCGTGCCAACCGTTGTTATGTTGGTTGCATGGGCTATCTTCTCCCTGTACTTTGCCACATCTGGTGCTAGCATCAACAAACTGGGTGTTCCCCATCTGCTAATCACTTCGGCTTGTACAAATTCTATTAGCGAGGCTGGGTGAATACTTCTGTGTGGTCTTGCTTCTATAAATCCACTAAATACATCAACAGCACAGTACAGTGTTGTAAATCTACTGTGTCTGGTCCTTGGCAAATCTTCAATTATTGTAATTAAAACTGCGCCCCACGGTTTTAACATTCCGTGGCACAGGTCATCTTGTTTGAAGTGCTGACAACACAAACACTGACTAAAGTGCGTGTCCACATCCTTCTCTATCGTCGGCCACCATAACCATTTCGTGATAATCTCCTTCATTCCTTGTCTCGTGTTGTGGCGTATCCCATGTGCTAAGTTGAGAATATTACTTCTATAATTCCTTGGACACCAAACCGCTACTGCTCCGTCGTCCTCCTGACGCCCCACAACTCCAAAGCGGTCTCCAGCGGTACATCAGCTCCTCTTCGGATACTGGTCCCTGGCAGCCGGGTCCATTGCTTGCGTTTCAACGATCCCTAGGAGTGCGGTGATTCCTCGCCCATCTACTGGGGCCTCAGCCTTCAACTTGCCATGTAGCCACAAGACGGTTTCCTCATCTATTCCTGTTTGATGGGACACCACTTCAGGCACGTCATATTTCAAAACTTCTTTAAATTCTTTAAACATCAATACTTCTTCGACTTCTTTAAACTTCAATACTTCTTCAACTTCTTTAACTTCTTTAAACTTTAAAACTTCTTTAACTTCTTGAAAATGGGTCTTTGACCTAGGCGGATCGAAGGGCTTTAAGTCTTCCTCGCCTTCAACGGTCTTTTGCTCGGGCGCCATGATACGCTGCGATACCGCTACGTCTCCGGGTAGCTCGGACGCATGCGCACAACGTATTCTATTATGCTGTCGTTCAGCTAGTTCAACATAAACTTGTTTGAACTCTTCTTCTTCACCCAGTATTCCCCACGGCTGTATTTCTTCGCACCACGACCAGAGATCCTCTTCTTCAGGCTTAGTTGTTATTGCCTGCGGTGAGTCACCCACGGGGTTTGGGTCGCTTGCCACTTCTTTGCCACTCGGCCGGCAGTCGGTCGGAGGTTTAGAGAACCCTAACAGGTCCTGGACACCAAGTACAGAGTTGGCATCTCGGTCTGGGCCCTTCGCCACCTCCGCAACGTTGACGGAAAAGTCATAGCGAACTTCCTGGAGTTCTGCTTGTCCATTGGGCGAGTGAGTTCCCATGGCATCGATGATCCAGGCCTCCAGGAAGCCGCTCGGCGAAGACGGTAGCAGCACGTCTTGCATTCTGTCAAAGACTGCTGCGTAATTTAAGGCCATGTGTCTAAATCACAACAGCCTTGTTAAAACGTAATAAAATTGTTTTAAAACTTTTCTCCTAACTCTGTATATTATATAGGTCTTATTCTGACTCTATATAATGTATGACTAATAACACTTTTTATGCCTAAGTATTTATTCAATTTAAAAACACAAAATTAAACGACTTCGTAACTTTAACAAATATTTTATTGGTCCGACTTTTATTTAGACAACTCCCAAGAAAGTCCCAGATTATGCTTTAGGAACTTTCCGTTAAACTACGTATTACAAAATTAGTTCTTGTGAAAATAACTCATCATCTCGAGTTATGACGTCATATGATGACTGCAGCTAATTTGATCTTTCTTACTTGAACCCCCGTGAATGACTGAATGTAAACTAAAATTGTCGGCTATTTATAGGCAATTTGAGTGCTAAAACAGTACCTATATTATGTATTTTTTATTTAACTTTTATTGGAACAGAATACAGAAAGAACATTGAAAATATAAATACAATATTATACTTATTTATAATATACAATAAAATTGACTTATTTTTTATTATTTACTATATTAAAATTAAAAGTGCAGTTTTTACAACTTTTAATGTTTATTCCTGATGTTGATGGATCAGAAGTGTTGCAAATCTCAGGAAATGTTAAATCTGATTTTTTTGGGTTTGAGATTGGCCAGATATTCTTTGAAAAGTTTGTATTTTGTTGGTCATTGAATCATCAATATACCCTTCGGCAACGTTGCTACTTTTCCAACCTCCATGCTTTTTAAGCTGTATCAAATCACCACCCCCATGTACCAATAACGTAGCAGAAGTACGTCGAAAACA
The DNA here is from genome assembly GCA_963920685.1 of Polydrusus tereticollis. Taxonomy (NCBI): domain Eukaryota; kingdom Metazoa; phylum Arthropoda; class Insecta; order Coleoptera; family Curculionidae; genus Polydrusus; species Polydrusus tereticollis. The sequence continues at coordinate 108,814,925 of OY987331.1, read as the reverse complement.
ATGCCCAGTATATAAGTTAGGATTCGATAAGTTTAAATATTTGGCAATATCACTGGGTATTTTACCAATGGTATTCATTCCTATAACCTGGTTAGTGCAACGCCCCTTGGAATATCGGAAAAACAAGCGGCGTCCTAAATTATTCTTGCACTGTTCTCTCAAATGGATGTACTTTTTATAATATCCAACGTAATCAATGGCATTTTCTGCGGTGTCATTTATAATTGTAAATTTCCGACTTTGATTCGTTTTTGAATCTGGAATGCACACTATTAAAAGGGATTCTTTACATTCTATATCATCTATTTTCATTTTTACTAACTCGTCTCTTCTACACGCTCCGGCGATGCCCATAATCAAGACAACCTATAAACCAAAAACCAATGTGAATACTGATCGTGATATATTATACATTTTAAATAATATTAAAAAGCATACCTTTTTGCATAAATATTCATCATCAGGTGCATTGCGAATAAAGTTTTCTATATGATCCTTGGATAATGTTAATGATTTTTTTGCTTTGTATCCCACTGACTTCTTTTTCAGAAATGCAATTAATTTCGCATACTTAATGACTAATGTCAATATCATTTTTAATTTTCAAAGTTTGTCTGAGCATTGAATACTTTGACCATAGAGTTGATGACTTTAAAGTTTGTGCTTTTTGTCCAAAATAGGTCAACAGTACATTTTCAGAATATTTCTTGATTTTTTGCGATTGACACCAATTTATGAAAAGAATGTATTCATTTTCATACTTTGTTTTGGATTTTTCGGGCAGTAGATTTAACGATACGTTTTTTGCAGCTTCGACGATATCCGGAGGTGTATTAGAAAATTCACTATCACTTGATACGACATCCATTATTTAATTTAACCATAAACTAATTAGAGAATACTTAAATAAATGATCAAATATTTAAATTTTACTACAATATTTACCGCTTTGTTTGACATGTGCCTCCTTGATTATAGAAATTAAATAGCCATTAGAACCTCTTGTGTATGTTGTGTTGCCGACTTATCATCACATTTCTCGGCAAGTTTATATATTATTGAAGGCTGTAATCGTTTAATTATTTGAAAACTGCTGTTTGGATGGTTTGACATATTTAAAATTTATTAAAATATTTATTCTTAGGCTATAGTTTCTTTTAAAGTAACGACTGCCTTTATTTTATTTGCAAATAAAGTTAGGCGAGCGCCAAAGTTACTTTGGCGCTTTAGAGCGCCAATGATGTCAAAATATGACAAATTGGGGAAAACGCCAACTTTCTGATGACTTTTCGAAGCGCAAAGGCCTACTTTAATTAGTGATCGTAGGAAAAATTAATTTTTGTCAGGAATACAATCTTAAAGTCATAATTTATTTGTAGAAACCCTCTTAATCTATTTTTTATTGCCAATATGAACCCTCCTTTTCTATTAACATTCTATAGACAATGACCGACAGCATAATATTTATATCGCACTCAGACTGTGATAAAGCGGAAATATCATATATATGCTTGCGTCGCGTATAAATAAGTTTGTTTCCAGTTGTTTAGATTTATAAAGACTATTATTACATTTTAACCGCCCATAACCGTGTTTTTTATTACCTATTAAATTACTTCTTTTATCTGGAAAAAAATCCCGTAATTTATTTTCATAAAGAAAATAGCATGACAACCCCCTCTTTGGCTTTAAATTTACGTTTAATTTGCATACAAATAGATCTTAGAACGTTAATTTATTTTCAAGCTTCGTGTAAAATTAAGTTCTTTTATACTGAGTGGTCCATACGTAGACGGAAGATATCTCGAACTCTAGGGAAATGGAAAAAGTTGTGCTGATTTATAAGAAGTAAACTACTCTAATTTCTACAGTGTATTGCATAGCAGATTCGAACTTATACAGTGGGAACGTAAAGGTTGGAACAAATTCATTTAAAATTCATGTTTTCTCTCACTCCTCAATTTTTTATTTTTGTTGTACATTTTTCAAGCTTATTTCATATATACAGGTTGTCCCAAAACAAATTATGACGATTTACTTTAATTTCTTAAATGGATACCCCTATTTTATAATATTTTTTTTTGAATCCCTCACACTGCAAAAAAGTAGTGTAAAATTACATTTTTTTTCCGTAACACTTGTGTTAAATTTCCGAAATAAAACGTGTGTTTTCATTTTTAAATAATATATTTGGGATTTTTCAGATGTAACTAAAAATTCTTAATATATTACTAGAATTTACTAGGTAAAACAGAATTACACTTTAAAATTCCTATGAAAATACCAAAATAAATAATTTACATAAATAACAAAAATTTTTAAAGTATATATTATGTAAATGCGTCAAAGCCGCTTCATGTCAAAATACATTTGACAAAGTTGCATAACCTTTTACTGAAAATGAGAAAATTACAATTTAAAACCCATTTTATTATAACTGAATAATACTTTACGGTACATATTCGGTAAAAGTCTTAACAAGTTTGACAAAATCGCATAACATATTACTGAAAATCACAGAACTCGAAAATTAAAATGTTCTATTTTCGCCAATATTACCATTGATGCATGAAAGCCGCGACGGCGCACTGTGACTATAATAATTCGCCATCTATCTTTCGGCATTCCAGTAGGAGATAGGCTTTTCTCGTTGTTTTAGGGTGGTTTTAATTGATTTACAGTGGTTGACTAAAATATTTATTGTAGTACTCGGAGTATGAAGTAAGTACCTACACCTTACTAATATACTATGATAAAATGTGAATTGTGTGCTGTTAGTTTAGGTTCCATTGATATTTATAATATATTTACATCGGAATTCTCATTTTTCTTCAAAAGCACCGATTGCACATTACAGTTTAAAACTTATAAGGGCTTTAAACAACATGTAAGTCATTTACACTGTAAAGCAAAAGTAAAGGGTGCAGAGAAAAAACAATTCTTTTCCCATATTTACGAACATAATAATATAAATAATGGGTTGGAATCAAAATGTCCCTTAAGAAAAATATGTAAATGTAAAAGATTTTTTTGTTACTTAATAAAGTAAAGTAGCTTTTATATACTGTAAGGTAGTTGTTTAGTGTTTGTGTAACATTGTTTATTTTTAATATTGTGTTTAATTAGGGTATTATATACATAATATGTATATCAAAGGTGTGTGTGTTATTTTTTTAAGTTTATCTTTTTTTGTTATTCACATATTATTAATGTTGATGGTGTGAATAAAAAGTATAGTTGAAGCTGTGGCTAACTTTTTATTAATCTTACTTTATTTTATATTAATGTATCCATCTAAGTATCTATAACCGAAATAATATTTCTTTAAATAAATATCCTTAATTTGATCAAACATCTGACGAATGTGTAAAGTCTTTTGCGGTAATGTAATATTTCGTCAAATGTGTGACCGACTGAAGGTTCGTTACAAATTTTGTTTTTATTATTATACCTATAACATAGACCCCACTTTTCACAGTTAAATTGACAGTAGTTGTAGATTTAGTTTGCATAATTATTAAACTAAAGTCTATAAAGCTCAAAGACAACTATGTAATCACAATTTAAATTTATGTCGCTTACTAATAATGATATAGATTCAACTTTTGATTGTAGCTCTTTGCTTTATAGGAAGGTTTCATTTTTTTCACAAAATCGAATAACTACTGTAAATTTACATTGCTTATTACTGAATAGTACGGAATAAAATTAAGTAATAAATTACATAAAAAAATCCAGCATATATTAGTAATTCTCATAGGAAATCTAATTAAAATTCATGATTATATAACTAAATTTACAGTTATTAAATACGGGAAATTCCTATACTTTTAAGGGAAAAATAAGAATAACTGTATATATGGTGTAAAAGTTTACCTAATTTGTTTATGAAATTTACTTAATATATAACGGAAGAATGTCAACGATTTCATATAATTTTACGTAGGATAAAACTTAAAAATATCAAATTTTACCTATTAATTTATTAAGAAATTTTACGGAATCTTAAACTGAATAACGTCAAGAAAAGTTTTATGTAATTTTACGGAACATTACGTTGGCCTCTGTGTGACCAACGTAATGTTACTGAAAATTACATAATTATTTTTTGTAGTGCATAAAATTCCAAACATATTTCATGAAATCTGTCATATACTTAAATTCCTTCGTTTGCGAGTAAACTGCGTTTTTACTTAAAACAACAACACTTTATTTATTAGCGAAAAGCAAAGAAAATTCAAAAGAAAGTATAAGTCACTTCATCAAATGTTGGAAACTACCTCCACCAACAGTCTGGCAGTACCCGAGATGATCTTCAAATTCTTGCAGAACGTTATTATTATTAACGACGTAAGGTTCTATTAATCTTATTTCGTCTCTTATTCTGTTGTTTAAATCTTCATGTCATCATCATGCACTTGTTATTGAAGAATTCAAAAACTTCCATTTGTGTACGTATTTTGTCTCCATAACCAATTATTATTATTATTATTATCATTTCTATTCGCTCTCTTTCACGTAAGCGTTGTGTTTTTTAAAATTACAAAATTTTCAAAATAACTTTTGACAGACACTTTGACTTGAGGCAAAACTGCTCAAATCAGGGGATAACCGTCACTGCTAGTGAGATCACCTAACAACCAAAGGCCTTGTCTAAAACAGTGTTCATGATTCAAGTAATAATCCGTTAAAATCCAAATATTGATTTTCTCGCAAACGGCTGAATTTAAGTATGTGGCATGAAATATGTATAAAATTTTATGCAGAATCCAAGAAGATGTTATAAAATAAGGGTATCCATTTAAAAATATAAAGTAAAGCGTCATAACTTGTTTTTGGGGCTACCTGTATGCATGAAATAAGCTTAAAAAAAATGCAGAGTAAAAATAAGAAATTGACGGGTTCGACCGTCTTTTTGAGGAAGAAAACACATGAATTTTAAATGAATTTGTTCCAACCTTTACGTTTTTACTGTACATGAGGCACATAGAATAACATACTCAAGAGTTTGTGAAATTGATTGAAGCAAACTTTTCGGCTGTTTAAAAATTATTTATTATTGAAAACTAAATATTGAATAATTCTAACAATAATACGAAAAACGTAAAATATGAAACAAGTTATTGAATCAACATAAGTTCAACATTTAAAAATGAAAAAAATCAAAATATATCGCAACAGTTATTAAAAATAGGTAATTGACATACTTAATGAAAGTTGAAGAGTTTTCTACAACATTATCAGAAAAAATAATAATATACTGGGTATGCCATTTAAAAAGTTGATATTTGTCAATTTAAATTAGGTAGTCGAAATGTATAAATTTATTTTGAGCACCCTGTAGCATCTAACTCAAATTTCGTTACTTGTTTTTTTTTTATCCCAATAGAACGTTTATACCAAATTTAAGTGAGGCGTGCATTTCCGAAACGTTGTAAGTGCCACATCCTCCACAATGGACTTTTCTGAAGAAATGGATCGTAAGGACCATATTTTATTCTGTGCATACATATTTTGCGCCTAGCGCGTTTCGAAGTGGGGATGTATGTAATGTTCAAGTCATAACGTTTTAAGAGCCAAGAGCAAACCAACAGCTCACTGTGTGTAATCTTGGCATTCATGATTCTACGAAAGGAAAGGGATTTATGTGCTTATGGTCGGAAGATTATGGCGGAAGAGGTTCTTTGGAAATATCTTCCTGTCTCTATACATACCTTACAAAAGAAATTAATACCCAAAAGAACAAACTGATATTATGGTTTGATAACTGCGGCGGACAAAATAAAAATCAGTACATCATCGCCATGTACCTTGTCCTATTGGCTAATAATGTATTTTCTGAAATAATTCACAAATTCATTGTCAAAGGGTATACTTTTCTTAGTTGCTATAGAGACTTTGCGATTATAAAGAAGCGAAAAAAGGTTTCTAAGGATTACACATAAATGGATATTGTTCGTATTATCACCAGTGTATCACCAAATAAACCTTTCACTTGTACGGTGCTTCAGAATTTCTACGACTTCAAAATCATAGCTCATCAGATGCTTGACACAAAAAAGCTAGGAATTTCATGACTTTGGTAAAGTGATTATTTCAAAAGGAACTAGTGATTTAGCATCGCTAGAATGGAGTAAAGGTACTAATGTACTCAAAAAAGGGGTTGCCTTGGGCAATTTTAGGAATATTCCGCTGTCGAAAACACAGACACATTTGGTGTTCCAGAAGAAAAGAAAGCAGATATTCAAAAAATGATGCCTTATCTTCCACCTTGAAGCCAGAAAGTATTTTGAAGCGAAATTGGTAAATCCAGCACAACATTTCACTAAGGAACCTGGTGTTTAGAGTAAAAATAAAAGTGGCGTTTACAACGTTCTAACTTGCTGTTCGGTTGGTTCTTACAACGTTTTGCCACTGATCACTACTTTGTTTATTTCTTTTTTAATACTTACTGTTTAGGATTTCAAGTTCAAACACCTTTTATAAGTATATTATAATATAAGTGTTCCACCTTCAGAACCAATGGCGGAACTGTCAATCGATACTAAAAAGTAATATTTTTCTGGAAAAATTAAAACAATAATAATAATAAATAAATAGAACAACTACTAGGTTTAGATATATAATACTATTAACAAAAAAGTAATAGAATTTCATGCAGAATCTAAAAATTAATTAAAAAATAGGGTGTTCTATTTAAAAAACCTATGTTTTATTTGCCACGCTTTTTTAAACCAACCTGTACACTCAAAAATTATTTTAAACTATGCATCTTAACATTCTCTAAAACTCTTGTATTTAACGTTTTTTGGTAATTTCCGAAACAAATGAGATAATGAACTTTACTCTATTGTTGAATCACCCTTGACAGTGTTATGATTAAAGTGTCGTTAATAGATGTTATTTGTTTATAATACTGAGTTTCATTGGTTCTATGCAGATTTAAACAAAGCAGCCTTATGCTGCATCTGTCTTCAAATTGACAGCGGAAGCCAGCAGTTTTTGCTGCAGCTACCTGTGCCTATGCGCCAGGGCCGCCCGCTCACATTTATCGTTATACATAGCTACGTCTGTAATGGAAATTTTTGATTTTTTTCTTTAATATAGAATCTGCAAAGTATAATAGTGATAATAATAATATTTAACAATCAATATTTTCAATATTCTGGAGATACTTATACTTATAGCATTAAGAAAAGCACGTAGTACTTTGAAATTCTAATAAATACCAGTAACAAAATTGTTTGTGTTTGATTTGCTAAAAACGTTAACCACCCATTAAGTTATTTATTTTATCTGCTGAAAAATCTTAAAATCTTAATGCTGATTTAAATTTCAAAAACAAAATTGCATGATAGCGCACCTTCTAAGCTTTAGAGTTACTTTAAATTTGCATATAAATAGAAGCTAGTTGTTAATTTATATTTGGGCTTCGTGCAAATTAGTTGTATTTTTCTTTTGTGTCAGCTTGCTTTTGCTGTATTCTTTAACAAAATAATAGTTTTATGTAATTTACGGCTGACACGAGCTTAGGAAATTTAATTACGTTAGAGGAGAGTGGGGCACACAGGGCCCGATAAAGCTGTTTAAGATCCGCGCTAGCTAGTAAACGTTGCTGTACTAGAGTCATTGTCCGATGATGAGTTGTTGACTGAAATTAAAAAGTTGCTAAGAGCATTTTTATAAAAACTCAAAATGCATAAATAAATATTTAGAAACTTTTGAAGTTCAAGTATTTCGTATGTATTTGATGAAAAGTTTTAATGCCCAATTGTGAAATTGCAATAACTGCCGATACAAGTTAAAATAAACAGATAAACGGTCTTCTGAAAGTTGTTTCGAGGGTGTTTCAGAAGTACGGTACGTAACTTAAGGGGGGTGATTCCTCATCATATTCCAAGAGAAAAAGTTCATATGAACATGTGTGTCCGGAGTTGCCCCCGTTTTTGATATACAATCGGTTTTTTATGATTTATTTAAATATCCTTTTTCCGATTTTATTGAAATTTTGTACTGTTATTTATAATGATAAGGGGCTTAATTAGCCCTGACTAGATTAAATTTATTAAGTCCAGTGGAGCACCTTAACGAATATTATTGACAAAAAAAATGTACGCCACTGACTAATAATACAACTTTTTTGTTCCTTAAATTAATTTTGTTTTCGAGAGGAAAAATAAAAACCATTTATTGCATGTACAAAAAAATACCTATATATTTCAAAATTAATTAAAACATTTAAATTAGAAATATCAAATAACGGTAAAATCGGGAAGAGGATATTTAAAAAACTATAAAAACTGATTTTTTTACACCCCGTACCTAATCAAATGTAATTAAATTGTAAATGGTAATAAAAGTTTGAAGCAACTCTTCAATTTGTAGAATTAAACTAAATACTAAATTACCCTTAAACATGACTGAGAAAATACTTTTTTGTACAACTGCCATTAAAAGTGACACGTTTAATGACAGTCAATAGTGTTAAAAGTGATTGTTTACGTTCGTAGTAAAAGCAACTTTTTATGACTCGTCTGTAATTGCCGAACTCACTTTGTTCGTCCGGCAATCTTTCAGACTCGTCATAAAAAGTATTGCTTTTACTGCTAATAAAACAATATAATATACTATTTTTATTAACTTTTGACTGCTGTACTTTTTCTTTAATCTGGAGTACTTTTAATTTAGATGTAAGCTGAATTATAAATTATCCTTGATCTCCGATTTTTCCATTACGTTTACCGTCCCTCTGCTATATCATTAACAACTTTTAAGTTTGTAACTAACGCCAATCCTTTATCATAATAATAATTTCATTGTGATAAACCAGTCATTAGAAAATAACTATTTATCTCGAATCTTTTGAAAAACTTGTAAGACTGAGATGATATAACGACACTAATGTCTATAGGTCATAAGATATTCATATCTTTGACATGTATACCTTTCGGACAATCTTCATTATCAATACTATCTAATTTAATGACTATTCTCCTTTTCATTCTCTTCATCCGATAATTTTTCATCGAGAAAAGTCATTGCAACAGACTCCGGATTTAAATACCACATGTGATTGCCAAGGTTATGCAATGTTATTGCAGATATTTCAACATCTATTGGTTTATAATCGCAAAGATTTATATTAAAATTTTATGGCCTGTAAGTTACGATTATGAGCTGCAGTTGCCAGAGTATTAAGACGACAGCAGTTACAATACATGCAAAGATACACGAAAGTTCTATTCCATCAATTTGTACAATTATATCATGAAGATCAACTTTTCAAACAAAATTTAGCTATTCCATTTGAGGAGTTGCTTCATGCATGAAAAAATAAAAATTAAAATGATCAAAGAAAGAAAAAGAAGGTGATAGATGAAGAGAAGATTCAATTGTGGAATTCAATGTTTTAATGAAAATAGAGTGGAATTAAATGAAATAAGGTAGAATAAAATAGACTGGGATAGAATAGAATAATATAAAATAAGAGAAAATAGAATAACATGAGATAAAAGTCAGAATAAAAGTCAGGGAAAATTTGATAAAGAAAGAGGCAAAATAAAAAACTTGATGGGTAACAAAGGGCAAAAATAAAAACTTGATGAAAAAGAACCCTAATAAAAGAGAAAAAATCCAAAGTTAAAAGTAAAAAACATGAAACAAACAAAATGGTAGAAGCCAGAACCACGCTACAATCGAACTGCGTCAATATTTTACCCATTCGACTGGTTTCTTCCTTAATTTAGCCAGGAAACAAATCCCCCAATGGGCTTAACGCTTCATCACTTGGTAAAAATTAACCCTGAGAAGTCTGCGACACACATGATGCCTTTTATTTACCAATGTGATTTCTGACGCCATTTAAACCTGGCTTGAAGTGAATACTACGTGCAAAAGGGCTAGCACGGACCGCGAACGACAGTTTTGTTTCCTTTCTCCGACGTCAGATCACCTGGACGTCTATTCTCCAGCTTGAGAGAGGTGATCACTCTCTCGAGAGAAGGGAACATTCACATCATATGCTCACATCGGATGGTTTTGTTCCCTTGCATGTAAAATATCGTATTCTCGAGCATATCAATGTCATAGCAACGTCGTCAGATTTAAATCGCTGATAAGCATGTTTTGTATGGTCAAAACAAAAATGGGGTTATTGGGTTTTACCACATTGATCGAATCCGGACTGTTGCCTTCCTTGTTTTCTCAAGCGATTATGAAAAAGCAGACATAGTTTGATTGGCCAAAAGGCTATACTTTTAGTTTCCAATATTCTAAACGATAATTTCTATTAAGACGGTGGTTATCTTTATGTAATTTTTTAATATGGAATAGACAGTTAAAATTTCGAAAGTGAACATCAGTGTGCAATTGAGTAGACATTTACTAATTATTAGGGCTGTATTTTCTTTATAATGGAAAAGCCAAGATCTATAGAAGATGTATAGAAAAACATCCAAACTTAAGAACGGAGAAGTTTACCAATACCTTCACATTTGAAAAAGCGCAGACCCTTTGGGCAAAAATTTCGGTAAAAGCCTTTATTTTTTTAAATCGAAACTAAAAACGCCGTAAATACTTCAATCCACAAAACACTAGTTGAAATAAATAGCAAACACTGTAAAACCTAACCTAAAATTTCTGTCCGTCGTTAAACGTCATAATAGAAGCGCTCAAGCGCATTATTTTCAGCGCACTTCTCTCGATATGATCCCGTTTTCTCAGAAATTTCCGAGAGAACGCGTTCTTCTAACTCTTGATAGAAGTGAGTTGTCATTTTCCCGTTCGAGAATTAAGAGAAAAACGGCATCACTTCTCTCGATATGATCGATCACATATTTCGAGAATAGGGGGCCTGGCATGCGTAGAAATCTCACCCGAGAAGGGGCGCGCGAACTATTACGTCGATAAAATTGATCTGCGTCAGCTACTATGGCACGAAACGGCCTGGCCAGTAGACTTTTAATATTTAATTGAATTATTAAGGATAATGAGTGCTTAAATTGGCCATTTCAATTAATTAAGTTGGAACAATCAAAAAGATTGTTGTTACACTGTATATCCTAATTTAATAAGAAATTTGTTTTCCGTTCAATACGTATTTTCTTATAATGATACGTATAGTAGTACTTTTGGCAGCTCTGTATATTTCTATTAATAAATAACAAATAGTCTATAGTCGTCCTTACCAAGTTTATTTAAATAAGGTCCCATCCATAGAATTTAAGCTTCCAAATCTATACGGAATATATGCTTTGTATTTTTGACGTCTAAAATGAAACAAAAACTGACGAGCTTTTCTATTGATAATATATAGCCCACGCACTACCACTTCAAACTCTGTTTTTTTTTTATATTATATATACATTCGAACAACCGAAATAAAACTCCGAAACGCGGCTGTCATCTATTTACATCTACCAAAAAAATATTTGGGATGTTTTGCCTTGGGGGCGAATATCCATTAATCTTTTAGGGTAAATTCTACATGCATAACGCTAGTCGAATGCGAATTACATGGCTGCCAAAGCTATTGGACGTACAGGGATGTATTAATTGTTTTTGTTCTATCGTAGCAATATAAAATGAACTATTTGTTTTTTGTGTAGGCATCCTCGTCCATATTAAGTGGTTTTACATTTATAATAATTGCAGACGGAAAATAACATAAGTGAAAATGAAGCATATTTACCAAAACATGCAAAACTTGAAAATAAATATAAACCGGATTACAAATTGTTTGGGACACACTTCATATTTCTGTCGTGACCCAGTAGGGAAGTAACAAGGTTGAAATCAATCTTAAGGGATATAATGTAATGTAATACTAAGCCAAGCGGCAACGTCACATTCGTGCTAAAGTACTATGTTTTTCTTCAACAACCAAATTCTATTAAATAGAAAAACACATTAATTTTAAAGGCAATATAAATGGCAACACCGCATATCAAAGTGGTGGCATCGGTGTACAAATCCATAACATATACGTTCGAGTCAAATCCTAACGTAAAAAACTGTCTGCTATTTTATAATGTTTTCTAAAATTATCAAATAATATTAGCACCCACGTGCTTAGTAACAAGCAAAGATTCTGATTGGCCGATCGACAGTGGCCTGATATAGACGTTGCCATCTTGGTTTCGACGTGTTAACATCTGATTGGTCAAGGTGTTTGGATAGGGTTAATATATGTCCTGAAATGTAAACAAAAGAGTGTCAGGTGGAATTCTACAGAGTTAGGTCGCCGCCGCTCCGTGAGTGGATAAAGCCATCACGTTAAAAGTTGTTAAAAGTAGTTCAAAGTGTTAAAGTGTCAGGTGGAATTTTACAGAGTTAAGTCGCCGCCGTTCCGTGAGTGGATAAAGCCATCACGTTAAAAGTTGTTAGAAGTAGTTGAAAGTGTTAAAGTGTCATGCGAAAGTCTAGAAAGATAAGTCGCCGCTCCGTGAGTGGATAAAGCCATCACGTTAAAAGTTGTTATCTGTTGTAGACCATGCTAGGGTAAAGAGAGGAGGAGTGTTATTAGTCGTAGTTAGTTTAATAAAGAAATAATGCAGTAAAATTCAAAAAGGATTTTATTTTCCAATTTTTCAACAAATTTGAACCATTCGATTTGTGGAGATACAGATTAAAGTTTTGTGTACCTCATTGTTATAAACGTGAGTCCGCACACAAATTTTGGGTTTTCTTGGTCTATATTTAGATGTAGAAGATACTGCTAGAATTTAGTAAAGTTCCCTCGACTTACCCTGTGTAAAAGTATAAAATAACCATTGCAAATTACTTTTACTTCAACAAATATGCAGGTCTAGCAAGCCAAAGTCAAATCTAGGGAATACGTCCATGTGTATATATTTAGGTATACATACAGTGTGTGTATAAAGTCTGGAAACGGCTTAATAACATCACAATTTATTGGCCGATTTAAACCAAATTGGATACAGTCGCCTAAGGAGATCTTACGTACCGAATGACGATATTGGCTTTGTTGCCAGCTGTTTAGTTTGTCTGGAAATCAAACAAATTCTAAGTTTTTATATTAATTTGACACTCTGTTCATTTTTTTAATAATAGATTCTGCGTTAAATTTGTTAGGCTTTTGATATAACATACTTTGATCGTAATATCAGTAGTTTTTAAAATAACGACGTGTTTGAAAAAATATCAACAAATTGTACTTTATTTATTAATTGGATTAAAATCCGGACTTCGCGCCGGCCAAGGTAGGGGTCCCTCATGGCTTATCCACCGTTCAGAAAACTGTTCATCAAGATAGTTTCGCACTCGCATGGAGAAGTATGCCGGCGTACCGTCTTGCACGAAGATCATATTTCGCCTGACGTTTAGTAGTACATCTTCTACAAGACCTCCAAGTTCATTTTGTAAAAAATCCAAATATGCATCATTGTTTAGAGTCGGCGGTAATTCACAAGAACCTAGATGATTTCCGATAATTCCACACCGAATGTTGATCCTAAACTCATGCTGGAAGTGCACGGGTTTTCATTTTCCAATACATGCCTGTTTCGATAGTTGAATATACCCCATATAGTAATAAATATTCTAAAAATTTATGATTTACTTACACCTGTACCTGCCTTTATTCTTCTGGTACTGATCTCGAGATTATCTGCCACACAAACTAAAATTTCTTTTTCCTGCTCTGATGTGATTGTTTTTGGGTGAAACGAACCAGTTTTTCCTAATCGCTCAAAAATACTTTTAAATGATTTGTGGCTTGGCTGCCTTTTACTCGGAAACTTTTCTCGGTATCTGCGTCCTTCGCTCCGTCCGTTATAGTTTTCTTATGGGTGACTACGCAGCACAATTGCTCGCACTTCTGCATTGGAAAATAAGTTATGTCGAAGCATAGTGCTTCAAAAATGTGATATTAGCAAATTAATAGTTATTCTGAAACACGGCACGCAATTTGGATCTATCTCGAAAATGTAATTATTAATTTATTAAATACATATGCGAGATGTTACACGTGGCGACATCTCGTAGCAATTGATGAGCCGTAATACGGCGAAACGCGTCCAAGGATTGGGTGTGACGGAAAGAAAAGGGAAAAACATCTTTCTTTATTAATTTATTGTTTATAAACCAATGAGCTAGCTGTAAAAAATTATAATACTAGTACAGAATTACGGTAAAACTATTGGCACTATTACATAGGAAATTTCAATTGCGATTATCTCGAAAATGGCTGCCTCCGGCAACAGAAATAATGTATACCTTTTCAGGATAGAAGAAATAGGGTAATTGATTCTTTAAATAGTTAAAGCGATATATACCAAGCTTAAAAAATATTATGTCATCTGAAAAAGGGTGGTATGCCGTAGGCAGTAAAATCATAACTTTGAACGAGCTTGAATTACTTGCCTCAAAAAACCAAAAGACCCTAATTTTGTGTCATTTCGTTAAAAAATCATCGGGTAAGGTCGAGAACAAAATTTAAACATTGACACTCTACATCTTAATTATTATCTATTTTGGGATTAGGCAAGCTTAAATAAATCGCATTATTTCCTCTTAAGGAATCTGATGTTGCGAGGTGTCCTATTACTTTTAGGACACCGCGCATAGAGATTCAAACTCCGAAAATACTATATTTAGTTAGATAATTAGTAAGTTAGACTTTTAATACAGATTAATCTTTTTTTGCAGGTGAGCTAACAGAAAAGCGTATGAAAAAAAGCTGTCAAATGATTTGCTCTCAATGATTTACCACCAGGTTTGCGCTGCATGTTACGTAAAGCTAGTTGAATAAGAAAATTATTATGGCTTTCAAAACGCCATTTACTAATTATTATGTTTTTTTAATACACCTTTAAAGTGTACCCCTTATATACCATTATATGAATAATACTATTTTTGGATGTGAATATTAGGCTAAATCTCATGAAAATGCTTGGAATGTTTGACATTGGGGGCACATATCCAATAATCTTTTAGAGTAAATTCTACATACCTACATTACGCCAGTCGCATACGAAATACATGGGCCGCCCAAGCTCTCTGGCTTTATAGAAATATATTCAGTTTTTTGTGAGCCCCATCATAACAGAGAAGCCGTAAAATAACAGTGGGTGGTTATGGATTTCTTAGGGTCTTGTCGTTCATTTTTCAATCTAGAAAAAGCCCAGAACAAATATTTCCGTATCTGGAAAGAAATCATCGACAAAAAAAATCTTTCTTCTCTCTCTAATTGAGGCTTTTTGTATAAAATTTACTTTAGTACAAGTTTTTGTGAATCTGAAAGATTTTTTATGATGTAGTATCCCGTGATATTAGATAGAGTGATAATAGTTATTAATGGGAGTAGAGCGATATGAACACTACCTATAGTTCTCATATCGAACGTGCATCATTTAAAATTTAATCTACGACGTCGACTATCCAAATAGATTGTATTTACATAGATTCGATTTATCCTAAAATACCAGATATATTATCACAAATTAAAATTCAAAATTATTAGGCGCTTGTTGATTGTTGCAATTTTGACTTCGACAGCTTCATTATTTTCATCCAATTTTTTGTACAATACGTTCAGCTTTAGTGAAAAATAATTTTAAAATGGTTGATTCTGATTCTGGAAGTGTCCCTCTGAAGATAGAAGGTATTGCGCATATTTCGTACATCTCTCGAAATATAGCTTTCGTCTCTTTGGGTAAAGTACTTCCCAACATATTTCGTTTGACTTAATTACTGCAATAAAACCCCTCATAAACTCGACTTTCGCTTTCGCATAGACGTATTAACCCACATTTATTTTTAATGCCAGTTTATAATAACAATAGATAGGTACATTACTTGATTTGTTATCAAAATTAATAAACTGTCTAATTAACTTCATTATTAGGATATTTCTCAAAACTTTTTAGTTACAGGTGCCTGTTTATATAGCTTATATTAATAGTAAACACAATATTCGAAATAAATTAGTACACCTATCTATTTTACTTTGAAACAGTGTGCAACAAGTTAATATTAAAAGTACATGGAGACCTTGGGAATCTTCAGCTAATGCGATATCTGGCTACCCTAAACATTTCAGGAAGCATTTATATTCTGACGCCAAAGTGATCGTGAAAAATGTATGTGAAGACGCCGAATGTGTATCGCGAATTCCGTTCTATGTGATTTTCTTAATTTATTCGATATCGCGGACTGTAAAGAAGATAGGTAAAACATGACCAACAATAATAATTTGTGATTAAAGAAAGTTTTATTGATTTTCACTTACTTTTTAATTAGATGATTGGGGAAATGTGTGATCCCTCAATTTGAGCGCGTCGCGGCTTTTACTGACATGCTTGCACTCTCGCCAACCATAAAAATCCCCAAACTTAATGTCACTAGAGATAATTGCCGGGTGGCACAAAAAGTTTATGTTTATGTAGGTACACTGTGTCCCAAACAGTATGTGAATCGTTATTAAAGAGCGGTCACCTTAAAGTAATTGCTATTAAAAATATCAGTGAAATGACGCAAGTTCCATTATCGACGGTACGAGATGCTAAAACGACATTTTAAAAGAAACGTTCGGTAATGGGGTTTCTTTGGGTGTTTATAATATAATAAAATTATTGTTACAGTTATTATATCAAACGAAATATGTTCGGATGGACTTTATATTATTTTATGCTGCATTCAGTTATATCAATGAAGAAAAGATATTAGTAAATGCTTTAATTTAATTGCGAGATGCGATGGAGAATAGATTAGAAAAAATAACAACGAAATCATAACATTTTATTCGTTCATCATTAGGGTTTTCTTAAGTATAGTCAAAGACTGGTTCTTATTGAGCTAAGCAGGTACAATGCAGTAGGAAAGTTTTCACTTTTGAGTCATTTGATTCTATTTATTCGGAAGCAAGTTCATGTGCTGGCGGGGGGGGGGGGGGAGACGGGGAATGAGCCAGTTTCTCGGTAATCTGTATGGTTCTATTCTAAAGGGGTTGAATGTATATGTGAGTGGGTTATTAAGGGGTTCAAGGAAATATCAATCTATTTGTAGTAGTCCACTACATGATTCTTAAACATTTATGCTGAAACCTTTGAATTTTGAGAAAGTTTGTCTTCTTTATGGTATTCCAGGTGTTGATACCACCACTAACACCATAAGTCTTGTTGAGTAAAGTTTTTGGCATAAATAGCACTCGGTTGATCGTTCGCTTTCTTCAAATGATAGGTTGTGTTGTCGTTCTAGTTTAGCTGTTTATCGAAGAGCAAACCCAGGTATTTTATATTTTGACACCTGTTTATCCTAGTGTTTTTAATAGGCAATGTGGGTGTAGGTTGAATACTTTTGCCCTTCGAGAAATAGATAGCCTATGTTCTGGAATCATTTAGATGAACAACATTTTATTATAACGTAACGTACATACATTATTAGCAAAAACAACAAGCAATAAACAAGAAAGAACAAATAACACAAAAATTGTTACGTACAATCTACAAGAAATATTTTCGAGCTTTTTTGTCGGCAAAATCTTTAATAAATGTGTCAAGGTCTATTTCGTGTAATAGTTAATTTTCAATTGACATCATGGCTAACCCGATCAGTCGTTCTTGTGAAATCGTTTATTGTATGTAGTTCTTAACCAATTCTAGTTTTGAAAATGTTCTCTCTGCTGATGCAACACTAACGGGAAGTGGAGAGCAATTCATAGAGCAACGAAGATACTGGAAAAATTATCACTCAGATTTCTCATTGGGATCAGGCAGTAAAGGAAGGAGGACCAATAGTTCTTGATAAAGTTGGTAACCTTCGGTATGTCCGTTAGTACCAATTGTAAATCGGAACAGTTTTTAACAAGATATTTTTATCTTCAGATTGTATGTCATCACACGTGAATCCAAAAATATCATTGTGGCTGTTAAATTGGGAATAACGTTTTTTTTAATGAATTGAGAGCACAGTCTAGTACGTAAAAATAGAAGCTACTACTTCTATAAGCCTGCTTTGGGTCTGAAATTGCTTTATCTTCAGATTCATAGTCAAAATGATTTTTCTTCGTCTCATCACAGACAGAAAAGTCGGTTCAAATTCCAAATTCTCTGCAATTTCTCTTCCTTCACCCAATATCTCTTTGAAACATATATCAGTTTAGGGAAAGGAAAGAAAGTCAAAAAGTCTTTCTCCACTAATTTAATCAGAGCAATTAGAGGCTCAGTTTTATGAAAGCGCGTCTACATGTTTCGAAGTTAGTAACCTTCATCTTCAGGAGACAAAAAATAGTGCTGCAGTTAATATTAGCAGAATAGAGAAAATTGTACGTGGAAGGTGACGTTGATGGAGCTTAAAAAATTTTTTGAAAATGTGTCATGTAGTGAATGCAGTCAACATACTGACAAGAAATTTTGTTAATAGAGGTAATAAATTTAAAAATAATTGTGAAATTTAGAAGGTTATAAATAAATACATGTTCTTCTAATTCAGGTTCAAGTAAGGATACATAAAAAAGACTTTCGAAGTTCTTATTCATATTATGATTTTGTATTAAAAGGAAGGGAGAAAGAAAAAAAGCGTCTGTTATCAATTAAGTAAAGATTCCATTTTGTAAAATTTTTAGCACATGTTAGAAAATTTTTGTGTTCGGGGTGCTGGAGACTCAAGGTCCGGTTCCCCGTAGTTATATCAATCCCATTGTTTAAGGCTGTTAATAGTCGTTTGAACAAAGAATAAACATTAAAATTTGTTAAAAAAATAAAATAAAATTCTTTGATTTATATACCCTTAAAGATGAACAGGGGGACTTCTTTCTTTCTCCCTTCCTTTTAATACAAAATCATAATATGAATAAGAACTTCGAAAGTCTTCTTAATGTATCCTTACTTGAACCTGAATAAGAAGAACATGTATTTATTTATAACCTTCTAAATTTCACAATTATCTTTGAATATATTGCCTCTATTAACAAAATTTCTTGTCAGTATGTTGATTGCATTCACTACATGACACATTTACAAAAATTTTTTTAAAGCTCCATCAACGTCACCTTCCACCTACAATTTTCTCTATACTGCTAATATTAACTGCAGCACTATTTTTCGTCTCCTGAAGATGAAGGTTACTCCCTTCGAAACATGTAGACGCGCTTTCATAAAACTGAGCCTCTGATTGCTCTTATTAAATAAGTGGAGAAAGACTTTTTGACTTTCTTTCCTTTTCCTATATTTCAACTCCACTTTGAGGATGGACTATTTCTTCAAATATATCAGTTTGTATTTCCTGAATATTGCACTTTCTCAATCATCTGACTTGCTATTGAAATATTTGTCTTTTGTTTCTGTCTCTGGCTAATAAGATTTATCCTGAAGAGTATTTTGTGCGAAATAATTAGGCAACACACACACTTGAAGTTTTTTTTATTTTACGAGTAATTCCAAGAGGAGCATTCTTTCCATATGCATCAGTTCTAGAGTCTTCTGATGTGTCAAGTAATACATCGATAACGAAAAGGATTGACAGCATTAATACGACTTTCCCATTTGGTGTCGCTTACCAACTTCAAAGTCAATGATGGAACATGTTCTTCTAACACTGACCTATCTATAAGTAGACGCAGAGAGGAAGTTATGCACTTCTTGAAAAATGCTACTAACCGTTTTACCTCATGGCATCATTGGTTGAGGAAATGTGCACTACATGGAGCGATAAATGCCCGTGGGTAACCCCAATCAGTAGTTAAACATGACCAAATTTGAAAGTGAATAAATTAGCAAGACGCGCGGAATATCTTCTCAACTGGGAATCCGCCTACGATAATTATTGACAGTGGATCTGCGGCCCTTCTTGTTCACAGGAAACCTCGCAGGAAACTCACAATTTGAACCTTTTTCTGGACCACGGTGAATATATATTTGACGAATATTGTCTGTAATGTGTATCGGCCATGCTCCAGAATCGTGTGAGAACAACAACTCCTCTTGAGGTATCGGCGCGTCTGCAATATTAAATTTAGTTATGTACTACTGCGAATTTCATAATATTAATTATCATTATTTGCTTACTTCAACTGGTGGTTCTGTCGCTTCTATAATTTTTTTCTTGATTTTCATCATCAGAATGTGATTCATTTGCCTATCACTGATTTTAATTTAAACCAACAGTTTTCTCTCTACTGCTAATAATAACTGCAGCACTACTTTGGTCTCCTGAAGATGAAGGTTACTACCTTCGAAACATGTAGAGACAATTTAATTTTAAAATTGAGCCTTTAATAGCTCACTATTAAATTAGTGGAGAAAGACTTTTTTACTTTTTTCCCCTTTTCCCTATCACTGATTTGTTTTTCTATCAACTGAACACTTGTATTGCACCATTGTGATATGCCAATAACATCTTCCTAAAATATCATACAACTGAGACTATTCTTAATGTTGCTGCTGATTGCTTTACGTTTGTAAATTAGAATTATTACTATTTTCAGGCATCTACCTGAGGCGAATCGGATACAAATCATGACGCTTGTTGTATAAATAAGCTTTTCAACCTAATTTTTTGCACCCCTTGGAAAAGTGATTCAATGATAATAAAAATGTTTAATTGTAATTTGTGACTAAGCGGTGAAGTTTATCGATCGGATAAGAAATAACTTTTTTATTTAGTATTTTATTGTCTTTAGCACGACATATTTGGTTTTATAATATCTGTGAAGACAAAAAAGATATGTGAAAAATAAAGTATGGTTCTCAGGTAAAGTACCCTGTGGTAACACAAGGGCAAAATTTTTATAATAGAATTATAAAAGTCACCAAGTTGGTAGAAACATTCATTGCCATATATTGAAAATAAATAGAAACTATAGCTCGCCAAATATCGACATTTCAATTTTTTATTAAATAACTTACTACCTTTATTTTATCACGCAGAATCGCCTGTCCAAGAATACAGACATATTTGCTCAACACCCTGTAAAAATACAAAAGTTCTGCATCTACCGAAACTTCAACCAACGTGCATTTACTCTTATCACTGCAACTCTGTTAGCTTACTTAATAATGTAAAAATAAATAAATAAATTAAACTGGACGTCAAAAGCACTTAGCTGACACTTCCTGTGTGCACGTAAACATTATTTCCTTAACTAACCCACTGAAGCTGAAATACCCGACTATTATTGACTGTAGATTTAACGCCCATGAATAAAAAACAAGTTACCAACCCTTAAGTGGCTTTTACAGCAGCATTGTGATTTGATGTTACTGAAAACAAAGATTTCAAAAAATAATTGTCTTCTTGTCGCTCTCGTTCTACAACTGTTTGTATATTTAGGGATCTGATTCTAAATATTCTTTCACAATGCTGGATGCTTGTAGAGGTTGGGCCCTTCGGTCATAACATACCTACCGAACCGATCGTCTCGAAGAATATGTTTTCATGAAAGGACTGCTGTATTTTTAAACGTTCCAAAATAAATAAAATGGGTTTTTCGGTAATCTGTTCTCTGGAAAATAGATTAAAATCATTGCGCAGAGTGAAAAATGTAGTACTAGTGCTCAAAATCTAGCTGATAAGTGTGATATTGTAATGACCAAAGGGAACAATATTCTGCAAAAAAAAAATATAATTTGACTCGGACGAGGATCCAAAGTGGAAGGACTTGCAATTGACTAAATAGCTAGTTTTGGGAAAATCTTTTACGGTGTTTAAAATTTTTTAAATTAGTTGTTTTCATGCACCAAATAGATGTTTATATGGCATCATTTAGATAATTGCTGTGAGCGTTCAAGATTGCATAGCAACAAGTATATTAAAAGGAATCATGAATGTGTAGGATGCCAAAGACATAATTAGTGCTGACGAGACCGAACCTTCATATCAGACGAAGTTAAATCAATCATTTGACAGCAAGGAACGAAGATTTTCTAAGTGAGGAGAAAATCCCATTAGTTGTGGGTAAAAGTAAAATTCCGCGATGATCTAAAGGCGTACATATACAATAGAATAGGAATTAAAAGCTTGAATGACAAAAGCAGTGTAGAAATTTTATTTTTGAATAATGTGACATCTCACCCAAAAATAGATGTGGAAAAATATTCGAATTGTTTTTCTGCCTCCAAACACTACATTCCACTGCCAGTAATTGGATAATACAAAATTGAATAATGAAATATGAAAGACTTTTATCATTCAGAGACACCGCATTTGCGAAAGCACAAATTTGTCTGTGATAATTCAATCAGGATTATAGAACAATATCTCCTAGAAGTTACATGGATCGAGACTATTTACGAAAACGAGACTTTTGATGAAGCCAGAGCCATTTGTTTTACGTTTTATAGCAAATTTTAGGCGATCTTCTGTCTGAAACAATTCTAATTGACTCGAATTTATTAACACAAATTCACAGTTTTGATATGCAGGAAATAAATAAGAATATTACTGACGAAGAAAAAATAGCTACTCATACCGAAGACGAAAATTTTAAAATTTATGAAGACTCGGACAATCCTCTATCTAAAACAATTTTAGTGCAATAATGGAGAATCCTAGTTTTCATATACAGAACATAATTAAGAAGTTTACTGACAAAAAAAATCTGATGAATATTGAAGATCAAAATTTTGTAATTTGGATTGAGTTCAAAAATGTGGATTATGAGACTTTTGACGAAGCCATTTGTTTTACGTTTTAGAACACATTCTAGGCAATCCCCTATGTAAAACAATTTTAGTCGATTCTAATGCATTAACAGAGGATTCTCTGTTAGGTAATGCATTAGTTTTGATATATTAAGGAGGACATATTAATTGAGACATTTCAATCCTTTGATTTGCAGAAAATAATTGGAATATTAAAAAAAGAAGAGTTACGTTGATATTTGTTCTCGTTGCTCCTTATGAACATTATCGACTTTAACACATAAATATAAGGAAATGTCATAATTTTTTGGCTATTGAAAATCGGTATGCAGCTATCGGTACGCCTTAGGTTAAATATAAGTATTATGATTCGTTTTTGGACTACAAATATAAAAATTGGACTTAACTGCATGTCAAATTACTAGTAGTAGGTATACATTTATAAGGGCTTCCTTCTTGAATATATTTTTTTAGCTGTAAAATAGCAAAGTGTACTAAATTAATTTTTTCACAAATGAAGACTAGACCTGAATAAGGGGCTAAGTGCCAAAAATAGAAAATTTTGTTTTTTTCCTTAAAAAGGTGTTAAATGCCATGCTTCATGTTCCCTAGAAGGGGCTAAGTTCCAAACGAATATTTCTCTCATAAAATTGGCGATACAGATGGCGTACGTGCGTAAGTCGCAAGCGTATTTTCCTATAGAAAGGGCAAAGTGCCATTTTGTTTGTTTCGCTAATAGCTCACGTGTTTTTTCCTGCATCATTCGTCTAGCGACAGTCGCCCGACACTGTGTTCTTTTTACCTGCAGCGTGGTTTAAACAATAAAATGAATTTAGAGAACAATAATAACAATAAGAAAAATAAAAAGTATGGAACTGGAATTAAATTTAAAGATCAACAAAAATTAAAAATATCTGGCAAAGAATATGTGTCTTGCAAAGGAAAAACTGTTCCAGGTAAAAAGCAACCAGTAGCCGAGGTAAGATGTTTTTTAGGTTTTGGCCAAGTAAGTTTTTTACTGATTTAAGTTCTTTAATTTTTAGGTGATATGTAAGTGTTATAATGATGGTTGCAAACAGATAACAAGTGAACAAAAAAAGAAATTGTTTGAAAATTTCTACTCTTTAAATTTGCAAGCGCAAGGATCATTTTGTATGTCTCATATACATTTAGTTGAAGTTAAAAGAAGACGCCATGGTCAAGATACTGAGCCAAGGGAGAGCAGAAGGCAGGCTTCCATATATTATACTTTGCCTGATGGATCAGGAACTATTGTGAAGGTTTGTAAGAAATCTTTTATGAATGTTTTGTCATTGGGGAGAAAGAAGATGGAAGTTCTAATAACAAAAAAAAAAAATTGGTGACTTAACTTATATAGATAAACGCGGAGCTCACGGCCATCATCGAAAAGTATATACTAAACAAGATCGGGAGCGAATTATAAATCATATTAATTCAATTCCGAGAGACGAGACTCATTACTCTCGTGCAAAAAGCTCCAAGTTTTACTTAAGCCCAGATCTTAACATACATCGTCTTTCAAAAGCCTTTAATAAACAGTACCCTCAAAACCAAGTGCTTTACAAATACTACAGTAGAGTTTTTAAACAAGAATTTCCAAATTTGAGTTTTCGTAGACCAAGAACAGATACTTGTAAAACATGCGATAGATACGCATGTGTGATAAGAATAGACAAACCCGCTTCGCATTCTGTAAGCAACGACTTAGAGTTGCACCACCGTAAGACAGAAAAAGCTCAAACTACCCTTAAAGAAGAATGCAGTTCCTCTCAACAACCTGGAAGTGAGATTTGCACGATAACAATAGACTTGGAAAAAGTATTATTTATCCCAACATTAACGCACTCCGATATGTATTATATGAGACAACTGTCTGTCTACAACTTTAGCGTACATATCGCTGATACGAATAAAGCCTACATGTGTATTTGGAATGAAACCGAAGCCCTAGAGGTTCCAATGAAATTATGTCTTGCTTGCTAAAAGTTTTAAATTCCGGCGTTACAGAGAAGAAAAAACTAATAATATGGTGCGACAACTGCACAGGCCAAAATAAGAATCGGGTAGCAATATTTTTTATGCTGTTTTTAACATCTATTGGTCTTTTTACAGAAATTACTATGAAATTTCTTGTTAGCGGTCATAGCTACCTACCGAACGATCGTCATTTTGCAAAGATTGAGAAACGAAGGAGACTTAAAAAATGCTTCGTGCCTGAGGACGTCGAAGAACTCATAAGGGATACCAGATTAATACAGCCATATAAAGTGATAAAAATGGAACCCGGTAACTTTCTTAATTTGCAGCAAGCCGCGGATTCCCTAATATCTACTAATTAGCTTTCAACATCGAAGCTGTCACAGATACGAGTTGCCACAGATAACCCGGGATTCGTATTTATTAAAAAGTCGCATAGTGAAATCGAACCTTGGGAAAAGATAAAAGTTTTAAAGAAAAATATATCCGAAGACCGAATAAAATCCGCCCAGTTAGTAGTACAAGGATCCATACCACAACTTAATGCAGCCAAAAAGCAAAATTTACGTGCTATGATCCCCTATCTGTCTTTACCAGAACACCAACACTTCTACGAAAAAATTACAGCATAGTAACCGGCACTTACCGTCTACAAAAATGCTATTGGCACTTAGCCCTTTTCCATTTATTCCATTTTCTTTTGTATATATTAAAAACATTTTTGATTTCTGTGTTTTTTTCTCACAATGTATGTATTTTAAGGTTCTAAATAAACATTATTTTGAAACTACAGAGATTTTTATTTATTAATGGTTAAATTAATCAGTTTTTTTACTCTGCTGAAAAATTTTCTATTTGGCACTTAGCCCCTTATTCAAGTCTAGTCTTCAAATATAGGTTGTTTGATGTGTCCACTGTTCAGGTCAGGAATTGATCCACATACAATCCTGGAAATTTACATTCTGCAGAAGTTTGAATAAAGGAAATGTTTATAGTGGGGGAATTATTTCCACATCTAAAGTTAATACATACTATTTTTTGGACATTAAGGATTAGATTATTTTTGT
This sequence comes from Polydrusus tereticollis, assembly GCA_963920685.1. NCBI lineage: Eukaryota > Metazoa > Arthropoda > Insecta > Coleoptera > Curculionidae > Polydrusus > Polydrusus tereticollis. The sequence continues at coordinate 108,789,262 of OY987331.1, read as the reverse complement.
CACACCAGCCTTTAAAGTCTCTGATCACACATTCTCTCACGTGTTCGAGTTCCACCGGAGTCCGCCCTAAGATCACTACAGAGGTGTCATCAGCGAACATAACTACGTCACCGTTATTTATGTACTTAGGCATATAATTGATAAAGATTAAAAAAAGTAATGGGCCCAGCACGGGAACCTGAGGCACTCCAATATCAATATCCACAAGATCAGAAACATCACAATCAATTTGAACAAAAAACTTTCCCTCAGTAAAGTATGAGGAGATAAGGTCAGGCATTCGTCCTCTAATGACATTGGCATGAACCTTTTCAGTAATGAAATATATGTCCAAGCTGTCGAATGCTCGGGATAGATCGAGAAAGAGGCCCACAACGAACTGGCCTGCATCGATATGATTACTGATTATACACCGATTGTATAAATGCGCAGGCCGCCCCTCCATCGACCTACCCTTACGGAAACCATCCTGAGCAGATGGCTTATGACTTTTGCCAAAGAAACTTATAGCTTTGCGTAACTATAAGTTTCTTCGCTTTTGCGAATATATTATTATGGCCAACACAGCTTTTTTGCTCTATACTAAAAATAAGTTGTACAATCTCGTGACCGTCACAGGATGGAAGTAGAAGCTATGTGAGACGCCAGGAGTAGGTAAGCTGCATTGCCGGAATATTTCAGTTAAACATTTTTACTCTATTTTTTTATGGGTTATGCTACCATGGAAAGAACAGAAGTATTCTGCTACTTGTTTTGTGTTACATATTTCACCTATCGTAGTATGTAACTTTACTTCCTGTGTTCGCATAGTTCTACCTAGAATATCAGATCATAAATGGAAATACTGTTTCGTAGAAATGTTCGGAAAATCGCTTTCTCGTGAATAACCGAGATGTTATCGATGAGACGTCTTTTTTATCGGTATGTTACTGTGGAAAATTATATTTTCATTAATTTAGAAATTGTTTCATTTAAGCTAACTAACAAACTGATGTTGGCAATGTAAGTTCGGATGTACAGGGTGTTACTTAATGATAGGCCGTAATTTCAAGGGCGCATGCCTGAACCAAATTCAAGTAGAAAAGTGCATATAAATATGTGTCCTATAAAGTCTGGCTTTCTAGATACATGGTGTCAAATTAAAAAAATCGGTTTTTTATTAACATTTCAAAGATCCGTTTGCCGATTTTGGTCAAATGTGGCAGTGTTGTTCACTGTTATAAGGCGCCAAGTTGACACTGACTAGATAAAAATTATGAGTTCCAGTGCCGTCACGGAAGGCAGTCTCACGAATAATATTGACAAAAATCTTGTACGCCACTGACTTGTTTAAACATTTTATACTGTTATAGGGTTAAGCAGCTAAAAATACAACTGTTTTGTTGATGCTGCTTTTTCGTATCAACGATCGAACTAAACTTAATTTTATTTTATCAATTTTTTGACGTGCAATGAAGTGAATTTTATTTCTTTGCTCGAAAACGAAGTAAGATACGAAAAAATATCAGGAGACAAAAAAGTTGTATTTTTAGCTGACTAACCCGAAAACAATATGAAATTTTTAAAGTCAGTGGCGTACATTTTTTTTGTCAATATTATTCGTGAAACTGTCTCTCGGGACGCCACTGGACCTCATAATTAACATCTAGTCAGTGCCAACTTAGCATTATATCACAGTAGACAAAATTGCCAAATTTCACCGAGATCGGCGGAAGGATCTGTTTGATATTAATATAAAACCGATTCTTTTTTTAAACTTTGACACCCTGTATCTTGAAAACCAGACTTTTTAGACACATGTTTATATGAACTTTTCTACTTGAATTTGGTTCAGGCATGTACCCTTGAAATTACAGCCTATCATTAAGTAACACCCTGTATATAATTTTGTCGAGCCTAATTTGATTGTGGGGCTTAGCTACTAATAATAAATTATTGATGTTCTAAAAGTATTGATAAAAAGCAAATTAGTAAAAATAATATTACTATATCGGCTCAATACTGCGCAGCAGTAGCAATAATTAAGACAATCGCAAATCCCATGAATTAACATGTTAAAGCCCAAATAACACTTTTAAAATTGAGTCATACCTGTTACTGGTTTACTTGTAGATTTTCCCTTTCGTGTCTGTGTGTCTCAGTTATGTATGCTGATCTTAGACAGAAGAGTCTCTGTCACGTTTCACATTTACTTCGGCTTTTCTTCCAATCTCATCCTATAAATAAGGTTACTCGATTGTTCATTTTCTCACAAATCGTGTAAATCGGTGGATTTCATACCAAAATATTTGTCGTTGTGTATATGTGTATATTGTATAATATATATAAGAAAATGTTCGTCAAAATTTCATAAAGCAAATAACAAAACTATGTACCTGAACCATGAACAAAAATTTAATTATAATGGTAAGCACTACAGTATAATATACGGACCTATACAGTTTGTGCAATCCATAAAAATTTGTTACTTTATGATTCCATTATAGCTATTTTTAACGAAAAGCGAATTAGGTACCACCCTTTTGTATGTAATGTTGACATTACTGGCTTTATTGAAGGTTAGGAAATGTCACATTACATAGGTTTACTCCCCGACCTAATTTGCCACCATCTTGTCCAGCTCCGTAAAATTTAATGAATTTCACTACACTCACCGACATAAAATTCGGGTTGTTGTTTCGGTTTTAATTAATTTTATTTAATTTTCGAAAATACAGTTTACATGTTGAAATATACAAAAAAGTAAAAAAGCATATTTTCCTCTTAAGTTTGTAACACTCTGTATAGCAATCTTGCAATAAACCGCCTCGGTGGCCGAAGTGGATAAAGCGCCGGAAACGGCGTGAGCCTGCTTTCGCGCTGCTCGAGTCGAGCGGGTTCAAATCCCGCTGCAGTACGCTCAAATAAAAAAAGTACTGGGTTTGGTTGTTGTATGTGTGAGTGCAGGTACTTCTGACTAACGATTCATCAGAATCGAAACCGCAGGGTCATGCTCCTATAGCAGCGGATCTTTAACCGGAGACTTGCCTCGGTTGCGGGCTGTGTGGGCTGAATTCTCAAATACGCTCCTAAATGCTTGTGTGAATTTTCTAACGCACCAAGAGTTTCATGGTGGTAAGCCGTTGAGTTTAAGGTTTTTATTCCTAATAATTTACAAGAATCCTGAAATACATTCGCTACAAATTCCTTGCCTTGATCAGTAACAGTCTCCTGAGGGATACCGTATCGTAATATAAAATTTTCTACGAACGATTTGGCAACACTGTAAGCTTCCTTATTTTGTAGTGGATAACATTCGACAAATTTAGTAAGTTCACATTGAATTGTTAATATATAGCAATTATCCAAACTATCATTTTTAATTGGACCTACTATATCAAGAAAAATCTTTTGGAATGCTGAAGTAGCTGTGGAGGTTATTGTCATAGGCTGTTTGTTTATTTTGCAATATTTATGCCGTTGACAATCATTACAGCGTCTGACAAAATCCTCTACATCTTTCTTCAATCCAGACCAAAAATAACGTTTTTTAATATTATTGTACATTCTATTTATACCTGCATGTCCACCTGTAGGTAAATTGTGAAAATCATTCAGTATTAATTGTTTCATTTCATTGTTTGCAACACGGTTAACATTGCTGACAATGTTTAATTTAATACCGTTCTTTAAAAGTTCTTTCCTATATCGCGATATGTGTTTTATAAATTTCTCATTGTTAGTATTTTTTAATATATATAATTCCGGAATTTGATATTTTTTGCATAAAATTCCAAGATCCCTCAACGATGTACCTAGGTCAAGCGTCGATCGGTGATCTTGATTAAAGCAAATTATTTGAGATATCTCATCATATATAAAAATTTTATTATTTATGTAACCATGGTTTATTCTATTTTTATATTTATTGAAATCGATTTCATTTACTGAACGTAATTCTATACTGTCGACAGGAGGTTTTAATAATTCTACAATTCCAGGGTGATCAAGCCTTTCATTCTGAGAATTTATTAAATCCGGCTGTTTTTGCACATTCTGCCTTTTTGTCTGTGCACGCGTCATTATATTTACACTATTATTTACTTTTGCAGTAATGTCTTTAAGTTCTGTTGATTCGATTTTAATGCGCGATAAAGCATCTGCGTTAACATTTTGAGAACCTTTAATGTAGTGTATGCTAAAGTCATATTCTTCTAAAATTAGACGAAATTTCGTTAATCTACTGGATGGATTAGTCATGCTAAATAAATATATAAGGGGACGATGATCTGAAAAAATTTGAAATTTTTTACCGTACAAGTATGGTCTAAAATGTTTAACACTCCATACTATTGCTAGTAACTCTTTTTCTATAGTACAGTAATTTTGTTCCGCTTTATTTAAAACTCGAGAAGCAAAAGCTATAGGTTTATCGTTACCATTACACAAAATAGAGCCAATAGCATACCCGCTAGCGTCAGTTTTAAGAATAAAAGTGTTATTTTCTGAAAAATTTGGATATTGTAGCAAGGGCGGATTAGTGATAGCTTGTTTCAGTTTATCGAAAGAAAGTTGACATTTCTCAGTCCATGCAAAAATTTTTCCTTTTCGAGATAATTCATTAAGTGGTTGGGCAATTTGAGCAAAATTGTTAATAAATTTTCGATAATAATTTGCAAATGCTACAAATCGTTTTGCTTCATCAGCATTTTGAGGTATTGGATATTGAACAATTGCTTTTAATTTTTCTGGATCTGGAGAAATTCCATCAGATGAAATAATATGACCCAAATATAAAATTTCTTTTTTAAGGAAATCACATTTGCTTGGATTGAGTTTTAAATTAACTTTTCTAAGTCGTTGTAAAACTTTGATAAGATTTATGTTATGATTTTGTAATGAATTTCCGAATATTATGAGATCATCAAGATAAATAAAACAGCTTTCATAGTTTAATCCTGACATTGCTACCGTCATAAGTCTAGAAAATATAGAAGGACTAACCTTGAGCCCCATTGGCAATCTTTTCATTTGATATTGACCTTCGTTTGTAGTAAATGCGGTATACGGTCTACTGGCTTTATCTAATTCTAATTGATAATACCCTTGTGATAAATCAAGATGAGAAAAATACAAGGCGCCAGATAAAGAATCTAAAATTTCCGCAATACAAGGTAAGGGAAACTTTTCATCCCTTAGGGCCCGCTGGTTGACTAATCTATAGTCAATCACAAGTCTAGTTTTCTTAATCCCGGAACTATCAGGTTTTTTGGGTACGATTAAAATAGCCGAATTCCATTCGCTTTTTGCCTCTTCTATAGTGCCTTCTCTAAGCATTCTATTAACGTGGTTACTTATATCGGTTTTTTGCGCATGCGGTAATCGATAGGGTTTAACGTATACAGGTACTGCATCGTCTTTTAATTGAAGTTTTTGTTTGTAAAGATTGGTAACAGTAAGTGGATCGCCCTCTAAATGAAAAACGTCAGAGTATTTAGCACATATTTTTTGTATAGAAAGTTTTTCTTCTATATTTAGTGTAGACATATCTATCGAATCCAATATTTTGTCAATTCGGTCTATAACTAAATTGCCTGTTTTGTCAAAGTTATAAATTTCGAAATCTGATGCACATTGTAAACGTGGTTTAAAATTTCTAATTTGTACTTCACGCTCGTTAACATTCACAATTCTTACAGCAATTTTTTCATTGTAAGATGATACAACAATTCCTGCAACAAGTACACCCTCACATAGCTCTTCTGGCAAAACAACGAATTCACCACTTTTATTTATTTCGCAATATGTTATTACCTCACTTCGGGGGGGTAATGATATGCAAGAATCATATTTGGAAATCATAGGTACATTTACCTTATTATTAAAAATACAAAACGAAAATAAATATGTTTCATAGTTTATATTTGCCCCATATTTGGAAACAAAATCTGAACCCAAAATACCATGAATGCCTGAACTAAATTTATCTGTTACTAAAAATACATGCTGAATTTCGTAATTATTTAAAGAAAATAAAATATTCGCTACTCCTAAGGAATAAGTAAATCCACCTACACCTACGATTTTAGTCTTTTTTGTTTTATCAATTCGTTCATTTCCATGTATACTTCCTGAAAAAATTACACTTATACTTGCTCCTGTATCTAATAAAAATAACATGTTTTTCATTCGGTATCTTACTTGCACAAAATTCATACCATTTAAGTTTAAAATTACACACTCATTCATTGCATTGTAATCACATTCATTCTTTATTACATTATTGTTTACATGATCATTTTCTTTAGGGACGAAAAAATTTGTGGCTACTTGATCCGGTACTTAAATTTGTGTTATTAGGGCATTCGCTGAAATCGTTTGAAACATCTGTAACGTAAGTCGCTTGTTGACCCCTATAATTATTTTGTCGATGTCCGCGAAAATTTGAATGGCTGCGAAACGGCCTTCCCGATGTGCCTCGAGATGCAACGCGGCCTTGACCTCTATAATGATTGTTATTAAATATTCGCTGATTATTGTTTACATAGTGCCTACCGTTTGAATTGCTTTGAAAATTAAAATCTCTACCTCTATTATTTGACCTGTTTACGTTAAATCTTCCTCGATAACCTCGCGTATTATTTTGCGTTTGCATGTGAAATGTGGTTGATATCGGGTTAAAATTTTTAATTTTTTCTTCATCCTTAGCCCCTATTATAGCATCTTTTAATAACGTATAATTTCTAGCCTTTATTACCGTGCGTAGCTCACTATTTTTCAATCCATTTGCAAAAACATTTATAGCTATTTTTTCATTTACGCTGCGCAAAATGGGAATACTGCTATCGTTTCCGTCGGCCTGAGTAATAGTTAAGTTTGTAAATAATTCTTCAATATTTCTAGCGTATTCGTCGATAGTTTTTCCATTTTGCCTAACGCAATGTAACTCAGTAGCCAAAGCAGCAGCAGACTTTTTGGTTAATAAATGAATTTTCATATCTGAAATTAGATTATTGACAGTCGCGTATGTTTTTTCTAGTCTTATTTTCGCGCTTTGAGAGAGTCTAGTTTTAAGTACATAATTAATTAAGAGTTTGTGGCTGTTGTTGTCTAGTAATTCACTGTAAAGTTCGATTGCATCTATTAGTTGTTTTGTGGAATCCTCACTACCATCCATAGCTGGTAATAAGGATGCCGCGGTTTTTAAATCGAATTTATCGGTCATGTTGGAATCGCTATTATTACTAGATTCTCCTATTTTGTCTAATCTGTCTAAAATAATTTTCCGCGAATTTGCAATAATTTTTTGAATCTCGTTCGCATAAGTCTCAACTGCTTTGCTTACTTTTTCGTCACTAGAAACTTTTTTAAAATCTTCTATAAGTTTATAATATTTAGTGTCCAATAAACCTACATCTAACAATAATTTATTAACCCTTTGAGCATTTTCCCTTCTTTCAAGAGGATCTCTAGTAATATTATTATAGAATTTTTTTGTAGTTTCGTACAGTTCCTTAAAGTCACTAATATCGGCGCTCATTGCCTAACATTATAAAATTTATATATATCCTAACATTTAAAAACAGAGCCCAAAAAAATGTAAGTACAGAATAAAAAAAAATCAACACAATCTAACCTCATATCCTTATAGTACTGTATCCTGTCCCTGTTGTCTGCCTTCTGTCAGCTTATTTCCAACGGTGCGAACTAGCGGCATTGCGCCTACACTAGCTCGTTCCTCGATGCCAGCCCCGGTTTGGTAACAGCTGGTAGCACCTATCGTTGATGGCTGTCTACACAAGTTCTTGGCTTCTGGTGATTTCTCTTCTAATTTTTCTGGTTAAATTCTTTTTGATTTGTTGATAACAGTATGCAATGATTAGGAACACAACTATTGCAACACTTAGTAAAATCGCAACTTCCCATATCGACGCACCTTGTGATGTAGTTTGACCACCGCTGTTGCCCGCTTGAGCAATTACAATTTCTTCTTTACTTTGCGATTTACCCATATTGTTTTTTGTTACTTATGCATCACTTAATCATTTATTGCACACAACACACGTAAAATAGTAAAACTTGTTAAAGGACTGGCAGGATCGCCATGTAGTCACCCTTCATTGGTTCGCAAGGATAGGGGTAAAAACAAACAACTTGTTAGATTGAACATCAAACTTCGTCTATTGTCTATTCAGTAAATCTAAGTCAATGCCCACAAAAGTGCTACGATAGCATATGCAAAGTATAGTTAAAATTGCTTATACTAATTAAACAACTTATTGGTTTCCTAAAAGCGCTGTGCTGGATAATAATAATTGATGTATGCAACTATCGTAATTACTTTAAAAAGGAAATTGAAGTCAAAGACCTTTTGTCTTTGTTAGTCCAGTACACTGCTGTAGGAGTGTGATTCTGTGGGGGGATCAGGATGGTGGTTGGTTGGAAAGCGACTGCGCGTGGTTCAGATCCCACGATAAGCAGTAGGTCCCGTCTGGCTGAGATTACCCAGACGTAAAATTACCGTGGGCGGGCCAGTAACGCATAACTAGGGGATACAATAAGTCTGTAAAAGGCTGCGGTGTCAGGACGTAAGTGCCGACCTAGTTATTTAAGAGTAATCAATCAAATCTTGCAATATAAAATACACTGGATATACTTTTCTGCCGAGTTTGATTCATTTTTAATATTTTGCTGTTTTATTCTTCTTAGGATCGTTATCGGTTTAAGAGATATGAATTTTTGAAATAATCATTAGACTTTTTGAACAAGTATATTTCTAATTAAAAATAAACATCTACATTTTGAAAAAATAAAGATTGAAATCTGACTATGGAAGAAAAAGTTATCGTACGTTAATTTGACCTAAATTTTGGTTGTCCCGAATTTTATGTCGGTGAGTGTATATGTGTATAAAAATTTTAAATCAGGAAAGACAAATTTTTGTGATTCTTATATTTAATGAACATAAGGAAACAGCAATAATGCATTAAAATGCAAAAAACTATGCCAAAAATATGCCAACTAATAAATTTAGCTGATATTTTAACAGTTCTATAATGCCGTTACTGTCGGGATACATATCAGATTTATTTAACCAAATACTTTTTTTCACTCGACAAAAAACAAGTAGGTACCTTCTAGAAAATATCACTTTACCGGTCTAGACCAGAAAGCAAAAAAGTGGACCGGTAAAGTACTTTACCGGCCCCCTTATTTCACTACAAATCAATTTGTCCTTTACATCCTTCTTATATTTAGTCTGAATATTTCAGTTTATTAAATATTTTTCTGACTATAAGGTTTCCAACTATCTAAGAAGACTACACCAATATAGTAAGACATTATTAAAATTTTCTCATACACCACTAGCCTTGTGTCGATTGAAAAAAAAAATGTTTTAAGTTACACGCCCGGAAAATACGTTAACAGGACTTGCAGGCTTCTAGCACTGGCGTTTCGCCCTGGAAATTGCCTGCATCGTCCTATAAAACAGTACTTTCTGCTCTTGTAACGTATTAGGTATACTATTATTGTGATGTATTTTCAAAAAAAAAAACATTTATCTACAAACACTATTGTCACGTATTTACTAAATATTTCTCGCCCTGTATGATGGTTACGGTGAGAGATCGGTTTGGCTATGAGCGGGTACTTAGTGGTCTGCCAAAAAGATTATTTAACTTCTTCAATTCTTTATTTTTGTCTTTCTTTATTTAACTTGTTCAACTTCTAACAACTTGTTTAACCAATAAAAAATATGTGTTTCTTTTGTACTAGTGCCTATTATTTAAATTCATTTGTTCTACCCCCCAATTAACGGCAATACCATTTACATATTCTTATTAGTAACAAACGCTAAGCCGTGACACTATTAACAATATACTTTTTAGCGCTTGTTGTCGGTATCTGAAATATCGTTTTATGACACTAGTGTTAAAAGTCGAATATTTTTATCACAAGGATCTTTCTAACTTTTACTATTGACATTAATATTTTATTGTACAATATGAGCAGCTAGAAATATGAATTTCTTCTGCAATTCCACTGATCACGGTTTTGTTGTCATTTTGTATGCTTGTTGTGTAATTATGACTTTTAATATGTATAATTTCCAAGAGTAGAAGATATTAATTTTGACATGTATCTTGCGATATTCGTTGACCTCGCACTATAGAAAAATCATTACATTGCTGTCATGTCGATTTCTGCGACAAATGTACGCGCACACTAAATTTGCTACGATCATATCCAAATATTTTGAAACATTTTTTCACGAAGCGATCAGTACAGTATTTTATTTATTCATTTTTCTATCATATTAAAAAAATTCAAGTAAGAAAAACTGCCTTTCTTACTTTCAATAAGAACCCGAAATTAATTGTAACATAGCCTGTCGAGCTTACGCTTATCTGGTTGAATTATTAAACTCTGGAATAATGATTATAGCGGAACAACCGTAAATCACGAAAAATGTAGCGATAATGAATGCTTCATTTAATATCTGCAGAATATAATATACAATTATAGGTTGGATACAACCCACTTGTAAATTATAATAGCTACATTTATTTTATATCGTCCAAATACTATTTTAGTAACATAAATTCCCTATTATTTCTCCGGCATTCTAGTCTTCTTAACGTGACGAAGCCGCTTTTAAATTAATGTCACTCCACCTGTTGGAGAAAACGATCACAAGCTGTACGGACTACGTGACGATATCAATCAAGTTAAGAAATATTTATTTTGGTGTACAAATCGAGTCACGATCCGACTTTAATAAACGTGGTTTTGTTTATGGTTTTTCATGTTTCCGGTATTTTTTGAAAAAAAAAACCTTTTCCTTGACACTAAGGGGAAACTTATTCTGGTGTGATTTAAAACACTTCATTGATTTTTTGTTAATTGTGACAAAGCAGCATATGTTTCATCAAATAAGATATATCACAGGTAAAATATTTTCCAAAAAAAATGTTGAGTAAAATTATTTAACTATTGAATATTTTCTTAACTTGAACGAAATTTCAATGGGTCAATTAAATTTTGCTAATTTAGTTTTCCCCGTTTTTTCTTTTATTAAGGCTTAACTATAGGAATAAAATAATAGTTCCCTCAAACAAACCAAACTATGTCGCTTCATACACCTCCATTCATTGTGTGTTATTCATTTATCGGTAACTTTAGTGTCTTTATTGATGTGTTCCTCGTCTCGTAATCCAGGATAAATTATCACGATATTTGAGACTTTCCTTAAACCATGATAAACAAGCTCTTAAAGACGTACCCTGCTACGTGCTTGAAGTAAGAGGGTGGAAGAAAATGCTTAGGGCGGGTCGAATTACGTGACGGTATTAGTCGATAATAATATTCCCATTTACTACCAATCTAAAATTATTGTTCTTTCATACACCAGATAAATTTTTCCGTTTCTGCGTAATTCAGTATATTATGCGGTTTAAAGTTTAACAGAAAAGCCAATATGGTGCGAAAAGCAGGTCTTAATGTTGCCGGTTTAGAGTTCTTGCCATGAGCACTCATTCACTTCCGAAGCTGGAAGCCACATTAAATACTTACAAAGTGTTTCATAATAGGAAAATCGCTTGCCCATAAAGATAGTAATAGTTTTTCTTGTAGTTCAGCTAGTAACGGTTGTTTTCACTTGCTTGATAAATCAATTATAGAGATAAAAAGGGGAAAAGAATGTTTTAGAAACTTGGTAATAATGTGGTAATGATCTCTAGAACTTCTTAATCAAGATTATTGTTAAGAATGTTTAGGTTTAGAAATTAGAAATTAGAAATTAGAAAATATTTTTTTTCCATCTTACGGGGGACCGAACCAAGCCAATATGTCCCAAATGGCCGCAAATAGCGTAAATCGACGTATTAGACCGTAAACAGGTTTCCGTCGATTTGTTGAGCCATTGGAGCCTTTAAAAAAAAATGTATGTACCCAAATAATTCGGAAAAAAATTATTATTAAATCCAAAATAGCCTAATTAGAGATTTGAGGCCGTATATGAGTATAAATAAATTCTTTGACATACTAATGCCCTTAAAAAAAATTTTATATGCCGAAATAAATTAGAAAATCATTTTTTTCCATCATACGGGGGACCGAACCAAGCCAATATGTTCCAAATAGCCGCAAATAGCGTAAATTGACGTATTAGACCGTAAACAGGTTTCCGTCGATTTGTTGAGCCATTGGAGCCTTTAAAAAAAATGTATGTACCCAAATAATTCGGAATGTTGTTGTCTTTAAAAAAGTAATAAAGATACTTTAGATACACTGACCTTAATTGTGAAGGTTTTACGTTGAATGTAAACTTAAGTTAACAAGCCTCTAGTTTACTGCACAGTGCAAATACAGCTCACAACACATATATCTACGGAATATCTGGGTAAAGCAGAGCCATGTGGTCTAACCTAACGCAGCTTCAACCCAACAAACACCAATGGCGGTAAAAAAAGTTTCAATCAACAGTACATGAAATGAGCAAAAGAAAAAGAAATATACGAAAAACCCTAACATCCAAAAAGCGAATTGGATATCTGATTGGTAATAATTAAGGATATAGCCTACCTCATTGGCTATCAAATGGCGCTATCATTGCATCTGCAACTACTGCATCATTAAAACAAAAATAGTCCTCAGTTGCAAATCTAATAATTTTACATAATATGAGAAAATTGAGGTTATTAAAAAAAATGAAGAAGTTAATTAGGCAAAAAAAAATGAAGAAATCTTACCAGCAGAGGATTTTTCACCTCATGAAACGACAACTAAAAGTTCGCCCTTTTTAAATCAAAGGACCACTGTAAAGCTTAACCGCCAACTTTCTATTTCATTTCATTGGTGGACCCGTACGAAAGATATTTCGGAAGAAAGGTAAAGTTTCCTCGAGATTTGAAGGATGCGACAAGAAATAGCTGCCCCTTCTCTGGTTCGCGCAGGACAAATAATGCTTGTGATATTGATTTGATAAGGTGACTAAGCCAAGCCATCATGAAATAATATGCAATTCCGAAAACAAAAATAATGGCACGACAATTTATTAAACATTGAGAAGTGTACCACCTACACTCTAGAGTGAACAAACCACCAAAGTTCAAATGGAACAGCTAAAGGCGACCATACACACTGCAATATACGTCGATGGATGCGTCGAGTGCTTCGTTTCAAGACTCATGCTGCCTAGTATGTGGACTGGAGTTGAACGATTTGCATCAGTTGCTGCAAGCTGCGCCCGACGTCTGGAGTCTCGTGAGCAGATATGCGGAGTCGGTGACGGAGATGTAGGTTTCAGCGTGTATGAGCATGGATCGATACAAGATCAATATACTTTAGTTTTCTCCTTTATAAATCATTAATGAATGGTTCAGTTTAAGTTTCACTTTCTACCAATGATATTATTACGACTGTAGGTACCACATATTTGATATTTTCAAAAATGAATACTTTGTCACAAAGAACCATCTACATGGACTGAAAATTATTTCAAAAAATCATGATTCTTGGGAATCAATGCGTGGCTTCGCCACATGCTTCTGTATGTGTAGACAGACCGATGCTGATGTCTAGTTTCTTGATTTCCCGAGTCGATACATGTATCGCCGCATGTTTGAGTGTATATGGACGGTTTTCGCATCTAGTAATGTAAATAACTATTTCGCTCCTTAAACGTAATTTTTTTGATTTGACTAATCATAAAACTTTGATTGCCTGGTAGCACATTCAATAGTGATGGAGCAACGTTTTATTGATTAGACGCAATTAAGATAAATCCAGATTAGTACGTACGTAATCCTGCATAAATTTCGATCAGATGCTGCAGACTGAAATAACAGACATGAGATTTTGTGGAGCTGTATAAGTAGGTTTCCTGCCTGATATTGTTTACGTTAGGTACATGTTGGATACGGGATGGCGTAGCTTTTGTTATTGGCTTAACTCAGAAAATTTAATGTCAATATCAAACTTTATTATTAACTGAACTTGGGTATACACCAAAGTTATTAACAGTTATAAACGGTTTAAAATTTCAAATATATTGTAATTACAAAAATTATTTGATTTGATATTCTACATCAAAGAGTCGAATAATATACAGGGCGTTATATTGGGGAAACTTGAGAAAAATTAGTATAAATCGTCTAATTTCTTCTAAATAAATAAATGAAGTCATAGTATCTCTAGAATCTTGCAGGAAATCTCACCCAATGCCGTAGTGAACAAAATGGGTTTAGGTAGATTCCAAGCCTGCAAAACTGTATTTGTTAGTTTTTAATTAATTTCTCTTAAAATGGCAAAGATAATTAAATACAATTATAGACAATTATACGGGACACTAATATTATGAAGTTAAATATATATATATAACTTTATGTCACCATACTTTTTTTAGCCACCCTGTTTATGAGAAAATATTTTCCTGAAATACACCCTATAGGGTAAACCAGATAGTTGTTGGCATCTAGACCCGAGAAAAGCAAACAACGAGAAGCGACAATATGACATTTAGCGAAATCATTGGAGTGGGAGGTAGCCCGGCCAACTGTCACAAGTTTAAGCCGGCCGTGTTTCAGCCGTTAGTCCGGTAGTCGATGTTATCGAGTTAAGTTATTGTTTTTGTTGAAAGAAGTGTATTGCATAACTCTTTGAATTGAATTCTAAACAATAAGTACATTTGCACCGCTTTAGGATTGTTGACCAAAAATGTAAGGAAAGGTAACAAAACTGCTGTTCAATATTCAAAAAGAGATGAAGGGATACATAAGAAAATACTGTTTTTCTACTTCTATTTTAGTAAGAATCTACTTACTTACTTTATTCCTTAAACTCTAATCACATACACTATATTATTAGAAGCCAAGCTGTGCGTAAGAGCAGTTACGTAATATTGTAATGTGTGTATTAACAAGGGCAATTTTCGCTAACGCTCGTAACGTAATTTTCGAAATCGCGTGTAATAGGCTTCTTACCATTTTTGATATATAATATACTATTTTATTTCCTTTCTAAAATGTACTATCACTAAGTAACACACAATGAATATTTGAAAAATATTTTTATTTTATTTCATTTTTTTATGATTTTACGAAATCGTAAGCCAATCACATGAAACACAGAAGATATTCATAAAAAAGGTACTTCTTACTAGGTACCCACATTATTTATTTCAGTGTAAAGCATTTACTTCATCGCTTTAGTGCTTCTTTAAGTGTAATAACCCGGCTAACTGTAACGTACTAGCCTTAAGTGGCTTTAGTGGATTTATTTTCATATTTCCATTGTAGAAAGTGAAACATCATTTGTAAAACTTATTTTGTTATATCAGCTATATTTGGAAATATATTATTTTTATCATTACCTGTCAAAATTTCAAGGTAAAGGAGAAATAATTTGGTCCCCATTTAATCAATGCTAAACTCGGAATTTTGTCGCTTCTCGTCGTTTGCTTTTCTCAGATCTAGACACCTAACGTCTATCTTCGTCAGTTTTAAAAAACCCTGCAGTATTTTCACCAATCGTGTACCAACGTCTTCAGATTTACTGAGGTTACGAATTCCAACTATATCGATGCACGTTTAGTGTCTTTAAAAAATCCTTAAAAATTATTGATTTAGTAATTAGGAAGCTTATAATTGCGCGAAATCGTATTTTTGACTGTATCAATTACTATAAAATAAATAATTTAGGTTAGAACGAAACCGATACCAATTTATTTTCTCCCGACAGGCTGGTTAATTTGGTATTACGAAACACAAATTACCCTAAACCAACCTATTGCTATTAATGGCCTAGAATTCTCCGGAGAGCACAATTCAATAAATCCAAGTTATTATATAAATATTGAAAAATCAACCATTAAAAGCCAACAAGCTTCTACAAATAAACATATAGAAAAAGGAGCAAGTTCAAAGCCTAGTCCAAAAGATCTACCTATAATTATTGAAGATGGCAATAACAGAGAGTCATAATAAATACATTTATTAGACAGATTTCCAGTAAGAAAAGGAAAGAGACTATCATTAGTCAAAATAGATCCTTTTATAATAACATCTGATACAAAATAGAAAAGTAATGAAGAGATATTACAAGAAGCTTAAAAGAAAAAGAGGAGAGGCAAGTCGTGTTAAAAAAAAAAAAAAAAAAAAAAAATTAGAAAGTTCAAAGTAAGGGTAAAAGTGCAATAAAACATTAAATAAAAACGACCCTGGTTCCGGAAAATAAAATATTATTTAAACCCTTAGGAGAAAACAAAATTATTTGCTGTAAATATAAGTAAGGAAAATAGAGAAAGTAAGGATTGTCCCGACCAGACAAGTTAGAGGAGCTTACCATTAGTGATTTTAAAGAAAATGTAGAAATAGTTACCGGAGTATGCTTTATCTGTTGCAATAATATTCATATAAAAACACAAGGAATCAAATGCTTGCATTGTGCCAGAGCCTACCACCCAGGCTGTATCCGACAGTAGGTTAATATGCCACCAACAGCAAAATCAGTTTATAGTATTTATTTATTTATTTATTTATTTATCTGTTTACAAATACACAACAGAGTCACAGACTCCAAATGGTACAGGTGTATAAAAAGAAATACATATACAATCATTACAATACACTACAATTACAATCAAACAAAGATAGAGGTAGTCAGATATAGGCAATAAAATAAAATAAAATAACAGGAAAAGCCATGCACGCAACACTATGTCTTCCGAAGTACGTAATAGTTCACTTTCCTTTTAAATGTGTCGCTACTACATTGCATATTGAAATCATTTGGTAAAAAATTATTTAGACTATTGACAATACAATTAATACTACAATTCTTTCCAACATCGGTTCGCCCATAGTTTGGCGAGAATTGTGTGCATTGCCTTGTTGGGCGAGAAGGCACTCTGAAATTAATCAGGGCCAGAATATCAGGACAATTTATTATATTGTTAAGAATTTTGTGCCCCAGTGACATTGAAAGCTTGGTCCTTCTGACCTCCAAACTATCCAGGCCTAGCAGTGCATTACGCTCAGCATATGTCAGTCGGTCCCTATCCATGTTTAACTTAAAGAGCAGGAAATTTGCAAATTTTGATTGGACACGCTCGATTCGCTTAATATGAACCTGATAATAAGGTGACCACACTATAGAGCAATATTCCAAGCCACTTCTAACCAAAGCGCAATACACCGTTTTTAGTACTTCGATGTCCTTGAATTCCCAACACTGCCTCATCAAGAACCCAGTCATTCTATATGCCTTAGCAACAACACTATCAATATGCTGAGTGAAACGCAATTCGGCGTCAAACAGCACCCCAAGGTCATTTACTAAATTAGTTCTAGGTAATTCCAAATTCTCCATGTGATAGGCTTTTAACATAGGTACTCTTTTCCTTGTGAATGATATTACCTTACATTTGGAAATATTCAAAATCATTTTGTTTTCCTTACACCACACAGACAACTTGGAAACCTCATTTTGTAAAGAAACAAAATCGTTAGTATCACGTATTTGGCGATAAATCTTCAGGTCATCTGCAAAAAACAGATAATTACAATCTTTAAATATTAGGGACAAATCATTGATAAAAATCAAGAACAATATGGGTCCCAGATGAGAGCCCTGGGGAACTCCAGAACATACATTTATATTTTTAGACAGAAAGTTATTAAATTTCACAAACTGGACGCGGCCACAGAGGTAGTTCTCAATCCAAGATAACAAGGGATTGCACATTCCATAAAAATGTAACTTTTTCAGCAATATCGAATGATCTACGCTATCAAAAGCTTTTTTAAAATCGAAATAAATAGCATCGACCTGTAAAGTATTATGTAAACGTGTGCAAAATGTTATATAAAATAGGAGCATATAAACTTTTAAACCAGTGTCTACTAGACGTTAGTTTTTCTTACCAGTTGTAATATTTCTACTGTTGTTACCTATTTCTTTAATTAAAAGGATTGGTTAGCGTTACTTTTGTGTGTCTTAATATAAAATATATTGAAATTGTCTCTTTTTCTGTCGTAATTTAATTAAATTTTTAATCGGCTTAAACCTTATAAAACAAAATACTTTTTTGAAGTGCCAATCACTAAATTTAGTAAACCAATAACTATAATAAATAGTGCCAATCACTGAATTTGATAAACCAATGACTATATTAAATCATGCCAATAACTGTATTTCTATGCAAGGTTAAATATATATGCTTCTACATTTATTTACTACAGGGTCCTGGTCTTATGGGCTGCTTCGGAAAAAGCTGTGCACGCAAAGAAAGTAACGAAGATACAACGGACAGGTTGTCTAACGGCGGCTTTAGAAATGATGTTACATCTGTTGCCCGTGGACATTTATGGAAAAAATATGGCTGCAAAAAGTGATATACGACTAAAATAGTCGAAATGCTGAAATGACACCAACTACGGGCACAGCAGAATACTAAGGACATATCCAGTCCAAAATTTGCGAGAGCCGACTGATTACATCGCCCCACTAACAGACTTCGGAGAGCTCATTCCGACTAGAGAAGAGTAGGAGGGAAATAAGTTAACAATGGAGATGGATCCCTCGATCTTCACAGATGGTTCAAAAATGGACGTCGGAGTGGGAGCTGATATCTTCTCTGGAAGCATGAAAATACACAAAAGTCATTTAGAGTTCCGGACTACTGCAGCATTTTTCAAACAGAAGCTACGGTAGTAGTTAAGTAGTAAATATTCTGCAGGAACATCCAGAGTCAATAGCTATTTATATAGATAGTCAAGCAGCGATAAAGGCAATTTGTTCCAACAACATTAAATCAAAACTAGTAAGGCGATGTCGCAACAATCTTCGCATACTGGGTGCCCAGCATCGAGTCACTCTGTATTGGATTCCTGGTCATCACAACATAGATGGCAATGAGTCGGCTGATGCGCTTGCTAGAAAGGGTGCGGGCATGCCCGCCGATCTAGCAGAGACTACCGTGGCTAGACCACTGGGATCGATCAATGAGGAGATAGATCGCATAGCGAAACAACTTGTAACAAACAGATGGACAGAGCTAATAACCTGTAGGATCTCCAAGCAATTGTGGTCCCTAATTGATAAGGGAAAAACCACAGCGTTATTACAACACAGTCAGAAGCACCTAAGAAATATCACTACCCTGGTTACCGGATACTGTCCTTTCGGTAGACATGCTGAACGTGTGCAAATATCAGCTAATGACTTCTGTAGAAGTTGCAGAGACGAAGAAGAGGAGGAAAAGATTCAACATTTCTTTTGTGAATACCCTAGCCTTGCAAGAAGAAGGTTTAATGCCTTGTGTAAATCATTCTTCAGTAATCTGGAGGAAGTAAGCAGCCTACAACT
This sequence comes from Polydrusus tereticollis, assembly GCA_963920685.1. NCBI lineage: Eukaryota > Metazoa > Arthropoda > Insecta > Coleoptera > Curculionidae > Polydrusus > Polydrusus tereticollis. The sequence goes on along the minus strand of OY987331.1, from coordinate 108,769,915 downwards.
GGGTCGCCTTACTAGGTTTATTAACAGTAGTGGCTGGTTCAAGTGAGCTGCCAAGATTCTTCTGCATTGTACGTCGCACTAGCCATCAGGTTATCCTTATAGGACTACGTGAGACTGTCTGGACATACCTGCCAGACCAACCTACATTTTTCACGCGATATCGTAAGACCCTGTATAAACGTCATATAATCTTACATTAATCTTGCCGTCTCCCTGCTAGGTGTATACACTACAAGACGCATTGAGGTGTTATCGCATTTCCAAAGCAATCATTCCTTGAATAAATTAAGCTATATTAGAGAAGCTGGATACTTGACATTATTATATGCAATATACGTACCTACAAATTGTCACAATAAAAGAACTTTTTTATTGATATTAAATTGCTACCTGCGCTAATTTAATTATACGCTCATTTGATCAAGACATTTCATTATTTCCTAAGTAGGGAATTTAAAACTTTCAAACAGAAGTGGATAATTGGAAACGATACTAATCAGGAAATAGCATTAATTAGTTTGAAACTTTGAATACCCTGAAATTGAATTGAACCTGTTTCCTTGAAATTATAGTATTGTTTATTTTAGGGTGATCTCGTGACACATTTACTTTGTATGTTTATTTAATAAGTGTAATATAGCATACATTATTCAACAGGTACAATCAATGTTTGTTCAAGCATCGTTCTTAGCAATATTTGGCGTGGCAAAAAAATTGGTGGTCTGCCGAGCGTTGGAACGCCTTTCTAGATTGTTGTTTAATTTGCACCTAGCGCATACTGCACTTTATCACCAGTCTCCGAGTATGTTTACATTCGAATCCCGAATTGTATGAGCAGTATTTCAACGGTTGGCGAATTTGCGCTTTATTGAGCATCAAAAACTGTTGGGGTTCCGAGAGTATCCAAAGGCAGCCTTACCTATGATCAAATCAACGCCCAATAAATTACTTTATGAAGGCCAATGGAATCAAGTGTCTCTGTTCTTGATTACCGTCACCCCAAGACAGAGTTGCTTTTAGGCCTTTGTGGAGATGTGAGACTTTTTGCCTGTCTGTAGAATAAATTAAAATATAAAACAAGTGTGCTGTCATCAACGAAGCTACATATCGGATTGTTGACTTTCTTCAATAGAGAAATAACTTATAACCTAATTTCAAATTATTTAATATCTCCATGCTTGAGAAGAAGAGCTCCCCCTGTAGCTTCCAAATACTTTCTCACTGTTTGTCTAAATTAATTTTGTACCCGCCTTAACATTTCAGGTGTCACTATTAAGCAAGCAGAACGGATTCGGTCTTCCATATAATCTGAAGTTTTTGGGGTAGTTACCACCACTTTGTCCTTTAGAAAACTCCACAAGAGGAAGTCAAGGGGGGTTAAATCTAGTTACCGAGCAGGTCAGTTGACCGAACCAGCTCGACCAATCTTTCTGTTTTTAAATATTTCATTTAAATACTTACTGGCCCCTAATGCAAAATGAGGTAGAGCCCCGTCCTGTTGAAACCACAAGTCAAGATTTATGTGTTTATTTAATAATTGGGGTAATTAGTTTCTTTAAAAATATGTGTACATTTCTCCATTTAAATGTCCTTCAAAGAAATGCGGACCAATAACTCTCTCCCCGGTTGATTAACCAGGGATTTTAATTTTGAAGTATCCTCAACCTCATCCAGTCGCTTTTTCAGGCACCCAGTAGTGAATAATGTTGTGTCTGTTTACCTTTAGAAAAGCAACCAAACAGAAATGTGAAATTAAATTTTTAATAAGGAGAAATAACTTAAAATCCTACCTGCCCACAATTATAAAAAAGGGCTTCGTCAGAAAATATTACATTCTTCAAAAACTGTTTTTTTTCTTGTATTTGCCTTGTGACGTAATTGCAAAAGCTGACGCAATTTTCAAAGTCTGGCCCATACAGCCCTTGGAGAAGTGTAATGTAGTATGGATGAAACTTGTACAAGTGCAATAGAGTTATAACTGATTTTTGACTCACTTCCGCATCTCTAGCATGTCGCCTGTAACCTACATAAGGGTCAATTGCTACCAATCTTAAAACACCAAGTGCCATGTTCCCTTGTGTTCTACTCTGAACTCGTGGCCTTGCCCTCAAACTGCCAGTAGTGCAACTTCCGGTTTCCAGCCTTCTAAATGCCATGTGAGATCTCAGGGTATTAGAAAACCTCTCTGCCCACACTAGCGCCGCTTCTCTGTAGTTTTTCTCCTCACTGCCCCAAAATTAACAACATATCAATTAAGATATTGCAATTCGCTTCCATATTTTGAACATTAAACTAAGAAATAATTATTAAAACTTCAACATTTTCAACTGAAAGTAGTGAACATTACGCATTTCCATGGAGACGCATATTAGTTAATACCGAAATAAGTAAACTTAATTTATTGGCAAAATTTATTAATTTTTTTAAATTCAATCAATAATTGGTTAATCATAATTCCGTAACCAACGGAGCAAGTCAAAAAAATTGTTGATAGCATACGTAGTTTTTCACGTAGTTTCGAATTTTGGCAACAAAAATAAATCATATCATATAAAATTCTAAACTTGCTCCCCACCCCTCAAAGAAATTCGTCTATCGCCACTCGTAGAGACGGGTCTCAAAAAAAGCTTGACAGCCATGAATAAAACTAAACCGGCATACCGTGCGCTCTCCCTTTGCATGTAACCCATTCATGGTTGGTTAGGCTAGTTTCCTTTTTCATTTTACTGAAAATGCTTTTTAACCACAAACATTTTGAGATTTGGAAGTAAGCAGAAGTCAGATAGGTGAATAGGGAGGGTTGGTCTAACTATCTATACTTTAAATTCCTCAATTTTCCATCTATAAAGCAACCTGGTAGGCAGGTCCATTCTTCTGATAAAATATGAGTTTTCATTGCAATCGGCATCTTATGAAACTTCTGCCTGGCAACCAATGATTCCTGCCCATAGATTCACCGAAAATTCTTGCTGAGAACGACCCTTTCTAATTTTATGAGGATTATCGTCCACCCAAAAATGCTCGTTATGAAAATTCATAATGGCTTCTCTTGAATAGGAGGCCTCATCAGTAAATAAAATGTTCGGTAAAAAATTGTTGTCATATGCATGTCCAGTTGACAAATTATTTCACTGTCCAGGTATACATAGCTCTGCATATTATCTAAGGCAGTATTATTAATGCCATTGTCAGGGTACTGCTCTTGCAGCGTTTAATTAAATACTAAAGTTTTCATTTTCAAGGCATTCATCTCCAATAAAAGAAAAATTGGTATTATCAGCATGTACACGTTGATCACAATTCCATTTATTGTTGCTCCCTCTGCTTTGTCCTTAAGTATTTGTTTAACTATGTACTCCGCATAAACTTTAAAAAGTAAAGAGGCGAGAGAAGACATACCGCGAATTCTTAATATTTTACTAAAATATGATACCATAAATGGTATTCAAGTGAACCCCCGTGAGTTCAGTAGATAAAGCGGATTAGTAATATCCGATGATAAATCTATTAATAAGAGAAAACAAGAATTGCAGGACATGAATTGTTATGATTTTTCATAACTCAAATGATCTGGAGTATATGACTAATTTTCTGATAAATGTTTGTTAATCACTTATAAATAAGTGTTTTTCTATAACAGCTGTTAAAGGTAGGCAACCTGCTGACCATTGGTTTCCCAAAAATTTAAACTGAAAGAGAGAACAATAATCCACCGGATCATAAAAACTCAAAGACAAGCATATAGCAAGTACATTAATAACTCGTCAAGCAAATTAATTTAACAATTACCTATTAGAGACGATCTACAGAAAGAACTTGTGGGATCCATACCATATTGGCTTCTCAATCCTTTGCATTTCTACCTATTTGTGGGAATGTTTCAAACGCAATTCTCTTGCTTAAGAAAATTACTTCTAATGATATTTATGATATGAATAGCATTATTTTGAAGCATATTGCTTATCTACAGTAGTAACAGTTTTTTTTTTAAAGGGAAACCTAAATTCTACAAGTGACTATAGCCCCATCTCAATTATTTCAATTTTTGGCAAAGCTTTTGGAATCATTCTAAAAAGCAATATAGGTCGATAATTTAAGATTAATTAGTTACTTAATGTTTTACAATATGGCTTCAGGGTTCTAGGCTTTACTTTTGACTATACATGGGGCACCCAACTCCAAAACTGCTTTAATCCATAAAAGAAAATAAATGAGTTAGCGGTGGCGCTGCTTTTTTTAAATAACGTTTATCTATATACCTCTTAGATCCCATTAAGAATTGCATATAAACCTTGTCTATAGTTCCAGAACTATTTTAATCCATCATATATGACTTTATTTGTTTGTTTCTTTGTCTGTTTACAATGTATGTTTGTGCCAGATAACTATTTATAAACTCATAGTGTCATAATTACATCCATCTATCGTAAAAATATAATTTGCTACAGTTTGTATTTTATTCAAGAACGTGGTCAGATAAATAATAATTTATTTATGACATTCTGACCGTCTAATCCAAACAAATAGCCTAACTTAAGGAAATTGTTTTTGTTCAAATTAATTTACCCCCAAGTTTGTTTTATTCACCTAATTCATTTACATTAGTGTTGTACTGTAGCAGGTATAAATTTACAGCCATCTGAATTGTGGCATATAATAAAACAGAATAGTAAAAAATTGATTTTCCAATAAAATTTCTACTTACGTGATTAAACCAGAAAGTAAACATCATTTTTCCATAGCACGGGTTAGTCCATAATGTCAGTAGTAATGTAATGTAATGTAATTACTCCAGTTTAGATTGAAATTGGCACGTTCCATCCTTAAAATTTTTTAAAGTTTTTAAGGAATGTCTACTGTCATCCCTAGTCTACAGAGTTTTGTAAATGATATGATATACTTTCTATTATTATTTAATATGAAAGTCTGAGGTATCCTTAATTATCGCGTTGGCTACCATAATGCGTCTTGCTTCAGTTTTAAATCAGAAAAAGAAATCAGTTACTCATTAAAATTTAAATTTTTATTGTAACATGCTTAAAATTGAAGAAAAACATTAAGTTAAAAGTGAAATTCAAATTCAAAAAGTCTTTATTAAGGCGGGGCTCAGCCAGAGGCTGCTTATCCCAACCTGAAATATCTTACAAATCTAATACAAAAATATACAATATTATTGAAAATAAGTAAATAATATACACTATCGGACAAAAGTAGGTCCTATAAACTTCATTAATGACACCATGGATCGATTTGTCTATAGATATATAATGCACAATGTAATGTTGCCTTATACAGAGTAGGAAATGCCGTGCGTTTTATTTTCCAACAGGATAATGATCCAAAACACTCTTCACGAATTGTTCAAGAGTGGTTTCAAGAAAATAACGTTCAGTGGCCGGCACAATCCCCAGACCTTAACCCCATTGAAAATCTATGGGAAGAAGTTGAACGTGGAATTCGTACACAATTGTTTCCAAATAAACAATCATTGGTAAATAAAATCAATGAAGTTTGGACAAACCTTCCCGAAAATACTGTTTAAAAATTGATTTCCTCCATGCCGCGACGTTGTCGGCAAGTAATAAAAAATAATGGATATTCTATTAACTATTAACATAATACTTCTAGCTATTGTAATTATTAAATGTGCTTAATGATTTTTTATCGTAATATGTAAAATAAAATACTGTTGACACAATTTGTTGCTTTACTTTTGTCGCACTTTATTTTGTCGATTTTTATCTCGATTTTTATAATTATAAATATTTCTCTACTATTTTGTTTAAAGTGTACCAAAATATTGTGAAAAATTACTAATATCGTGGGGATAATATTTCATTAAAATTAGCTGGGGATCACAATCATATAATTAATTTTTTAAACTCAAAGAAATAAAAGCACTTTGTTGCTCTACTTTTGTCCAATAGTGTATATAAATCTGATTATTATTAGTTTATCGAATAATAATATTATGTGATATCAAAAATAATTGAATCTGCCTAAACTAGAGTATAAGGATATTGGAACACTATCAGTAACGCCTACAGTAACATGAAGTTGACACTGTACATATTTGTAATAATTTTTAAGCTGGTATTTAAATGCATTTTTGTTATTAATTAATATTAAATAGTTTGGTAGGTTGTTAAATATAAAACAAGAATGATTGGTAAAAGAACCTCTGAAAGCAGAGGTGGAATGTGGTGATATATTAACTAAAATTAGTACCCTTCTCGGTCTAACGAATATTTTCCATTCTGAACCAACCATATTGCAAGTATGATGGAATAATGTGATCTCTTCATCTAATACATGCAGCAAACTTCATACACGCGTTTTGCATGACCTGTAGTCTGTGTCGGTCTTGAGCCTGCAGACAGGGACCTCAAAGTACATCGCAATAATAACAAAGAGATAAAATAATCGACTCTGTTATCTCAACTTAGTGTTAACATCCAGTAAGTATTTAAAGTTATAAATTAATTTTAATCTGCCATATGCTAGATTCAAAATAGTACTAACATGCTCACCAAAAGTAAGATTTTGGTCAAAAGTAATTCCAAGGTTCTAAAATTAATTGGAACTCCGTCCAACAGAACGGAATCGTTCATTAGAACTTTGACACGTTGCCTATCTGTACCAATAAGCATAGCAGAGGTTTTTGCAAGATTCAGCAGAAAACCATCGTTTTTAGACCACTCATTTATAATCTCTAAGTGGGGCACGCACTAATGTGAAATTATATTCACCTGAAAGGCTACGTTTTATTTGTAAGTCTTTTATATTGCCGTTACGGCTACAGTAATGAAGTATAAGTTTCTGGATACCATGGTTCCTGGATAGGAAAATTATAATAAAAAGCAAAGAAAAAATTACCAAAAATTAACTTTTATTTCAAAAATTGCTTAACAGAACTTTTTAATGGCAAATAAACCTACCTACTTATGATAATAACAAATATTAAAAAAACGATCAAGTAAAAAGACTGGTCGTCATTTTTTTTTAAACAAGGTATAAATATTGCTTGTTTTCCGTCGCACTCTTTGCAAATTGTAAGGACTATTGCTGCTTTGGATCTTATCTCTTGGCTGTCTGTTTCTTGTTGAATTCTTTTATAGCAACTTGTTCACCTGATAGCTTTCTATTGTGTGACCACTGTTGCCTCGTTTGCTTTTCTTAGCACGCTTCAGGTTTTCTTCTGCTCTAGTTTCTTTAGCCTCTGATTCTGCATCTGTTGCCCTATTTTTATTTGTGGTTACCAATCCCTTTTTCCAAATCTAGGCATGTCCATTTCTTTCCCTCTCTGTTGAAATTGACAGGATACAAAGTGTTACATTTTTTGCGCCACCAAGACTTTCACTCTCCTGAACTTTTCTTTGGGATACCACGTATAAATACTGATTAATCGCCAATCGTTTCTTATTCTTCTTGGGTTCTTACATTTTCATCGTATCTCCCATCGTTTTTTTACCTTTAGAAATAAAATCTAAGGTTTTTTCCAAATAACTGTTTTTGTTATGTATAAAAAGATTTTGTAAAAAGGGTTAAATTAAAATTCTTGTTAAATAAACAAATCGATTTATTCAAGGACTGAATTAAAAAATAAAAATATCAGTACCTAGACAATTATACCAGCGCCCAATTTATCAGATTTTATCAAATACTCTATCCATGTCACATACATATGATGAAACCGGAAGTGACAATTATTTGGGGTTTAGATACAAAATTAAGATCACGCACAAATATAGCAATAACCAAAATTTTAGTAAAATATTTTTTAACATAACGCTGTGGTGCTCTGTAGAATGATTTCGATTGCACGTTGTATGCCTAAAAAAATACCCGTAGTTTTTCACATCGAATGCTACTTTAGAAAATGTCAGCCAACAATTCGAGCGCAAAAGCAATTCGATTTTCTAGGCAAATATGATGCGACTTCCTCATGTGGACTGGAAAATTGTAGCAATTATGCCCTAATATCCTCTGGAATAAACTGATTTGCACGCAGTCTTCGACAGGTGATTGATTTGCAGGAAATCGCATAAAAATACGTATTTTTGTGTTTGATTAACTTGACTGGGGTCTTGTGTGATATAGGTCGGCTCGATTTTAACATTTTTTAAAATTTTATTCGGGAGCTCAGAGTATATAAAATAGATTAAAAGATAAACATCGTTGGACAGCAAGAATTGAAACACACTAGTTTTCGAACTATTTGGCCCGCCGAAACATATTTTCTAGGCACCCTATATAAAATATTTTCCGAATTTGTTATACATCCGAAATACATGTTACAGGGTGTTACTTAATGATAGGCCGTAATTCCGAGAGCGCATTCCTGAACTAAATTTAAGTAAAATTCGAATTCCTGTGGTGGCTGCACAAAATACTAAAATAATTAATATGTTGGAAACAAATACGACATAGTTAATAAAAGTTACTCAGATTTAACCGCAAAATGAAAAAAATCTAGTAATATAAAGTGTATTTAAAATTCTAAAGTTAGTATTTGGTAGAGGTAGAACCGGCAATGCCGCATTCTCAAAAATATTTTTACATGCTAGAAGGCAATCAATAGAATCAGAAAACAGTAAGAACGATATCTCAAAAATTGGGGTTTTCTCGAATATCTTCGGAAATTTCTGAAATTTGAAAACATGACGTTTCAGAGAGTTTAGTAGTGCGCAACTTTTGTCTAATTTAATCATCTCTGTATGTTTGATGCGTCACGAGATCCCTGTGGAGTACATTCTTACCTGGGACACATTCTATAAGCAAATACATTTTTTAAAACCATTAGTAGGCCGACAAATTAAATGAGACCTATAGCTGATGCAAAACAAAAACAGATGCATATCATCAATCAGCTGATAATTGGACGTAGTTATGCAAAAACCGACCAACCCACAAAAACATTATTCTGAGAAAATCGATGTTAAAGATTTTAAGATAAATTTGTTATTAAATCGGTACCAAAGCAAAATTTAATATCCAGCTTTTAGTATACAATGGGCATTCGCATGCTTTCCGAGAATGAAAACAATTTGGTGACTAATTTTTTTAAATCGACTGAATTTTCTGGGTTGATAAGTTTCTGCAAAATTAAATTTTTAAATCGACTGAAGTTTGTGGGTTGGTAAGTTTCTGCAAAATTAAACTTTTTTAAATCGACTGAAGTTTGTGGGTTGGTAAGTTTCTGCAAAATTAAAACTGTCATTTATTTAATTAAAACATTGCATATAATGAAAAATTAACATTATTCTTGGGATGATATTCTTCTGCTTATTGCGCATGCATTTATGCAGAACGCTACCAACCCACTTGTGCATATAACGGTTTGACGTTTGGTGAAAATCTCCTTTTTGCAGTAACCTACCAACCCACTTGGTTGTTTTATTAAATATTATAGATATAGCTACCAAGTGGGTTGATATTCTTCTGCGTATGTTAAATAATCGAATAAGATATAAATGGATTGGTAGGTAACCCAGCTGTTCATTATCGGGACCCTGAATTAGATGGTAGGTTTCTGTAAATCACAGAATACAGTAAGAAAAAGTTCGTTATGTGCTTAACTCATTTTTGGCGAAGTTGTGGGTTGGTAGGTTTCTGCATAACTACGTCCAATTGTAAATCCGTAAGAAAACACGAGGAAATTAAATTTGGGCAAAAATAAGTAAAACTATATGCGATATTAAATTTGCTGCAAACTTAAAGTATTCTTCTTTGATACGATCCCACTTATAGCAAATATTTTGTTTATTTAAGCTTGTAAAAATTAATATAATTTCAACTTTATTGGTCGATAGTTGGCAACACAACTGTAAACGGTGCGGTGGCGCCTGCTCGTTCGTTAGCTTGGTTTAACGTTTCATGCGAAACTAAAATTGTTTGTGGTTCCGTGTTGCTGCGTCTATTTTTTAACAAAGACTCTAGATCTTGTCATTAATAGCATTAAAAGACTGTTCTATTAAGAGAAACAAAAGTGCACTTACATATCTCTGTCGATTACATTGTTTACTATTTGTGAAAAATGCCGAAGCATTTAAAAAGTAGGTGCAAAGTGCTAATAGCTTCTTTAATAAGCTATTTTCAGAAAGAACTTAACAACAATGGCTTATTGTTACCCTAGACAGCAATACAGAGAAGTAAATTTAAAGAGCATGTTAAAGTCTAGATATTTTATTTCTACTTTACTAATTTTTAGCGTGTATATCTCCACTGTAAGCGCAATTTCAAAATAGTTAAGGAAAATAAATTATTAGAATCACCTTAAAACAAACATTATAATTCAAAGAGAGGTGTAAATATGTGTAGATTGGATATAAGTTTTATCCGTGACACTATTTATGGAATGTACGAAACAAGTAAGTTGCGTTATTTAAAAATTATAATATTTTACATCGGTTATTTATGAGCTGTAACTTTTTTTAGAACATCATATAACTTTGACCACTTTAAGTTAGAGATTAAAAGACAGAGAACTGTTTGATGGTTGTCTTAACTCTGTAAGAAGCCTTTTCAAGACAATAGGCTTCGGATGATAAAAAGATGAACTGAGGTGAGGGCTTATGGAACTTTTCCATGTAGCTTTCAAACGACTGGTATTTTTGAAAGAATATATTAAAGAAAAATAAGCATTCTTGTACCAATTCGTTTTCTTGGATGAAACGTGGGTTTATCAGAATGATATTATTGGTCGATCTTGGCAAGATGAAAATAAAAGAAGTTTTAGATTTACTAAAGTTGATGGTAAAAGGTATTATTTAGTAAACAAATATATAAACTATGGGAAATTTTTGTATAAGTATTTATCTGGTTTTTCCCTCACTCCGATAATTTGGTCACAAGCTAGCAACACTGTCGATAACTGAAGTCACTCGAAGGGTATGACGTGCATCGGTTTTTGTTTTGCAAAGAGTACCTATATTTACGTCCTAAAAATTCGATTAAGCATATTTTGGCTTTGATAATAATTCTTTTTCAATTCATTTGGGTTTATAAATTTTTTTTAACCTTTTGAAAGTTGAAAAATTTATTGTAACCTATTTACGTCCTAAGAACTCGACTTAGAATATCTTAAATATAGAAATAAATTACCAACAAATAAAAACCATTAGTAGGTCGACAAATCTATTTCCTATTTACGTCCTAAATAGTCCAATAAACGGAACGCTTAAAAAGGAATTTTGTTTAGAAAGCTGCTTTTTTGGTGGAAGGTGCATTTTAATGTTTGAAAAGACACTTCGGTATTATTTTGTATTCAACCTTTGCATAAGGGATGGAAAATTACTTTAAAATGTTTTTTTGACTCCTGGCTTTAAAACAAAAAACACTAGAAAAAAAGGTTTTAGACAAAAGTTGTATGAACTTGGTCGACGTCTTCGAAATTTCACAAACGCATTAAATTTTCAACTTGGCAACACTGCCCATCGTCTGGCTGAGACTCTATACGGGTGTCTAAAAAAAAAGTTTTTTGGTAGGTGCGTTAATTTATTAGAGTATTGTTATTTTTGTACTGTTTTGAGGTTTTTATGAGTGAAACATTTTTGTGAAATATTGTTTGAATAACCCTGTGAAAGGTATGTATGAAACTAAGCCGAAAATTTTGAATGGTTTATAATTATTTTATATAATATGGTATTTTTATTGAGGGTATATCTTGAATAATAATATTGCCCATTGCCAGTCAACTGTGAAGATATTAAGGTTAAACGATTTTTGTAGGTTAAAAGAGTAAAGCAAAAAATCAGTTTTAAACAGTTTTTTTAGAGCAACTTTTTGGGTGCCAATAATTGATGGTGTGCCAATATAATATGCACTTTTATAATAGGTATCACCTATATGAAAAATAGTATGAAGAACTTAATAACTGTGCAGTGAAATTTATCACTTAATCAGATTTTGATCTTCTCTTACATTGTCTTTCTAAAGTAAAGTAATATTTTTTGTTTTAAAAATTTTCGAAATGAAACTACCCTATGTGCTGTTCCGAGGTATTAGCTATCTACTAACCAAATTTCACATACACCTAAAATATAGATATAAATATTATTTGCGCACCCTGTATCCGCAAAAAATCATTCGGTATCTAAAAACCCGATAAATACTCCACTAGACGCTGCAACTCTTTTCCAAAGACGACAGTGATGCCATATCGATATTTAGGTCCCATTTATTAAAGACCTAACCAAAAATTGTTTTTGAAATTTGCGAACCTCTTATGGCTTTTAGATTTATAGATTAGAAAAAAGTAGTAATAACCTTTTTTGTGTAAAATTTAATACTCTACAACATTTGGGAAAAACTTTTTTTCATATTGTTTTTCATTTAAAAGTTATAACCCAAAAATATATTTTCAACCCCAATTGAAGGGTTTTTTAGCTCTCGTGCAAGGACTGGACACAAAATAACACTGAAGTGTGAGTGAACAGTGAAGTGTGAAGTGAAAGTTAATAAAAGTTCGCCGATTCTAGCTTTTCCAATAATTACCCCAACTTACCTCAGTCCAAAAGTTTATGGCCACATTTCCGCGACAAAATTACCGCGAGGTTAAAGAATCCTAGTACTTGGTCCGCCTAAGCCAGGCTAAAGTGTGAAGGAAGGTAACGCCGAATTTTACCATTTAGTAGAACATTTAAATTCAATATTCTCAATAATGATGGCTCGAAGTGAAACCTACCAAGTGTACCTTTTGAACATAATTGCCTGGCAATAAGAATTTGTTATTTGAAATTTAATTGATCCAGGTACAAAAAGCTTATGAAGCTTGAGTGCAGGCGAAGTGCTACTAGTGACGTTCTATGCCAGGTACATCAAAACTGTTATCAGATCTAGAGTTCGCATCCAAAAAATCCCTTAATACCGAAATTCGAGTTATGTAATTCTACTCTGCTCTGAGAAATTGGGAAATCTCTCGAATTCAAATAGAACATGCAAAAATAAGTTGACAAGTTCCTATAAATTTTTTTCTTACACGCCCTCCCTACGAGACATGTACCCCTGAAGGACGCCACTGGAAATCGGTCTTTCTTGAATAGGTACCTTTCAAAGTACTTACTAAATATAATTTAATAAAAATGTAATGTGATGAACACTAAGGATCTCTTAAAATAATGTCCTTGGACATACTTAGCTTTCCTAGTTTACCAGGGACGGACTAAGCTTTTCTTTTTATAATATTATACTGTAATTTTACAAAAAAAAAAAATTTCAGTCGTCACAAAGTTGTGTAAAAACAATGAACACTAATACTAAGAGCACAATGGAAATATAGAACAAATAAAGGAAAAAATTATACATCAATACTATAAGTAGTGATCTGATTCATACAATCATTGTGGAACTTTCAGTTTAATTAAAATAAATACAAAGAAAAGATCTACATTACATTTGAATTCATCAGCTCTAACAGTGCAGATTAAAAAGTCATTAATATCATAAAATGCCTTGTGTATCAGGCATCCCTTAATGGCCTTCCTGTAAGTGTTAAACGGCATATCCCTTACTGCAAGAGGCAGCTTAATAAAAAATGCCGGCGCATAGTGAAGTGTGGCATTCCAGGATGCTCCCAATCTTAAAAAAACAATCCTTATATCTTCACGGTACCTTGTAAGATACAAGTGAATTTCTCTGCTAGTTTCGAAGTTATGCGCATTTTGGTGTACATAAGATTATGGATTCGTATATATATTGAGATGGGACCGTTAGGATTTTAAATTGTCTAAAATACTGTATAGCATCATCCCTATATCCGGCCCGTGCCAGAACCCTGACTGCCCTCCGCTGCAGGCCAAAAACCCTCTTTATATGTGACGAGTGACCCCAGACCAGCAGGGCATAGCAGAATATGGAATGAACAAGTGCATGATACGTAATCACGGAGACCCGATCATCAGCAGTCTTACACAAACTCCTCAAAACAAATATTCCAGAAGTCATTTTCTTAGAGACACAATCAACATGACATTCGTAGGTAAGCTTTGCATCAAGCATAACCCCCAAGAACTTTACTTTGGTTTGTCCATTAGTGTCCTCATTTCGTCTAAGAGTAAAAATCACTTCTTTGGTCTTTGACTGATTTAAACTAAGCCGATTTGCCAAGAACTAATCACCCACATCGGATGAGCACTCCCTCATCCTCCCTTTCAAAGTCTCGATATCCGTGTCAGCAACAAGAAAACTGGTGTCATTGGCATACAGAGTCACCTCGCTGTGCTGCAAGGCCGTTTTGATGTCATTTATATATATTTGGAAAATGGACTACTTCTTAAATCATTTATATATAGATATGATAAAGTGTAGAGGACCCAAAACAGAACCCTGGGGCACTCCATGTCTCATACCTCTTGACTGTGACACAACTCCCTCAAAGCTGGTGACCTGTGTTCTATCCAAAAGATAACTCTGCATTAAATCGCAACTGCCGCGGGAGACGCCATAATATTCCAGTTTTGTCAAAAGTATGTGGTGCGAAACACAGTCGAAAGCTTTCGACAGGTCGCAGAAAGTGGCACCCATATAGTTCCCAGCCTCGAAGCCCTCGACTATGGTCTCGCAGAGCCCACCTATTGCCATTGTAATCTCCCTCGTCTAAAACCAAACTGCTCATCAATTAGCAAACCATTTGTCTCAAAATACTCTCACAGTTGATTCCTAAGCAAAACCTCAAAGATCTTTGCCACCACTGGGATAAGCGAGATTGGTCTATAGTTGTTCAAGGAGGACTGATCTCCACTCTTAAAGATAGGTACAGCATTACTTACCTTAGAAGCAGTTGGGTAGACCGACCCGTCAATACAGATGCTAAAAAGCTTAGTCATAGGAATAATCAATACATCCTTCATACAATCAATGAGAACCATGTTAAGGTCACATATATCTTTGCTGTGTTTTTTTTAGACTATTCAGCGCATCTCTAACTTTATTATAAGTAACCTGATGAAAGGAAAAGGAAAACATCGGGGTTCGAGTGTACACTCAAAGCTTAAATTTTTAACACCCTGTATGATAAAGACTTAATAAATCTGGATAGCCTACATCTTAGACTAAAAAAAAGGACTCTTGTTTATTGTCGATAAAATGAACCGTTTCCGATAAAAATATTAATAAACGAATAGTTGCAGAAGACCTATGTTCGCAAAAAATGTGCGTTTTATTTATTTATCGTAATAAAAAAACGTATTGTTGTTGCAAACATTTAGGAACGAGTCATCTTATTTTTTCATGTTCTACCTGAATACGATAGATTTCCCACATTTTCCCGGACACCCTGTATATTTTGGAAAAAAGTTTTAAAAAATATAGCCTTTATATTTTCGGAAACTATCTATTCTTGAGCTGAGGCAAGTTCGGATAGATCGTCATATTTTAGCCTTATAAATTCGTGCCGGCATTTTTTAAAGACATTTTAGGGACACCCTGTATATTATATTCACCTGATTGTCTAACTTCAAAATGGGCCAGGACAAGGAAACTAGGTATATATTGTGTAAACCTTCATGTATTGCATCACACTAATAGATATGCCAATTGCGAATAATGAGATACCTACCAGTTCGATGATTTACTAAATTTAGCCAATAGTCCCGTAATAGAAACGCCAGACCAATTTGATTTCCATCATGCAAATATGATTCGACTTCCTCATCACAATCGGAAAATTGTTGCAATTATGCCATAATCTCCTTTGAAATAAATTGATTTACAAGCATGCTTTGACAAGTTGATTTAATAAGTAGTTTAATCTGAATTTCATGTCTTACTTGAGCCAAATTATCTAATTAAGCATCTATAAAACTTTTTATTATTCGCTATAACTTTCTTTTTTTTTCTAGGGTGTGAAACCAATTGGACGAATTAACATGGTTGGTGTTAAAAACAATGTTTATAAAATATAACAAATACCAATATTAATAAGTGCTTTACCCGAGGCTTTATCATTTGGGTGGTCTCAAAATAAATGTCCTAAAAATAACACATTTTGTAGTCAAAGAAATAGAAACGCCATATTATAAATCGATGCCCTTATAATACAGCATACAACAAAAGTCTAGAACGCTTTTTATATACAGTAAAACTTCTCAATAGCGGCCACTAAAAATTTCATTACAAATTGACCGTTTGAGGGGGTGACCGTTTTTGAGGGGAAGGAAAAAAATAAATTACATATCTACATATAACATATGTGTCATGTGAATAAAATTCAACTTTATTAATTAATAAAAGGCTAATTACAAACACATACGTTATTATGTAATATGAACTGTAAATATATAGACATAACTATTTATTTCATAACTCCTACATAATATAATAATGTTTAAAAATGTGCACTACATACGAAAAAAAATTATGCTTTGTGAAAAAAAGATTCAATGGAAGTCTGTTTCATATTTTTAATTTTAATTTTTGCTGCTTCATTTTCACATTTCATTCGGATATTTGAAATATCAATGGTCAAATTGCCATTTTCTTTGCCTAATAAAAAATTTTGTACGTCTTTTATTTTTTCACAAACTTCACTCATGCTTTTTAAAGACGAACTAAAAACCTCCTGGTTTTCTTTACTTTCACAGTCTTCATTTTCGGTAGTTTCAGATTGGCTGGTAAACTCCTGAATTATTTCCTGCATCTCCATACTGGGATTTTCCGTTGAAATGTTTGAGTCGATTTGAAGATAATTTTCCAGGTTTGGATTTCCTGGGATACCGGAAAACAACTGACTTAGTGGAATATTGTCTTCTTCTTCAAAAATCTCATTCTCTTGGAGAGTTTCTATAAATCCAGCTTTTTGGAAACATTTTTTAATCGTTTTAGATGAAACATTTTTCCATGCTGCAACAATCCATACCATAGCACTTGACAAATTTATGGTCTTTTCTGCTTTTTCAAACGCATCCTCGGTAGCGGTGTTAGTAAAAGTTAAAAGTCTTTTTATCAAATATTTTCTGTATATCATGTTAAAATTTTGTATGATGCCTTGATCTAATGGCTGGCAGTAAGATGTAGTGTTTGAAGGCAGAAAAACAATTCGAACATTTTCCAGTTGTATTTTCGGGTGAGAACTTGCGTTATCCAAAAACAAAAGTACTTTTCTTCTTTGTTTTTTCATTTTGGTGTCAATTTTTTTTAGCCAGGAAATCATTATCTCTGTTGTCAACCAAGCTTTTTTATTGGAGACCATTCTAATGGTAATTTGTCTACATGTGCTCCTTTGAAACATCGCGGATTTTTGCTTTTTCCTATAACTAATGGGGTCTCCTTCTCACCATCCATGCTGCTGCAAAAAATAATTGTCACTCGTTGCTTAGCTGATTTTCTTCCAGCACATTTGTCACTCTTTAAGGCAAAAGTTTTGTTTGGCATTGCGAGATAATAAAGGCCTGTTTCGTCTGCATTAAAAATATCTTTATCATCATAATCCTTGATAATTAATTTTAACTTAGTGAACCAATCTTGAACACTCACTTCATCCACATCAGCAGACTCACCAGAAATTGTTTTAAAATTGATGTCATGTCTTTTGCCGAATCTATCTAACCAGCCATTTGATGCCTTAAAATCACAATTTTTCAAATTTTCTGACACTTCCAGAGCTTTTTCCTTTAGTAGTGGTCCGGATATTGGAATGTTTTTGTTTCTTGCTTTGCAAAACCATTTATAAACCATTTGGTCAATCGCAAGTCCGTCTGTTTTTGGAAACTTCCGTTTTTGATCTGCATTAACTCCTCCTTCTTCATAAAGTTTTTTCAGTTCAATTTTACTTTTTAGAATATCATTTACTTGCGTTCTTCCAACACCAAACTTTTCCGCTATCTTTCGAGCACTGATACCATATTTTTCACTATCCGCGATGATTTCGAACTTTTGTTTAAAAGATAAGCGTTTACGTTTCAGAGACATGATCGACTATTGTGCTGTTAAAATGCAACTGAATAAAATTTCACCTTTTATGAAAACATCTTAAGATTTAACAAATTATATTTGTACGTACTTAAAAACCCATTTACATATTTAGGTTTTATCATTCTCCGGTATTTCCAATAGTACCAGTAATAAAGTACCGGCTGGGTGCAAACATTCCCAGAAGGGTCGAGACGACCGCAATTAAGGGTAAAAATTCAAGGTAATTTTCTTAAAAGTTACGGATTCATGTGACCGTAGCCGTTTTAGAAGTGTTTCGGTATTCGAGGGGTCTTTTATTATTAAAAATGCTATATTTTAAGATTTATATATTATTTTATTATAAACTATATTATAAGATTTATTTTAAGAAGCCAAAACTGACCGTTCAGAGGGGTGACCGTTTTTAACGGGTGGCCGAAATGAGAAGTTTTACTGTATTTAATACCGTTCCTCCAACAAAGCTAAAATTCGCTCGTAACTAGTCATATTAATTAATTATGAAAATCAAAAAAACAATTTATTTTGGTACAACAACATAAAAAGATTTTACAGGTCGTGCATTTTACAAATGTGAGCTTCTTACATCCAGAATTTCGAGATTTCAACCTACTTTCGGCTGCAAATGTTTCGAATGATGTTCCCGTAGCCGTAACACTAACTTCTCTTATGTTTGTCATGAGAGCCATGTCATCAAGAATATTTTCGAGAAGATATTTTCGAAAATACTGAATAGGCTGCTTGACATCATTTTCTTCATCTTGATATTCAAACTGGACAGTCACTGGTTTAAAAATATGGGAACGATTCCAATTTCTTTTGATGCTGGTAAATACTTGCATAGAGGCTCGTCATCATCTAATGATGAATGCAAGTCGTAGTCATCTGCTTGTTCATCAGGACCATCATCCTAATTAAGTAAAATGGGATCTTCTTCATCGTCAATCTGCGCAAAGTCATTACTAAAGGGCGGAATATATGCAGTTATATACATTTCTTTGACCAAATATGCATACTAATATGCAATATTTCTTAATTTATTATGGTAAAATAGGGTAGAGAAACACACTGAATTCTAAAAAAGATGTTTAAAAAAAATTAAATAAAAAACAAAGAAAAATAAAAGCAAACACGATTTTTTAACCTCAGTTTGTATGAAAGGTATGCAATACTAAATATTTTCCAAAATTTTCAACTAAAAAAGATTGTCTTCTATCAGTAAAAATATGTTTATATAAAGAGAAGCTTCTTTCAACATCTACTGATGTACGGACAATACTGCCACTTAGGTAGTAAAGCATAAGGCCAAGATACAACTTCGTTGTATGGTTTACCTTCATAAATTCCTTTTACTGCAGTTAAGTATTGAAGACCTTCATTCTTTTTTACAGTTGCATCAAATCTGTTTCTTACTTGACCTCCTACTTTACCGGGAATGTTGTTATATTTAGCGGAAAAAGTTTCAACAATACTAATTGAGTCTCTTATAACTTAAATTTCTACTCTAACGAGGATATTATGTCCGGTATAAAACTGAAATTACCCTTAATAAAAACAAGATTTTTAACTACACTTGCACTTTTTAACAACCCTTTACTTTGCACCACATACTGCGAATCGTCATCTAAATCCAAAATTAGTTCTTTAATGATTTCAAAATATTCTGCGGAGAATATTGCGGCCTTAATCCATGTTCCCCACCAGGTAGTTACAGGTTCTGGAGGTAAACTAACTCCTGGTAATCTCTCCTTATACACCTGCACTCTTAGAGTTGCTTTTAGAAACACTTTTTTTACATTTGAAATTAATTTACTTACTAAAGGATATTCAGTTCTGACGGTTTCTGCAACTCGGTTTATTCCATGTAAAAGACAAGTCACGTGTACTATTGAAAAAACACAAACCTAAAATAAGTTCGTGTACAGAGTTGTCTCTAATCCTTTCCGTCAGACCCAATCCTTGGACGCGTTTCACCGTTTACGGCTCCTTAGCAAGGCTCCGGGTCGGAAGGTGGTAGGGGGCCTCAAAGTGCTTTAACACATAAATGCAAGTTTACGCATGAGAGTTGCAGCAGGTAGCTACATCTCGTGGCGACCACACGTATCAACCCAACCTGGAGAGCGGGAATCCATATAGGTTCAAACGCTGGCAAGGCGGCCCATTGCGGGCAAACTACGTTGGGTGTCGCTGGGAGCCAATGTATCGGTTCAGCCTACCGAAAGCATGTATATTGAAAAAACACAAACTTAAAATAAGTTCGTGTACAGAGTTGTCCCTTATCCTTTCCGTCAGACTCAATCCTTGGATGCGTTTCGCCGTTTACGGCTACATTGGCTTCCAGCGACACCCAACGTAGTTTGCCCGCAATGGGCCGCCTTGCCAGCGTTTGAACCTATATGGATTCTCGCTGTCCTGGTTGGGTTGATACGTGTGGTTGCCACGAGATGTAGCCACGTGCTGCAACTCTCATTCGTCACATGTACTATATTGGGGTAAAAGATTCTTGGGTTTTGGTCTACTTCTACAATATACGGTGCTGCATCAGACAGAATCGCTTAAAACTTCTCATCTGGGACTGGATTTGGTAAGAAAAAGCTCAATAGGGACTGCTGAATAAATCGGGTTACGGTCACCTTATTAGTTTTATCTAGCTACTTAGAAGCTACTAAATATGGATATGTTGCTTTATCTTCTTGAAGTACACCAATCATTAGATGTGCGATATATCTGCCTCAACCATTTGTGCTTTCATCAACAATAATATAAAAAATGTTATTACCCAGTGAAGCTCTATTTTCTTCTAAAACGGTTTCGTATACTGAAAGGACATTCTTCTTTCCAAGCGTGGATTCGTCAGGAATGGTTTGTTGACAATATTTTTTTAAAAATCCTCTAAATTGCGGATTTTGCAATTTTTTTAAGGGTATGTTTGCTGCAACCAAAGCCTGTCATAAGTCTTCTTGAAAAATTTCCTTTTCAGATTTCGATTTTTCTCCAACATTTTAAAATGCGTCTTTTACACTCAGCTGAACTGGTTTTTAATTTTTTGATAACGCCGGAAACATAACAATATGCTCATAAAATAATAATTTGGGAAAAATATGCATTTTATTATAAAATTGACCAAATATAAAAAAAAATTCATATATGTATATGCAAAAAATGCATATATCGCAAAGACAAATTTCACTTAAAAATGAATAAATTTTAGTGCCAGTGAAACCGAGAAAAATGCATTTTTGTGGTTGGAGACTCCATAACGGCCCGTGCTAATCCTAATTTTAATAAATTAATAAAAAATTAATTTGTATAGAAAATATTACAATTTTTTACTGAATGGTGCGTAATGAATAGCACTATTTTGTGGTGCAATTAGCTACAAAATTTTGATTTGAGCCCTTTTGGACCCAACGATTTTTTTTACGACAAGCAGTTCTAGGAACTACAGGACATCCTCTACCAAACGCGGAGGTCAAACCTTTTTAGCCCTAAAGTGCCCACGGGCTCAAGAAATAAGCCGCTTTTAATTCCGCGAGCACTCTACTATGTATGATACCGACATGGAACGGTATGATATCGAAAGAAATTTATTAAATTTGGCTAAACTAAATGTATTATACTTATCAAATAAAGCAACGGTAGTCTACCTCCACAATATGTATTTCAATGTTTATGTTTATATCCTACATGTTTCGGACATAGAAATGTCCATCATCAGGGATACTAAAAGAAATTTACAGTGTGAGTTAAACGTTTTAACTAAAATGAGAGGACTTATCAGTAGTCGATTACGGCAGCTCTATCTTGCATAAGCGACGATCAAAATTATGTTAAAATTGAAATTGTAGGTTCTAATGAATGTTCAAGATTGAATGAGAAGTGATATTTGAAATTTTGGTCAAGGTATCTTTGAAGAAGGGAATTCCCAGTCTGCAGCCACTGAGACAGGTGATGAAGCAATTATGTCATTTGTAGCTATTTAGAGGAGATTAATTTAAGTGAGGTGCTCAAAGATGCTTCATCTAACCGTGTCTAGGGTGTGGTCAACAAAATACTGGGTTGGACTTGAATAACACATTCTTAGGAGATAAACAATAAATGAAATGAAATTATACTATTTTAAGGTTGGAATTTATTAATTTGAAGCCAATGAGCAGGTGGTGAAGCAATTATATAGGTTGTAGCTAATTAGAGGAAAATGATGTAGATAGATGCTCAAAGATGCTTCATCCAACCATGCTTGAAGGATTGGCTAACAAATTGTTAGGTAGAAAATGAACATAATGTTATGATTGAAAAAGTGAAATAAAGAAAATTAAAATTGGATTTTTACCATTTTGACTAGAAGTGAAGTATTTATGTTAAAATCACATTGTTTTTAGCTAATTAGATGATATTACAGCTCAAAGATACTTCACTTCACCATGCTGGCGTGCAGGAAATTGTTGGTTGTCAAATGGTCATGACAGCTTGAAAAGTCAAAAAGCAAAATACAGTGACAGAGAGATGCAAGAGAGGCGCAGGGGTGTACGAGAAATTGATCAAAAATCGACCACTGGTATACGATCAGTTGTATCGGAAACCGACGAGCACTCTGAACTCCACACCAAATGTGTGGGGGATAGTAGTTTGTGAGGGTGAGCAATAAGGTTGCGGAGTCCCGTCGGTTCCCGACACCACAGAAAGGTGACCAGGGGGGGGGGCACGATCAGGTTATGGTGACAAGTGGGCATTGAGGTTCAAAGTTTAAGTTGGGTACAGTGCCAAAGTTTTTATTCACAATTCTATGTCCGAAACATGTAGGATATAAACATAAACATTGAAATACATATTGTGGAGGTAGACTGCCGTTGCTTTATTTGATTATATCAACTCCACTGTAATGGACTACTTCTTCAAGTATTATACTTATGCCTGATATGTAAGCAACTACTTCTACGGAAAAAGCAGATTTTTTAGAATACTTACGTGTATTTTTGTCTCTAACCATCTATTGACCGCCTACATTAACAAGTATTACTAACTTCAAAATATCAGACGGCGCGCTAAAACGCAATAACATCTTTCATATTTTGTTACCATCTAACAAGGTTATAGTGTATCAATATTTCTTTACACCGCCTCACAAATTATTGCAATTAAAATATTATATTCCACGGAGCTGATTTGCATGCATCCTTTACCAGGTTAATTATTATTTTAGGAAATTTCATTGGAATGTAATTTAACCCAAATTGTTTATTTTCCTTAAATGGATTTGAGCAGCCTCATTAAGTTTGAATTAAGTATTTCGTATTAATTTCCGATTTTAATTAAAAACAAGTCACCCTTTATAAATATTCTGGGGTTCAACATCGTCCCATGTAAATTTTAAGGTGCTTTCTCATCTTACTTTGTTTGAAAATACGGTGTTTGCATCATTTTATTTTTTAAATTAAATTAACTTTTCCGGATCCTTTTAGTAGAACTCATCATACACTAGATGAGTTGGTGAAATTGAAAGTTGCAGTACCGTAATAACGAACGTAATATGCTTAAGTTACACAAATATGTAAATCCGTAAGCAATGTTCTCTGAAACTGTAAGAGACACAATATAAGGTGTTGGACAATAGCATCAAAAAAGTTTAGAGGGTATGTATCGCTCCAAAATAAGAAAAATATATGATATGAGTATGGATCCGCAAATGCTCTCTTTTCGAGATACGGGGTTTAAATGAAGAATTTTTCATAAAAAAAATTATAAGCACCTTGTGTACAGGTCAGCTCGATTTTAACAACTTTTTAAATTTTATACGAAAGCTCGGAGTGTATACAGTGTGTCCGAGAAAATGTGGGAAATCTCTCGAATGTAGATAGAACATGCAAAAAAAAGATGACAAGTTCCCTTAAAATTAAAATTGGATTTTTACCATTTTGACTAGAAGTGAAGTATTTATGTTAAAATCACATTGTTTTTAGCTAATTAGATGATATTACAGCTCAAAGATACTTCACTTCACCATGCTGGCGTGCAGGAAATTGTTGGTTGTCAAATGGTCATGACAGCTTGAAAAGTCAAAAAGCAAAATACAGTGACAGAGAGATGCAAGAGAGGCGCAGGGGTGTACGAGAAATTGATCAAAAATCGACCACTGGTATACGATCAGTTGTATCGGGAACCGACGAGCACTCTGAACTCCACACCAAATGTGTGGGGGATAGTAGTTTGTGAGGGTGAGCAATAAGGTTGCGGAGTCCCGTCGGTTCCCGACACCACAGAAAGGTGACCAGGGGGGGGGGGCACGATCAGGTTATGGTGACAAGTGGGCATTGAGGTTCAAAGTTTAAGTTTGGTACAGTGCCAAAGTTTTTATTCACAATTCTATGTCCGAAACATGTAGGATATAAACATAAACATTGAAATACATATTGTGGAGGTAGACTGCCGTTGCTTTATTTGATTATATCAACTCCACTGTAATGGACTACTTCTTCAAGTATTATACTTATGCCTGATATGTAAGCAACTACTTCTACGGAAAAAGCAGATTTTTTAGAATACTTACGTGTATTTTTGTCTCTAACCATCTATTGACCGCCTACATTAACAAGTATTACTAACTTCAAAATATCAGACGGCGCGCTAAAACGCAATAACATCTTTCATATTTTGTTACCATCTAACAAGGTTATAGTGTATCAATATTTCTTTACACCGCCTCACAAATTATTGCAATTAAAATATTATATTCCACGGAGCTGATTTGCATGCATCCTTTACCAGGTTAATTATTATTTTAGGAAATTTCATTGGAATGTAATTTAACCCAAATTGTTTATTTTCCTTAAATGGATTTGAGCAGCCTCATTAAGTTTGAATTAAGTATTTCGTATTAATTTCCAATTTTAATTAAAAACAAGTCACCCTTTATAAATATTCTGGGGTTCAACATCGTCCCATGTAAATTTTAAGGTGCTTTCTCATCTTACTTTGTTTGAAAATACGGTGTTTGCATCATTTTATTTTTTAAATTAAATTAACTTTTCCGGATCCTTTTAGTAGAACTCATCATACACTAGATGAGTTGGTGAAATTGAAAGTTGCAGTACCGTAATAACGAACGTAATATGCTTAAGTTACACAAATATGTAAATCCGTAAGCAATGTTCTCTGAAACTGTAAGAGACACAATATAAGGTGTTGGACAATAGCATCAAAAAAGTTTAGAGGGTATGTATCGCTCCAAAATAAGAAAAATATATGATATGAGTATGGATCCGCAAATGCTCTCTTTTCGAGATACGGGGTTTAAATGAGGAATTTTTCATAAAAAAAATTATAAGCACCTTGTGTACAGGTCAGCTCGATTTTAACAACTTTTTAAATTTTATACGAAAGCTCGGAGTGTATACAGTGTGTCCGAGAAAATGTGGGAAATCTCTCGAATGTAGATAGAACATGCAAAAAAAAGATGACAAGTTCCCTTAAATTTTTTTTATTACAGGCCCTCCTACTGAGATATGTTCCCCTGAAAGGATGCCGTTGTTTTTCTTGAATAACTTTTAAAGTACATTATATATATAATAAAAATTGAATGTGATAGACACTAGTAAGGACCTCTTAAAATAGTGTCCTCAAAACATATGTAGCGTTTTAAGTTTACCAGGGGCGGACTAAGCTTAAAAGCTTAGTACATACATTTTTAACATCCTGTATGATTTAGACTTAAAAAAATAAAGGTGGGTGCCTTGCACCTTAGACTAAAAAAATAGTACTCTTGTTTATTGTCGATAATATGAACCGTTTTCGAGAAAAAGAATAACAAATGAATTCATGGTCTATGTTTATTAAAAATGACCATGTATGTTTTGTTTCTCGACAAAAAAGTGTGATACGAAAGTCATTCAAACAACAGAAAAGTTTTATTTTAAGTTGTTTAATCCAGAAAATTACAAAAATTTAAAGAAACGCAGTGATGTAATAGGAGGCACCTTGACGAAATCATTGAAAAACTTCATAAGAGGGTTCAACATGAGCTCCGTAAAGTCTGATATACTCGCGGAAACGACGAAGTGAGGACTGCTGTACCTATCAGAATAACCTTATAAATATATATAAATATAAACTTTTAAGGATCAAACATTTTAAGAAGACTAAGTTGGCCTGTACTTGAACATAAGATTGCGTATAAAATATATTTGGAATATATATCAGATCCCACAATGGCATGTAATAATGTGCTTGTGTAAATAGTCCCTAGCCTGTATTGTTTACAGTCATAAACTATCAACGTCTAATAGACAGTAGTATTTTGCTGCTGTTTTGAGAATATATGCTTAAAAGCTGTTTAAAATGCGTATCTGGTTTTAACTTTATAATCAGAACTAGGAAATAACTTTGATATCCTTTAAAACAAATTCGCAGCATATCGTTTGACTAAATCTCTTTAGCCCCTCAAAATTAAATTTCCTGTTTCTAAAATTTTCTGACAATCTGCTCTAATTTATATACAAATTTGCAGATATGCATATAGTAAAATCTAACAGTCTCTTTGATACGTGTTAGTTAAATTCATATTAACATATATATTAGAATATCGTGTGTTGTTTTTCATCCCTGTTGTTTACTCTCTAAGCCTAATATGCATTATAGTTAAAGAGCTTGTGGTGCAAAAAACATTCAACAACATTTTTTATAATTTGTGCGAAATAAATTTTTCAAAGATTTTGGATTTTGCTTTGAAACTTATTTTTTATTAAATAAGGGTATAAGGCAATGTTTAACTACCAGAAGAAGGTAATTATTTCCTAGAAATATATCATAAAAATACAAGGAAGCTCTTCTAGTTAAAATCACCCAGTTGTTGGGAAATGAAATATCAACATGAAAAGTTGCATTTAATGTGTTTCGTTGGAACGGAAATACCTTTATTTTAACTTCAGCCTATTTATTTTCATAGATGAAATGGGTACAAAAATCGGTTTCATTAAGCATACATTATTTTACTTTCATCAATCGAAATATATACAAAATCTTAACAAATTTATAAATTTAATGTTTGCTTACAAACTGCTGTTGTCAAATGTGACCCAAGGCGAAATAACCTAATTTTTTTCTGTCATGTTGAACCTCCTCTGAATCTTTCTCTCTTTTATGTCCGGCATTACCTTTAACTTCTATTAGTCATTGGCACCTTTGCTGGCCAAACTTCAAATACGAAAATGGAGTTGAGCGATGCTCTGGATCATTTAAAAGGGTGATGAGATTCTTTGTAGACTTATTCTTCTCTCAGTTTAAAAACGCTTGATTTGTCAGGGCTTCCACCGTTAGTCTCTCTCCACTATTGCTGGAGGCAGCCAATTCCTAGAAAACTTGCTGGTGGAATTCGGCGGTGATTGCACATGTGAAGTTGTAATTCGTGGGTTGGTAGATACGTCCGTACGTTTGTAGTAATCCGCTAATATTTTGTCATAAAATTCGGTCAGTGTCGGTATTTTAATGGGTGCGTTCACCCGACCTCAGCAGCTGACTTAAAGCTCTCAGAAGTTTAGCGGTAATGTGAATTAGCAGTTGAAAAATAGATGAACGCATTGTTGAACTAAACCGTTATTATTTGACGTTTATAACAGCTGTTGCGTTGATATGTTACGTAACCTCAAAATTTCCGCTTTTTATTTTGGGCCAATTTTTTCTCATCACATCTCGAATGGAGAATATTTAGCGAGCAATTCTACTGGAATTAATGAACGATGAACTAAATCTTGGCCCGTTAGGGGCTATCGTAGGTGATTTAGTTCGGGCAGTCGATAAAGTGGAACCTGGCAGAATAATTCCTGTTCGAAATAAAGGTTATTATGGGAATGTTATACCAAATTACAACCCTGATGATTTTTATAATCATTTTAGCATATCCAGATCGACGTTTCAGGTAAATAGGTGTTGTAATTTAATGTGAATTACAGCGGTTTCCCTAAAATATCATTATTATTTCAGAACTTACTAAATGTACTAAAGTAAATAAGAACAAAACAAACAGGTTAGGAAACATCTGTAAAATGTCAAAACCAATAAGTTCTCTGCATGTCTAAGCAAAGGATGAGTTGGAAAGCAGAAATAAACTTCGCTTAAAGAAATTTGCAGCTGCTGGTATCCAGCGCCTGGTCAGCGGGTCAGCTGAACGCGATTGCTTACTCAACTTCTCAACTGTTGACGTCGGGTGAACGCACCCAATGTCTCTGTGTAGTACTCTATTTACAGTATATCTCGGAGCGTCTGCAATTATTTTTAACGCTATATTTTGTAGCACCTGGAACTTGTTATGCGCTGTCATGCCTATGGGGCACCATGTTTTTGAGACGTCGAATAACCGCTCCCGTACGTGCTGTTTCTATTGAATCCTTCCAAAATTTTGGTCGCCAGTCTCGTCGTCTGCCTCACTGTACAGTGTTGTCTCCTAAAGGCCAATTGCTCAACATTACGCTCGATGACAAAGTCAACCAGACGACTGAGCATTATTTTTTTTAATAATTCTCGCTAGACTCGACAACAGACTTATTGACCTATAACTTACCACCTGTGTCGGGTCTTCGTTTTGTTTTAGGATCAGTATAACTTTTGCTTTTTTCCACACATACGGACAGCAGCCTTCTTTGATTATTACCTGTGAAAGGATTACTATATCCCTGATGATGTTGTTTGGGAGATTGCGCAATGCAGCATTTTTAATACCATCGTGTTCAATATTCTTCTGCGTGCGCACTGGACGAAATGCGCCTCGCGAGACGAGACATCTCGGCTTAAGTGAATTTGAAAGCCACTTTATTGCGTGTTAAAAAATTGATAAGATAAAATCAAGTTAACTGGAATTTATAATTACTATTTTAGTTTTTTAAATTAAAACAGTAATTTGTAAATATCTCAAAAACGAATAAAGATATCGTCACTGTTTTCTCCAAAATGTAGCTATTTTTATGCTCTTTAGGCTGAGTTTATTTTTGTTAAGAAAATTTGAAAAAACTAACTTGTTGATACAGCGCCACCTAAAAGACGCGGTATGTACTAGCGACCACGACCAAAGTCGGTTATTTAATAAGTATAAATCATCATCATCATCATCAGTCAGCCCAGCTGCGTCCACTGCTATTCTGTGCCGCTTGCATCCAGTTTGATTTGATGCGCCGTATGTCATCCGTCCATCGGGTCGGTGGGCGTCCCCTACTTCTGTACGCATCTTGTCTTGGTCGCCACTCGAGGATCTTAATCCATCTGTCGTCCGTCCTTCTAGCAATATGCCCAGCACAATTCCATTTTAATGTGGTTATTCTTTTCACTGCATCAACGACACCCGTTCTACTCCTTATTTCATTGTTGGGGATCCTGTCTCTTAAGCTTATTCCCAGCATTGATCTCTCCATGGCACGCTGCGTAACTCTGATTCGGTTTATTGTTTTCTTTATTAATGTTAGGGTCTCCGCTTTGTAAGTCATAACAGGATAGGTCAAAACCTATTCTTTTCAAGCATATTGGTATGTCTGATTTCAATATATTGGGAAGCTTTCCAAAGGCTGCCCAAGTTAGACTCACTCTCCTACAAATCTCCGTTGTTTGATTGTCTCGGCCCAATCTAATCACAGTATTACTTGAATTTCGTTACATGTTTAACGTTATGCGTCCCCACACGGATGTTGGCGCTTATTACAAGGTTTGTCATAAACTGAGTCTTCGATATATTAATTTTAAGCCCAACCGTTCTTGAGGTTCGGTGAAGATGCTCCAACATTTCCCTGGCTTTATCTATACTGTCTGATATTAACACAATGTCGTCGGCAAATCTTAGATGATTTTGATTTTCTCCGTTTATATATAGAGATAGTGTCACCTTGTCAAACTCCGCGTTGTACTTCATTTTGGCTCATATCTTCATGAAGTCTAACGCAGGCTGTTGCAGTATCATAGATATTTTTAATAAGTGCGATGTAGCGATGACCAATTCTACAGTCGGCAAGTGCTAGCAGCATTTTTTGTTGGTCGATGGTATCAAATGCCTTTTCATAGTCTACAAATATAAGAATTAATGGCTTGTTATATTCCACACACTTTTCGATCAATGATTTAATGACTTGTAGATGATCATTCGTTCCATATCCAAAGCGAAAACCGGCCAGCTCGCGGGGTTGATATTCGTGCAATTTACTTGTTAGTCGCTTTTTTTTTTTTTTTTATATTTTACTATTTTACGGTCGTCGGCGTATCTGAGGCCATCTTGAACTGGTCATCGACCGTACGGTTTTTAATCGTGCGGTCTACCGACTGGGGAGTGTGAAACGGCACCTTCATCCTACGAGATATCCGATCTCATCCGGCCTGTCCGGCGTGAATAGGATGGTTTTGATGTCGATTCATTTTACACTCTTCCCTAAGACAAGAGCACGCGGTGTTTCCCAAGCGGTCACCCATCCAAGTACTAACCACGCTCGACACCGCTTAACTTCGGTGATCTGACGGAAACCATTTCCATTTCCATTTTAAAATTCTTTATTTCCTATAATTTTACATCACTAACTTACAACTAAAATATCCTGACTTAGCCTAATTACATGCACTAAAACTAACTAGTCTATTTACAATGTTTTGGGCGCATATGGACCGTAAGCATACGGGCCAAAATGCGCCCAAATACCTGGCTTTGAGCCAGGCGGCCGATGTTTATGGCCTTTGGTTGTTTGCTAGTGATTAGGTAACACTTAGCACTTCACTCCGTACCGGCAAGCGCCTTTACGAGTGTTGAGGATGCGTTTGTTGCTCAGTTGAGCTTAAAAGGACTCATGAACACAAGTCCGAGAACAATTATTATTAAGAGTCTGGAAAGTCAATGGGAAAAGCACGCTGGGAAAAATTTGGAAAAAACCCAGTAAGATTAAATCAGGTACTAACAATTATCTTCGCCCACAGCGGAGAATCAAAAATGCACTGTGGCATAGGTCATAGGCTCCAGGTGGAGAGAGGCCGAGATTTGTAGCGTGTCTTGTTGTCTGCGTCAGTTGGCGTCTCGTAAGTCTGTCCCACAGCCGTTTCTCGTATTTCAAATGCATATTTTGGGCCGCAAAAATCCGCCGAACGACCTGGTAATGCTGGAAGTCCAGCGTGAACTTTGTGGTCTTTTATGCATTTGTTTGTATGTTTGTTGGTCAGTTTTAAATGTTGTTGTTTGTTTGTCTGTATTATTTTTTGGTTGTAGGTTGGTTTATGGTGCTTTAGGTGTCGCTAGGCCCTTGCCTTCGCTTTGTTTTGATTTTAGTAAAAAGTTTGTACATGTGAGAGAGTAGGCTAATTGGTCGGTAGTTTCTTAAATTTTCGATGTAAAGTATGCGTGTAATAAGTATAAAAGTATTCATTAAATGAGCTTAAGCTGGTTGTATTTGGGTACAGCATATGGAAGATACAGTAACTGAGAAAGTATTTTTTCCGCAAGCTTTCCCCACCCATACTTTCGAAAGTACAAAATAGGTCTTTGAGACAAGTTTCCGCAAAAATTAACGAATTTTTATTTCAGTCATTAAGAGAGTACCTTAACTTAGGGATTATCTGATAAAATTTGACGTCTTAGATATATCCTAGTAACTGTGTCCCCTAGCGGCCATTTTGGAAACTTGAAAGTATCAATCAAATTTTTTTCCGAAGCCGTAAGGTTTCTGTCTGCCATAATATCGTACCTTGCCGACCTTAGTGGGACACCCTGTATATTATTATTATACATTATAAGATTGGATGTACTGCCAGTACCGGCTAGAATGATATATCTGCATGAACACTGTTTAGTAATAAGTAAGGTGCCTCCATTCATTTAATAGAATTTAAATTTGTACATAAAATATTTTAGGTATTTTCATCGTTATATGGCCCTGAAAAGTTGTAAGTGTAAATTATCCAGTTTCACCCAAAAATACGGCTAAACACAATATGCTTACTTCAGCTTCCTAACAAAGCAAATTGCCTTGTCTGGGATTATTAGCAAATCAATTTGTGTGTGAGATATTAGAACGTGATTAAAATAATTTCCCTTTCCTGATTATATTATGATCCAATCGTATTTGCATGAGAGATGCTAATATTGGCTTCTGCATATTATAGAAGCCGTTGAATTTAGACCGGATCAGCCTGCATGTGAATTAGTTATAGAAATGTTGCATAACTAATACGATGGTATGTGTGGTGATAATGGAATATTACATAGTTAGCTTGCGTAACAAATAGTATCTATAATATAAATAAGTTCCAAATTTTGCTTTATTTTCTACTAGAAAATAGTAGCTAGTTTGATATTTTGAACACCCTGTATGTCAACTTATTTTTGGAATTTCTATTAGGTTCTTAACAGCTTCCTTTATTTTGCGTTTACCAATATGTTACTCTTTTCGAGATAATAATTAATTTCAATACGCCATACGCCAAGTAACTTGGTGAATGTTGACATTCACCGGTGTATCTCGACATTCATCGGATTTCGGACTTTCACAGTAACATATACATTTATGTGAACACTGATTAATTATATTTCAACCTTAGAATTATTAGTTTTTGCCAATAAACCTTATATTATTTAACATAATCGTTTGGTTTAAAGGGCATAATCCAAACCCCCATTAACGGGAAAAATATTAATGGGAAATTTAATGCCGAAAGTAAACGGCCTCGAGCTGGAAGCTAAGAAAATAAATTAGGTTGTCTGGGCGTATTGGCAAATCAATTTGTCGCAAAGGGATATTAAGAAGTGATTACAATCGTTTCCTCATCTTGATTACCTAGTCAAATCCTATTTGCATAAAGGAAACTAATAGTTAAGGCTCCTCTATTTACACTGACATAAGTGCCGTAAATTAGATGCTTCTGATTTAAATCTCGTAAGCAGAAAAAGGGTTGGATTGGGCTTTGCAAAGGCATGGTCCTTATAACCAAATATTACATTGGTAAGATAAAATATTTTTATTGTACCTTATAGTTGATATAAAATGACTATCTATTCAGACCTAAAGTTTTCTTTCTGAGGAACATCGGCATATCAAATACCTTGGGTCGCCGCATTTGTTGTATAAGCTATCAGTACCGACTGCGCCTTTAGATTTGCAAGATATTGTTTTGGGAGATAATGGAGCTAATAACGCATCATCAGGCAGCTCCGAAGAACAGTGTACCCGCTCCACTTTTGCTCCAGGTCACAGTTCAACCTAGGTGTATAATGTACTATCAATTGCGCATCTTCTGGCATAAAAATTTATTATACAGGATAACCTATGTAGTAGATATGACTTCATCGACGATTTTTTATAATGGAGACCTCCATATTTTAGTTCGGATCTTTAATCTTCAAAGAAGCTGATTCCATTGAAATTACTGTACAATGCTTAACCACAAAAATAAGGTGATCTAGGCAAGCTAAATAATTTTTTGGAAGGGAAACCGGCAAAAATTTTACAAGTGACAAAATGAAGTAAGCTAGCGTCAAGAAAACAGGAATGCAAACTTTTGTTTACGAGTCACGCGCCATTTTTATATAATACAATAATAAAACATACCACACTTAGCCATAAAGTTGATAATTTGGTAGCTACAGGTTAACAAACATATTTTATTTAAGGTATAGCTTTTTTTAATTAAAAAAATGAAATAGTTAAAGTATTGAAACTGTTCTCCTTCTTATACCTGATAGTACCCCAAGCAATTAATAAACTCTTTCTGAACTTTCCTTATGGTTTCTTATAAAATTTGACAGGTCTCATTTTATAAATAACGTTTTTTAGGTAACCCCACGTGAAGAAATCCAATAGTGTAAGGTCTGGACGTCTAGGCGGCCACACTTATACACAATTTAGGGCAAAAGTTAGCAAAGTATAAACAAAATATGTAAAACTTAACATACTCCTTAAAGTTACTCTCTAACTCCTGTCAAGTAGTCAATG
Source organism: Polydrusus tereticollis (assembly GCA_963920685.1). NCBI lineage: Eukaryota > Metazoa > Arthropoda > Insecta > Coleoptera > Curculionidae > Polydrusus > Polydrusus tereticollis. Next base: position 108,736,070 of record OY987331.1, on the reverse strand, counting down.
GTTCATTGTTGTTAGGATCTTCCTGAAAATAGCGCATTAGAGAAGCTGCTAGCTGTTTGCGCCGGCTATTTAAATACTTCGACTTTTTTACTTGTTGTTCTTAAAATAACAATTTTTTATTGCTCTTTATTAAAAGGTCTAACATTTTTCTTAAAAAATACTCGCACAACAACACGAAACGTCAAAAAGGCCAACGAGCGAGCTGGCGCCACCGTAGCATTGAGAGTTCTGTTGCCAACTATCGGTCCATAAAATTCAAATAATGTTAACTCTTACAAGTTTAAATTTAAAAAATATTTGCTAAAAGGTGGGCTAGTATTAAAGAAGAATACCTTAAGTTTTTAGTACATTCAATATCGCATCAAATTTTAATATTTTTTTCCCACATTTAATTTCCTTATGTTTTGTTACTGATTTACAATTATTAGGTGATTGGTGACGTATAACGGAAATTGTTTTGCATTAACTATAATATACTTAATGCAGATTTAGAACCATTGTACCTCATACCTTTTAAGTGACGTCAGATATCGACAGTGTTGCCAGCTTGTAACTAAAATATCTGAGTGAGGGAATTACAGTTTTTTTTTTTTATTATAACAAGATAAATATACAAAAATTTTCCATAGTTTATACATTTGTTTACTGCATAATATCTTTCCCTATCAACTTTAGTAGATCCAACACTTCTTGTATTTTCATCTTCCCAAGATCGACCATTGGCACCATTCTGAAAAATCCATGTTTCATCCAAGAAAACGAATTGGTACAAGGATGCTTCTTTTTCTTTAACACATTCTTTTAAAAATACCAATCGTTTAAAAGCTACATGGGAAAGTCCCATAAGTCCTCGCCTCGGTTCATCTTTTTTCCATCCGAAGCCTATTTCCTTTAAAAGGCTTCTTAAAGAGTTAAGACAACAATCAAACAGTTGTCTGTCTTTTAATTTCTTACTTAAAGTTGTCAAAGTTACATGATGTTTTAAAAAAAGTTACAGCTTATGCATAACCAATGTAAAATGTTAGTTCTTGGATAATGCAACTTACTTGTTTCATATTATATTCCATAAATAGTGTCACGGATAGAACTTATATCCAATCTTGACACATTTGCAACTTTCTTTAAATAAGAACGTTTCCTTTTAGATGACTCCAATAATTTATTTTGCTTAACTGTTGTTGAAACTGCGCTTACAGTTGACATATTCAAATTTAGAGCAGCTGCTACACGCTAAAAATTAGTAAAGTAGTTATAAAATATATTGACCTTAACAGACTTTTTAAATTTACTTGTTTAACTGCTGTCAAGGATAACAATGGACCATTGATATTAAGTTCTTCCTGAAAATAGCTTATTATAGAGGCTATAAGCTCTTTGCACCGGCTATTTGAATGCTTTGGCATTTTTCACAAATAGTAAACAACGTAATCGACAGAGATATGTATGTGCACTTTTGCTGTTCTTAAAACAACAGTTTTTTAATGCTATTTATGAAAAGATCTGGAGTTCTTGTTCAAAAATAGACGGCACAGCAACAGAGAATCACAAAACAATAATTAAGGTTAGTTTTGCATAAACGTCAAACAAAGCCAACGAACGAGCTGGCGCCACGGCACTGTTTACAGTTGTGTTGCCAACTATCGGCCAATAAAATTAAAATTATATTAATTTTTACAAGCTTAAATAGTCAAAATATTTGCTATAAGTGAGTCTGTATCAAAGAAGAATACTTTAAGTTTGTAGTAGATTTATTATCGCATAAAGTTTTAATAATTTTTGCCCAAATTTAATTTCCTCGTGTTTTCATACGGACTGACAGTTATCAGCTGATTGATGACGTGCAACGGTTTTAAATTTGCATATTCCATACATTAGTTATCCTTTATAATATATTTGTATGCCCAAAAACATGTACTTAAAAATTATTATGTGTCTAAGGATTTCTCCGAAATATTTTAAGATTGTTATATAATGGATTTGTTCCCTTACTTTATTTACACTATACATTGCAGAAGATTCTAAACATTTTCGGATATTATATAGGTACCAGCAAAAATCGAAAATTTCAATTAACAATTGGAGAAAATCTGTTCGATTGATATGGCCCTGGAGTTCCTTCCTACCTCGCCTCGCACTAATCATATTCAGGTCGTATGAATTTGGATATCTTTTAGGTCATATCAATGCTGCTTATCGCAACGCTAAACTAAGACTAGTTCTTTATGAGTACATAGTGGCTCGCGTTTAATAATTGTTAAGATTTTAGCAAGTAATAGTGAAAACAATGTAAAAAGTTTACCGATGAAAAAGAAATTGGATAGATGGATGTTTGTAGTGAATAACTATCTCCAATAAATTTTAAAACACTGTCTATTCATCTCAATTTAACCCGTGAACATATTGTATGTAAAGCTTTTCCAAATAGTTTTTTCTTTAATTTATTCACATGTTTAAAAGCTCGTGGACCGATTTTTCACGGGAATGATGCAGACGCGGCTAAAGTCGGAGTTTTCTACTAAATTATGGAAGAGGACTGGAGCGTGTTTTCCTCTTTCAGGTTTAAAATGTGGTTTTAAATTGTAATAAATTGAGGAAAACTTTTTGTTGCATGTGTACGGATTAGGGACTGCATTTTCGAGATACATCTATATTAGCTTCGTCTCAATAATAATTATGTGATCTTTGGTGGTTCAATTAATGTGAGCTGAATTATTTCGTTACCCATGTTGTGGAATTCACAGGAAACAATTCTTTGTTTTTGTAAAAACTGTCAAAAGTTTTTTTTATCCATCTTATAATTGTAATACTCTTTAACAATTTATATTGTGTAATTTTTGGTCGGAATTGGATTTTTCCCTTGATATACAAATTAAATTAAAAACCATTCATATCTAAATTCTATTTAAAACCAAACCAGCCGCCACAGTTTTATCAGGTCCCTGTATTCTCATTTTAAAACAAAAGAATTCTAAATATTTTTTCATTTTCTTTTAGTTATTTATAGGTGCGTCAGATGTAACAAAAAATTGGAAAACCGAGAAATATTGTTATTTTTACAAAATGTATTTTTTCCTTGTTCACGAAATTCGACAATGGCTGTCAGGCCCTAACAAGCTTGTTGGATAAGAATACTTCTCTGTATGTTTTTTTTACAACACAGGTATTATTTTGATGTTCCTAAAAAATAATTTGATACAACTGTTTCTTAAAATAGTATTTGTGTATTTAAAAATTGCGAAATTAATCAATAGTGTGATAAAAAGGACAACAAATCCCTGCAACTTTTTATATTTCCAGTAGAAATATAACTAGTGCATGAAATATTTCCGGAAATTTTTGAAAATTTTGTCTGAAACCAATTTTTTAACAAAAGTATGAGTGCATTGCACCTGAAAAAATCCCGAACCCGTAGGGTGAGGGATTTTTTCTTTGGTGCAATGCACGAATGTTTTTTTTTTTTTTTTAAATTGGCTGAAGACCAAATTTTGAAAAATGTCCATTAGGAAATATTTTAGGCACGTGTTATGTTTTGATCGGAAATTTCCCGAGTTGATAAAAGTTTATTTAGGTAGTTGCTAAAAAGTTGATTTTGATATATTTATTTATTTAAATAATACCATACTTTATTAACAATTAATATAAGATTTAAATTTTGACAGGTCGACTGTTTTGATGTTTTGAAACTATAAATGTCAAAAATGACGACAATTATCCCCGGGATATTTCCAAATGTAATTTTCAAAACGGATGCAATTTCCACTTATCAATTTTTTAAAATTTCCGTGTAAAAATTCCAGTTAAATTGACACTAGGGAAATTTTCAATAGTAATATGTTAAGTGCATGTAAAATTGCTGAAAATCATGCATGAAGGTTTATTGCCCTAGAAACAGCTTGAATGCATTTTTATCGTTATTTACCAAAAAGTGCCCGACCGAAGGGAGGGCACTTTTTAAGGTAAATAACAATAAAAATGCATGAAAGCTGTTTCTTTAGGGCAACAAATCAGAGTGCATGATTATCAAGCCATTTTACATGCACGAAATATATTTTTTAGACTATTTCCTGAATCATTTTGATAAATTGACGCGAAATTGTCAAAGCAGAAATTTCAACTTGTTGTGACAGTGACGGTTATTCTCGTAGGTAACCAACAATGAAAAACCAGAAGAGTGCAATTTTCAGCTCAATCGCGACCGAGGGCTGATTTTCACCGAAAATCAAGTGAAAAGCGCATTGTAGTTACAGTATATGAGGGAAATAGTCATCTAAATACTACTTTTTCATTATAAATTCTTGCCTCAGTTTTTAAAGATGACCATAGGGCGCCATTTTGAATACAATTTTGAAATGGCAGGCGGGGTCTAGTGAAATTTGGTTGGAAAGGTATTTTCAATCTACAAATAATCCCCAAGTTTGATAAGATTTTATCGATTCATTTCAAAATGGCGCCCCATTTTGTTAAGGTGGGTTAATTTGAATTTATAGCAACAGTAAAATAACCTACGAGCAGCTAGGTGATATTTTTAGTACTTTATAATAATAAAGGACAACCAAAATTATAAACACTACTTAATAAGATGCTCAAAATGGGCATCATTCAATTCTTGTTAGATGTGTAGCCATCGTCAAATTCTTCGCGAACATTACGAAACATTTCTTGACTTATTGATGCGCATCCTTGAATTATTTTCTGGCGCAAATCATCTAATGACTTTGGCTGGGTTAAGAATACTTTAGATTTAATACATCCGCATAAAAAAAAGTTTATAGGAGTTAAGTCTGGTGAGCGAGCAGGCTATTTGACAGCACAACGACGACCAATCCAACGCCTGGCATGATGCCGATTAAGGTATTTCCTAACATCTCTACCTTAATGCGGCGGAGCTCCATCTCCATCCATATCACCAAATTCGTCAGGATCCTCCTCAGTCCACTTCAGAATAAAAACTTTAAACGCGCACTGTATAGAACATCAATGATTGGATGTATTGTGTCTTTCTCAGACTATTGCAAGTAAATTATTATATGTTTTTTGAACTCGTGCCCGTGAGTAAATCAATATGAAAAACATTACCTGGACCTGTATGACACACATTTTATCCATGTTGTTTCTATTTGGTTTTATTTTAATTTTATGATGCCCGTATTTAGCATGTACCACAAATTAAGACAGATTACAAAATTACTTTAATATGTTACTGAACCTAACATATAAAATAATTTTTTAATTTGTCTTAATTTGTGGTACATGCTACAGTTCTGGTTTTTCTTTTAATTACAATATCATTCTATTCGACCAACGCTAATTGCATATTTACTTTCCATGAACTCAATTTCATTTTACAACCTACATATCACTGGTATGCTACCTATTTACTTTCTTCTTTCAGTTCACAATTTACTGCTAAACGACATACTTTTGATTCATCTTTATGTACTTATTTCGTATGGACACTTGAACGACATGAAATTAATAAATGAATGCATTCGTTTCTCTCAAGATCACCCGTTCAATATTCCGATATTTGCATTCATACCTTTAATAATACCCGAAAACCTAAATGTATAATAAAATGTGAATCAAAAACTACTAAGTTGCTAGCTGGTAATAGTTATTTACGTTACAATGCCGGAAAGTACTATTTTACTGGATAAATCAGGCATTGCTAGTCCTGTCGGTACTTTTTGGACGTGCGACTAACATTAGTTTTTTTTTAACCGGAGCTGTAGTAGCGTATCGTAATTTTGACAAATAATAAATTTTATTTGGGAAAAAGGCTACACACGTTTTATTAACAAGTAATCAAGCCCAGTAATTCACCTTGTTGCTACCGAAACAAAAAATGCATGGATTACTTGCTTACGTTTGTTTAATGAAGACCAGAAACATGAATGAGTCCTCTAAAGGCTTTTATAAAACTCTGATCGGTTTGAAAACAATGTTATTTACGTTACAAGGCCGCAAAGTACTGATTTACTAGTACTAACTAACAAACTATATATTGAAGGGTATCATTCGCGCATGTGGTTGTGTTTTTATAAACCGTAAATTCAAAAAAAAATAATTTTTCATTAATATAAAAAAAAAATCGAAGTTGATTATATCAAATCTAGTTATACTATTTTGTTATACTCATGATTAGGAGGCCAAGAACTAATGGGTTAGGTATTAGGTAGAACCTATTTTCAAAAATATGCAATGAGGCTAAAAAATGATTTATTGAAACAAGTAAGTATGCGGTAGATAACAACTTTATTATCCGCAAGTTATTTCTTGAAAATTATATATTTCTATAATTAATGACCTCCTAGGGCCTCTGTACATTACGGTGACTTTTTGGTTAATACCTATACAATACATAATGTGCCTATTTTCATTGATGATGTGTTTTTCTATATCGAAACGTCTAATAACTAATAAGTGTGATACACCGTTGGATTAAGAATATAACGTAGAATCTATTAAGCATAAAATAAAATTTTCCGACTATTTAAAATAACAAAGTTGATGATGGTTGTGACTAAACGAAACGTCGGATCAAAAATGTAATTAAAGCATCTTGTAGGGGAGAAAAAGTGGCAATAAGAATATGTCTTTTCAAATATAATTAATCAATTAAAACGAAATCGCGATAATTCGGTTTTATCCAAATATCTTCGGAAGCATTCGGAATTTTTTAAATTTGAAAATGTGACGTTACAGGATTCAATTATGCGCAATTTTTTTTTAATTTAACCATCTCTGTATCTTCTATGGTTTACGAGATCCCTGTAGAGTGCATTCTTATCTGGGACACCCTGTAGAAGGCTATACGCGCAAATAAGAAACTAAATTAACAACATTATTTTTATTATACAACTTTATAATATAACATAACGTTAAACCAACAACAAAACAAATATATTATTTTGTTAAATTACAAAAATTCCTTGAATTGAGCACCGTTGTGTTCTAAACACTTTCGACACACCGGTTCGATTATTCGCAATGCTTTTAATAAAATAATTGACCTTCCCTGCAAAAGCCTATAAGTTAGATAGGTAGCTTTTCGAAGTTGATCAATAATGTGGTCATGTCTCTTATAGATTTTTATATATAAAAAAAATCCAAAGAAGAAAGATCAGGTGATCTTGGAGACGTCTGACAGGTCCATTAATACCAATTCACTTATCAGGAGATGTAGTTTCTAAATATTCTGTCCTTATATAAGAATTGTGACGCCATCTTGCAGTAATCTTGGCAAAAAGTATTATTTAAATCGTCCAAAAGAACATCCTCTAAAGTTTCCATTAGTGCATTGCACATTTAAATATGTAACAAAAAGCTACTAATAGATAATACTAATGAATAAAACTTCAAAAAATCTTAAAAAGAGGGATAAGGCAAAGAAATAATATATAGGGTGTCCCATTTAAAAAGAAAAACACAAATTTGGGCTATAACTCAAAATCAGAACTTTTTAGAAAAAAATCTAACTACACCACTGAATTCTACATATAAACTCTATAATAACCCCTTTTTACCTTATTGATAAGTAATCAAATAATCGAGATGCGGGGGAGCGTCAAAAATGACAAATTTTCAAAATAGCCCTGTTTATCAGAAACTGAGAGGGCTATGTAAATTTCGTTTTCGGCAGTGAAAGTTTCATAAAATAATACAACAGTGAGCCGCAGCCGCCATCTTTCTATCGTTTATAATCCGAGAGCTGGTGTAAAAAACCACACGCAAACTGGACACCCTGTACGTACAACTTCAGTAAAATGTGATGCAGAGTTCCCTCTATTTTAAAAATCTCTAACCCACCTTATTATGGTTTGCCTTGTTTGAATTATTCCGTATCTTTCCACATTAAACTTGAGACGAAAATTTTTTTACGCCTGCACAACTAAATCACTTCGTATAAACTGTTTTACAACAAAATTAAACTATCAAGAAACAAAATAATATTTCTGTAGTAACCTACTTAAAATGGATGCCTAATCCTTTAAAACATATCGAATTTTTAGAGAATTGATATAGTAAAACAAGGAATGTCTAGGTATACCTAGACACACTTCAAAATTTATAAATATTTAACCTATAAAAACTTCTTAGTTTTGATGGAACTAGATATCGTGTGTTATTGTCATTATCTCTTTTTCATACTACACAAATATTGGTCAGTTTATTTTCCTGCACTTGTTATTTTCTTTTTGCCTGCTACATTATCGATAATGGTGAATCAGAATATTCATTTATATCAAAATCTACGCACAAAGGGATCTCGATGTTACCCTCTTGTTCTTGAAATAAAAGGGGAATATTCAAAGCATTTAATCATGTTTACCCTTATCTGTTACAAGTTGTGTGGGACGAGAAAGAAAATAATGCGAATCCGTTGTTTTAGAAAATTATATATTAAACTTCTTTGTGGGCCTTGTTTGTTTCAACCTATAAATTATCAGGTTGTTAGAACAAATTTTGGGGCCACTGATGTTTTAAAAAGGATTAATGGGAAACATTTGAAACAATGTAAACAAGCGTATTTAAAATATTTTTTTGTGTTTCTATTTATATTTATTTGTTTCGTTACCGTTTTCAGTATTGCCTTTATATCAAACCGTTTTTTTTTCTAATTTTAGTTAGTAATAATGGTATTTATCTTTTTTTTTCTTTTTTTTTTATAATAAGGCACAGCACTGAAGGATCAATCTTTTATGCCGCTCTGGGAGCGGTGCGTGTGCGCAGAAAACGATTCACGTTGGTCTTCAATTTTTGGAAATTATACTCGTTGGGGAGTATGGCCTCAGGGAGTTCATTCCAGAGTGATGACGTTCTCCAGATGAAAGAATTTATAAACAGTGTCGTTCGAGGGACACTATGCTGAACCACGTACTGGTGGGCTGCAGTGGCTCATCGTGTATTTCTACCATGCACCGCTCTGGGTGGAATCAAGCGGGCAACCTGAGTTGAGCATTTGCCATGAAAATATTCGTAAAATAGACTTAAGTCGCCAACCTGCCTTCGATGTTCAAGGCTTTCCAGGTTGTTTGTCAGATCATGGTCACCGATCAAACGAATTGCTCTTCTTTGAATGGAATCTAGCAATCTCAGAGTATGTTTAGGAGCAGACCCCCAAATATGCGAACAGTACTCCAGCGATGGTCGAAAAATTAGACTTTTCAGGTTAAAAGTCCCATATCAATTATTATATTTCAATTACAAACAAAATTCTCAATAATTAATACAGAAAGGTTTTTTTGCTTCACAGATTTTACCCCAAACTAGTTCTATTTTACTGTAAGATTATCAATTGTTTAAATTTAAACAAAGAAGTATAATATATTCTAAATAGTAAGTCAACTTAGGGAAAATTTATTTAGGGTATAAATTTTGGCCTAACTCTAACTTACTCAATGTGTATGGGTGCTTTTTACAGTCAGTTTACACCTTATTCCTTTTACTAATGGTGAATCTGATTTTTACCGCTCTTTAACTTAATTAACACTTTCATTATTTGGGTCAGAGGTACGTGCAAAGTTAGTTCTACGATCAACAGGGGGACTTCCAGTTTTGTCCGTCCTAAAAGAGCTCTTTTCGTAATAAGTTGCAAAATGAGCGTATTCTCTCGCACTAAATATGTAGATTGTGTGCAAAAATAAGTTATTTTCGTATCGTATTTTGTACAAGATTTTTGGTAATTCAATCAGTAGGAAAAAGAATTGTTTTGTGCGAATTTCATTCAAATGAATTTATGCAACAATCGTAGTATAAGGGTAAGAAAGAGTGAAGGTCAACAAATATTCGATAAATATCCACTTAATGTTGTATTTAAAAATAACCTAACCTGAACTTATTTTAGCACTAGCGTTAAACTGAACCAGTTGTGACGATGAAAATTAACGTAAAAAAAGATGTTTGGTGGTATTAAGAATGGTAAGGTTAAATTAGGTATAAAAATTGTTATTTTTCTTGAATGAGAAAAACTAACCTGAACTTTTTTTTTATCAAGCGTTTATTATTTATCTTATGTAAGATTGATTTATTTTCAGTTGACGCTAAAAAGCAATATTACCCAAACTTTTAAAACTCGGTAGGATGTATTTAATGATTTCAGGTTAAAATACGTTATTTTATAAATTGTACATATAAAACAATTTAATCCTATTTAAACAAGTACACAAAACTCGTTCATAACTTTGCAGAAGCTACTGGTATGCCGTATCTGCTACAGAGATGAGACACATTCAATGTTATACCCAATAGAGAAAAGTACGATTCACAATTATTTGTTACTTTTTGTCATAGTGTTGTTTGGAATAACAACCAATTTCTTCGAATAAGTTATAAATTGTGCAGGATATAGTTATGCAGGTGTAAATATACAAATTTTTATAATTTTGGGCACTTGGTAAGAGAGAGAGAGAGAGAGAGAGAGAGAGAGTGTTATTAAAGATATCATCAGAAATCATTAATTTGGAACCCCTAGCTAACTTTCACATAAAAAGTAATGTAGGGACAGATGAGTCGTTATCTTTGACGTATTACTTAATATGCCTATCAGTTAACAACGCAGCCTAAAGAACAGTCGTTGGCCTAAAAAGAATTACTTTACAAAAGAAACGTAGAACGGATACATTTTTAATATTGCTTTTGTATAGCATACCGGCATAAAAAAATGTCTTGATTGATGGCAATTCAAGAATATTCCTGGCAAAGTGGTAACAGTAATCTTGATAAGGCTTACCGATTTTCCTGTTTCATCAGTCTTTGTCATCTTGGATATCAAACATTTCCACATTTTTCATCTGCCTTAAAAGAATTTCCTTTACGTATAAAATCATAAAATTACTTAAACTTTTGTAATTACTCTTAACTGACTAGGGGTATATCATGGTTTTAATTTAGAAGGATGATTTTACAGATCCACTTACCTAATTTGATTTTTATTTTAAATTTTTACTCTTCGTAACATTGTAACGTTGGTACTTTCAGGTCTGCTCTTATTTGATTATATCAGATTGCTTGCTGTCGTACAACCGCAAGTCCGTGGTCCTATGTACTTATGAGAGACAACTTTTTACTTTGGTTTATGTTGGTCCTAACCCTATTATTCTGTGTTATATCTTCAGAGTGGTTTTGGGATTGACAGAAAACTGTCAGATGGGTCATTCTCATTCTGTCGGAGGTAATTATGCAGTATACCGTTTTCCGTCAATATTGCGATTTTTAAGCTGTTGAGATGCTATTTATTAATATCAAACTACCAGGAAGTTTGGAAATAACGTGTTTCTAATTAGCCTTTCTGATAAATTCACCTTCATTACCTTATTTAAAAATGCTAACCACGTTCCAATTGCATTAGGTGAATTCATCTGAAAGGTGAATTTGTTGATGGACATAGTTGGCGCTTTTTAATTAGGTAATCTATGAAATAAGGCGATATTTGATAACACATATTTCCGAGTAGAGCAAACAACGAAAAGCATTGATTAAATGGGGACCAAATTATATGTCCTTTACCTTGAAATTTTGACAGTAGGTTGGGTTATTACACTAAAAGAAGCACTAAAACGACGAATAAAATGCTTTACACTGAAATAAAAAATGTGGGTACCTAGTAAAAAGTACTATTTTTCATGAATATATTCTGTGTTTCATGTAATTGGCTCTCTAGCAAATTTCGTAAAATCAAAAAAAAAATGAAATAAAATAAAAATATTTTTGAAATGTTTTATTAATTGTGCGTTACTTACTGATAGTACATTTTAGAGAGGAAATGAAATAGTATTTTACATACCAAGAGTGGTAAGAAGCCTATTCCACACGATTTCGAAAACTACAGCACGAGCGTTAGCGAAAATTGCCCTAGTTAATACAGGCATTATAATATTATGTAACTGCTCCCCACGTGCCCACTCCTATAATGCTACGAACCATTTTTTTTAAAAGACTATGTTCGATATTTCTGCAGGTAAATCTGCTATTTTTCAATTCTTCGATAGGTACATGGACAATAATGAGAGGTACTTAGAATTTGAACGGTTGGTAGATAATATGATATTTTATTTTGTTTAAACGAAATAAGTTGTAAATTTGGGAAAACTTTATGATTCTTTTATAATATGTATCTATTACTACTACTTACTCTTTGCTTATTTTACCTGAACTACGCGTAGAAATATGATATTATTCAATAAAAACTATTAAATGAGAATAATTGCTTTTGCTTTCAGGAATATTTTCCAAGAAAACACAAGATCTGTTAGGAAAATAAAAACATGTTCGATCTTTTGGATTAGTTTGATATTTTTTCCTTCTCGTCGCCTTTCCTTAAAAAGGTACTTGTTTTTATACATTTAATATCAACTTCACTTGAATAAGATAATAAATAATGGTAGGTCTTTTGCATATACCTTTCACGTAATAAAATACAGCAGATATATACATGAAAACAAATATAAACAAATGTATCATAGCGGTGCAAATGTACTTACTGTTCAGGATCATTTGGAAATGAAAACATGCTTATTCCTTGACCTTCTTTTGAGGGACACCCTCGAAACGCACAGGTATTACCAGGCATAGTTTTATAATAGCACAATACTCACAAAAATAAACAGTTAAACAATAGACTTCTTTCAACAAAAAAGACAACTAAACTCGACAACGATAACTCATCGACTACTTCTCGTTTTGCTCTTCTCGGCCGATTTTCTGTCGAAACTTTAGCCAATCGTAATTTGCAACTGAAATCAATCAGTGTTGCATGATTTTTATTTTCTTATCTGAATTTGTAATAAAAAATTAGAAACTAATTATTTCAACTTTGTAACAAACAAGTTTCAATTTTCACCTAGGAATTCCCAATTCGCATCATATTACCAACATATTTACAGAAGATTTTTTTTTAAATTCGTAAAATTGACAAAAAAAAGAATATAGATACTGCAAATTACCCTGTTGCACTACCTTGCATACTAGTCGCGGATTAAAGCCTTGGTGGTGATAACTGGAAAATCATTTTCCATCTGTGAGTTTTTCATACTTAATCTTGTATCAAATACCTATTTGGTAAATTTGTTACGTAATTTTTCCTAAATGATCGATATTCTTGATGGTTTTTATCAATTAACCCCTAATACCCAATGTATATTTTTAGGGCCAGTTTTAGGATGATTCGGTATTATTCGAGCCTCAGATTTATAGAACTTTCGTTTCGAAGTGTGATATGAACCCTTTCTGGACCTTTGTGAAGCCTATTTGCGGGCTTATTCTAGAGATAACCAGTTTTAATGCTTCCTCTGAGGCAACATATGTTCCAGTTAGCCTTAGATAGCCTATTAAGCCATAAGTACGACTTTACTTACACAGCGTATTTTGCATTGATTCTGATTTTTCAATTATTCCTGACCAATTGTAGATTCTGCCTTTCTAATGGATGCCATTTTTTGTTCATCACATTTAACGTTTTAAGTGATTTACCTTATTAATATTAGTTATTAATTAGGTTAGAAATCTCATAGAGTGTATTTCAGGAAAATATTTTTGCATATACAGGGTTGCCCAAAGAAGTGTGGTAATATAATGTTGATTTTTTTTTAAATAGGACACTCTGTATTTTTTTGCATATTTTGGTTTGTGTTATTATCCTTTATAAATATCTATAATTTTATGCAATTTGCTTTGGTAGTTTAAGAGCAATAAATTAAAAACTAAGTTAAAAAAATTTAGCAGCTCTGAAGAAAAACCAAAAAAAAAATCTGAAAACATTTTTGGTAATCATGGCATTGTACACAAATAATGACATGGAATCCAGAGATACGATGATTCGAAGGGTTTTTATCAATTTTATACAGGGTGTTCTAAATAAGGTTTCGAACATGAGTCATTAAAAACTAATTTTTCTCAAGTTTTTCAAATGGAACACCCTGTATATTTTTGACTAATGTAACGTAGAATTAATAAACAAATATTTTTTGCAATACAAACATGTAGCTTATTTCCAGCCGTTTACGAAATAATTGTGCAAATTTCATAAATTGTGTTGTGTAAAAATGTAAAAAGAATGTTTATTTTATCAATTAAACATATTATATGCCTAAATTAATATTATTGATCTGTGCCTAAATTAATACGCTCTTGAAAAGATCTATTTACTTCTCTTAACATTTCTGTTCAAATAACAGCAAAACGATGTAGGTATTAGTAAAGGTTACGCATAAAAATCTTGGTAGGCTTTGAAATACGACAGTGATTCCATTTTTATTAAAATTTGACAAGTTTAATTAATTCAAAAAAGTTGTCATTTAAGGCTAACAGTACTTAGCGCTTAAGTATAAGATGTTAAAATGAATTTTAGTAAAGAAGAGTTAGTTGATATGATTTTTGCACTTGGCGAGAGCGAAAAAAATTGCTTGTTAGCAAGTAGAGTTTACGCGTCACGTTATCCAGAGAGAAGGCAGCCTGACGAAAAAAGTTTTAAAAGATAATTATTAAGATTTGTTGAAACTTGAAATGTCGTGTACACAAAAGAAGGAAGAACAAAACCTGTCACCAACGAGGAAAAAGAATTAGAAGTATTATTAACAGTTACTGAAGATCCACACATAGGCCAAAATAAAATAGGGAAACAGTAGAAATTGGCGAAAGATCTGTTCAACGAGTTTGAAAAAAACATAGTTTTCATGCCTACCACATTCAATTCCATCAAGCTTTTAGCGATAGAGATTTTCAAAATCGACTCGAACTCTGTGCCTGGACAAGAATGAAATTTCAAGAAGATTTTATGTTTTTCAATTATGTTTTATTCTCTGATGAGGCTACATTTCATAACACCGGTTGTGTAAATAGGGGTAACTTTCACTATTATTCCACAGAACATCCGCGATATATGAAACAAGTCGATCAGCAGCACTAGTGGTCTTTGAATGTGTGGGGCGGAATAATTGGTGGTACTGTGATAGGTACATATTTTTTTAATAGTCATCTTAATGGGCCCATGTGTTTAAACTTTTTACGAAATGATTTACCAGGTTTACTGGCAGACGTTGCTCCATATTTTAGAAATAGGATGTGGTTTCAGCAAGACGTAGCTGCGGCGCATTTTTCACGAGATATAAGAAATTACCTTGATGATACCTTTCGGAATCAATGGACCGGTAGAAACGGACCTACACACTGGCCTGCTAGATCGCCGGGTCTAACAATGCGTGACTTTTTTTTATGGGGACATGTAAAGCAAATTGTTTATAATAATCCGCCGACAACTGCCATTAATATCCAGAAAAGAAATAGAGACGTGTTTGGTAGTATACCACCTGAAATGTTTAGGGAAGTAAATAGATCTTTTCAAGAGCGTATTAATTTATTCACAGATCAAAATGGAAGACATTTTGAATATTTATTGTAGTTTATGATATTAGTTTAGGCATATATTATGTTTAATTGATAAAATAAACGTTCTTTTTACATTTTTACACAACAGAATTTACGAAATTTGCAATTACTTCGTAAACGGCTGGAAATAACCTACATGTTTGTATTGCAAAAAATATTTGTTTATGAATTCTACGTTACTATAGTTAAAATATACAGGATGTTCCATTTGAAAAATTTGAGAAAGTTGAGCTTTTAATGACTCGTTTTTGAAACCTGATTTAGAGCACCCTGTATAAAATTGATGAAAACTCTTTAATTCATCGTATCTCTGGACTCCTTATCATTATTTCTGTTCAATGCCGTGATTACCAAAAATGTTTTCAGATTTTCTTTTTGGTTTTTTTTTCAGAACTGCTAAATTGTTTTGATCTTAGTTTTTAATTTATTGCTCTTAATCTACCAAAGCGAATTGCATACAATTATAAATATTTATAAAGGATAATAATACAAACCAAAATATGCAAGAAAATACAGGGTGTCCCATTTAAAAAAATTCAACATAATGTTACCACACTTTTTTGGGCAACCCTGTATATGCAAAAATATTTTCTTAAAATACACTCGATGATACCGTATAAGTCCGCATATAAATGAGATTTCTAACTTAATTCGTTTAGGAGCTATTAAAGCCCGACGCACTGTTGCAGGACCCTGTATAATCCGGAATGTTAAAGAGCTACAATTTTTGCGTTGTAATAACGAGTATCTAATCTAGCCAAACTCAAATACTTTTACAATTACGATCTGATTGGTAAATCAACTGTAGTTTATTGATTTTGTAAGATGTTGGATTGTGTATTGTAAATTTTCAATTTATAATAACCCATCTCCAATATTTTCAAATTAAAAAATATTTATTAATTAACAAGGTAGGGCTGTGTGCACTTCTTTGAATTAAGAGGGAAGCAAGCAATTATTTTTATATTAAGTATATAGTCTTCTATTTATTGCAGTACGGTACATGGTCTTGAAGAATATTGTTTATATATCTATATGTAGTTGAGGTGCCGCGCCGTCATTATTCACTACCAACTCTGTGCATATCCATATCCATGGTTATACGTTCCAATGTCGCGTCTTATGGCCTTTAATATTTGCTTCTTAATTTCACTCAACTCTTCATCATTGGTCGTCTGGCTACTTTTTGTATACGTTGCCTGGTATCGTCGCTAATATTGTTTTCTTTCAGAAACTTGGGCCTGTGTCATTTAAACTGTTGAGAGTTTCTTTAGGTTCATAAACATTTAGCTATTCGTTTATCCAATACATTACAATTTTCCAAATTTGATGGATTTGTAAATGATGTATTATTGGCAGTTTCTGTGAGCATTCTATTTTTCGAGATTTGTATTACTTTGGATCGCCAGCCTGTGTTATGTCTTTAACTATGTGATTATAATATCTTTTTAATTTTTTATTCGGTCATCAGGGTTTTACCATATCCATCCCGTATTAGGTGCTTTATGATGAAAGAAACTATTTATTTAAGATAGGTTATTCTATAGTAAAAATCTCAGCAATGTCTCCCCACGATCATTTCTGTCTGCCAGTCAGAAATTTCCCAATGAGATCTTTGTGACATCCGATTTCATCTCCATTTTTACACTGGAATCTTCTCACAAAATGCTATAATTTGTCTGTTGATCTATAAGAGCAGTATCGATTTAAGGCTAGTTCCAATGGAATCAAAAACGTCCCCAAACGGTCGCTCAACTAATTTATCACTGCAACAATTGATTTCCAAGTTCAAAATTCACTTGACCGACTAGAAATGATCGTTCGGGACGGTAATTTGGCTGTGTTGAAACAAACCTATCGTCGTAAAATATGTACACTTCCTCATCAGCATGCTTTCTTAAGAACCCTTTATAATATAATTTTAATAAATCTGGAGGTGATTTGCTCTTCTGATTATAGTGTGACATAATATTTTAATGCGAGTACAAGATTAATATTATATGTCGCCTCTTTACCAGTAGTTTCATCAATATGAAGCTCTTCGCGGTTATACATACTCTAAACGAGTTTATGCTTTAGTTAGATAGAACCGTACTGTACTTTGTAAAAATTGAAATTATTAAAGTGTCCTTGATGAAAAAGTTGCGTGCTTAAATATAATATAAATAAGAATAAGAAGTAAAAGAATGGCTTAATAAATTACAATTAGGTGCTTAACCAACTGCAATGTCGGAAATGTTAAGCCAAAATATACATTTTTACCAAAATAAACGCACAAAGAAATCCCGTCGTGCTGATCCACTGGCTTTTTCTTGGCACAAAAAGGAAACATTTAAAGCATTTAATCAAGGTACCCTTATTTGTTATACGTTGTGTGTGGGACGTGGCGTAAAAAAGGGATATTAAGGAAAATCCCTGTTTTTAGATATATTCGTTTGTTTGGGGAAGTTGGTTGTATTGTTTAAAGTGATAGATCCTCAAAGCTTTCAAAGCCCTCATTATGTTCTGACAAAATTGCTTTGTTAGAGTATGATTACTTGACGATTGAAGAAGAATAAGCAAGATGAAGAATAAACAGAGCATAATATATTTTATAGAGGATTGTTGCCGTTAGAGTAAAATAAGTAAGAAATAATTATCAATAAAATTAATACTGAACGGAGATTGTTTCCTAGCTTGTCGTCATTTAAAATGACTGCTTCGCCACAATATAGGCTGGTTCGTTTGTACCTGCAGAGATGTAATTCAAACTCCGTTTAACAAAAATAACATATACTTATTACTTATAATAATAATAAGAATAATAAGAATCTTTTGACGATAGATATAATGCACCTGTATGTATCTGGGGGATTTATATTATTTATACTTCACTACGACTAACAGCGCAACACATCTTGTGTTAGCATACTGGAATAAATATCGTAAGTAAGCAGAAAAAGAATGATTTACTTGTTCGGACGAGCCGTACAGAATTAAAACGCACCTTTGCGTTAAACACACGAGAATTTTGCTACACTGGAAAAACAAGTTATTAGAAAGCGAAGGAACAAAAATTTTTTGTGCATTCAAAATAGAATCAGCCACTTGAAACCCGGTCGCGGAGCGAACTTCTCTCGTCAAGATGTTGTTAGCGAGTCCTTGCCGAAATTCCCCCATGTATTGACATGGCCAACCTACTTTTCTTGGCGCTATTGTAGGGACCAATTAAACGTGATTAAACATGGGGGTATCTACGTAGTCCGTTGTCAGCATAACCGTCGCGACCATGTTTGTAGAGAACCAATAAAAAAATAGAGGAACTTATAAGATAATATATTTCCACTGCCGTGTGTCGGCCTTTCACAAACGTCCTTATTAGAAAATCATAATATCCGACAAAGGATTCTACGTTAAAAATAGATTATCTTTAGAACAACAAATACTAACAATAATTTTGTTTGAATATTTGTTAAACCGAAGGGAGAATACGATTTATGGACCGCCCGCAAGTAAAAGCAAATTCACGAAGTTCCCAATGTTTGTTTTTCAAAAAGTAACCAAACTGGGTAAAACATTTGTATACAACTGTAACCTGTACCGACTTCTGGTAGTTTAGGCGTTGTTTTGTCTGCCTATAAGAAATGTTTCCTTTCATTTTTATATTTAAAATATAATTTTCAAAAGTTCACAAAGGTATTGAGTTAAAATATCTACCCAATTTCATTAAACCATAGTAAAGAAAATAAGAGTGAAAATATTGAATAAATTAAAAGGTACAATGCTAAAAAATAGGTATCGGGTTTTGATACCGAAACATTTAAAAACAAAGAATTTTTTGAAATATTTATGTTATCTAAAGAGCCTTATACAATACAGTATTTTTTGAAAACTAAACTATCAAGTCCGGGATCTCGTCAACTGGTTCACACAAATTAGTACTGCTGCATTTGGGTTCCTCTGAAATTCCATCATCTGGGACATCATAGTATTTTTTAATAACGTCATTGTAGTATTTAAGGTTTTCTATTTCTTTCCAGTTTTCACCCCAATGTTTTTCCAATAAAGCCTTAACGTCTTTTAGCTTTTCCTTATTAGGTCGTACGCCGCTCAGAACTACAGATTGTAAGATACTCCCAACCGATTTACCTTTTTTAAAAACAGACTTGTATTCCCCAAGATCAGATTTATAGGATTGCTCTCCTCGAATTGTTACTGTCCTATTTGGTCCTCGTCTCAGTAAAAACCTTTTACTCATGTTAAACCGGAAGTGCCACTGTGCAGGAGGTTTGATGGTAGTTTGAGAGTTCTTTTTCCAGTCGTGAACAGTCACATCACGACCCAGAACAAAAACAGTCCCATGGTCATTAAATATTTCGAGAAACTCTTCTGGAGAAACGGTGGTGTCTTTCCTTTTTATAACTTTCTCGATTCGTGCAAAGACTCTATCTGGGGGAATAAAGGAATGTCCAGACACGGGAAATATAAGTTCCAAGTTCTTAACATAG
Source organism: Polydrusus tereticollis (assembly GCA_963920685.1). NCBI lineage: Eukaryota > Metazoa > Arthropoda > Insecta > Coleoptera > Curculionidae > Polydrusus > Polydrusus tereticollis. The sequence continues at coordinate 108,716,199 of OY987331.1, read as the reverse complement.
AAGGGTGCATGTACACTTAGCCATTTGATGCACATTGTTATCATTATGGAGATTTTGTTTTGCCCCCCACAGCCATCGGCAATAAGCCGAACAGTATCTATGTTTTCGAAGTTAGTGGTACTCAATTTGTGAAAAACGGCACTAGCAATTTTATTGGCTCCTTTTGAATGCTGGTCCTCAGTCCATGAATATAAAAACACATTTTCCTTGGACAATGGAGAATGTGATGTACCTGTAACGGCGGCAAAATTATACGTATACAACTGCCGACTGTAATAAACAGATTGATCAGGAATCTTCGGCATTGCTTGGTTTTTTTGACAGTCAAACGAAATTATTTTGAGACCTTGCCTTTGTTCTCTGAGTGAATCAAAAAATGCTTTTGCCCGTAATTTGTGTACGCGCTTCTCAATCATAAGTTTTCTATTAAGTTGCTCATCTTTTTCCACTTTCCACCAGTTTTTCTGTTAACTGAAGGCATGCAGAACAAACATCAGTTCTTGGAGAACCGAAACCAATATTGTAGCAGGTATTGAAAATATGCCGGAAATAACTTTTTTTCACCATAACGTACGTAGATCCCATTTCAACTTCCCGGTAGTATTGTCGCCACATTTTTGATATGTTTAAATCCGAAGATAAATATGTTCGGCTGCTCCTATTTCTGCAGTAATGAGATTCAACAGTTTTAAATTGCTTAATAAATCTCATTACAGAAGATTTTTTTTCAGCAAATTTTTAAGTCTTTCGATCACCTCCCCTGTTTTCGCGTGCCATGTGTTGTCCTTCATGAAATCGTTTTAGTACGCCAAGTACTCGATCCTTTTTTACTTTCAAAACATCAAGAAAGGCTTTCTGGCATACAGGTATTTTTTTGGATGAATCTAAAAGACCGATATAGTATTTTACTGAGTAGGTTTTCCTATAATTCCTATTTCCCGTACGCCCTTGGCGTTTTATATTTTTTGTCTCGCAAAATTTGATTATAAAGTTATCCTGGCCTATCTTATCTTTATGCGAATAAAAAATTTGATGAAATTGTTTTATATCACGCATCAACAGGGTACTGCATCGATAAGATTTTGTTTTTGTGGAATGTTGACAAGTTGGATATGACGGCAAGCCTAGGGCTTTGTATCTAAGGAGAAAAAAAAATTCTGTACATTTTTGTTTGGTTTAAAAATAAAAATGAGATTGTGTACCTTTCCTCCTTTTGTACTGTTCGCTTCCATGTTCTTGGTCGGGAAACTCTTTTGCGAGCTCTGTCTGGAGTCACTGGTTTAGGAACCTCTCCAATATACTCTGCCATTGTTTGAGTATTAAATATATAATGTAAAATAATTTACTTTTAAATTTTAATCACAGCACAAACTGGACAACACTACTACTTTGTATACTCTGACTGTTAGAATAAAAACAAATGGCGCAGACAAACCAAATTCATACGTATTGCAGTCGCGTGACTTTAGAAGAATGCTGTGATTGGCTGGTGTGGATTTGCTGGCATTTGATTTTAACGTCGCTCGGATTTGTCGGATTTTGAAACCAACTCCATATTTTAGATGCAAATGTAGCTTGGATTTGCGGGGATTTGCACTGTGAATATTATATTAGATGGTAGAGAACTAGAAGATAAATCCAGTGACGTATTAAACTCATTTTTCTCGAAAAATGGATTTGTCGGGTTTTGAAACTAGATGATTCATTTATAGTTCCACAGCTATTGTGGTAATGTGACACTAAGTAAAAATATGCACATTAGTTTCTTTGGTACAACGCCGACTTTTCGCCGGGTTACCATTTCATCTCAATTTCTTATTGCCAAACAAGAACTATGTCCACCGTTGCAATAGAGACATTGCGTGTCACGAAATGCTAGGAAGTGGCCCGCTTCGTAACATCACAGGACTCTCTGATTGCATCTCGAGGAAAGTCCTTTTTTAGTAGTAAGGTTATCCAAGGCTTTTATGTCGCTAAACTTTTAGTTTGAGAAATCATGTCTTTATCAGTAAAGATTTTGTCGTTTCTTTAAAATAATTATGAACTATGTGTGCTGCAATAACTGTAAAATTAATTAGTATTATTATTACTATTATTTAAGAATAAGTTTGGTGTACATTGAATCTTTGATCATTAACATAAAGTACTTAATACCTATATATATTTTATATTTTCGGTATATAGTGTCTGATATCTCTGCCCGTTTACTAGACTTTTTCTCTAGTACGCTCTACTTGTCAGATTTTATTTACTCAGAGCTTTTCTAATTCCTTCTTCTCATTTTCCTACTTCGCATTTCTCATCCTTCTGTACATTTGACCCTACTATATTCTTTATTTCTTCTTTTCTTTGCAACTCCTAAGTATTTATATGATTGATATGCTTTGCTTTCTTTATTGTTTTCTAATTAGATGTGATTCGGCATAATTTTGGATATTTGGATTTCTCTGTGTTTCTGTTTCTAAGTCTTCCTTATCTTTAGCTGCATTTACGCTTCCATTTTCTTAGCAATGCAAATAATGCAATATTTGAAATAAAGTAGGTGAAATACAGCATCCCTATCTATACTTTAGTTCCTGCAAAAATGGATCCTCTATATATAGTTTTTGTATTACTTGAATAATTGCATAATATTTATAAATTATTAATGCTAGTTTTCTGAACTGCTTGCCACAACTTTGTAACAATATCACCATAATATTATTATGCTTTGGATATTGTCCATAAACAGAAGATATTCCTAGCGGTTTACGGATATTCTTCCTTCTATTATTTGCTTGACACAGAAGATATTATCCCAACAGGATCTTCCAGCCTGAAGCTCCCTTAACCTTCAACCTTTGTAATATTTTTCTATTATAAATTTGCTTAGCGTAGGTGTAATGGTTATGCCTCTACAATAATTGTTACAGTGATTCCGATCACCTTTTCCATTTCATTCTTCTGGTATCCGTTTTATTTCAATGAATTTTATAAATAATTCTTCATTTCTTCTTTTTTTTCTGGTCCCCCTAAATTATATGGACTTATATCATTAGGATATAAAGTAATGCAAAAAATATTTCTATTGCTACACCAACTTTTGTAATTTTATTGCTAGTTAACGTATAGTGGGTATACGTAGACAATCATTTTCAACGGACCATCAAGTGCAAGTACACCGTAAAATTTTACAACCTTGTATTTGCATCAGGTTGCATTTATTGCCGGCATCGTACTACAATGGGAATTGACTACAATAAAACTGAAATTTTAGAAGTCGTCTCAGTTTCTGAATATAAATGTAGATACTTTAATGATAATGGTGGGAGTCGTAATAATGATCATAAAACAGAAATATAAATCGATTATTTAAAAATCACTATTAAACTTGAGGTCTAGACGCCGAGCACCACCATTTTCCTAACGATTTATTATTATGTGTTTCAGAAAAACTCGTTTCAAATGAGCCGCTTTTATTTGAGAAACTGTTGAGACAATGGAAAACTGTCGCACGCCCTTCGAGTGACGTATTAATTGGCAATCAAAAAGAAATAGTTTAGCTGATATTTAATAGGTTCACCAAAATTTTACCTTTCTTATTTAGGTTGATCATAATGAGGTAGGGTAAATTAAATTTTGGTTAGTTATATCGTAATTGAAGAGGAAAGAAAAATCTAAAATTCTTCACAAATATTTAATATCTTGCTCTACGGGTTTCGGTTTCTTAAATCATTTTGAAGAGCTGTCTAAAAAGTTCATCTCAATTCAAAATCAAAATTATTAGATATTACTTACATAATATAATCACAGACTTTACATTAAGGACACAAACAAGTTCACAATGGCAAATACAGGTTAACTAACGATATAAAATTGATTAACGGGATAAACCAAAAAAACATTTAAAAAATAAAACACAATATACCGAACCAGAGTGACATCTAGGTTGCACAAAAGGAGGGGTTGCACAAAAGAGAGGTACGATTATTTAAACAAACATTCACTACCTAAACTCATTCACAATTCTCGCTGCTTCTCTGTAGTGGGCGTTGACAGGATCGTTCAAAGACTCAATCTGATTATTAATTTACAATTTGGCTATATGTTCTAGAAAATTTAGCTTATGGCCTTTATTCGCATTATGTAGCATTTTAAAGTTGTCTTTAGTATTGAAATTATGTAAATTCTCTCTTAAATGTAGGCCAAAAGCTGATTTCTTGTTATTAAGCGATTTCTGAGAGTTTAAATGTTCTTTTTTTCTAATAATAAAACTACGTCCTGTCTGACTAGCATATTTAGCTGTGCCTGAGTTACAGGACAACAAATATACCCCTTAGTTTTGTCAAGCACGTTAATTGAATCCTTTACTCTCGAGAATAAGCTACGTAAATTGTTTACTGGTTTGTAAGCTATTTTATAATTGTTGTTTAAGAACTTCAATATTTTACCCACCCTCAGAGAAACAGCGCCTAAAAAAGGTTAGTCTTAATCTACGAGGTTGAAAAGACGTTATGTTCTTATCCAAGGGGTCAGTCAACACCTTTCTAAGCATGCCATTAAATTATTTTCGTATTAAATTATTGATTAATGATATCCTGTATCCGTTGTTATAAGCAATTTGAAATATTATGTTCTTTTCCCTTTCAAATTCCATAGGTAAGAGTGGGATGGTGAACAAATGATGGATCAAAGAGCTAAACGCTGCCATTTTATTAGCTAAACAATGTTTTGAGTCAGCTGGTATAACATTGTCTGTATGTGTGTTTTTCCGATAAATAGCATACTCAAAAAAGTTATTCACCGTCTTTATAGTTAAATCTAAAAAATTCAGACAACATTCAGATTCTATTTCTTTTGTAAATTTCGTGTGGTTGTTTAAAAAATCGAAAAAAATTTCCAATTTATTCCCTGTTCCTGTCCAGGCGATAAAAGTATCATCAATATATCTGCGCCATAATAAAATTTTATCTAGAAGGTAAAAATTTGAATTAAACAACTTATTTTCAAAATCACCCATAAAAATTTCAGCTTAAAAGGGGGAAAGACCTGAACCCATGGGTAAACCATCCATCATTTTAAAAAACTTGTCATTAAATCTAAAAAAATCTAAACCTAGACATTTATTCAAAAGGGGCATTATACCCATCCGTACATTATGTGAATGAGTTTAAGTAGTGAATGTTTGTTTATATAATCGTACCTCCTTTTGTGCAACCTAGATGTCACTCTGGTTTGGTATATTTTGTTTTATTTTTTAAATGTTTTTTGGGTTTATCCCGTTGATCAATTTTATATAGTTAGTTAACCTGTGTTTGCCATTGTGAACTTGTTTGTTTCCTTAATGTAAAGTTTGTGATTATATTATGTAAGTACAGTAAAACTTCTCATTTCGGCCACCCGTTAAAAACGGCCACCCCTCTGAACGGTCAGTTTTGGCTTATTAAAATAAATCTTATAGCATTTTTAATAATAAAAGACCCCTCGAATACCGAAACACTTCTAAAACAGCCACGGTCACATGAATCCGTAACTTTTAAGAAAATTACCTTGAATTTTTACCCTTAATTGCGGTCGTCTCGACCCTTCTGGGAATGTTTGCACCCAGCCGGTACTTTATTACTGGTACTATTGGAAATACCGGAGAATGATAAAACCTAATTATGTAAATGGGTTTTTAAGTACGTACAAATATAATTTGTTAAATCTTAAGATGTTTTCATAAAAGGTAAAATTGTATTCAGTTGCATTTTAACAGCACAATAGTCGATTATGTCTCTGAAACGTAAACGTTTATCTTTTAAACAAAAGTTCGAAATCATCGCGGATAGTGAAAAATATGGTATCAGTGCTCGAAAGATAGCGGAAAAGTTTGGTGTTGGAAGAACGCAAGTAAATGATATTCTAAAAAGTAAAATTGAACTGAAAAAACTTTATGAAGAAGGAGGAGTTAATGCAGATCAAAAACGGAAGTTTCCAAAAACAGACGGACTTGCGATTGACCAAATGGTTTATGAATGGTTTTGCAAAGGAAGAAACAAAAACATTCCAATATCCGGACCACTACTAAAGGAAAAAGCTCTGGAAGTGTCAGAAAATTTGAAAAATTGTGATTTTAAGGCATCAAATGGCTGGTTAGATAGATTCTGCATTTTAAAACAATTTCTGGTGAGTCTGCAGATGTGGATGAAGTGAGTGTTCAAGATTGGTTCAAATTAATTATCAAGGATTATGATGATAAAGATATTTTTAATGCAGACGAAACAGGCCTTTATTATCTCGCAATGCCAAACAAAAATTTTGCCTTAAAGAGTGACAAATGTGCTGGAAGAAAATCAGCTAAGCAATGAGTGACAATTCTTTTTTGCAGTAGCATGGATGGTGAGAAGGAGACCCCATTAGTTATAGGAAAAAGCAAAAATCCGCGATGTTTCAAAGGAGCACATGTAGACAAATTACCATTAGAATGGGTCTCCAATAAAAAAGCTTGGGTGACAACAGAGATAATGATTTCCTGGCTAACAAAATTTGACACCAAAATGAAAAAACAAAGAAGAAAAGTACTTTTATTTTTGGATAACTCAAGTTCTCACCCGAAAATACAACTGGAAAATGTTCGAATTGTTTTTCTGCCTCCAAACACTACATCTTACTGCCAGCCATTAGATCAAGGCATCATACAAAATTTTAAAATGATATACAGAAAATATTTGATAAAAAGACTTTTAACTTTTACTAACACCGCTACCGAGGATGCGTTTGAAAAAGCAGAAAAGACCATAAATTTGTCAAGTGCTATGGTATGGATTGTTGCAGCATGGAAAAATGTTTCATCTAAAACGATTAAAAAATGTTTCCAAAAAGCTGGATTTATAGAAACTCTCCAAGAGAATGAGATTTTTGAAGAAGAAGACGATATTCCACTAAGTCAGTTGTTTTCCGGTATCCCAGGAAATCCAAACCTGGAAAATTATCTTCAAATCGACTCAAACATTTCAACGGAAAATCCCAGTATAGAGATGCAGGAAATAATTCAGGAGTTTACCAGCCAATCTGAAACTACCGAAAATGAAGACTGTGAAAGTAAAGAAAACCAGGAGGTTTTTAGTTCGTCTTTAAAAAGCATGAGTGAAGTTTGTGAAAAAATAAGAGACGTACAAAATTTTTTATTAGGCAAAAAAAATGGCAATTTGGCCATTGATATTTCAAATATCCTAATGAAATGTGAAAATGAAGCAAAATTAAAATTAAAAATATGAAACAGACTTCCATTGAATCTTTTTTTCACAAAGCATAATTTTTTTTCGTATGTAGTGCACATTTTTAAACATTATTATGTATACATATTATGTAGGAGTTATGAAATAAATAGTTATGTCTATATATTTACAGTTCATATTATTACATAATAACGTATGTGTTTGTAATTAGCCTTTTATTAATTAATGAAGTTGAATTTTATTCACATGACACATATGTTATATGTAGATATGTAATTTATTTTTTTCCTTCCCCTCAAAAACGGTCACCCCCTCAAACGGTCAATTTGTAATGAAATTTTTAGTGGCCGCTATTGAGAAGTTTTACTGTAATACCTAATAATTTTGATTTTGAATTGAGATTATTATATAAATGAACTTTTTAGACGGCTCTTGACAATGGTTTTAGAAACCGAAACGCGTAGAGCATAATATTAAATATTTGTAAAGAATTTTGGATTTTTCTTTCCTCTTCAATATGAATAATCTTCACCCCGGAGATATATATAATTCAATTAATTTATATCTTAATTTTGACATAAGCGCGAGAAGCCAAGCAAATCAAAATTAAATTCTCTATTTCCTACCTGCAACTACGCCAGCTTTAGAATTGAATCGTAATTATGTACCATGAGCCTTACCTCTAGGCAACCATGAATATGCGCCATCCTTTTAGACGTACTATCAGTAGGAAGGCGATGACGACGCATGCGTAAGGGTTTATGGAAAACGAACCATTAAGCATTCAGAATAAAAATTAAATTAGGACAATTAAGGCAAGATGCGCAATATATTTATAGTCTAGTTGAAGAAGCAAAACTAAATTTTAATCAAATTATGAACAGAAAAGTGAACGCTTAAAAAAAATTGATCAAATCTCCCCCAGCGTCTCTCCATGTAACACATAATGCCTAAATAAACACAATTTGAATGTTTTGAATTTTTCCCCTTTGTTTGCAAATACAGTCGGAAATTCTAGAGGTCACTTGGAGGGTTGGAATGAGGCCAAGAGTGAATAGTCATACATTAATTAAAGCACACTGATTAAGTTCTCTTTTATATTTTAAACTGGGTTAGGGTCACATTTACTGCCAAATTTATTAACAGAAATATTATTCTTTACAATCACATTGTATTAATATCTAAATTTCGGAACTATTTTCTGATGAGTAATAATATGCATTATCTACTAGCTTACTTCGTGGGGTTGCGATTAATCAATAATAACAGTAGCAAAACGATCCGTTATGCAATGAGAAAATCCGAACACTGCAATGACGTAGTTATAGAATCAATTAAAACTGCTGTAAGATTAATTAGACATATGACGTAAAGTTTATGGATGCCATATTATCAAACCCATAACAAATTGAAATGTGTAAATTTTTGAATTCGAAAATAATATTACGTCTAGTTGTAGAGGAATTTCTTGTACTAAACTCGAATATTCGAGTCGTCTCATAAACTTCAGCCTATACTCCGGCACCAAAATAATTGGCAGTGTCTCATTATTTCCGGGGTGTGCAAGACGTAAGGGGAACGCCAATTCCAGAGGCGTGTCATTTTAAACAATAATAATTCAAAAAATATATGAATTTTTGTTTATTATTCTAATATATTTACATTTACTATAACAAATATAATATTATAAATTTAACTAAAAAATTAATTAAGCTTTAATATTCGGTGATCTAATAAAGTAATTAGAGAAACTAAATTACGCCGGTATAAAATCCAAAAAGTATAATAAAGCAACGGTATATGTTATTTTCATCATGTTTTTATTATAGTATATAATAATAGAAACATATAATAGTGGATTAAGGGCAAAACCTAAACCTAAATCATAAATGTTCATAAATTTCCTAACTGTTGCTACCTAACGAACACTAATTGATAATAATTTGACAAATTATATTCCACGCCGATATTAAAAAGTGTTATAATGACAATACGTTACAATTTTAAATTCATTACCATTACAGCGATTATCCACTATCTGACTGTCGCTACTGCTGTCACCTGCAGAATTTATAATAATAGGTTCTACCATGACTTCAACGCGTACCTCTAAGTCCCACATTTTTTTTTCTACGCCCTCGACATGTAATACGCACCTATGCCAATCTGCTGCTTGTACATTTGCTATTGCCGTTTTTAACAGTTCTTTAACATCTTTTGATTTAAAAGTTTTATTTTTACTCGCCAGTTCGCCTTTTATCTGTGCCCATATAAGCTCGATTGGATATAGTTTACAATGGTTAGGCGGTAAACGTAATATTGTTACACCTCGTTCACGAGCCATTTCATCCACTACATATTTCGTATATTTTTTTTTGGTTTTGCAAGATCGGGCAACTGCACTTTTAGCATTTTTTCGCCAAATGCAATATTTTTTTCTTTGAGCCAGTCAACAATCGTTCCTTTTCGCCACGCCGAAGTTGACAAAGCTTCCACCCGACCGCTGTGGTATGGTGCATCATCCATCACGATTACCGACCTACGTTCAATTCGCGATAAGATGGATTTAAATCAATCTTCAAACACTCCCGAGTTCATATCCTCATGATAATCACCGGTTTTACAAGATTCAAACACGTTTAACCCACCTTTAAGAAAACCAGAATCACTCCCGATGTGGGTTATAATTACCCGACGACCTTTTCCTGAAGGAGCTTTTAATCTAGTGGACAGTCCATTGATAAAGACGTTACGTGCATCTTTAATGTTGAGATCTTGCCAAATGTAACTCACAGTATGTCCTTCATTTAACCATGTCTCGTCCGTAAAGTAAATTCTTTTCCCTGCACAGCGATATTGTTCTATGTCTTCTAGATACTTTCTATGCCACAATACGATTTCTTCCTTTTCCACCAAAAGACTTTTGCGATTTCGTTTTAAGAATCGAAAATTCAATTCTCGTAGTGTACGCATTCGTGGAATTTTTTGCATATTTTCATCATTTCAATTTCGGCAGAATTTTTTTTTTAATTCGGAAGTTCATTTCGAAAAAAAAATGCATGCACTTTCCTACGAATGGCTAACTTTGTTTGCTGATCAATAAAAATCTTTTTCCGTCCTCTTGTTTCTTTCTGATCGGACACTTTAGTATTCCTTTTGTCCTTGATAGTTCTATAAACAGTACTGCAAGATGTCTTAGTCAATGTGGCACAAAGTTCTGCTGCGTCAGTGAATGATATTCCACTGTGTGTAGTGTACTTAAAATTCCCTCATACACGTTTTTTACAATTGTACCCTCCCCAGGTTTTAAATGACGTCGTTTTGTAACTTGTTGTTACTATCACTTGAAGAACTCGCTTGCATTATAATATTTGCTGTTTTGAATAACCACCAAAATGACACCAAAATAGGTAATAAAACTGAATTGCTAATATCCTCTTAATTGAAACTTGTCTACGATACTGAACGTTGGTTAGAGGCGATAAGAAAGCGTGCGAGCGCCTTTAGACATGGGTTGTTCTTACCGGCGTTGTCAAATTGAGTAGACCAAGTACCGTATGATGTAAAGGCCCTTAACGACATGCTGATTTTGGTACATTTTATGAGAATCTCAATGAAATATTTTAAAACCTGGCAACTTGTAACGACTTATTAATGCACAATCTTCCCAAGCGGTTTTGAATGCTTTTAATTCAGTTGAAAGCGTGCGAATCGATGTTAATTATTTTCTCCGCACATCGTCAATTTTAATGGTAATAAGAACAGTTTTGCCAAATATTTTGAGATCGTAGTATAGTAAACTGTATATTTATAACTAAAAGAAATGGATTGTAATCCTTTTTGTAATAATATATTTCTGTATTGAAGTCAATAATCAACTACGGATATAAATCATACTATTGTAAACTGTTACCTAAACTTTAATCTGATTATTAATACAATAACCTGTAACTTTATTTTCTTTTTTTGTTGCAGGAACAAAGTCACAAATCTTATAGGCCGCTTTGTGTACTTACTTTTCGACTAAATTATCTTTTTGGTCAGTTGGAGCCTCTTGGATACCATCTGGTTAACATGATACTACATTCAGTTGTTTGTCTGATGTATTTTAGGTAAGTAATTTCAAAAAACTCTTAGTTACGCTGCAACATTTGCTAATCGATTCATATCGAAAATGTCCGATATTGTTTTCCGGCACCGCCAAGTAAATCTTGAGGAGTTTTGACACCAAAAAAGCTTCTGGTCCTAACGATATTCCAGTCATCGTAATTAAGACATGCGCTGACAAATTAACATCGGTATTTTATAGGCTTTTTAACTTATCTTACACAAAAAGGAATATTTCCTTCTTGCTGGCAAACTGCGCGAGTTTAACCTATACCCAAAAAAGGCGAGAAGACCTTGGCAAACAACTATCGTCCAGTCGTGATGGAGAAGGCTATTAACGAAAAGTTACTAAAGTACCTAGAAGGCTTCAACATTATTAGTGACCTCCAGTATGGATTCCGCAAGTCTAGATCAACAGGAGACCTTCTCGCTTATATTACTCGCGTTTGGAGCAACGCAATAAAACATTATTGGGAGTCCCGGGCGATTGGACTGGACATTTCCAAGGCCTTTGATCGAATATGGCATGATAGGCTCCTAACTAAAGTGAGAGCATACGGAATGTCGGTTCAATTTTGTTCAAGGCTTTCAAGCTTTCTTAAAGACCGTTTTCTGCGAGTGGCCATGGACGGATTTCTTTCGGACACATTTAACATCAACGCCGAAGTCCCTTAATGTTCTAAATTGTCGCCCACCCTCCTTCTTCTATACATTAACGATCTTCTGGAAAAGCTAAGAATCCTATATATAGTTTCGCTGATGACAGCAGTTTCATCTTTAGACCTGGAAGAAATTCTGTCTTGGGGTGACAGTAACCAAGTAGAATTTAACGCTAAGAAAACCCAGGCGGCAGTTTTTTCTAAAAAAGCTAATGCTGAAGAACCGGATATAGTCATAGCGGGACACTCGATTCCCTTGGCTTCATCAATTCATTTATTTGACGTCGATTTGGATACTTATATGTCTTGGCATGGTCACGTTGCGGCCATTGCTAAGACAGCCTCGTAGAAGCTTGGAGTACTTTTCCGAACCAAATTCGACCATCACTGCAGTACTCTTCGCATATTTGGGGCTCTGCTTTTAAACATACCCTGAGATTGCTAGATTCCATTCAAAGAAGAGCCATTCGCTTCATTGGTGACCATGAACTGACAAGAAACCTGGAAAGCCTTGAACATCGAAGGCAGGTTGGCGACTTGAGTCTTTTTTCCAAATATTTTCATGGCAAGTGCTCAACTGAGGTTGCACGCCTCATTCCACCCAGAGCGGTGTATGGTGGAAATACACGACGAGCCACTGCAGCCCACCCGTACGTGGTTCAGCTTAGTGTCCCTCGAACGACACTGTTTAAAAATTCTTTCATCTGGAGAACGTCATCACTCTGGAACGACCTCCCTGAGGCCGTGTTTCCCAAGGAGTATGATCTTCAAAGGTTCAAGACCGACGTCAATCGTTTCCTGCGAACATGCACCGCTCACAGAGCGCCATAAAGGATTAATCCTGTAGTGCTGTACCTTGCCATAAAAAAAATAGTTCTAAATACAATTTAAGGAATAAATACATTTAAATACTCTAAATTCCCTGATATTTGTTTGTATTTATAAATAGGTGTACAAGTTCTGGGTAGTGACCTTCCATTCGGAAAAAATGTTCTTATGAAAAAGCACGAAGCACCCCATTTATTTCTACTTTTTATAATTTTGCACGGTATTTTCAGTATTTCACCTTAATAAATAATTATATTGTAGATATCTGAACCATTTTTGAGAGAAATATGTAATTTTTAAAAAACAGGAAATTACATTTCACTTAAATTCAGTGACCGCCACGATACAACATATTACTGAGCAAGTAGTTAAATTGACAATATTTGATACACTTGTTTTCAGTTACTTATTATATTTAACTTTTAATTAGTATTTTATGGGTAACATTTTTTTTATATTAAATCACTTTAAAGAAAGCATTCAATATAAGATCCAGAAAACGGCTTTGTAATATAAAACAAATAGTCGTACCCCCCGTAGAAAAGCAATTACGAGGGTTTGTGATGCTACAAAGTAAATAATTTTCTCTGCCTGCCCTGCGAAAATTGTATATTAGGTACATAAAGCTTTTTCCTTTTAAATTAAAGGTTTTATAAAAAAACAAATGTATTCTACCTCAAAACTCTAAAACACGATGTTCAGTTAATTGTCTTTTGAACTCTGTTATCTTAATAAGCATTAAAAATAACACTAGTTTGCTAACTACTTAAAGCTTGTCTTTACCTTTATTGATAATTAGAAAGTTGCAAATGATGGTAGATACTTAATTTAGCGTGTGCATGTAAAGTATATCATAACAGTCTCTCAAAAATAGAAATCTTGCGAAAATATCTATTTCGGCTAATAGGCCATGTTATGTTTATCCTTCAAAAAAATCAAACTCTTATATGTGAGAGTATAGGAGTTGTGACGGTAAGAAAATCAGCATTTCAGTGAGACACCTAAAAAACATATTGGGACGTGCATGAAATTAAATGCCAGCTGGCGTTTAAATAGGCATTCTCGCCAGAGACCGATAATTTTTTGTGACAAAATGATAAAGGTTTTGTAAAGGAATTTGTGAGGCAGCTGTAAGAACCTGATGTAGTCCTGGTAAAAACACTTATTCTTGAATTTTAATTCTTTTAGTGAAGTTAATGTTATGTAAATGAAACAACGCAGTCTTCCTCCACAGTTTATTGATTAAAGTAAATTATAAGCTCCCGACATGTTTCAAGTGCTTAACCGCTCATCATCAGGGGATACTAACATCGAGTTTAGCAGATATGTAAGTTGTCTCAAATTAATGAGAACAATTAATTCATAGGACGATACATGTAATGGTTGAAGACTTGGTGTACGAACTTATATTAAAATTGATACATAAATGAAGTTTTGATTAAATTGTGAAATTTGAATTAGTGAAGAAACATTTTTGATAAGACAATAATAGTATATTAAAGTACATGTTTTATAAAGCATCATCTTATAGCACGCGTCCATGTTAAAAAACGAGCCGCTTGCGGCGAGTTTTTTAACGGGACAAGTGCTCTAACTGCTTTATAAAACACGTACTTTATACTATTTTTTCTATTTTGTATTTTTTTCAATAAGAAAATACATATTTAAAAAGAAAATCAACCCTTCAAATTTTGTAAATTTGTGTGTCTAAATTCTATGTTGGTAATACTCTAAATTTATTTTTATCATAGTAGCCTTGACAATAAATAATATTTTCTTTGTGTCATTGTCACGAAATTTGTGATTTAATATTTCATAGAGTTGTTCATAATTATAATTAAAAAAATATGGAGCATGATAATCTAAGTTTAACTCCCCCTGAGTTAAGGGATATTGCTAATAAAACGATAAATCAACTTTTACCAGAGAAATCCCGAAAACTTTCTTTTCTCATGGAAAACAATAACACGAAACGTCAGACGTCAACAGAATAAAACATTTAAATATAACCAATGCCAACTTTTAAAAAATAAAATTCGGAGTTCGAAATGTATATATTTCGAACTCGCTAGCGCGTTCGAAATATCTATTTTTCGAGACAAAATTAGAAAAATAGATTTATAACATCTGAAGGAGAAAGATTTTCTTGCTTATTTCATTTATTTAATTACACGAGTTCAACTGTTTAAAAATTAAAATTATATAAGTTATCAGCTAAGACTAATTTCACAAAAATTATATAATTTTAATTTTGAAACAGTTAAACTAGCATAATTAAATAAATAAAACAAGAAAGAAAATCTTTCTCCTTCAGATGTTATAAATCAATTTATTTTATCAAAAAAGTTTCTTCACTAATCCAAATTTCACAATTTAATCAATATTTATTTATACAGTGTGTCCCGCTTTTCATGAATACACCATAATATCTCAGTTATTGAAATTTTGGTGGTAATTGTATGTTGGAAAAATGAAGTATTTGGCATTGTGAACATTTTTATTTACCATTGGCGTGCGCGGTGTTGGTGGGGTAAAAAAGGCCTTTTTTTATAACTGTTTCTATCAGATTTAGAATCAGCATCCCCAAAAACCCCTCAATTCATATTTTCAAAATTTCAAGAACTGATTTTAGCAGAAAAAAAAAGTCTTGTTTTAATAAATTCTTTATTTGTAACTGTGCTAACAAAATTACGTTATTTTAGATTCTTCTGTTTTCAGCATAACTACCTTCTAAAATAATACACTTTTCAACAATTCTTCTTAAGCGTACATTCACTTTTCTTAAAGTTTGGTGAGTAATTTCCTGACACGCTTGCCTAATATTAATGCAAACTTCCTCTTTATTACACGGCAGAGTAGCATACACTTTATTTTTCAAGTGCCCTCACAGATAAAAGTCACAAGGGGTAATATCCGGCGATCTGGGGGCCATGGTTCTAAAGGAGAATTTCTACCTATCCACTTCATAGGGAAAGTTACATTTAAAAAGTTCCTAACTATTATAGAATAATGTGCGGGGGACCATCTAACTGAAAGATTAGGTTTTGTCTCTGTGCGGAAGGCAATTCCTTGAGAAAATAATAAAAATCATTTAGTAAAAAAGATAGAAAATTTTGTCTGGTCAAGTTATCTAGGAAAAAAGGGCCAACAATTCGTTCGTTAAATATGCCACATCACACGCTCACTTTTTCACTGTACTGGTTTTTACAATTAATTACCCAATTCGGATTTTTGGTTGCCCAAAACCTAAAATTTTAACTATATACCACACCGTTTGTCGTAAACGTTGCCTCGTCAGTAAACATAATGTTCTTTAGAAAAAGTCTGTCGTTAAGATAGTTACCTTGCAACCATAAACAAAATTCAAACCGCCGTTTAAAATCACCATTTAACAGAGTATTATGAAGCGTGGTAGTCCCAAAGGGTCTAAGTTCCAAAAATAGAATTTTGAGTAATCGACGAAAAACAAATCAAGATTATGTAGAAAGTGCAAATAAGACAAAACAATTGTTACTAATCATTTATTAAGTAAATATACATTAGCATTTTCATTTAAAACACAATTTTTAAAAAAATAAAAAAAAACGAATATTTCTAGTCAAAAAACAAAAACAAATCCTAGAAGGTGGTTAAGTCCATATTGAGCTACTGTAAAAAAGGGTCCATGTCAAGCCAGGGTCTATGTCCAAGCTATATTGTCATATAAAAAGTGGTTATTTTATATTGTTTGCCTCATAAGCTTTCTAAATTATATTTTCGTAAAACTGCAGATGTTTTAGGGGTAGATAATCCAACATATCTTCCAAGTTCTTAGCCTTTTCCTGGGTTATGCGACTCTTGCAAGGTAGTTGTGGAAGTGGACTGGTTTTATCTCATTTAAAGTTTTTCCACGTTTTAAAATATTACATGGCACCCATCCATCTAAGTCGTTAAATGCTTGCTTCGTTTGTACGATCACAGGATTCTCTTTTGAAATTTTGATCCAACAAACTTTTGAGATATTTAGTTTAGTGGTATTTAGAAAGGTATCAGCAATCTGTTGGAAATCTTTAAAATCGGGTTCTGTGAGGCGAATAACGTTAAAAGGATTTTTATGGCGTGCAGTTCTTATCATTTTTTCAAGATCATCAGGAAGAAAGGTTTGTGTCACCCTTTTGCGACGCTCAATTTGTGCGAAGTCCCTATCGCAGGGCAAATACGAATGGCCGGTTATTAAAAATTTTTGTTCGATTTGATCAAATTTGTCAGTGGCCACCAAATAAATAAAAAGAAAGAGCAACATATTGTTTTTGTTTTGTCCTATGCAATTATCAGACCAAATGACAAGTTTTCTATCTAGTGGACAAGTTTGAGAAAAAATACACTTAAGGAGTGCAGACGCAATTTCATTACCACCTCGGCCTGTCATAGATTCATCCCAGAGGCACATGTTAGCAGTACCATTGTCTAAGAGAGAGATTCCTAGGTTGTAGCATGACAGTTGCCTACTATAAAACATTTTGCTATGAGTCAGAGTTGGCAAAGATAAAACTTGTTCTAAATCTAAGGCTATAGTTGAAATATTAGCACTTGGTGCCTGTGACAAATTAGCATCTTCCTTCATCGTCGTTCTGGCTTTCTCTGCGTTTTTTTGGTGTAATTCAAGTTTAGATTTTAGCTCATCCTTTTCATGATTATTTTCTGTACACTGGATTTTATTTTGATAGAGGTCGCACACTGAACATGTGTCAGTCCTTGGTCGTCAAAATTGCAGTTCAGAAAAATCGTTTTTGAAAACTTGTCTGTAGATCTTATATGTCACATTAGATTGCGGAAATTTACGTTTAAATGCCAAAAAAGACGATTAATGTTCAAATCAGCACTTAAAAATTGCTTCTCGGACTTGTTCCTGCTATAATCGTTTTCCTCTGTAGGGAAACTTTTAATGTGTTCTTTGATTTTTTCTATTACCAATATACCATACTTTCTTGCTTTGTTTGATTTTCCTCTTTTATCTACGTAGACAGTTTCACCTCATTTTTTTTTCTCTGTTAAAACCTGAACTGCTTTGTGGGATAGGGAAAATATATTTGAAAATGTTTGACGACAAACCTGTACCTACATGCTGGCTGGCCCTTTCCATTCGGAACAGTATAACACAATGTTGCTTGGCGGCGACTATTTTCCGGATTTTTATATTTTCCGTGACGTCTTCTACTTACATTGCAAACTTGAATTAGACCCAAGAGATAAGTTTTTTGTTTCACTTGGTCAACAATCTTATAGTAATCAGTAAACAAAAAGTTTTTCTGTTCAGGTGTTAAATCTTTGCATTTGTACTTGCACTTACATGTCGTCTAAAATAAAATAAAACAAATGTGCACATATTTTCTTATTAAATTTTAAGTAAGAGTAAGTTCTAAACTCCAAAACAGGTGCTTTCTTTGCAGGAACCAATTTTTTGTTTCGATTTTCATATTCCAAACCACTAAGTCTTAGCCTTTTTATTTATTTTTTTATATTTTCAGTTCCAGGCGCTCTCCTTTTCTTCTTTTCTTCGATATTATTCATTTTCTTTGCATTACCACGGCAACGATATTATACTATTTTATTACAGAATTAAAATGTCAGCTGTTTTGGCATTTAGACCCTTTTTAATATTTTGTTTATAATATGCATGAGCAGAGCCATCTATAAAATAGTAGATAAAATACTTACAAAGATAATATGGAGTTAGAACCTTTTTTAAGTCGTTCTGTATGGCACATAGACTCTTTTTAAAGAATAAAACAATATTTGACCAACCTGGCACTTAGACCCTTTGGGAATACCACGCTTCGTATGTAGAAATTTTGGTTTAAATGCCCGAATCCTATTGCGTTTCAAACACCTCCATACTTTGTTTTTCGTTAAATTCAGTATCCTCGCAACTACCCTTATACTACAATTTGGGTTGTTTCGAAATTCTGCTAAGTTACGTTCGTCGTCTGAATAATGCCTTTGATTTAAATTGTACCTCCTTGGTCTTGTCTTGAAAACCGCTCCAGTCGTTGCGAACAATCTGTTGATTTTTTGCAACGGTATATACTGATGAGCCGCTATACGGTGAAATGTTTCTGAGGATGGCTTTGGCAGAAGGACTTTGATGTAGTCCTTAGAAGTACTGGTTGTCTCATTAATTTTTTAAATTGTCAAGGCTGCTCGAATAAAGTTTTTACTCGCTGTAAATTTTTGCGCGGCCCTTGGATTTTATATACCACATTATTAACTGTACTTTACTCCTAGAACATTTTAATTTAGGTATTAAAGCTTTATGCTAAAAGTGATAAGCAAGCTGCTATATCTCACATTAGTGCAAACGATATTAAAAATGCCATTAAATTCGGGCACGTTTCGTGCTCACTAATGTGTGTGTAAAGTGCCCCGCCCTTTTTAATATTGCAACACGGATAAATGGAATGGTATTGGTTTCTAGGTCAACAAACTTTGTGGATGCTCAAAACTAGGTCGGAACGTATTTCAGATAGTGCTCTAAAATGCCAGGGAACGATTGCATAAAGTAGTTTCCCGCTCTCGAATATTATTTATCTCTGCATGCTCTATTTTGCTGTATTATAGTAGAACATTTTTAATTTTATTTTATATCATTTTAGTTTTGATTTTAAAAATCCGCAGATTTTATGTTAGTTTTGCGTATTTACTCTTATATTATTTATTTTTAACATGCATCGCTCGTTTTATACTGCAGTACTTCTTAAGGGTCAATTGTATAGGTTTAATTTAATCTACAGTTTAAACCTAAGTTTAATCATAGGTTTAAGCTAAAGTTTAAACCAAAACTTGCAACTTGTTCCTTGTATACTTTCTGGTTAACTTTATAGAAGTTTGACAATGACAGTTGACAGTCTCACATATTTTTGTTAATTTTAAAACCTCGGATTTTTCTAGCGTTTTAAGAAATGTTTTTAAACACGCAAATATTACTGCAATACTACATTAGAATTAAACAAACAAAATAAAAAAAAAAACTGCGCTAATTTATATATATATTTAATAAAGCTATTTAATTCTGTTCTGTCATCATATTTTTGTTAAAGGAATATCTTGAATTTTTTTGACTCTGCACATTATACCAAAGGTAGCTATTTTTTTATGAGCAAAGTGAAGAAGAACTACATGTAAGTACAGGTTTTTAGCTTAAAGTAAAAGCTTTTTTGGTGGGAGCAAAATTTATTTCAAATTGTCCTTCACAAAGTTGGCTACATAGCGTATTATTTATTTAAATTAGATTAGCAAAATAATTATTTATTAAATTTTGCCGAATTAGTTTTCCATTTCCCTGGGGTAGATTTTGAACATGATCTTCTATATTATCCTCATTTTGAACAGCATTGTCATCAAGTGCTGCTGGATCATCCCTAGCTAGTGTTAGGTTATGAAGCACGGTAGTAGCTACGATAATTGCTAAAGTTGTATCTAACAGAACTCTCATCTCTAACCTTAAAATCTGAAATCGTCGTTTCCAATTCCAAATGCCATATTGTCTTTCGACAACATTACGTATTCTTATTTGTGATCCGTTATACAAATTTTCAGCCTGTGTACCTAGATTTGCCAGTGGTATCATTACATGCTCGTCTAGAGTATACCCTGACTCACCTAAGACTCCAAACATGCCTTGATTTATTTCGGCTTTTAATCTACTATTATTATAGGATAATCGGTCATTTGTAGAGCCTGGCCATCGAGCCACTATATTTCTTATTCGCAATCTTGAATGTGATAAGGTTTGAACATTTATTGAAAAGAAACGTTTCCTGTTACGATAATTTTCAGCATCTGAATCACCTAAATGAAAAATAAATGGGTTTCATACATTAGATAAAATATATTTATGTAATAAAAAAATACATTTTAGTCTGATAATATTAAGTAGGTAGTTATTAACCATACTTATTACTATTGGTAGAAACCTTCATCATCATTATCAGAAAATTCATCAAAAATGTCAATTTTTTTCAATTTACAACTGGTACTATCACAACACCACAGAACTCAACACAAAACTTAACGAGATTACTTAATATAAAAATGAAGGAAGGAAAGTCGTTTTTTTGTTTATTTAGTGTATAATCTTGAAATTATTTTTATATTTGCAGAGCACTTTCGGCCATCTTCAGTGCTTCTAATAATTCTAATAACCATCAAATTTCGACTCAAGAACACGTTCCACGTGTAGTAAAATTTAATTATGAAAAATAAAATAAAAAACGATGATTAATTAACTAAATTTAAAAGTGGTTCGTCCCAGTAGTTCGTCTTTTTACAATTTTACATGTTATTTGTTTTTACTAATTAGTTTTTTACATTGTGCTGATGATGGCCCATTTATTTAATTGTGTCAATGAAGTTTCCTGTTTCCTGACAAAGAAGCACTGAAGATGGCCTAAGGCCGAAAGCGCTCTGCAAATATAAAAATAATTTCAAGAATATACACTTAATACACAAAAAAAACGACTTTCCTTCCTTCTTTTTTCAAAAAGTGTACACAGCCCTACCTGATCATTGATTGAGTAATATAAAAATGGCAAAAACTAAAAATTCTAAAAAGGCGAGAACAAAATACAAAAATGTCAAGTTTGAAGTTTAACTGGTGTTCACTCTGTCAGTTGATAGTTAAACTCCAGATGGTTCTTACAGTTGGGTATACAAAGGACGTTTGACACGAAACTACTGTTTAACCGTGGCTTGCAGTTTAAACGAAGCCTATACAACTGGCCCTAAGTGAATCTAGGAATTAACGGAATAAGAAAAGACTACAAGTGCTATTATATCGCGTTTGTCACCTAAAATTGCGAGAGTTTATATCTCGAGAACGAATTGATATATTTTGATTTCGTGAAAAGCTGTCGTGAAGTAAGATAACTTTGCATTTTTTAAAGATAACGTCAATGCGACGCTTCAAAAATATAAGTCGATTGCAGGGACTTCGAAAGTAAATACATTTAATAGTACTTTAATATTTAAGACTTTGTCATTTAACCTAATTCGATTACTTCACTCATTCTTAGGTACTAAGTTGCTTAATCAGAATTATGGTGGGAGGGGCGGAGCTGCGAAGGAGTGAGCTGGTCTCTCGGTAGCCTGTATGATTTGAATGGCTTGAGTACATCTGTGATCGTGTGAAAGTGCTATATATCTGTACAGATCTAAATATCGTTGCAGATATAGGGAAATGCTCCCTATATTGCACCGCCTTCTAAAATTGGACCACCGTGGTAATCCCTGAAACAACGCACATATTACTTCGGCTACACTGCGCGCAACGCGCCTCAAATTCCGAACAACTATCTGAACTAGATAGTACGTTATGTGGGTCGCACTAGTGAATTTTGTACAGTCTGCAATACGAATTTCGCATTTTGCATGTTATTCAATAATTTAGGAACCACGTTTTCAGAATAACCCTCAAAGTGCAAGTTGAAAAAATTTTAAGGCTTAAGACACGTAAGTTCTGCTAAATTTATTGATAATAATTAAAACATCACATTTGCCAATTTCGTTTTTTTCTAGCAATTGAATTAGTAAATGTGTTTTGCCTGAATTGAACTCCTTTGCGATTCCTTTTTTTCCTTTTATTCTTTTTGTTCGCCATATTGTACTAGAAAATGCCAGGTGTTATAATACGATTTAATAGTATATTACAATACAAGTACGAACGGTAGGTACGTCTTTACCGCATGTGCGTGATGTTTAACAAAACGAGCCGAAGGTGAGTTTGGTAAATCACGCAAATGCAGTAAAGACACCTACCGTAAGTGTATTGTACGATATTTTATCTACAAGCATGTGTTAGGGCAACAATATTAAAAACTCTAAAAGAGCACTGTTTTAATTTACCCCGTAGGTGCCTCGTAAGTCGTTATCAACAATGCATTAACATCAGGTTGCTAAGGAAATAAATTATAGAAATTTAATAGTTGGCTTTTATATGACAGATGTAAAACTTGACAACGGAATAAACGATACTTATTTTTGTAACAATTTCGTGAAAGTGTGTTTTACGTCCTATTCAGAATTATCATTTGCTTCAAGAGGATCCAGCATCTTTGACAATACACACCCAACAGCGGAAATCCCTTTTCCGAGGTGATTTTGGAGCTCAAGCAAAAAAATATCTTTTTTATTTTCAAGTAGCAGCCGCGATGATGAAATTCCGAAGGAAGTTCTGGACATTGCTAAAGCAGCTACCCTTAATTTATTGCCGGATAAATCACGGCATAGATATGAGAAGGAATATGGGCTCTTCATGGACTGGTCTTCATCAAAGAAAGTTAAGGCAATTAGTAAAGATGTGATGCTTGCCTATTTTGTGGATAAATTTAAGGACAGTAAATCATCCTCTTTATGGAGTTATCAGTCAATGCTCAGATCTACTATAAGTCTCAAAAATGATGTCGACATAAGCAGGTATGCAAAACTGATGGCATATTTAAAAAGGAAGTCTGTGGGATACAAAGCTAAGAAATCAAAGGCATTCTCCAAGAATGAGGTTGTAAAATTCCTTGTTACGGCACCAGATGAGGAGTTTTTATTAATGAAGGTACTTAATTGCGATTTTTTTTAAATCTACTTTTAAATAACAACTTATTTGCTTGTTTCAGGTGGTACTCATTGTGGGCATCGCTGGGGCATGTCGCCGAGTGGAGTTATGTAAAATGAAAATTGAAGATATTTAGGAATTTGAAACCCACCTTCTTGTAACTGTCCCGGATACAAAGACACATGTAGATCGACAGTTCGTGGTTTACGTGGAAGGATTTTCATCAGAAATTAATAATATTTCAATTGTCAAAAAGTATAGAGCCCTTAGACCCGATCATATTGCCCATACACGGTTATTTATTGCATATAAAAAAAGAAGATGCACTATCCAACCACTGGGTATAAATACTTTTGGAAAAATACCTTCTCAAATTGCATCATATTTAAAGTTGTCCAGTCCCAAAGAATATACGGGACATTGTTATCGAAGGACGTCAGCTACATTATTAGTAGATGCTGGCGGGGATATCATGAGTTTAAAAAGACATGGTTGATGGAAGTCCTCCAGTGTTGCGGAGGGATATATTGAAAATTCGGTGCAAAATAAAATAGGAATTGCAAAGCAAATAAATGGTGTAGAAGAATATGCAGAGAGAACCTCATGTTTTAGTAAATCTGTAAATTTCAAATCTTGTGTCTCATCGGATAATAAAACACTTCCTTCATCGATATCGTTTGGAAATGTTTCAAATTCTACAATTAATATTAGTATTTCTTAATTTATAAGTTTGGATTAGTTTAGAAATTTAAAATATGTAAGTATTAGTTATATATATAATGTTTAATAAAGTTCCTTTTAAAAGTAAAAAATACACTTGAATAATATAAAAACTTGTTTTTAGAGTATGTAATTACTTACAGCACTAGTGCGGTAAAGTGATACTTACCGCACTCTAATCAGTGCGGTAAGTAGTTACTTACCGCACGCTTGTAGATAATAGTTATTATCCTAACAAGTGCGGAAAGAGCCACTTTCCCGCACGCGACTGCCGTTACCCGAACGACGCGAAGCGGAGTTCGGGTAAGCAGTCGAGTGCGGGAAAGTGTCTTTCCGCACAAGTTAGGATCAAAATTTTTCCTACAGGCGTTGGAAAAACTACAACAAAATATTTCTAAAAATTTAATTTTACTGAAAAACAAACACAGATTTAATTTCTAATTATAACTAATATTTACATTAAAAGTACAATTTGATGCATTATGCAAATTGATTGCGGATGAAGCCATTGAAGCCAACTGATCCTGATGAGCGGATGGTTGCAAAGAAAGAGGTATCGAGCTGTTGTTAGCGCTGCTGGGAAACTGTGGAGTTTTTGCTTCTAAATTATAGCTCAAACTTGATGGACTATTGAGATTGAGAATTTTGTTAGACATGTTTTTTTTGTGTGTGATGGATTCCTCCAGGTAGCCTTCGGCAACAGACGTGGATTTCCATCCTCCTAAACGTTTAATGTTTGTTATTTCTTCGCCAGAATTAGCAAGTAGAGTGGCCGAGGAACGTCTAAAACTGTGGCCTGTGTATAATTCTGGATTTTTGAGTCCTATATAAGCTGCAATGTTGGAGGGCATTTTTCCTATGGTATTAATTCCAACACATTGGGTACTGCATTTTCCATGTTTGTAGTTCAAAAAGAATCGGCGGTGTGGAGTTTGCTGTGGACGTAAGTTTGCATATTTTCTGTATAGATTTAGAAAAATTTCATTATTGACTGCCTTAGTTATTACAAAGGATCTAGCAGAATGGTTTTTGGAGTCGTTTATTGTGACAATTATAACGTCTCCTTTGTCGTCTATGTCGTCAATGGTAAATTTAGTTAGCTCCTCACGGCGGCAGGCACCAGCCAGTCCAAAAATCGTTACCACTTTAATTAGAAGGAAAATTTCATCAGGTGCTTCTTCTCCATTTTGTCTCTTGATGTACGCAGTAACTTTATAGTATTTACTGATATCTAAATCTTTCTTAACCTTAAGTACACTTTTCAACATGGAATATCGAGACCATAAAGTATTAGGCTTCCAAAGTTTAGACATTTCCAAGAAATATGCCAAAAGTACTTCTTCTCTTGGTGCTTTTACATTTTTCGCTTCACACCAAGTAACAAAATTATCGTATTGTTTTTCATACCTGACTATTGACTTTTTTGGTAGCAAATCCAAATTTGCGACACTTGCAGCTTCTAGAATATCTTCTGGAAGCTCATCGTCCGAGAAATTATCTATGGAAGACATCTGTATCAGAATCTGAACGAAATTATAAATCAAAGCCACGCTCCGGTGAAATGTTGTAAGGTGTCACTTTGACAATTAAATTTTATGTGTGTGTCGTGGTTACCATGTTAACATCTATGTACGGGGTTTTTGAAATAAACCGTTTTAAATCAGCTTTTTTAAAAATGTTTAAAATAAACGGCAAAAATTAGTGTTTCTGTAATATACCTCATTTACTTTCAATAAAAATTTATATTTTATTTATTAAAGTGTCTTTCCGCATGAGTTAGAATCAAAATTGTTTCTACAAGCGTTAGAAAAACTACCACAAAGTATTTCTAAAAATTTAATTTTCCGTGCGGGAAAAATTTTCCCGCACCGTGCCGGAAAAATTTTCCCGCACCGTGCGGGAAAATGGGTCTTTCAGAACCAAAACGAGTGCGGGAAAACGGTATATCGCGCACGCTTGTAGGAAAAATATATTACCGAATGGTTTTGGTTATGTGATTTCAAAGTTTTGATAGTTCTATGCAGCTCTGCAACCCTCATACAGGAGCCGCCACTGTTATAGTTCATAGGGGGGGGCACCCTATAAACTAAATCATCCCATAACCAAAACCATCAGTTAATACCGGGTAATACATTTTAAGTTGTTTTATGTTGCAATATGGCAAATAAGAAAAATAGGATGGGGGGGGGGCACCCTATAAACTATAGCAGTGGCGGCTCCTGTATAAGGGCTGTAGAGCTGCAGAAAGAAGTATCAAAACTTTTAAATCGTATAGCCAAAACCATCAGTTTATACCGGATAAGACATTTTGAATCGTCTTATAATTGTATACCTGTCGTTTTATATTAAATAACAACAAATAAATTCGTTTGGTTTAGATGCCATATTCGGATAGAGAAAGACAGATAATTTGAATGCAATACAATAAAAAATAATTGCAATTCATAGGCCGTGCAGCGAGATCTTAGCTAAGCTTCAAGAGACATCAAATTTACATAGAAAGAAACGACGAGCGAAGATAGTAAGTTGAACATTTTTCTTTATTTTAGAGAAAACCCTAACAAATCTATAAGAACTGCATCCAAAGCGTTACGGAAAAGCGGAGGTAAGGAGTTTAGTTAATTTTTTAGTAGTCATACATCTGGTCCACATTTTTCACCCGCGGGATGTGCAAGAAGAAAAATACAAGATAAGAGGCTACTGTCAATCCGCTACAGGGAGTTTGAACTGCAGAGTCGTCAGTCTGCTGTGGAATACTAGTGGTGGGTCCGCACTTTTTCGAGGATAAGTTAAACGGTCAAAATTATTTGGAGTTTTTGTAAAATGACCTTGAAAATTCTTTAGACGAAAACGCCCTGAATATATTAAGAAAAATAGTAATTCAGCAGGATGGGGTGCCACAGCCTTCTGTGTGAGTAGTAACTAATTGCAGAATGGACTCGAAGAAACAAATTAAATGGCTAACAGCCCGGACCTTTATATACTGGATTGGGGATATTTAAAAAATAAAATATAAATGTTGTGCTGCTTTTGAATTGTAATTATTTTTAATGAATGAAATTACAACTTTCCGAATGTGGCATCCTAACTAAAGAGAATCCAAAAGTTGGATAATATAATGTCCTATTCAAGAACGGGCGGATTTCTTTCAGGCACATTCAATATCAACGTCGGAGTCCCTCAAGGTTCTATATTGTCGCCCACCCTCTTTTTACTATACATTAACGATCTTTTGGAAAAAACTAAAAATCTTGTATATAGCTTCGCTGATCACAGCACACTAAGGTTGCCCGCTTGATTCCACCCAGGACGGTGCATGATAGAAACACACGACAAGCCACTGCAGCTCACCCGTACGTGGTTCAGCTTAGTGTCCCTCGAACTACACTGTTTAAAAATTCTTTCATCTGGAGAACGTCATCACTCTGGAATTACCTCCCTGAGGTCGTGTTCCCCAACGAGTATAATCGGCAAACATTCAATACTAACGTGAATCGTTTCCTACGCACAGCTCGCAGAGCCCATAAAGGATTAACCGTGCAGTGCTGTGCCTTATCCTAAAAGACTCCCCTGCAAAGTTGTTCTGCTGGTTGTCGGTTTTCGCGAAAAATGTAGGTTGAATTTCACAAATTTATATATGAGAAACGATTAGTTGTGAAAAAGTGTGGTCGCCCTATGCCCGATTTAATTATTTAAATTGCCGGTAAAAGCCGTGGCAAAATCTATACAAGGCAGTTTAACAAGGATACATATTTAAAAAACAAGTGAATTACTTGGTGCTCAGATAAAAACGCCATGTTTTCCGCATGTCCTGTTTGGGACTGATCGTGGCCGCCACTGGGCTATAAACACATGAATTCCAGAGCTTTCCTTCAAAGATAAAGCGGTCTTAAATAATGTTAATGAACGCTGCACTTATAGCCTTAACGATTTTAAGGCAGCTATTGCAAAATTCCGCATAAATCTAACATTATAAAATCTTTTATTGCAAGATTAACTTGCATCTTATTACAAGCACACAATAGATAACTTAAATTTATATCTAACGTTATTGTCTGCAGCAACGATTTTCCAAGTAATTAAAGAAGCTATTTCCAGAAATAATACACACTTCTGAACAATCCCAAGTTGGATTTCGTTGCACGATAATGCCACCTACTACCACGTTGGAATTATCTGTTTTACAACTTGAGGTGCAGACTGACTTTACATTGCATTTGCGAAACTTAAACAAAGAACCGTTCTGAATAGGATATAATTGTGTTAAACAAGGTTAAGTTCGCAGCAGTAACCGAACACCTATATAGGTGCAGGGTATATGAAAGACGTGGTTGTAAATTGAGTTATCAAACGCGTTAATTGGTACTGCGATATTGAAGCTTACTAATAATGTAAAACATATTGGTTGGTAAAGTCTTCCTCTAATAATATATCCTAAGATTTTAAAAAATCGGCCTCAAAGTAGGCAGTGGAAACAGTCACGCATGTCGTGCATTACTCTTGAAAGGTAACCTAGGTAATAGGCAAAGGGGAATGAGAATTGGAACTGTCAAGCAATTTCTAATAAGAAAATTAAAGATTTTGTAATGATTACAGCAGAACAAAACACTTTTGTGATTGAAAGTTACTATAGAAATAGTAGAGGGCTTAATAGCCAGTGGAATGGTTTAACAAGGGACGCTACTCAAGGTTTTCTAACAGAATTTCCATATATATTCATGGATTTCGACCAATTTTGCCTAGTTTTGACAAGTTGTCTAGTTTGACCCACAGCTCGCACTGCACAAGTGGTATAAGAATTGAGACAAGTTGTTAACAAATAGCCACAAACCCCTATTCAGCATTTAAGCCGGCAAGATAATGTTTTTTACGGAACCTACAATAAAATTCTGAAATGTGACTTACATACTTCTCGTCTTAAGCTGGGTCCAAGAATTGTTACCAAAGGACAATACGCACCGAATACAATTTTCAGAGTGGTTTATGCAGAAGCATAGATACAGAGAGGTCCAGGTGGACCGAACCTCCTCCGGAGGAATCTAGATCCAGACATTGAGTAGTAAAATATAACGATGAAACAATTGGTGGTCATTAATACTGGCTTTTTTTTGGAACCGAATGCAGTCAATACCCTTACGTAAAATAACATCCTGACCTTTATTATAGGAAGGTCAGGCAGGTTTGACGATTCACCTACTACTACTAATACCACCAGCTTTTACTGTTTTCCACACTGAACTGATTTGTATGAACTTCTTTTAGTAGGTTAAATAACAACGTAATAGTTGTACCAATACGCGCAGCCAGGGGGCAAGTGGAGATCTGGAAATCCGCAGTTCTTAAAACAGAATCGTCTGCATTTTTAGAAAGTTTTCGTGTGGGCGGCCATATCGAGAAGAATTAGACGTTTTTTTTTAAGGGATTCTTAATTTTGCGCAATAATGTCGTGACAGTTTTGAAAATAGACGATGAAGAGGCGCTACAAGACTACTTCCAGCAGGGTCGCGATCCATTTTACGTACTTCTTCATAATGTACATTTGTTGGAAGAATTAAAAACTCGGTTTTCAAGACTCCTTGCGAACACTAGGAAGATCTACGGGCTTGTTTACCAAATAAATATCAAGATATTAATAACTTCCGCCAAGAATGAGAGAAACGCCCTACAATAAGAAAAATCATTGAAACAAACAAGTTTCGAAAATACATAACATTAAATTCGAGGCAAATTCTTGGTTGTGGTTTAAATAATTTGCGCAGGTAAGTAAAAACATTAAATTTGCAAAATTACAATTTTTTACTTAAAAACCTAACTACCCTCGATTTAGATTATATCTGAAAATAAATTGCTGTGTCCGCATAAATTTGTTCATTGCTTTATTATATTAAAATGTTGCCCATATAATAATTGTTAATACTTCAAAGATTTTCTAGAAATACCAGTTACAAAATATATTTAAGAACGTTAGGGTTTTATACCCTGATATCTGTGGTAGTCCGTCAGCCGGCATGTCCGGTTTATGTTCCGCAAATCACATGGTTAAAGGTTACCTCAAAACTATTTTAAATTCTAGAACCTTCAAATTAAAGGCAGTTTTATAATAATTATTTCCATTTCTGTTGTTACAATATTTAATTGTCCTAGGTAGGTATATCATATTTTATAATAAGTTGTATTTCATATCTAGGTTAGTACTAAAACAGAAGTTAATTCGAACCCTAATAACTACTTAAAATTAAACTTCACGTTTAAATTATCTATTTCATAACTTCAGAAGCAGACTGACGTGACACTTGAAACAATCAAACCAAGGGCTCTGTTACATAAGATGTTGTTTTTGTAGGTGACACTTATCATTGAGGTTAAGTACACTGCAAACATAATTTATGAGTTGAGTAGAAAATAATTTTAATATTACCATGCGGCTAGTGCTTAATAATATAGATTACCAGTTTTCGAACTTTGCGAAAAAAATTCGTTGTTTGGTAAATAGTCAGTTTATTGTTAGTGTCTAAAATGTCATTTTGTGGTACTAGTGTTAAAAGTGGATTACTTTCAACACAAGTATTAAAATTAAATACAAGGATCTTCCCCACTTTTATTATTAACATTTATTGTACAATTTGAGCAAGCAAAAATATGAATTCCTTCTGCAGTTCCACTGATTAGGGTTTTCTTGTCATTTTATATGCTTGTGGAGAGAACACCAATAGTGGTACTGAAATAACTGAATAAAATTGTAATCACCTTTACAGTATGGCCAATAACTTTAGATTGCGAGGTCAATTATTATAGCACCATGGCCAATGAGTTGACGGTCAATAATATATTTTTAAAAATTTAAAGATATTTCAATACCTTTTAGATTAAAAATGATATTTGCATCAGCCATAACAAACTATTGCATATTAAAAAAAAAACGAATTTCACTTAACGCCTTTGTTTTGGGAGTAAAAAGTACAAAACCCTCCTGAACAGGAGCCTTTACCCTACTAACGTAAAATAATACTAATTTTTTTATAAACAAACATTTACTGGCATCTGTTATACAAAAAAACATCGCGTCATATCACCTAATTAAAAACGAAAAGACAATATCTTCAAAAGTTTACTATTGAGACCCACAAAGCTCAAGAATATTCTTTAAATCGACTGATGATGCATTGGAATCTTTTGTGCATAATCGCAATTTGTAGCATTTTTATCATACATACTTTTAAATCAATTTCTTAGTTTTCTTCCTGTAAAAAATACTTACTTTCTTATGCATTTCGAGCCGAAAACTATATTTTTTGCAAGGATAACAAATTCATGAAAATACGGACCGGATAATAAGAAACTCTCTACTTCCCAAAAAGTCAAATGTTCAGCAATAAAACGAGGAAGTAAAGCTGGAAACCCATTAAGCACATTTCACGCCACGATGTTAGTCGAGGTGTTTCATGTTCTGATCTACATGAGCATATATTTAACACGTTACACCACGTTGACGCCATTTTTGGTATAGAAAAAAGGAATTACGCAGTTTTTGCTGAGCTGAACGAGCAATAACATGTGACAGCTCGTTTGACGAATGGGATGAGATGGAAGAATGTGCTGCAATAATAGCAAGTAAACCAAAAAGATGATGTTAAGTTCACGAAATGAATAAACAACGTTGAAGATTCGGAGCGTTCCATCCCTTGGTTATAGAATTGGAATTAGATGAAAATCGAAGCCGATGTTACATGTATAAGAGCAATTTGAATATCTACACGTCAGAACACGTTCGCTAGAGTCTAGGAAGCCAGATCCTTCAGACCTCGTGCCACGTCGCGTGTCGTATTCCAAGAATAGCTGGTGTATTTATACACAGACTAACATGGCAAGGCGTGGAGTTGCGTAGGGTGTGCATAGTGGGTTTTCAGCTTTATCGGTTCTGATATTGGGGTAAACGTAGATTAAATAAGCTGCTAAGAAAATTTTGTTACACTGCAAATATTATACCGAAAAATTGCAGTGCCGATACATCTTGCATCTTCCCAACCAAAAATATTTCATTTTCCTTCTGTGTGTAAAGTATAGTTAAAAATATTTAAACCTGAGCCGCTCGTTGGAAAGGTTAAGTAAATAAATAAGGGTCCATACAAAATTTATTTCGGATAACACTGTTGGAAATTTACCCTAATAGATAATTTAAGCTTGAGGTTTTTCCCTTTTAATTACAAATTTGGAATACAAGCCGACCAATATGTTTGACCCTTTTAAGAATTTAATGCTCAGGAAAATCTGGTTTTGTGGGTAGAATTTAAGACCATGTGAAAAAATTCACACACATTTTGAGCCTTACATTAGTCTACTCACCGCAACGCATCGTAACCGAGAACTTTCGTTGATGTTAATCATGATGAATATTGACGAATAATCGATTAGTAATCAACGGAATAACTTAATATATTTTATAGATTGCTTAAATCTAGAAATCTGGATTATCTATAGAAAGCATTTTATATAGGAAACTTCCCTTCTGTGTAAAATCTCACATTGTAATTATTTTTACGCCTGGTTACCTTTTCGAGTGATTGACTTTATGGACCATATCTCGAGTGTGTTATAGCGAGTGTTAACCATGGTGTGCCTCAGGATTCCATTCTGGGTCCAATAGTATTTTTGATTTACGACCTGGCAACAATTAATATAAAGTTTCATATTCTTCGCGGACGACACCGTAGTCTTGTGGCATGACGAGGATGCTTGTGCCCTCCAAGAGGTGACTTATGCTGATTTGCAGGAATGATATGATTCCAATATGCAGTGTTGTAATGTAAATAAAACTAACCTAAAATTTTCCTTAGATCAGGTAACTTTGGTTAATGATGTTCTAGAGATATGCAGGGCAAGATCCACATACTATTCTCTTATCAAGTCGCAGTTGAGGTATGTTTGGGGTTTCGTACCCAGGAACTTTTTAGCTTGGTATTTATTTTGCAAAAAAGAGTAATTAGATACATCTGTACGGCGAAAGTAAAAGAAAATTCTCACTTTAGGTTACTTATTTATATGAGAAACCCTAGCACTCATTCATAGGAAGTTTAAGGATTTTACTGACTCTCAGATTCACAATACTCGAAGATTTGATAACTTGCACATGCCATTACCTATTTCAAAAACGTCCATGGCCAAGAATACCCTAATTTATAAGAGTACCAAGATTTATAATTGCTTGCCCCTAAATATGTCGATAACATTAGGAGATTTAGCAAGTTTGTGCCAAACTTGTTAGCAATTAGAGTTTATTATGAACTGGAAGAATTTTACAATGACATTTTTTAAATATTGTGATTAGTCTACTTTTTAAATCGTGAAGATAACCACTAGGACTAAATGTATGTTGATGTTGTATTCTCTCAGAATGTATGGTTCTGTGCTTGTAAACTATGAATAGGGAACTCGCACATATTTTTTTTTTATTGCAAAAGTTCTTGGTGTAGTTCCATATGGACGGGATGATATTTGAATTTTCTCCTGGTTTGATAAGCGGTAGATTGGGTTGTGTCACATAAGTTAGCTAAGTGACTGCTACTGACCTGGGGATTATCGTCAACATGAAGTAAAATCTCAATTTCTTTTTTCTCATTGGTAGCATTCCGGTTTACCACTTTTCGTTTCGTATATTCAATGCTACCATTACCATCAAACCACTCAATTAAGCATTGAAAAGATTGTCTAGTTGATATGCGTCTATTAGGGTACTTCGCACTGTAAATCCTTACAGCCAAAAGACATTTTTTTCCGCCTCGCTTAGTATGTAAATCATGTCAATTAATTAATTTTTAGGAAATTCCATAATTACTTTATTTTTATAGGTACGTCACTTACGACAATGACTAAGACTAGTTTTACTTGCTTAATTAACATTTCAGAAGTTAATAATGCCTACATTTTTGTTTTGTCACGACCAACTTATTTTATAGCGTTGGTCCCGTAATAATAAGGGTAAAAATGAAAATAAATCGCAAACTACTAAAAATAGGTATCTGACATAATTAATGAAAGTTGAAGAGTTTTATAAAATATATCAGAAGAAATAATAATATACAGGGTGTGCCATTTAAAAAAGTTAATATATTTCAAATTAAATTAGTCGAAATGTATAAATTTATTTTGTACGCCCTGTAGCATCTAACTCTAATTTCATTACATGTTTTTTTCTGTTATCACAATAGAACGTTTGTGCCAAATATGAGTATTCCACCTTCAGAAGCAATGGCGGAACTGTAAATCTTTTATAAGAGTAAAAACTAATATTTCTCTAGAAAAATTAAAATATTAGAACTACTAGGTTTAGGTATATAACATTATTAACAAATAAGTTATAGAATTTCATGCTTCATGCAGAATCTTAAAATAAATTAAAAGATAGGAAGTTCCATTTAAAAAAAACTTATGTTATGTTCGCCACGCTTTTTTGAACCTGCAGTGCAATAAAAACTAAACTAACCTGAACAATACCAAAGTTAATTAATCTGTGTATATCAGAACAAATTTTTCCATCTTTCCTTAAAAAATCTATAGTTTCTCCAATTTTCAAAAAGGGAGATAAAGAAAGACTCTGTAAATAACTATAGACCTATCTCCTTGCTTCCCATTGTCTCCAAAATCTTTAAAAAAGTAATAGAAACTAAAATTATAAATTTTTTGAATCGAATGACCTATTTTCTGAGTGCCAGGCCAGTTTGGATTTGGACCGAGCAGGGGCACCATACATGCTGTACTAGAGCTTTTGCATAACATCCTGGATGACCCTGAGGACCGGCTCTATCTCTCTACCGTCTGCCTGTTCTGTGATCTCAGCAATGTGTTTGATTGTATGTATTATGAGTTATTGCTTCAAAAGCTTAATTATTATAAGTTTGATGAGAGGAGTATTAATCTCATTTTTAGTTTCCTGTGGGATCGCTGGCAGGTAGTGAAAGCCCATGGACAGTTTTCTGTCCCAGCTGGTATAAATATAGGTGTCCCACATGGCTCTGTGTTGGGACCAGTTCTCTTCCTATTCTTTATTAATGATCTCCCCCTCGAAAACTAAACGGATAAGTTTGTGCTCTTTGCTGATGATGCTACGGTCTTTACAACTGGAGAATCTGAAGCAGGAGCCCATGCAAGCCTAAGTGAGGCTAAACAGCAAGTTGAGAACTGGTTCCTGTCAAACAGGTTTTTGTTAAACCAAGAGAAAACGCAAAAGATTACTTTTACCCTAAGACGTACTATGCTTACTGATAAAACATCTCCAGTAAAATTTTTTGGCGTCCTCTTGGATAAGACATTAAAGTGGGATGCACATATTGTAAGTGTGTGCAGGAGGCTTGGCAGTAGTGTGTTTTTGTTGCGTAATTTGTATGGCTGTGTATCTGATGCCACCATGCGAACTGCCTACTTTGGTGTTTTTTGTATGGGGAGAATCCTCTCATTCACATCGGGTCTTTCGCTTACAAAGAAAAGTCATTAGGATTATTTAAGAAGTAGTCCATGTTCTGTGGCGAGATTGTAAATAGAAATAAAGGTCTGTCTTTACCACCAAATAACTTTATTTGCCCCTCTATTTTTTTTTTGTACTTTAAATCATTATTATGATTTAAGTTACAAAAAAAAAAAAAAATTATTTTATTTTAATAATATAACTTGTGAATAATGACCACTTGATGTATTCCCAATTTTTTACAAGAAATGACATAGTTTCGTTTTGACAATTTTAAATAGAAGCAATTTCATTTAATTTAATTTACATATAATCTAATCCCCCACAACAATAAACAAGTTCCCTCACTAAGTCAGTTTCATTTTAAACTAAGAATGAATTGACATATTAAAATTTCTTCTTTTACAACATGTTCTAAATTCTACATTCTTAAGTCACTATATTATGATTAAGGCCTTTAATCCTACTTGCGTTTAAATCGTCTTCTACCATTGCATAGAGATACATCGCTCTTATAATAAGCTGCTGTCTATTCCAATGGTTGCATAATCTGCATTTCATTATATTTTATTGTTGAATCACCAATTGTTCTCCCAACTGTTTTAACTACTTTTCATAACAAAATTTCTTAAATGATTAGTTGCTGAAGATGACTTTCCCTAAAGTCGAAACTAGTACAACGTTAAGAAATTTATTTTAATTCTTCATCATTTTATGTATTTTCTATAACCCTTGTTTTCTACCCTAGAGGGGCAAATAAAGTTATTTGGTGGTAAAGACAGACCTTTATTTCTATCATTAGGATTATGTCTGGGCTAGGTTATAGGGAGGATTGCCGAAGCGCTTTTATTAAGTTGGGCATACTAACTCTTCCCTCATTATATATCCTCGAAAACCTTCTTTTTATCAAACAAAATAATAGCCTTCTGACATATCAGTATGTACATCGTCATGACATCAGAAACAGTACCAACAATATCTCAATGTATTGTCGTTTGGAAAAGAGCCAAAGCAGTCCAAAGTTTATTGCAGTTAAGCTATTTAACAAACTGCCTCATTTAATTAAAGAAAAGCCTGAAAAGGCATTTAGATTTCATGTAAAAAACTTTTATTTCATACTGTATTGTAAAACACACCTTTACATATTTGAATTTAGTCCAGAAAATAAGGTTTTACAGCAATAAGTCCGGTAAAATTTTTTTACCGGACTAGTCCTGTAAAATTTCTTTAGCGGACTAAAATTTGTAAGTTTTAGTTTAGTCAATGTCAAACACACAATGTTTCCACCAGTAAATATAAGCACTTTTCAAATATACGACGCAGAATAAAACTTCATTATAATTTCAAAACGTAATTATAATTTTCAACAGAACAGTATGAAATAAAATATTGTACGCCATTCGTCCGGCAAATCCTTTACAGTATTCGTTTCAAAATTCCAGACTCGGCTCCTTCGTCGCCTCGTCTCGAAACATTTCACTCATACAGTAAAAGTTGATTTACCGGACTTATAACGTAAATATCTATTTATTAAAAAAGTCCTTTTATAATGGAGACGAGTTCTTTAATTGTCAATTTTAATTTTGATTGTTTTTACTTTTGTGTAACTTGAATTGCGTCCATCTTGCACCTTAGTACATCAAGTTCTATTTATGTTTTGTAACACGTAACGTAATAATTAATATTAATATAAAGTGTAAACTATTTTATTAAGTGTAAACAATATTTGACGAGTGTAAAAAAAATTTTGGTATTTTGACACAATAAACCATTTGAATTCGAACCACCCTGTATTCTCAAAAATAATTTTAAACTGTGTACCATAACATTCTCTATACTTTTGTATTTATCGTTTTTTGGTAATTGTCGAAACAAATGAGATAATGAACTTTACTCTATGGTTGACTCAGCCTGTATATTCCATGTTATTGATGAAAAAAGGAGAAAAAAATATATCAAAGTTGATAAGGTTTAATTAAAAAAGGGATTAGCAGAATTTATTTTCAAATAATGTCACCAGGAATAAACCCCTTAATAATAAATAATTTGCGCTCAGGATTTCGCTTTAATTATAAAGTTTATAATACAAACCAACGCGTTTGACCCTTTGAAGAATTTAATACACAACAAATTTGCTTTTTTGGTGTCAAAGTTATAAGGATATACGAACAGTTGAAAACGTCCCTTTTTTGCCTTTCGACCTTTTCGAGAAAAGCGTCAGTAGTATGAAGATGTATCTAACCATCTTAGATTCTAGATATTCGGCTTAGTTTTACTTCTACCTTGATATGTACTTTTTTTTAGGAGAACGAATAAATGGAATTTTAGAAACTA
Organism: Polydrusus tereticollis; assembly: GCA_963920685.1. Classification (NCBI taxonomy): domain Eukaryota; kingdom Metazoa; phylum Arthropoda; class Insecta; order Coleoptera; family Curculionidae; genus Polydrusus; species Polydrusus tereticollis. The sequence continues at coordinate 108,678,312 of OY987331.1, read as the reverse complement.
ACTTTCATGTAAAGGGTTATTGATTATAAATGCACCGCTCATCTACAGCGTGTCCAGAAAAGTTCCAGACATATGGGAATTTTCTTTATTGTTGATTTTACGAAAAAAAGTTATTCTTTATAAAAAGTTCTGCTTGATGCGCAAATAATATTGACATATCAAAACTTAAGATATCATGTACAGGGCGGCAAACAAATATATAGAAACACAGAATTACGTTGGAGGGAAGTATACCCTCAATTTTTATTTTAGAGCAAATTGTTATAAGAAAACTTTACTAAGGACTACAAAACGTGGTCAGATACAAGTTTTCGTTGAAATATTTTAATTTACAGGGTACCATCAAAAAGCTTTGGGAAAATATTTTTTTATTTTATTTCTTAAACAGTTACCTGCAACATTTTTGCAACAACTATGTGCAATACTATAGTAACGAATATTGACATGTTAGTTAAAAATCATTAACTATTTTTTGACTTATTAGCAAGAGTTTTTCGTTAGTTTCGTCATGGTTGTAAAGTTAACGCTGCAGGAGAAAATAGAAATTGTACTTATCGTCGGAGATCACTATAAACCTATTAGGGAAGCCGCGCTCATATTTAATACTAAACACCCTAACAACATGGTATGTATGCGCCACTATAGCAACCGTAGTGAATAAATTTAAAGCTACTGGTTCCGTCGAAAATGTATTTAAGAAACAGCACAACAAATAGTCCACAACAGAAGAAAAGCAACTCAATGTAATGCAAGCGGTTATCGAAGACCCTTTAAGAAAATTGTCAAGAACTATTCTAGTTGACGTCAAAAAGTCTACTGCTAGTAATATTTTAAAAATAAATAAATTTCATCCATATAAACCGAAATATATTCACACGCTTCTTCCTAGAGATTTTGAATCCCGTTTCCTATGTTGCGCGTGGTTCCAAGGTGAGTAAGAAGTTGGTCCTTTTTTGCAAGAAAAATATTATTTACAGATGAAGCCATGTATACTTCCAACGGCGTGCTATGCTCCCAAAATTGTCGGTGGTGGAGTGACAACAATCCAAATTTTATAATCGAATACCGTAGTCAATATTCATTTAAAACCAATGTTTGGTGTGGCATTTTTAATGATCGGACGTTGGACCATACTTTTTCCGACAAAATATAAATGCTGCCATTTACCTGGACTTCTTAAGGAACCAGTTGTCTCAATTTCTTGACGATCTGCCGCTAAATATAAGACGTACCGGGTGTTCCACCTAAGGAGGTAATCGGCTATATCTCAGAAAGTAATAGCACTAGGACTTTGAAAAAAAATATATATCGATAAAAGCGGCCAAGAGAAATTGCTGGAAATTATTTTCAAGTTCGAAAAATGACCGCTAGGGGGCGTAAGAGAACTTTCAAAATAGAAATGCCGATTTTCTCTTGATTTTTCTTAATAAAAATATGTTAAAAATATAAGCATTGTATTCTTCATAAAATTATGCAACTTTATGTTGGGAAAAGTTTTTTTCTATTTTCAATAATAAAGTGGTGGGAGAAGGTCAAACTTTTTTTCTTTCAAACGCTGATATCTCTGCTTTGGATAAACCGATTTTATTCAACTTGGTCTTGAAAAAAGCCCATCTATTCCTCTACACGTAGATCTATTAACTATACCATATTGATTCTGATGGTGGCCACTAGATGGCGTTTTTCCGTAATTCCTCAATGAATAAGGATTTTCTCAAAAAAATGAAATGTTATGATATGACTTTTTCATCATATATTATTTTAGGCTTATAAAGGCTATTAAATAGTGGAATAAAAAATCCAGGTCTGTATTTAAAATAAAAAAGTTGATGATGGTCGCTCGAATCCGAACGTCGGATTAAAAAGCTAACCCCATTAGCTTGTAGGGGAGGAAAAGTTACTATAAGGAACTAAAAATCGCAACGTGATATCTTTTGTTAGAGAAATTAGGGATAATAATAGTTAATATGGAAAAATAGGCCATTTTTTAAAACATTAATTAATCAATTAAAACTCTAGTTTAACAAAAGATATCACGTTGCGGTTTTTAGTTCCTTATAGTAACTTTTCCTCCTCTACAAGCTGATGGGATTAGTTTTTTAATCCGACGTTTTGGATTCGAGCGACCATCATCAACTTTTTTATTTTAAATACAGACCTGGATTTTTTATTCCACTATTTAATAGCCTTTATATAATATATGATGAAAAAGTCATATCATAACATTTGATTTTTTTGAGAAAATCCTTATTCATTGAGGAATTACGAAAAAACGCCATTTAGTGGCCACCATCAGAATCAATATGGTATAGTCAATAGATTTACGTGTAGAGGAAAAGAAGGGCTTTTTTTCAATTCCAAGTTGAATAAAATCGGTTTATCCATAGCAGAGATATCAGCGTGTAAAAGAAAAAAAGTTTGACCTTCTCCCACCACTTTATTATTGAAAATAGAAAAAAACGATTCCTAACATAAAGTTGCATAATTTTATGAAAAATACAATGCTTATATTTTTAACATATTTTTATTAAGAAAAATTAAGAGAAAATCGGCATTTCTATTTTGAAAGTTCTCTTACGCCCCCTAGCGGTCATTTTTTGAACTTGAAAATAATTTCCAGCAATTTCTCTTGGCCGCTTTTATCGACACATATTTTTCCCAAACGCCTAGTGTTATTACTTTCTGAGATATAGCCGATTACCTCCTTAGGTGACACACCCGGTACAATTTGGTATCAACATGATGGATCCCCATGCCATAGTACTAACACAGTAACTGGGTATTTGAATGAAGTATTTCCGCACCGTTGGATAGGCAGACGTTCAAATATTCCTTGGCCAGCCAGGTCGCCTGACATCACACCCCTGGACTTTTTTTTTATGTAGCCGATTAAAAGAAATGGTGTATGGGCATAGACCTTTTCAGGATATTGACCATCTTGAAGCAGTAATAACAAACTGTGTCCAAGAAATCACTCCCAATATGATACGGGCGACAGTAACAGGAATTACAAGGCGTACTATAGTTTGCATGGAAAAAGAAGGGGGGCATGTAGAGACATAATTTTTCACTTTAAACTGTCTGTTTTTAGATCACTTTTATCATGTAATTGCTAAAATATTGTTTATTATTCACATTCACAATTTATTTTTGCTCTAAGGAAATTAAATGTTTTTAATATTCCTGATAGGTAGATAGGTTGATTTTAGAACATGAAATATTCTCGCATTAATTTTTTACGTAATTGATTTCCAACAAGAGGTAATGAATGCTCAACGTGTTTTTATGCTACCCTGTAAATTAAAATATTTCAACAAAAAATAATTGTATCTGACCACGTTTTGTAGTCCTTAGTAAAGTTTTTTTTAAAACAATTTACTCTAAAATAAAAATTGAGGGTACTTCCCTCTTAACGTAATTCTGTGTTTCTATATTTTTTTGCCGCCCTGTACATGATATCTTAAGTTTTCATATGTCAATATTTTTTGCGCACCAAGCAGAACTTTTTATAAAGAATAAAGCTGGATTTATAAACTCGAAAAGTTGGCGAGGTTGAGGTTCAGTTGGTGTTGGAAATAGGAGTTCAATTTAAACTAAAGGGAACACTCAGTTCCATTTATACACTCGTTCATGTTGTTCTTGTAAATCTCATGTGAGGTTCGAAAACTTCCCGGGTAGTTCGAGATAAATATTTTACAGAATAATACCTTCTAAAGACTAACTAATTTGCAAAATGCGTTAATTTAAATCAAATCATATTTTATGAGTTGGAACTTTTTGCCGGTCTCTGTACATTCAGCTAATAAGTCAAAACTTGGTAATGAGACGTACGTTTTCAACCACAACAACTTTTACTAATTACTTTTTATCCTTTACACATAAGGGTACTTTTTTCTTAGCTTTTTTCATATTTTTCTAAATTCTGAACACCCGGTATATAAATTTGCAAAAATAATATGATTTTTGGTCGTTTGAAGACAAGCAGGAGTTTTTATGAAAAATAACTTTTTTTCATAAACCCACAAATAAAAAAGTTTTTCCGCTTCGATAGTCAATCCGTGGACACATTGTATATCGTTCTCCCAAAAGTTAGAAATACTGCATAATATAATAATTATGTTTGAAGGTTAGGGACTATTTCGGACTTTCATTGCCTTAATTTGTTTTGATCACAACGTTTCAACTGGTAAAAATCTCCAGTCGTCTTTGGGCGAATAGTATTCAGTATTCAGGTGAATATAGTTCTGAAGACGACTAGAGATTTACCAGTTTGAACGTTGTAATAAACTTAAATAAAGAAAATGAAAGTTCAAAGCACGTCCATCACTGAGGAATCAGGATTACATAATTTTTACTTTGATTGTTTGCTGTAAGGTAAGTACGGTTGCCACGTGGCCACCTCGGACCTAGATCTTGCCCGGGGATTTTTAGTTGTTGGCCGGGGGGAGCTAAGCAGATCAATTCATCAATTAATTGATTATTGACAGATTAATCGATTGTTTTTGGATTAATCGAATGTTTTTTGATGATCGATTGTTTCGATTTATAGATTATTTTTCGATTTTTCTATGCTGATGATACTCAGATGTACTTGTCCTTTTATCCGGATGAAGCACCACAGGCTGTCGCCGCAGTTAATTTTGATTTGATCAAGGTTAGTGAATTTAGTAGTAATCATTGCTTAAAATTAAATTTTAATAAAACTGTGGCGGTGGTTTTTGGAGGAAAAGTAGAAAAACAACGGTTTATCGAACGGTACAGTCATGATATTGGCGTTCAAGGCCACAATATTAAGTTGGATCCTGTGGTGAAGAATTTGGGTCTCTATGTTGACAGTGAGTTGAGGTTTGCTGCACATGTGAATAGGTGCATTCAGAAAGCTTACTCCAACTTAAAACTTATTTATCAAATTAGATATATCCTTAATACGAATGTAAAGTCTATGTTGTGTGATGTACTTGTGCTTTCCCACTTCAATTACTGTGATGGCGTTTATGGTCCATGCTTGACCGAATATGATTCAAGGCGAATACAAAAAGTACAAAACTCTTGCTTACGGCTTATATTTGGCATAAAAAAACGAGAGCACATTACCCATAAAATTAAAGATAATGGTTGGTTAAGCATGTACCAAAGGCGTTATCTGCATATGATTTGCCACTATCATGCTATTATAAAAAATAAGTTTCCAACATATCTCTATCAGCAGATTAGATTTCGCACAGACGTACACAATATTAATATTAGGTTTAAGGGTAGGCTTACAATACCACAACATAGATCGCAGGTTTTTAAGCGATCCTTCTCGTACAACATTGTCAATTTATTGAACGCTCTTCCTAATGATGTTTATGCTATGTCAGCACCTGTTTTCAGAAATTTTATTTATCAAAAGCTTGGTGCGCAATCATAATAGAAAGTGCGGCCTGGGTAATGAATTGTTGTTTTTAGTAATACTCTCCACTTTTAAAGATAAAATATAATTTATTAGTTTACGTTTATCTCGTCTACTATTTTCTTTCTTTATGGTAATTTCACTAGTTATAGTTTGGTTATGGGTTAGTTGAACAGATGCCTTGTTGCATATATTGTAATCAGGGTGAACTGAACCTCGCCCAATAACAAAATGTAGTACTTTGATTGTATCATTTATGAATAAAGACCTTAATTATTATTATTATTATTATTATTATTATTATTAATCGATTTAATCGAAATAATCGATTATTTTAACAATCGACAATCGATTGTGAAAATTCATAATCGCCCAGCCCTAGATAAACGATTCCTGAGATATTGCCTGCGTCCATTCTTATTTGACCACCCGGTACATAAAAAATTATTTAGATGATTTTATTCATTAGCAACTATGTATTGCTCAGAATTTTTAATACCTGTATAAGAAAACATTTTACTCTTAAATAAGTTTTCAAAGTCAGGAGACTATATTATTATGATAGGGATATTTGTTACTACCAGCACTAACAGAACTAAAAAAAGTGTTTTGGTTTTGCTGAAGTGTTCGGTTCAGCGAGAATTTATGACCTATATTATTTGACACACACATTTTTGAAGAAACTGATATGTGCCTACCAATTATTTTTATTTTTTTTCTAACATATTTTATAAGTGGCAATACAGATTATGTATTATAAGGACCTGTACAAAAATGGACTGAATGATACTCCAGTATGGAGAATACGTCAAAATGACCTCTTATGTTTTGAAAAGATCTTTAAAGTGTTTATTATTACTTTTTTCCTCGCTCGCTGAGACGCGAAAAATCCATTTCAAAAAATACTTTCATAACACTTTTGTCGGAAAATCGAGAACAGGTGTTCATAAAAATCCAACTTAGTTTATTATAAAAGATTTTTTGTCGCGCGAACAGGAAAATAAATTTAACGACTTCGGTGAAAATGTAATCGATTTTCTTTTAAAATGTGGGTCGTGAAAGCTTTAAAACAACATTTTTTTAGAATTCTTCTTATTGGGGAGAAAAATGAAAAAAGCAAACAACCTTTAAATAAAAATGTGTAAATGATCAATCAAGGTTTTTGTTCGCGTACGTTGAGAAGTTGCATCAGTCGCCGTAGTGTTAGTCGAAAGTCTACCTTAGTTGACCTCTTGTGCTGAGGCAACACAGAGCGCCCCCATTATTATCAATGGACGAGGCCATCCGGAACCATTCAAGCTTGTGATAAAAATTTGACTAAATATCGGCTCAGACGACTTCTGTACTTAAATATGCAAATCATTGTACATTTGACAAGTATCCAAATAAGCAAGTAAATTCGTTTCACACGATCTATCGACAGCCGATGGTGCCGAATAATTGTCTAAGTAGACCGCTGACATAACTTGATCAGAAGTATCCCCAAGCGATAAATAATTGCCAAGTACACGAGTCGTTTGAGTTTGGCTGAAGAGATAGTGCGTGGAAAACAATAAGAACTCTCTAAATTTATATTCATTTTTCCATAGTTGTTCCATTAATAATATTAATAATAATGTTTTTATTTAATTAGATACGAGAAGTACAATAATACAAAGTTAGAAAGTGGGTGGCGGTATCCAACAATAGCTGCTTAAGCCGCAAACACACTGAGCTCACGTCACGTCATATTACGTAAGCTCACGTGCTATTACGTTACAGACAAAAAGTGTGAAGCGCTGTTTTACATAGTATGTTAATACATCAGAACCACACTGAAGTCATCTCGTGCGTATTACGTTACATCCCCAACGGCACGCGTGCTAGCATGTGCTTATTTTCTGCAAATCCACACTTTTCGTCTCACGTGAGCACTCGTTTGGGCGGTTCTGTAGCGAGCTGGTGTGTTGTTGGTGAATTTTAATTCCTGAACCAAACGATGAAATTCGCTTAATTCTTTTTATTTCATGTTTATGTCATGGACCCATGGTTTCCTCGTTTTTTTATTTTCCTCCTTGAGAACGACAAAGGCAGCCACAGTTTCTATTTCCTCTTCCCAGTCCGAAGAACTGATTGAGCTGGCGCTTTCCGTAATTTACGGAAAATAAACAAACAACACAAACACAGTGAAATCAAAGAAAGACTGCCCAAATTCATATATCAATTTGTATACCACATCATAAAACGTGATGGTAGTGTGTTTGTAGTATGCTCTCACGGTTAAATCATGACAACATGATAGCACGTGACCTCACATGACGTGAGCTCAGTGTGTTTGCGGCTTTATGTACAATCACCCTGTAAAAAGTGATTACTAATTCTAATGGCTAAATAGATGATATATTATGATTATTCAAATCAAAAGCGAAAATAAGAAGAATTAATGAAAAAGTTCTCAGAAATTGTTAAAGAGTTTAAAGATATATAGATATTTCTTTAAGAGAAATTAATAAACACAATTTGCGAAGAACTATACTAATTATGGGTAAAGGTAGAGATAATAATGAATTTCTATATATAAATACTATTTCTATAATTAACGACCTGAATCTTGCGGGTTTTAAAGGTTATTAAAATGAAAGGTATCCAAGTAGATTCACAAGAAAATTTTAATGGCGTAAAATATTGTTCTAATGAAACATGTTGCGTTCATAAAGATATATTTATCTATAGCAGCCAAAAGAATGCGGACAAAAGTGGTTCAGTGGTTTACGATGTTGCTTACTTGCTACTGTACGTTACTTAATTATCAAGAAAACCCTGGAATGAAATGTATTCATTAAAAATAAATAATATAATATTTAGAAAATTACGAGTATTTTAATATTCCCTCTGTAGAATCAAGAATTCCCGAGATTGTTTTCCGCCACCGCCATGCCATGTTAAACGAATCTTGAAGAGTCTTGACACTAAAAAGGATTCTGGTTCTGACGATATTTCAGTCATTTTAATTAAGACATGCGCTGACGAACTTAAACCGGTATTTTGTAGACTTTTTGACTTATCCCACAAAAAAGAAATATTTCTTCTTGCTGGAAAACGACGCGAGTCCAGCCCATACCCAAAAAAGGCAAGAAGACCTTGCCAAACAACTATCGTCCAGTCGCATTGCTTTCAGTTATATTCAAAGTTATTGAAAAGGCTATCAACGAAAAATTATTAAAATACCCGGAAGGCTTCAACATTATTAGTGACCGCCAGTATGGATTCCGTAAGTCTAGATAAACAGGAGACCTTCTCTCTTATGTTACTCACGTTAGGAACAACGCAATAGAACATCATGGGGAGTCCCGGGCGGTAGCACTGGACATTTCCAAGGCTTTTGATCGAGTATGACATGAGCGGCTCCTAACTGAAGTGAGAGCATACGGAATGCCGGTTCAATTTTGTCCATGACTGCCGAGCTTTCTTAAAGACCGTTCTCGGCGAGTAGCGATGGACGGATTTCTTTCAGACACATTTAACATTAACGCCGGAGTCCCTCAAGGTTCTTTCTTGTCGCCCACCCTATTCTTACTATACATTAACGATCTTTTGGAAGAAACTAAAAATCCTATCCCGGGTGTTGCATCGTCGAGCGGGACATAGGAAATCCCATGTAATTTTAAATGGGGTCAAGTATTGGCTTCCCTAATTATTTTAGAAAAAAATTCTATTTAGGTTTATTAAAGAGCACTAAAACCCACATTCAGGAGAATAACTTTAGATATTTTTGATGAGCCCGTTTACGGGTTATCGCCGATTTCTTTTTAACTATTTCTCCTTTTTATGGCCCCGTATTTGCGGGCACCAGTCAAGGTAAAAGATGACTGTCAAATAAAGTTGTCATTTTGAAATGTGTGCTTTATTGTTATAAAAACTCGTACATCGAAAATATTAGCCATGAATTACACTTCTGAAGAAAAAATATTGATGATTAAATGGTATTATCAAGGAAATAGTTATCAAAATGTGTCAGACATGTTTGCTGCTCTGTATCCGAATAGACCGATACCTGCAAAATCTACAGTCGAAAGGACTATCAAGAGATTTGAGACAAAAGGCACTGTAATAAATAACTGCAGATGTGAAGAAAGGCAGGAACAAAGAAGAGATGCAAGAAATGATAGGGACTTGCAAGTTTTATTGTGCGTGGAAGAAAATGATGGGAAGATCAGCACAAGGAAACTTAAGGATGACATAGGATTAGATCACACCACAGCTTTACGAGCTTTAAAACGACATAAATATTATTCATACAAATATGAAAAGCACCAAGAGCTAAGAGATAGGGACAAAATACGACGACAGGAGTTTTGTTTTGGTATGATGGAAAGAGCAAACATGGATAGGGAATTTTTAAAAAACATTTGTTTCACTGACGAATGCACATTTACCTTAAACAATGAACCCAATGTTCAAAATTATCGATATTGGAGCAAAGAAAACCAACACAGGTTTGTGGAAACAAGGACGCAATATCCACAAAAAGTTAATGTATGGGCTGGGATTTTCGGTGAAAATATTATCGGGCCATTATTTCTTACACGAAATTTAAATGCAGAATATTTTTTGGAACTACTTGAAGATCATATTTTACCTACTTTACATGATGCCGCCAGGGAAAATCAGGAAGTTTAGTACCAAATGGATGGCTGCCCGGCACATAGTACCCTGGCTGTCCGGGAATATTTAAACCGTGCTTTTAATGGAAATGTTATTGGCTTAAATCATACAGTAAATTGGCCAGCCAGGTCTCCTGATTTATCGCCAAATGATTTCTTTCTCTGGGGCCATTTAAAAAACAGGATATACAAAGATAAAAAATACCCAAATCTAGACGAGTTAAAAAATGCTATTTCTGCCGAATGCAATAGAATTTCAGTTTACTACTAGCGAATGTGAGAAGAGAATTTTATGATCGCCTCGGTTATTGTCTAGCAGTCAATGGAGGAATATTTGAACATCTTCTTAAATCCTAAAGTTCTAACAATTTAATAGTACCTACCTATTAATTAGTAAAATATTGAAACATGTAAAATGTCATAATTAACCTTGTAATTGGATACTTTATTTTAGTTTTATTCAGATTAATTTGTACTCATAAATACACCTTTAATATTTTCGATGCACGAGTTTTTATAACAATAAAGCACACATTTTAAAATGACAACTTTATTTGACAGTCATCTTTTACCTCGACTGGTGCCCGCAAATACGGGGCCATAAAAAGGAGAAATAGTTAAAAAGAAATCGGCGATAACCCGTAAACGGGCTCATCAAAAATATCTAAAGTTATTCTTTTGAACGTGGGTTTTAGTGCTCTTTAATAAACCTAAATAGAATTTTTCTCTAAAATAATTAGGGAAGCCAATAATTGACCCCATTTAAAATTACATGGGATTTCCTATGTCCCGCTCGACGATGCAACACCCGGTATATGGCTTTATGACAGCACACTTGTTTTATCTTTTACTTTGGATGCTCGGACATCGGCTGCTAATGCACATCGCTATAGGCAGCAAGAGGTCTTACATCTCAACAAAGTCCTGGAAAAAGTTCTGTCTTGGAGTGACAGTAACCAAGTAGAATTTAACGCTAAAAAGACGAAAGCAGCAATTTTTCTAAAAAAGTCAATGTTGAAGAACCGGATATAGTAATGGCGGGACACTCGATTCCCTTGGCTTCATCAATTCATTTATTCGGCGTTAATTTGGATAGTCATATGTCTTGACATAGTCACGTTGCGGCCATTGCTAGGGCAGGCTCGCAAAAGTACTTTTCCGAACTAAGAACCTCTATACACCCCACCAACTTTTGATGCTCTATAAAGCCCAAATTCGACCAACGCTGGAGTACTGTTCGCATATTTGGGGCTCTGCTCCTAAACATACCCTGAGATTGCCAGATTCCATTCAAAATACAGCCATTGGCTTGATCGGTGACCAAAGTCTGACAAACAACCTGGAAAGCCTTGAACATCGAAGGCGGGTTGGCGACTTGAGCAAATTTTACAAATATTTTCATGGCAAGTGCTTAACTGAGGTTGCCCGCACGACGAGCCACTGCAGCCCACCAGTACGTGGTTCAGCTTAGTGTCCCTCAAACGGCACTGTTTCAAAATTCTTTCATCTGGACGTCATCACTCTGGAACGACCTCCCTGAGATCGTGTTCCCCAACGAGTATAATCTCCAAAGATTCAAGACTAACGTGAATCGTTTCCTGCGTACACGCACGGCTCCCGGAGCGCTATAAAGGATTTATCCTGCAGAAAAAAAATATATAATTTTAACATTATTCAAAATTCCTTCTTATCTTATTAATTTTGATATTGAAAATGCACGAAAATATGGGAAAACAGTGCCCTATTAAAGGAAATAGGTAGCAATTGTTAATTTAGTTGGTTGAAATGGGTCGCGTGCCGCTCCCAAAAAAAACTTTAAAAAGCCTCGAATTCATTATTTATTCTATCTTCGATAATAAGGGTTAAAACTTATGATCCTATATATCCAAAAAAACGTGAAAACCCAACAAGGGTTTTCTTGAAATATCGTCTTTAACAAAATTTGGCATTTCAAGCAAAGTAGTTTTTTGTTTGCCCTATGAATGGATGAAAACCTGTGCCCAAAAGAGGTCCGATCACCGCAATCTTGCCTTTATATAGCCAAATTAGAAATAGAGTTTGCGGTAAAAAGTTTTAACTTGATTTATTGTAAATATATTTTATAGCTCCAAACTCTAATAAAAACTCTAACGTGAAAGGAAGGAGAGTTTAGGTAAAATATGTAATACAAAAGTAATTTATTACGTTTTGAAATGTCAAATCTTCACCTGGATATAGTTGTCAGTGACACGATCTGTAACTATAATAGTTTATAATAATTGGGGTTAAAAATAAAATAATCATTATTTGTTTTACTAGGCAGAAAAGTACAAGATTTAGTGCCGCGGCTGGTATTTCATAACCGAGGCTAGGGAACCAGCCAAGGCATTAAATCTACTTTTCTGTCGTGAGAAGCATATAATTCCAAATGTGTTAAAATTTCACGCAAAATCGTCTTTTTAAATTTATTATTTACGTTTCATTATCAATATCCCAATAATTAAATTATTTTAACAAAGGTAACTGGCACTTCGTTACTATGTTTACCGCTGATGACGTTTGTTGAGTTGTTTGTGTTTACTTTATTGTCATTGTCAATTTTAAAAAATTGTCAAGTACCTGTTCGAAATACCAGACCAGACGCGAGATATGGAATTGAATCTATTACCGGCTAAGTCAAGAACGGTATATGAATTCACATAATATAGCAGATTCATGGAAATGTGCTGATTGCCTATTTGTCCAATCTTTCAAAGAAAATAAATCATTCAACTTTATGGAAAGTTATGAGCTTTTTTGAAACAGCAGTCAGATGGTTTTGATGCAAAAAAATCCCGAGTTTTTCAAAGAGAAGTAATCGAGAAATTTTTATCAGAGGCCCCAGATAAACTGTATTTGAGCACGAAGGTAGGAATATGCTGAAGATTATCTACTATGGATTGAAGAACTGTTTTATGTTGTACTTATTGTTGCAGTCGCTGGGGCTCGTAGATGTGATGAGCTTTTGCAAATACACACGGATGATATAAATGATATGGGGGACAAATTGCTAATTATGCTACCAAATAGTAAGACCAGAAGATCAAGACTAGTTGTAGTAACGGAATATTTAAGCATTTAGCTTCTATAAGTATGCGAGCGGTAAAGTACATCAGCAGTTTATTGGCATTTACAACTTCGGTAAAATGTCAGAAGAAATTACTTTTTTGAAACTAGCCGAGAAACTAGCCCATGCGAAAGAGTATACTGGGCACTGCTCTCGCAGAACTTCGGCTACGTTGCTGGTGCATTCTGGCTGTAGTTAGAGCCGCGGCGACAAAAATGCCTTGGAACTCCCAAACGGATGAGAAGCACGTTTTTGTGTAGTTCGAGTGTCGTTCTCGAAATCCGTTTTGTCGAGTAGGGGTCTGGCGCTCGGCGGTGAGCGGTTATAATATTTTTTCCAAATTTTGAACAGCGGTTTAAAAAAACATTTCCCAAACGGATGAAATCTACTGGAGGGCATCTAGGCAATCCAATTACCGGAAAAATATTTTCATCCGATTTGATCTTTGCAAAGAGCCCTTCCAGGAGCTAAAAAAAAATGGAAAAAAGGGGGGGAAAAAAATTTGCTCATTTAAACTTCAAATTGGGCAGAGAGCTAGAGTTCGTGTCTGAGAATATGTAAAAAAATTTTTTTTGCTCCATGTGTCGCCATCGCTGTATAACAGTTTTTCAAAATTTAAATGGGCGAAATTTGATAATGTAATTCCAACATGGATGAAAATTTGCACACAGGTTCTTTGACACCTACAGAACATCGAAAAATTATTTTCATCCAAATTTATTGCGGCCAAGACCAGATCTTCCAGAACATGCATAAAAATTTTTACTTACCATTGAATAGTCACTCAACATTTTACCGCCTCTCGGGAGCATTTCATTTTTTTTTATATTTTTAAACCATGGAGGTTACGGGAAGGATCAAATCGGATGAAAATATTTTTCCGCTAATTGGGGGGTTGCCTAGATGCCCTCTAGTAATTTTCATCCGTTTGGGAAATGTTTTTTTAAACCGCTGGTCAAAATTTGAAAAAAATATTATATCCGCTCACCGCCGAGCGCCAGACCCCTACTCGACAACACGGATTTCGAGAACGACACTTGAACTATGCAGAAACGTGCTTCTCATCCGTTTGAGAGTTCCAAGGCATTTTTGTCACCGCGGCTCTAACTATTAGAACATAAAAATTATGAGGCAACATGAGGGATGGATGTCTTGCGCGGTCGCGGAGGGCTATATCGAGGACTCGCTAGTTAATAAGTCGACCATCGGCAATAAAATATTTTCAGGCGTTTCTGAAGTATCAAGTAGTGTATTAATAATTAATACAATAAACAATAAAAATTTCCTGTTGTAGTTTGTAGTTGTAATGTAATAAAATCAGTTTTGTGTAATTGCCTAGGCAAAAGGTCACGTTTTCTGACTAGGCAGTGAAATACACCTTTAAAGCCTGTCAAGTGTCAATAAAAATTCCCTTTTAATGTCATTTGGAGAAAAAATATTTAAGTACCATATTTTTTATCATAGAATGTGTGTATTTGTGTGTGTACCTAGTTGTAGTAGTTCTTTTATTTTTTTCTTGCGCTTTTTAGCAAACATTTCGGAAACTGTACGAGATATTATAGTCAATTTTTGCATAGATTATCATGATAAAAAAACACAAATGTCCACCTTTCTTTCTATGACTAATTAGGGTTGGTACCGAAATAAATTTTGCAAAATTTTTATTTTATAAAATTTCTGGTGTGAGTGATTTTGCGGTGCAAAATAATAAATAAAAATGTCAGTTTAAAAATTTTGCATAATATTATTTAATCTTAAAATCGTATTTCATGTATAGTCTTATTATGCCGTACCATATGTAGCTTATCCAGAACTGTTGCGTCCCTTTGAATGGAAGCTCAGATTAACCTTTGGTTGGAGGAATAATAGGACGAGAACGTAGTGGTTCTGTCTGCTAAGTGGCGAAATATTAAATGGCTGAGAATGTATGAAAGGCGAGCTTTGCATTCACTTCCTCTTTCTAATAAAATTGTTTTAATGCGGCAAAACCTTATAATCTTCTCTTTCAATTGGTAAATTTATGGTTATATGTTAAGTGAGGGTAGATAGATCTTTTTTGAAATTGTATTAAATTCGTGTTGTTTAGATTTTTGGATGATACATTTTTCCAACCACTGGAGCAATTCTTGACACTATTTACTTTGTGGGGAATCCTAGACTTACCCTTGATTCTTACAGTCATATTTCCACATTAGTCAAAATATGTGGGGTTAGAGGTAGTGCGTTTGCTTTTCTGTTGGTTAATTGCACAAGGCGCTGCAAGTAGGTTGACCATGTATTTCCGTTTCGGTCTGCGTCAAGTCGCAAAACGCCCATTTTTCACTCTTGGCAATTTTATGTAAAAACAAAGTTGTTTTGAACCTACCACATGGAACTTTAAGGCCCATGTAATGACCTAGTAGTTTCGGTTCTGATTGTCCAGATCCAGATCAATTCCACCTGACCTATTTTACCAAGAAAAAGCCACATGGGGCCATCCTGAATGATTGAAATAGCAGCACACTATATTTTAAACTAAATAATATTAAACTCACGCCTAGAAAAACCATTAATTGGTAGGTTAGCAATAGGTTTGCGGCTTTAAGAACATGGAAAGTAAATTATGTGAGGTTTTAACCGACAACATCAATTAAATGCTCTAACGGCCGCTTCTTGTTGGTCAACTCAGACTAGAGCGCAATAGCATATAAACAAAGCAGCGTCCTGTTAGACTTCAACATAAGCAGATGCTCCACGTGGATAAAACATTAATAGCACGTGTTTGGATCTGACATGTGTCAGGCAAATTGATTTTATAATGTTAAAATTATTAATATTTTGGGGACGCGTGCCCGGTAACACAGGTTACAATTCTTCTAAACGTGCAGTAAAAGTACCGTAAATTTCGCAGTTAAATAGACTACATTATTTGTGTTTGGTTAAGACATGAACAAAGTTGCACCTCATTATTTTGCAGTTCGCGTAAATACGTGAGATATTCCGTTCTATACAGAACATGTTTTTCAAATAGCCCTTGTGTTGTAAGTTGTAATATTGTAAGGGTGGTGAAAAATGGATGAATGTGTTTAATTGGTCTAGCAAAAATAAAGCAAAGCAATACAGTGGGTGATACAGTGTCTATGTCAGACCAGAGCGAACCCCTTTCTGATACAAATGTTATATATCTTTTGATGCATCTTGTGATATTTCTACATATTACTGCACCAATGTGTAAGTGTACCTGTGAAACGCATTCTGGATTTAAATAATCCAATTTTTTGCAGTAAAAACACAAATTTTACGCAGAAGATGTTAAAAACAGAAAAGAAAATAATTATACCGCTCAATGAGCAACGTCGCTTTATATGTAAACTAGCAAACAAAATATCATGGCTCAACGCTGCTGCTTGGAAAAATAGATGCGATGTGGCCAAATTGGACCATATTTATTTTATGTTCCGTCGTAATGAGAGGTAAACAAAAATGTAATTAATCGTAAAATAGGACAATAGTGACTTGAAGTGAACGTCATTAACGTAAACAGAAACGCAGGAATTTATGCATCCCAGCAAAATATAGCGCGGGAGATATACTCTCTGTCTAAAAGTTTGAAGTAGAGTCAAATGCCTAACTTCCAGGAGCAGAATATAGGCCAAAGAACTTAATACAAATGTTATCATCCAGAAATTCCTGCCCTTGTTACCTAAGTGGCAAGGAATGAAACACTAAAAATTACAGGGCTACAGTACTCCTAAAAATTGCAACAATTTTAATAAAAATAAAATATTGAGAAATCAGAAAAATTTCTGGGGAACAAATACGGTGACAACTGACAAGTGACAAAAATAAAATCGTGACGGACAATTCGCTAAATTCGTTTAACCCAGTGCTAGTTTGATATCGGGATCTTGAAGTAGTTAAGACCAATAGTACTTACTGATATTACGTATCAGAAAGAGATAGCTCATCAAAATAACATGCATATATGGTTACACTACTAACTGAGTGTACTGACTAAGTGAATCAACCTTGGGTCAGTCTGAACTCATGTGATGGAGTAGTAAAGACAAGCACATCAATAGATAAAGATAGCAGCAGTCAAGTTGGGTTTTATCTGGTACGACAGCATCAATTAACCCTTTACCTCACCGGCGGAACCGGGTGGATACCTCACCTCGCTTAAAGTTGGCGGGCGCGCAATGGAAAGCTTCATATCCCTCTCACGAACCGTCCGCGCCTTTGTTACCGGCAGTTGCCATGATCATCAAGACACCAGCTCAATAAAATTGACAATACAAGGACTCGGTGCTCTGACGTGAGAGCCGCATAACGTAAATACAGCGAGGTGTAGGTCTCGCATGATGCTTGATCGCTTCAGTCATCCATTATTTTCTAGTGCACAAGAGTGAATGAAGCGGCTAACTTCTTTCCTTTTTGCTTCAGTATTAATTAAAAAGTAATAATGTGTATAATACTCTTGTGTTGTGATGTGTTTATCGGTGGTGCCACTATACTTAAAATGCAGTATTCCTGTTGAGTGCATTGCGTTTTCTGATCAATGCAACAGTGTCTGATAAATGAGTAAGGGTTATTCACAGCGATATTTTACTTCATCTGGTTTGTGAGTTACATTTTGCGAAAGAAAACATACTTGCTTGTTCTACAGCAATGGATTCAGAAACTAGCGAAACTGTACCTGTAACTTTAAAACTTCCTATGGTAAAGCGCGATACAGTATCAACTGAATTTCCCAACTGTTCCTGTCGTTGATCTAAAACTGTAATATTGTGCCCAAGTCGTGAATATCAAATCCAGGAACTGATAAATCAAAAATTTGTTAAAGCGATTAAGAATAGTAAAACGAAGTTTTAAACTTATCAAAACATATTTTTTTATACCAGTTTTAGAGAGTTTCTTGTTGTTTTTAATTCGTTTGAGCTACCTGAATGCTGGTTTAAAATTAATAATCTGCCAGAAGGTATTCTTATGGACATTTTCTGTAATAATAAATTGTTATTTAAAAGTAGAAACATTTTTGTATGACAGGTACTCCAAAATGACACGAAATAATATTTAAATACACCGTTTATATTTAATACAGACAAGAAAATAAAAAAATTTAAAACCGTAACCACGAGCAACTAAAATTACATACATCATGCAAGGCAAGATATCGTTATACAAATGATACTATGATTTTGGGCTTACTCCTTCAAACAATAAGTTCGCATGCTTACAAATACTTGAGACATTTTAATGTACTTATCTGTCTTCCGATCATAAATGCAGACGTTTATTCGTATTACAATGATTATAGTAACATGCACAGTAAACACTCTTTAAAACAATGTCTGTGGTAAATCTAACGACTGATTGGCTAAGTCATCTAAAAGCCGTAAATTAATAGTTAGAGCCGCGGTGACAAAAATGCCTTTGAACTCCCAAACGGATGAAAAGCACGTTTTTGTATAGTTCGAGTGTCGTGCTCATAATCCGTGTTGTCGAGTAGGGGTCTGGCGCTCGGCGGTGAGCGGATATAATATTTTTTTCAAATTTTGACCAGCGGTTTAAAAAACATTTCCCAAACGGATGAAAATTACTGGATGAAAATATTTTTCCGGTAATTGGGGGGTTGCCTAGATGCCCTCCAGTAATTGCCAGCCGTTTGGGAAATGTTTTTTTAAACCGCTGGTCAAAATTTGGAAGAAATATTATAGCCGCTCACCGCCGAGCGCCAGACCCCTACTCGACAACAAGGATTTCGAGAACGACACTCGAACTATACAAGAACGTGCTTCTCATCCGTTCGGGAGTTCCAAGGCATTTTTGTTGCCGCGGCTCTAACTATAAAGACTATTACTAAATAGGCAGTTTTGTTAAAGATGTGCTTTTGGTTTTTTGTTTTGGAACGTCGCTTTCCATAATATAACCGAGTGGGGTGCGAAGAAGGGCTTAGTGGACGACTGGTACCCTCTATCTACCGAAGCGCTTTAAAAGTTCTCAAAATGCCCATTTTTGATGCTAAAACCCTCGTAAAATGAATGAAGTATGCGGTCAGCATGGACTACCGACTCAACGGAACACCTGCCTGTGGTAACGTCACGTGAGAGCACCCTGTCCTTGTATTGTCGGTATTGTTGACCATTCGCAAGCAACGGACAACCTTCTATGTCAAACCACCGTCCGGCCGGGCGTAAAGATGTTAATATTAAACTTTTGTTTCCAAATATATTTTGTTTAATAAATACATTTTAATTCTCCTGGATTTTCAAAGAAAAGGTTAATAGATCTTTAATAGCGAGAACAGCCACACTTATAGACATTTCAGGAACATATTGGTTATCTGGTCGTAATAACTTTTTTTTTGTTTGCTTAGTGAATGGATCGAAATCCGGCCCGAAAAGGGTCTGAATACCGCAATCTTGCTTTTGTATGACAAAATTGGAAAAAAGCTTTTTGGCAAAAAGTTATAACTTGATTTATCGTGAAAGATATTTTATAATAAATTTCTAATGCGAAAGGGGGAAAAGTTAGGTAATAATTTCTATATGTGACAGAGGAAAAGTTAAAAAGCAAAAAAATACATAATATATTCTTAAATATCAACACATTTGGAAATACTTGATTATCAAGAATAGTAATTTACGTTACAAGACCGGAAAGTAGTGTTTTTCAGGTCGAGACAAGCATGGAAGCTTGGGGAGACCTGCAAAACACTAACTTTCGGTTGCGTGACGTACAATATTTTTTTTAAAACCGACACTTCGATATACATTTAATTCTTTATTTTATTTTATTTTATATAACAAAGTGATTAACAATACTAAAACAAGATAATAGAATAAGGATACTGGATACAACTGCATAAACTGAATAAATACGTTATTTTTGAATATTTATGTTAAATGTACAATTGTGAACGTTAAATATCTGCAGGGAAGATGTGTCTGAAATGCTGGGAATTGTTATATTTTTTGTAGTGGTAGTAACAAAATTAGTTTCCTGTATATTGTCTTTGGAACATCCCGCATGGATTTTGTTTGCTATATCAATTTTGTTTTTTATTGAATCCTCTAGGTAGCCTTCTGCTACAGTGGAGGATTTCCATCCTCCGTGCCGTTTTAAATTTATAATGTCACCTCCTCCATCTACTAGTAGAGTTGTTGAACTTCGACGGAAGCAGTGGCCGGTAAATTCGCCTGAATTTTTTAATTTAAGATAAGAAGCGATTTTGCTAGGGGCTTTTCCCACAGAATTCAATACTACTACTTGGGTTGAGCACTTCCCATCTTTAAAAGGAATATAAAGCCGTTTCTGGTTAGTATGCGGTGGTCTCAATTGCAAATAACTTCTATAAAGTTGCAAATCTCTTTCGGAATTTACAGTGAACGTCCTGGTGGTATTTGTCTTGGTTATGGGAATTTTAACTATCAACATTGTTTCCTTATCTTCGATATCATCGAGTGTCATATTAACGAGTACCTCGCGGCGACATGCACCTGCGGAACCCATAATTAAAAGCACCTAAACCAGAATTAAGATTCATTGTAAACTGTAACCAGTTGTTACTGGTTTTTTATTTTAACTTACCTTAAGCATAAGATTTTC
Source organism: Polydrusus tereticollis (assembly GCA_963920685.1). Lineage (NCBI taxonomy): Eukaryota > Metazoa > Arthropoda > Insecta > Coleoptera > Curculionidae > Polydrusus > Polydrusus tereticollis. The sequence continues at coordinate 108,657,602 of OY987331.1, read as the reverse complement.
GCTATTGGGAGCATTGTTCAGAAACGTTTCAATTTGTTCTCTTGACAGAATTTTAGATTTCTTCGGTTTAGGACCAATAGACTTCTTTTTAATGAACGCTTTTAGTTTCAAAAAATTAATAATGTTCACATTATCTTTTATGGTTAAAGTTGCTTTTAGCATTGAATATAAGCTCCATAATATTGAAGAAGCCAGTTTTTGGGACTCTTCTGCAAAATATGCCAAAAGGACTTCTTCATTTACATTTTTCACTTTTTTTTTCTCGACATCAATTTTTCAATGCGTCGTATGACTTCTCGTAACGGGCTTTTGATTTTACTGACAATATATCGTAAGTCGCTTTCCTTGCTGCTTCCAAAATTTCGTCTGGAATCTCATTTTCCGTGTCGGATAATTCAAAATCTGAATTCATATTTTTAAATTTTCGTACTCGCGAAACAAGCTTGATATAAACAACTAAATAAAAATCAACGAACTGTCACTCGACAATACAGCAAAATGTTGTCATCATAGTGACGAAATCAAGGTAGATTGTATTATCAAAGAGCGATTGAAAAACTGAAAAAACAGGGACCGGAAAAGTATTTTGCCAGTCCCTCACGTCCATTTTCCGGTCTTGATCGACAAACGTTATTTTCTGGACGAAAAATTGTCCAGAAAGTGTATATTTCCTGGTCGGTCTTAAAAAAAAGGATTTTCCATCAGTCTATGTAAACCTTACAGGCAAACAATTGTAATACGGTAATTCTGTTCTAAGAATTTATTTTTTATTTAATCAACGACACGAAATAATTCGTTACCAAAAAAATTGCATGAGTAACGCAATTATTTTGTTATTTATCAACATACAGGGTGTTTCAGAAGTACGGTCCGTAACTTAAGGGGGTGATTCCTTATGATATTCCAAGAGAAAAAGTTCATAATGAACATATTGACATACAGGGTGTTAAAGTTTTTAAGAAAAAACGATTGCAATCGTGCGTTTTATCAGAATTTGGCCATTTTCAACATTTGATTTAATTAACTGTTGCATTTTTCTTGTATCATCATTTAAAAAAATAATTTTTGTTTTTAATTTAAATGTTCTAATTAACTTTGAATTCATAGGTATTTTTTTACATGCAATAAAGTGGTTTTTATTGTTTCTGTCGAAAATAATTAAAGGAACAAAAAAGTTGTATTATTAGTTAGTAAATCCAAAAAGAAGTATCAAGATTAGAAAGAAGTCAATGGTGTACATTTTTTGTCAATAATATTCGTTAAAGTGCGCTCCGGGACGCCACTGGACATAATAAATTGTATCTAGTTAGGGCTAATTAAGCCCCCTATTTTATGAATAACGGTACTAAATTTCAATAAAATCGGAAAAAGTATATATTTAAAGATATTATAAAAAAATATTTTCTTTGTGAAACTTTGACACCCTGTATATCAAAACGGAGCAACTCCGGACACATGTTCATATGAACTTTTTCTTTTAAAATATCATAAGGAATCATCTCCTTAAGTTACATACCGTACTTCCGAAACAACCCGTATATACAGTTAGTCTCAGAAGTAATGTCTAAATTCATTTTAAATTCAGCGGTGTGTTTTTGGAAAAGCACTCGGACCCGTCGACTTTTAATTCTTAATGTGGATTTTGTTACGGTAAATTAATGTGTACAAGGTAGTTAAAAAATAAGTTACGACCATCAACTCAATTCTTTCAAATAAAAATATCTATTTTTCATTTTATTTTTGAATTTCGCATCGAATTCTAATTATGCTTCATTTACCATGTCCTATACCAAAACTCAACAGTTATCGAATAAATTACGATTGAACATCGATATGTAAGACCTGTTCATTTAAAAAGAATAGAACAACAAATCAAATTAAATGATAAAAGTGTGCGCCATTTACGGTTTGACAATATCCAAGGTGATCAATAAACTTTCCTTGCACGCTTTCAACCATTATGGCTCTTTAAATCCTCTCTTGCAACTCCTGCAGATTGTTTGGCCTGTCAAAAAATACTTTCGACTTGAGGCAACCCCACAAAAACAAGTCCAGCGGAGGTCTGGCGAGCTAACCTTCCTATCCACCGATTGGGAGAGGTTTCATCCAAAAATGTACGTATTGTGGCAGTATAGTGCGGAGGAGCACCGTCTCGCTGGAACATCAGTTCTTCGTCAGGGGAGCCTGGGCCCAATCGATTCAGAAATAAAGCCACTAATGCTAGAATTAATTCAAGTTGGAGAAATTCGAGATATACTTGTCCGTTTAAAAACTGATCAAAGAAAAATTGACCAATTACTCTTCCGCGTACTATTCCACACCACACATTTGTTTTTAGAGGGTACTGGCTGTGAACCTCCATCATTCAATGCAGATTTTCTGTTGCCCAATAACGACAATTTTGTCTGTTCACATTACCATTTAAACAGTCCACATTTTTTATCAGACAATGGGCTACTGTCAATACGCATTGCTGCAGGGAGTTTAAATTTCAAGGCCGTCAGTCTGTTGACATCTGAGGTGGAATACTGGACAATAATGTACTAGGTCCGCCAGTCCGCACTTTTTCTAGGACACGTTGAACGTTAAAAATTATTTAGAGTTTTTGCAAAATTACCTTGAATATTTTATAGACAAAGTAACCTTGAATATACTACTAAGAAACATAGTATTTCAGCAGAATGGGGCACCACCACATAATGTGCGTGTAGTAACTGATCAACTAGTAGTAGTAGTGGTGGACGGGGAGGCTTGACTCCAAGTAAGTAGAGCAATTTAGATCATTTTTTCCGACCCTTTTTTAACGTCTATCCGATATATGTCATGCTCGGCATAGTATTTTTACGTTCTTGTTATTACGAACACCTCTTGACTCATCGCAAACCTCGACGAGCCAGCTCATAAACGTCCTTGTGTGCAGCTTAGAGAGTTATGCATGTCGCGGGGACCTTCGAGCCACCCGAAACAGTATCAGACCCGTGTACGCAAGACCCCACCGCCAATTCTCTGGTCAAGGCATAGACATATAAAAAAGAGGAGACAGGACATCCCACTCATAAAACACGATTTGTTTACAATCATACATAACTTCATAGCTTTAAATAAGTTGGAAAAAGATGGCTTTAAAAAATGGCAACGCTGTAATCTGCCGGTCTCCTTCGCTTGGCCAGTGACGTGCGGTTTTTTTTAAGGATTATAAGAAACAATGTATTTTTAATTTATATTAGATTTATTCTTAAGCAAAGGACAGGGCAGGGAAACAACAAAATAAACTTTAATACAAGCCGAGCTGCTTTTATTTATTTTCTTACAGCCTATATTTTTCTTAAGTATATGTCGGAAATAGAGAACAGGAGGTCTGTTGTTCAGACATTAATATTGTTAAGCACGGAAAACAAACACTTAAACACTGCAATTAATTAACTGTCTTATTATATGTAAATTATTCAAGTTCAAATAACAAACAACACGCTCGACAACATGATATCAATTCATAATAAAATAATCCAACTACTTAGCACAATTAAAAAAAAAAAATGAAATAAAGAAACAAAGAACTAGCGATCCGGAGCCGGTCGTACTTTGTTCAATACCGAGTTCAATACCTTTCAGTGAATCCCCTCACCTTTTTTTTATTTTCACTTACCGGCTCCCCACCCAACTTGACATATTACCTTAATAATATCAAGTGCGTTCCTTGTCCGTTATCCTAGACTAAACAATCTATAAAACTGTTAACTCTAAATTTATTGATCCCGGTCGCATCAATATCCAACCATAAACAAAACCTAAAGTTGAAAACCAATAATTACTTGATCTAGACTCCCCGACATATATTTTTTAGGTCTAGATTTCGTCTTTATGCTTAATTAGCAGTTTTGCTTAACATATATTTACTCTATTTTATCGCATTTAACCTGGTGGCCAATGCATTTTAATTGCCACACGTCACTGCGTAGCAGTAAACAAATTAATAAACTTTTTATTTTAACAATATAGTGTCACACAAAATATCTTAAGTTCTAATTAAGTACTCAAACGTCTATAATATTCTTTAACGGTATATGGTTCCATAATGTTAACATTTAAACTACTAATTGAAATAAATTTGGCAAAGAGTTATAGATTTTAATATATTGCTAATATGCACCCTTTTCATACAGTGCTAGCCTATGTCTAATGTATGTGTAGTTTAGAGTATGTGTTGCATAAGTTCTTTGTGACTCACTAATCTCAAAAAGTTGTTTATGTCTAACGAAAAACAATATACTCTCTTGTATGTAGCCTGCAGACACAGACACTGTCAACAGTTTATGTTGTTTAAATTTACCTCTGCATGATTCTCTTACGCCCAGATTAAGAATTTTTCTTATGGTTCTTTTTTGACAAACAAATTTTCTCTGCAGTTTAATTTAATAAATTATATACAATAATCAATAATTAACCTAAGCTAAAAAAAACATAACCTTACTTACCGCCGAAATATCAATCCGGGGTTAGAATAGTCACTTTTTTTACAAACTACGCACTGGCGAACCATTTTAGATTGCTAATAAGACTTTTATTAGTTCTATTACCAAAAAAAACACTGAAAATCAGTCAAGAATCGCAAAAGGGCACAACCGCAGCGGAACAACACTGGAATACTATCTTTCCACTCAAAAGGAATAACAAGAATGAATCATATAAGATTTCGCGTCGCACGTGTTAAATACGTCCGTACAGCGTTGCCACAGGTATTTCCTTCTACTTATTGCTTAGTGTAATTAGGAAACAATAAATAATTTTAAAAGCAGAAATTATGTATCTTAATTCAGGAAAAGAACACGCAAATAATTTAGTATAATATTCTTACTTACGCACACAAAAAGTATGCATTTAATATAAGTAATAATACCCTTTGTTTTCAAACACAGGCGGTAGATCTAGGGCAATCCGCAGAAGTTCGTTAACATTGATTTCTGATTAAAACGGTGTGTGATCGGGTTAAAAGGTAAACAATTTTGTCTCTCTTTTATTATAGGTCTTTGGGTCAAGGTTTCTACCCTAACCCCACAAATATCAGACAGTGCCCGAGAGCCATCATTCGCATCACTAATCAGTCCTTAATTTGGCTCAAGGGGTCTCTCCCTCGAGATCATGCCGTTTCTAGAGATGCAGTCTTTGATCACCGGCCAGGTATCTTAAATGTCTCTTCGCTACTACCTAGATTGCCGTTGAGAATTTGCCGGTGTGCTTGATCAGCCCGGGCTTGAACCGGATACCTGTTGCATGGGAAGCAAAATTGTTGCCACACGACCATCAATTAAGTTACCCTGCGGGACGCCACTGGAATATAGATATCCTTAATCTTATAATGTTCAAATTAGCCCCTTACTACTACAAATAAACTTGCGAAGTTTCATTAAAATCGGCAAAGAGTGTTTAGGATTAAATAATAATAAAAATATGATTGATGAGGCCTTTACTTGATAAAAATCAATAATGAATTTAATAAGCTAAAACACAGATTTTCACTTATATTGTCATAATAACATGATAGCTGGGTATAGTTTTTAAAATAAACAGTATCATGGCCCATCCACTCAGTGTGGTTTTGTTTTGCATTGCGACATAAACTGAAGATGACGCTCTTGTGCCTTCATTGCTGAATGTGTTCTACATTTAGTAGTTAAGATACTGGAAGGCTAATGCTAGAGTTGGTGTACCCAGGTAATGGCAATCTGATATAAGGTTAGTTCAGGTTAGCTTGTATTTAGTGAACCCCGAGGTTGTCCATTATTTTTGGACTCATCGTATACTGCAATGCAAAAGAAGATATTCGCACTAATACTTTTCGTCCGATTCACCATTTCTGGTTTTAAAATGAAAATTATTTCTTTATTAAATTAAATAGTCTAGCAAAAAGATTTACTATGTTTCATGTCCATTGTTACCAGTTTCCAAAATAATGACAAATAATATTTCCTACTTGTTTAAGTATTAAAATATATTAAGGATAAGAATAGAATTTAGAAAAGCAATACTATAAGCAAGCTCTCCATACTGGGTAATGTATGGCTTAGTTGAACATAGGAAATCCCATGTAAATTATGAGGTAGCTAAATATTGGCTCCCCTGTATATTTTAAAGAAAAAATTATATTTTATTTTCTTAAAGAGGCGGATATAATAAACCCATGTGCCAAGTTTGAATAAATTTGAAAAGCCAATCCTAACTTATTCAATTAAATGTGATGGCAAAATTACGAAATTTTCAAAGTTTAGATAATACAGCAAACATCAGCAAATAATTTCTATCGCTATTGTCAAAAATCGACGTCAGCAAGATATAATGCATAAAGATTATTTCACATTAAAAACACATTTTCGTTTCACCAATTCGGCAGTTACACATCCAAAATAAAAGACAATATTTTGTTTTTCTTACTATGCCTTTAATTTAACATACCATAGCTAAGACTACAGATTTTCTCAAAAACATTAATTAATTAATTGTTTAACAACCCTCCATTAACAGCTAAACAACATCCTAACCGATCATAAAATTCATTTCTAACATTTCTGAGTTGATATTGAGAAATTCTATCGCATTCCAACAAAATACAGTTCTTTAGCTGGTCTAGATTTTCAAATGTACACCTTTATAAATAAAATTTTTAAATTGACCCCACAGAAAGAAGTTGCTTGGCGAAAAGTCGGAGACCTGCCTGGCCAAAGGATTAGATGCCGTGGGCCAGCAATATTTCTTTTGAACATATTTTGCAAGTATTCCCTAACCATGAAAGAATTATGGGCAGTACTACCGTTCATTTGACACCAGATCTACTGATTTTCGCGTACAACTTCTTCTAGTGCGGGTTCAATTCGATTTTGTAGTAAGTCCAAATAGGCTACAAGGTTGCCTTTCATTAAAAATGGTCCAATAACGTGATGTCCTACAATTCCCGCCCAACCCTTTATTTTTTGTAGATATTACATCCGGGTATGAACCAGACGACGTTCGTTTCCTTGGCTCCAATAGTGGCGATTTTAAACAGTGTTCATAATTAGAGTTCTTTGCAGTAAAGTCCTCTGCTAATGCACATTTTTTCTGAGATGCGTCAAACATGAGGGATACTGCATTAAACTAATCTGTATAATTATTATAAGGGTTATCATTGTATATTTTATTTATATGAAATAATATAAAAATCATTAAGTATTTGCGTTCCTTTTTTTTTAATATATAAAAAGAGTTTTGATAAAGTGGTAGATATTATGGATCTCCTGCTTTTTTTTAACCACTACTTGAAATTGATACCTTTCATTTACTTCCAAATTATTCTTGTCAGAAAAAAGGTAATAAAAATATTTGTAAGAATAATAATTGGTCTCGTGCGTGCGGCACGAAGATTATGTTACCAAACGCGAAACCCGCAAGATATTTAAAAGTTAAGTTGCTTATCAGGACCTTATAAATACTTTGAAATTAAATACCACCAAAAAAGATAAAAATATACAGATTAAAAATATGAATAAAACAGAAATAAGTCTAACACAATATCTGGCATATCTAAAAATGGAAAAAATATGTATATTTAAGTGAGCCTTTCAGTGAAATAAAGAACATATACATCGTTGTGTGGGCCCTCATGTAATGCCCTAATATCCTTTGCTAAGGTTCTAACACCTTGTCCGTGGAACCGCTCTCGCATTATCCATGGTCAGATATATTCTGAGGGGTATTCAAGTATTCCTTTCATTGTGATTTTGTATCCATCGCCCAATATATCCCTGTCAATACTCTCACAAAGTGATTTCTAGCTTTCTTAATTATATTTCTCAGTCCTACTTTACTCTCTTTCTAAACTTCAAGCATACGTTAATTCGTATGGGGTAGACCTCCGCCAACATGTCTAGTATAGGCTTTTCGCTTTCTTATACATCCTTTGCGAAGTTCGGCTATTTCGTCATCCCACCAGTATGCCGATTTGCTGCTTGTAGTGTCTTTGGCATCACATATCTAGGTTAGTTTGCGTGTAAAGCTTTTTGCAGATACTACTTCCTTGTTCTCATTTAGTTCTTCTAGTATGAGCTGTAGTCTTTCTCTGACCAGTTTTATTAATTTCCATGAGCCATTTTCCGATACTTGCTTCTTCTCTCTGGCATGAAAAGTAATATAATTTACTTTCCATTTCGTGATGTTGGGTATGAAGTTCTCCGTGACAATAGTCAGGTCTAGAACCGAACCGTAATCCTGACCAGTGAATACGGGTTTGTCTCCCTGGCAATAACGAGGCCGCTGGCCACAATCCACTCAGTAGTGATTCGGCCTCACGCATTTGTAAACCTCATTCCCAACTGTAGACATTTCGCGTTAAAATCGTCAGCTATAACAGCATTTTCCTTTTAAGCCCTGATAAGCCTCTCTATTTCAGATAAGGTGTCCTCAAGTTGTTATATCTCGTCGTTTCCAGTACAGTAACACTTATTGATTGTGAAGTCACTGGTTGCCACATATCAGTAACCGAGTTCACTCCCATGCCTTCTTATTTTTATCCATTATGGATAAAAATAAAATTGCTTGTTATGTTTCACTATTTAATCAGTTACCTGACACGCGGGTTTCGACCCTTTTAGGTCATTTTCAAAGAAGTACAAAGATAAAAATTATTGCTAAGATATTTATATAAACTCTAATGTATGATATCAATAGGCAATAAAATAATTAAAATAATTAAAATTACGGATTACAATGGATGGGTAGATTGTGGGTTTTTTCTTATTCCTATACAGGTGGTTGTCAAAATGTTTTAATTTATTTTAATTTAATATGCTGTTGATAATTGGGTTAGCACTTGAAGGTATTTCTGTTTGATTATTAACAACATTACTTTTATTTATATACTCTTACGAAGCGGGGTCTACCAAATAAATTGCGACAACTGCGATGATATCTATATTGGTCAAACTGGCAGAAATTTTAAAACTAGACTTAAAGAACATACAACTTCTATCTTAAAAAAATAAAATAAAACAGGTATAGCAGACCACTGCATAATAGAAAATCATTCAATTTCAAATAAAATAAAACCTATACATATCCGGAACAAGAGCAGAAAATTAAACCTTTTAGAGTCACTTACAATTAAAAAAGCAATAAAAAATAAAAGTAATGTTGTTAATAATCAAACAGAAATACCTTCAAGTGCTAACCCAATTATCAACAGCATATTAAATTAAAATAAATTAAAACATTTTGATAACCACCTGTATAAGAATAAGAAAAAAACCCACAATCTACCCATCCATTGTAATCCGTAATTTTAATTATTTTATTACCTATTGATACCATACATTAGAGTTTATATAAATATCTTAGCAATAATTTTTATCTTTGTACTTCTTTGAAAATGACCTGAAAGAGTCGAAACACGCGTGTCAGGTAACTGATTAAATAGTGAAACATAACAAGCAATTTTATTTTTACCATAATGGATAATATACGGTTTCACCAAGAATGTAGCCCAACGCAAGTTAATTACTTCTTATTTTTACCCTACGATCTATTGTTTGATGGCAGTGTCTAGGTTTTCATCGTATACCCAATATTTTCTGTCTCTAATGGCATTCCTATTTGGTTCTGTTAGTTCAGGTTAACTTTTAAAATCCCCGTTTCCAAGCTTTGAGCAGTGGCTATGTCGTGTGCTAGGCGATTTCTGTTACTATTAATCTGTAGATGAATCTAACCTAAACACTCTAGTAGCTTACTGAGGAATCACATGACAGTGATTAGCGTCGATTAGGATTATATATCCAGGTTGTTAGGACGACAAAGGAAATCAAAACCCTTCCTAGGAACCTGCGAAGCCCTAGAAAACTACAAACCCAAAATCTTAACGGTGCTACGAAAGTCAAGTTGCTCGCAGTTTTTACCTTTATGGTGTTGTTCAAACGCTTCAAGGATCAAGGGGTTACAGAAGTTAAGTGAAGATCAGCGGTAACCAAAAAGCTCTCATAGGTGTACTTACAAAGGGGTTTTAATATTTTTAGGAATTTTTGTAGCAACTTGCATCGTTTAACTATCAAATAGATTGAAAAGTTCTGGTGGATTTCTTGGAATACTCGCAAAAAACCAACTGACTTGTGATTACCACCAATGGCCGTCACAAACTTCCAAGATATGGATGAATATTAAATAATTGAAGCTAATGGTAGCGACCACATGCATGGCGGAACGACTTTCATTTCCATTTCAGGAGTTCATGTCAAGAAGGGTGGAGTGCGATTTAATTTTTAGATAATTATTTTCGAGATTTGTATTTTTTATTTGGCTGTTATATATTTTAGTAGTTACAAGATATTTGTACTTGTACTGCGCACTATTTTGGGAGCGTTAGCTCCTGCCATCTAGCCCCCCTTCTTCCGCCCCCAATGATGTGATTGCAATTAGTGGCAGCCACAAATGGCTACATTTCCTAATTGCCTTAATTGAGCTAAGTAAATTTTGCAAACTTATCTTAATTGGCATCAAAATACTGTACTATCTTTATCGCATTGTGTTTGAAGAGGTCATCTTAATAAGCTAAAAGACTTTATAAACGACATATTTTTATGGTCCCTTCTTGTAGGTAGTCAATCATTTAAAAATCTTTCCCGTCAAAGTAAAAAAAAGTCAACGCCAGTGTTTATTAATTATAAAATTAGTGGAAGAGGTTTTGCTCTTTTTAGGACCTTAAGACTCAATGCTTCTTTTCTGCAGTCATTAATCGTTGTCAGAATGTTGTAAGTTAAAATGGGTGGTTTCTCAATTAATTATTTCTGGAGAACTTTCGGCTTAATTAATAATAGGACTTATAATTCATAAAACATTTTTTAAAGTTGGAGAGGTTTAAAAGGATTATTAAGGCGACCAAGGGTATTGTAGAAGCAAAAGATAAAAAATATAAGTAATATAAAATTAATAAAGTGGTTACATAGCTGCAGCCGCGAGAAAAAGTGAGAATCTAATATGAAAATCGAATAATATTAACATTATTTGCCTGAAGACGACTGGAGATACTCACCAGTTGAAACGTTGTGATATTAATAAATATTGATAATGGAAGTCCAAAACACATCTATCATTCACGATACATCATTGTCTCAAACCTTCAAACAAACTCTATTATTTTAGTTATTTAAGTTTTTGTCTCCTAAATATGAGCATCTCTATGCTCGAAACATGTAGATAATTGAGCAAACCTTTACCAAAAAATTATTTTTCCATTACCTTGTGGAAGAAGATTTTTGTTTTGTTTACCCTATACTTTCAACTCCACTTTGAGCATGGACTATTTCTAAAAATTTATATTTTGTTTTAAAGAACAATGCGAGGTTCTTTTCTTTTCATCAGACCCCAACCTACGAGCCGTAAAACAAGAAGATGCATCTGGGGATGAGCCTGATGAAGGAATAAAGGTGGATTTTCATGCATACGAAACACGACGGTCCGATATCCGAAATGACGTTTAATTTCGTACGAAATTCTTGCCATTTTTCATGGCTCCGTTTCTGTTGTTCCGAATTTTGTCAATGGACATACATTTGACGCTTCAGTTATAGGTTAAAATTTTGTTTTGGTCCTTTTTGTATTCTCAATTATAGCGTTTAATTACCCATTTGATTTCATTGCGTTTTTAAGCAATATATGTGCGACAACGACGAGCATTATCAGCTTAATGTCATCCAATCCAATTCACTCCTAATTTTACCCGAGTGCACAAAACAAAGTTATGTTTAGTGACCTGAGCTGAGGACCTGAGTGTAACTGCAAGTCTTTCACTTTCTGATATTTGTCCACGTACGTTTATTGTTTTTAATAATCTTGGACTTACAATTGAAATACTTTTCAGAATCTAATAATTTCATTTCTTGAAACAGGTTGTGATAAGCGCCTTAATTTTCCCCCCATCCTTTCCTTTTTTGTTTATTTTTCATTCTTAATATAATCAGATAGGATATTATAATATTATAATTAATGGCAGTGATTTATTTCGTTAATATTAGTTTTATGTTAAGATATTAAAATAGAAACAACAAAACGCACAAAAAAACGTCAAATAGTGAGGTTAAAATTGATACGATTGTCGGACAAAGTTAAAAATATTTTAACTCATCCGACGGTCGGATGAAAGTTGAAATTATTCGGACAAATATTGGCGCGAAAACAATTCAACCAATAGGAACACTTTCGGATCATCGGACCGTCGTATTTCGTATGCATGAAAATCCACCTTAAGGACCAACCTATGTTTCTTACTTTGATATTTAGTTGTTGGTCTATAAAACCCATAAAGGGTGTTAGACGCCATCTGGTAGAGACGCCTGCAATTGTGACCAATGATCCTTGCAGTTCCTCTCTCAGATTTTAATAATGCCCTGTCGGTTCGGACGAGATGATACGTTCGAGCGCTGCTAAATGTCGCTAGGTGCTATATTTTACAGTTAATCATCTTGTGTCGAAGAACACCTGGCCTTATTGATGAGCCGTGATACAACAAAATGCGTCTAGGAATGGGTCCAATAAAGGGATAGAAGCAAATCTTTATGTCTCTTACTTTCATTTCTAGTTGATATTGTAGATTTAAAATATAAAAAATTGTCAAAAAATAGCTGAAAGATGATATTATTCCACTTACTCATCTACATATTGAAGTACGACGCTGGACCCTAACCCAATAGGGTTTGGGACTTTTTTTTTCTTTGGTCTTACCCTTTTAAAATGTTGTAAATGTTAAGAAAATGACGTGTGCAAAATTTCGAGTCATTTAATTAATCCAAAATGGTGCCGCCGATGAAATTAAATACAAAGGTTTTTAAATTTTAAAACTTTTATTATCATATCTACCACTGACTACATAGAAACATACTATATATGCATGTATTATACAGCTGTTATGGGTATATAATATTAATGAATTGTACCTAAGAACTAACCCTATTACGTATGTACACAAATAGTTTGTTTTAATAATTTTTAAAAAAGTTCGTGTCGTCTTACTAACTTCTTTAATTTTTTTTCTTTATTCGCTTATAATTAGATTGACGTTGTTTTTCATCTTTTGTTCATATTTTATTGTATTCGTCTATGAGTTTAATACCCCTTTCTGCTGTATCAGTCACTACTTTAAGCTTTTTTACTACATTAAAATGATTTATGTACTCATCATTACTTACCCAGTTTTCAGGATTCTCTTTTAAAAGATTTGTGGATAACCCTTACCTTTCAAAAAACCTAAGAGTATTTTTACATATAATTTCCCAAAGTTCTTTATGTTCTATTTCGTATATATTACCTGATTTAACTCGTTTTTCACCTCCTTCTAGCGAGTCTTGTTTTTCTAGAGCTTTTATCATACTTATTTTAATTTCAGCAGGGATTTTGTTATCAGAGAATGATACTGCGCAAATCTCAGAAGACAAGTACCACAGGTGATTTTTAGTTTTTTCAGCAGCAGCTCAAATATGTGTGAATCAACAGTTTTATATTTAGTAAGATTTTTGGCAAATTGAAGATCTTGATATGGTGCTTTGTATGGAGATGAGTTCAAAACTGACTTCTCTATCTGTTTAGGTGCCTGGTGACAATCCCTACTTATAAGTTTATTTATATTGTTACTTTATGCTCTGTCAATTTTTTTTTTTTTTAAGTTCAGTTTTATAGCAGATTTACAGGAAAACAACATGTAAGCATACATGTTCTTTTCCTCTAATTCTAATCGAATTCCTTGGGCTTTCCAATAAGCCACAGAATTTATTAAAACTTTGCATAACGTGTTACATTAAACGAGGAATGATCTTTCAAACCGCAAAATAAAAGTTAATAACAATTTATTATTAAGAAGAATATTGCAGATTGAATTTGACCTATGTTTTTAAATAATTTATAAACTTGGAACTGAGTGTATTTCACAAATGGGAACACTGACCATACAAAAATAGGATATATGATTTGTTCCCGAATAACTGCTTTTATAATAATGTTGTGTCTCAAATTAGGGAATTTGGTTTCACGAAAAAATCGTCCTTTTTTAAACTGTTTTATTCCATTTAAATATTTACATGCTAAAAACGCCCGCGTGCAAATTTAAAACCAGCGCCCACTTAATAAACAACAATTTATGATTTTACAACAATATTTTATATTTGGCTTTAAAAAGTAATTTTTAATACTACCAACGAGAACCGCTGTATAATGGGCTGAATATTTTGTATTTTGTTTACCTAACTTTTGCGATGGTTAATAATAGATTTTTAAACCAAAAATAATAGTGACGTATGAAACAGCCTGAAAATATATATTATTTTCCACGTTTAGGACTTTTACGTTACGAATTTAATTGAACAATAACGCGTCTATGGAAATAATTGAATAATAAATTGTAACTGTTGCGACGTATCATGCAAATTTTGATGTTGCTTTAATAAAAACAAATTTGTTTTATTATATTTTTATTCTTATTCGAATTGGCTTATTGGAATTTCGATCGAATTCTGTTCAGGTATACTCCGACACACGGTTAATGGTCATGACTTTACCTGCTTTATAACGATCGGGCGACTTTACCCACCATAAACCAATTAAGGGCTGGTTTGTAAGCGTTTCTAAGTAACAGGGAGGTATTTCATTTAAATTTTGATAATGTACGTATTTAAGGTATAATTATGTATACCTGTCGACACATTAGGAATTGTCGAATTATTGTTAAATCATTTGAACTGTGTCTTCCAACGGTGTTTAGTGGTCTTATTAATATTAGCAATTTTTAAAATGTTAAGACCGTGGGTTGAAAACTGTGAATCCGACGACGGAATTGAAGACAAAAACCAGCAAAAAACAAATTGCCATTTTCAGATGTGCTGCAAGAGGATTGTTTTGCGAGTATATCAAGGTAAAATTTATATTTTTTGTAGTTTTGATATAAAAGAACATATTAATTAATATGACAAAGGCACATTGAAAGTGTTTGGAAATGGTGATGCATAGTTGATTCGCAGGGAAGTGTATGCGATGTATGAGCCTAAGCAGATTCCGTCACTCGATTCTTTGCGAGAAAAGTTATTAGCAAATGGTCGATTTGCTGCTAGTCGCGAAACGTTACGCCGATCCCTGCACAAAATTGGATTTCGATTTAAAAAAGTTGACAAGCGCATTTGCATTAAAGAGACCCAACGGTTAGTGGAATGGAGACAAAAATATTTAACACAAATTGAAAAAATGAGGTACTAAAAACGAAATCGTATGATAAAATATATTGCGTAGATGAGGCTATAAAAGAATCTGGTAACATACCACTTAGGTTTGTCCGCTAATATAAATAAAGTAGTTAAAACTCAGTGTGAATTAATACCAGAGCATGCGTTAATCATGTACTTGAAGTCGAAAATAATTATAAAAAATTTTGGGAAAACATAAAACCTCTAATTATTCGAGTGGTGATTGTTTGTACAGATTCAAACTATTGAGATGATTCATTTTATTCATACGGTTTTATACAGGGTGTTCAACGTAGAAGTTCCGCATTTTCAACCCGGTAATTACAAAGATGTCAAAAAAGCCTTTGCCATTCGTTTTCAAACAAGAAAAAACTTATTTTTTGATCTCAAAAACTAAAGAAAATAAAGGGGACTGGAACTTCTACATATAACACCCTGTAAAATAAAAATTATATATTACGGCTTACTACTTTTACGCATATTAATAATTTACGTCAAAGTCAGCAATATACACAATACATTTTTGTACATATACAAGCATTGTTTTAATCTTCCTACTACCACCCTGGACCGGAATGATTTATTTGTCAAGACAGAAGGACAAGTAGGTATAAGTATAAAGAGATTAGTTAGTCATGACCATTAACCGTGTGTCGGAGTATACTCGAATTTTCGTAACTTAAATTATAAGTTTTTACATAGCGACTCGTTCAAAGCAATTAAAATATATTCGATTCCCTCAAAATACCTTGAATTCATTGTAGGCGCAATAATTTGGATTATCACCAACACTGCCGGATTTACAATAAAAGCGCCACTAGGCACTTCTTTCCAAGCGCCCCCAACAATTTTTTTTCGGTATAAAGAATTAGATAAGGTTAAGGTATTATCGTATTATATACATTAAAGGTAAAGAAAAATTGCACATAATTTTAATTAAAAATATTGCTTGCCAACGTAACATAAAAATAGGTGTACTGAGTACTGCATTATAAATACACTCATAATAATACTCTCATAACAAATAAAAGAACAAAACATCCTACCTACTACACAAACTTTAACAAAAAGAGATAAAGAAATAAAAAAATGATCAAACATTCAGACCTTTTTCACCCTTTAACCAAATAAGTTTGAGCAGAACATGTTTGTAACATTTGTTTTGCCAAAAGAAAAGAAAAACGTACTTATGAAAACTTTTGTAATGTAAGGTAAACTAAATTAAACCAAGGGGTAAAACGGAGAGAGGTGGCCTTTACATCGATTGCTGAAAGTTTTTGTATATTCTCCGTCTCAGTTTCTCCGTATGTTGGATATCCTATCCCAAACTTTCGCAAAAGTTGATTAAGTCCAAAAATGCTCTCTCTGCCAAGTCGTCTTCGACATGTTATTCTTCAGTAAAATGAACTAGGTTTATTAGACAGTGATAAATGTACCTTCTCCTATCCATAGCTAGCAATATTCTGGCAATGACGCATCACAAAGCTTTTTCTTTAGATCTGAGATGTTCTCTTTAATCCCTGCATAAGCTCCTTTATTTCCTTAGTCCTCAGTGGCTCAGAACGGTGTTTATTTTCTTGGATAATTTGACTCCTCGTCAACAACTGTGTAATAAGCAGAAAATTGTTATATTTCCATTTAATCTACTGGTTCCTTAGTTACGAATTTTTGAATGACAACAATTAGAACATTTAGAACTATCATACTACGTTAAATTTAACGACGATCATGCTTTAAAAGATGTTTGAAATAGCCCCCATCTACTTCTAAACATTTGCCATTCTTTTTTGACGTAAGTAGTGCACTCGATTTAACATTTGAGGAGTTAGGTGTGGTCGGCGGTATAGTCATAACTTTATCTCTTATAAAACCTCACAAGAACAAATCTAAAGGGGTTAAGTCCGGTGACCTTGCAGGCCAGTTCACAGGACCACCAAAACCAATCCATCTGTTTCCAAACATTTTATTTAGTGTATCTCGAGCTCGTCACGCAAAGTGTGTCGGGGCACCATCTTTCTGAAACCACAGTTCTTGCTGATTTATTATTCAGAAAATGTGGCAACTCGTACTTGTATATATTGCAAATTTCTCCATTTAGGTGACGTTCAAAAAAACATGGTCCATTGACTAATGTTGATTTGACATAATTCTCATCCAGTGAGAATATTGCGGTGCCCAATAGTATAAATCGTGCCCGTTGGCCTCAAATTCATAAAAACAAAATTGATTCACTTAGTACAAAACCCTAACTCGAAATAATCCAGATTAACTTAAACTATTACCTGACCACAATCGGTAAATATTGATTCGTCAGAAAAAAGACTATCTTTCTTAAAAATACATTGTTTTCGTGAATTACAAGGCTTGCCAGTAACAAAATGTGATCCTATTTTGAAAAACTTGGCCATACAATTCCTGAAGGGTTATGTGGTAAGGGTGAAAATTTCGCTATGTAAAATAGCCAGTACCGATTTTTGGCACATTCCTGAATCACTAGCAAGTTCCCTTGAATTAACATGAGGATTCAGAGTTAATACACACAAAGCTCCAATAGCCATATCGTCATTGGTTTTTGTTTGTCTTCGAACTCTGTTGTTATTTCGAAGGTTTCCGGTATTGCGTTCTCGATCTATAATGCTAAAATGAGATTTTGGAATGGCGGAAAAGCTAATAGCCCACAACTGCGCAACTTCTCGACAGTTCATTTTACATTCTTCCAGAATTAATAACATATCTGTTTTAATGTCGTATAATTGTTCCATAATTGCACTGAATAAAAAACTCCATCAAAGTCAAAGAATATCTTTGAATCAGATTGCAACTTTGTCAAAGTAGTATCCTAGGATATCAAAAAATATCTTTGAATCAGATTGCAACTTTGTCAAAGTAGTATCCTAGGATATCACGATAACAAAGGGTTGATAAACAATTATCAGTGGAGGTAGGTATCCTAGTAAAAAATGTGTAGTTTTAAGTGTACTAATTTTGTTTGTTGAAAAATTCGTAAGTAGGCAGCCAGTAGAGTAAATGTAAGAATTTTCTGCTTACCTTTATAGTTGTTGACGAATTATCGAAATAAATAAATAATTTCCATTTGACATCAAAAATATAGTCAACGAACCATTCCTAAAAAATCCACTCTTAGAAAGAAGAATGTTCATTCAGTATACGAAACAGTATACGAAACCGTTTTAGAGGAAATTAGAGCTTCACTGGGTGATAAAAAATTTTACATTATTGTTGATGAAAGCACAGGTGCTTGTGGCAGATATATCGCACATCTTATGATTGGAGCACTTCAAGAAAATAAAGCAACAATAAAAGCTAATAAATATGGGATTTATTAGCTTTTAAGCAGCTAGACAAAACTAATAATGTGACCGTAACCCGATAATCAGCAGTCCCTATCGAGCTTTTCCTTAACAAATCCAGTCCCAGATGAGAAGTTTTTAGTGTTTTTGTCTGATGCAGAACCGTATATGGTAAATGTAGGCCAAAACTTAAGAATCTTTTACCCCAATATGGTTCATGTGACTTGTCTTTTACATAGAATAAACCGAGTCGCAAAACCGTCAGAACTGAATATCCTTTAGTAAATAAATTAATTTCAAATGTAAAAAAAAAAGTGTTTCTAAAAGCACCTCTAAGAGTGCAGGTGTATAAGAAAAGATTACTAGGATTTAGTTTACCTCCAGGACCTGTAATTACCCGGTGGGGAACATGGATTAAGGCCGAAATATTCTACGCAGAACATTTCGAAGCCATTAAAAAACTAATTTTGGATTTAGATGACGATTCGCAGTGTGTTGTGCAAAGTAAAGAGTTGTTAAGAAGTGCAAGTGTAGCTAAAGATCTTGTTTTTATTAAGGTTAATTTCAGTTTTATACCGGACGTAATATCCTCATAAGAGAGTAGAAATTTAAGTTTAAGAGACTCAATTAGTAATTAGCTAAATGTAACAACATTCTCGGTAAAGTAGGAGGTCAAGTAAGGAACAAATTGGATGTAACTGTAAAAAAGAATGAAGGATCTAAATACTTAACTGCAGTAAAAAACATTTATGAAGGTAAACCATCCAACGAAGTTGTATCTCGGCCTTATACTTTACTACATAAGTTGCAGTATTTTCTGATTACATCAGTAGATGGTGAAAGAAGCTTCTCTTTGTATAAACATATTTTTACTGATAGAAAACTATTCTTTTTAGTTGAAAATTTTGAAAAATATTTAGTAATAAATCCCTTTTATACAATTTCAGGTTAAAAAATTGTTTACTTTTATTTTTTTTTTGTTTTTTTTGCATTTTTTTTTTAATAAACATCTTTTTTAGAACTGAGTGTGTTTTTTACTATAATAAATTAATAAATTGCATACCAGTATGCATATTTGGTTAAAAAATGCATATAACTGTATATTTTAAAGGCAAACGAGGCATATATATGCGCATATTTTGGCTGAATTTAAGTGCATATATTCCGCCCTTTAATTATGTATATAAACGAGTGATCGCAACCCTCAAGCAATTATTGATCTTATTTTTTGGGGGTTGTTTTTGGTTCAAGATTTAATGGAGCACGATATTATTTCAGTTTTATGTGTCTCTTTTTCCATTTTTTTATTGTAAAGATAAATTAATCCACCACTGTTTGTATATCAATGTTTCAATTACCTATTCTCATTTAAGATCCTTTCTACTTGTCAGAAATAAAGTCACGAGAAATAAAACAGCTTCCTAATGTAATGTCAGCCGTATATCTTTTTAATACAAAATTACGACAGAGAAAAATTCGTTGGCTTCAAGATGTTGTTTCCCCACAGAAAGCTAAGCACATTAAGACCATCTTGATTTAACATAATACAGAAGAGAAAATGCCTTTAACGAGTTTTTAATGTTTTTATTATTTTGCCTTTTCCGAAATAAAAGTTTTTTTAGTCTGTTACTTAAAATGGGAAGCAGATATATTTGTCCGATAATAATCGCGAAGAGCAGTGATACAAATAGGATTTTAATTTTTTTTAACAACATTTTATTATGTCTTGTGTATAAAGAATAAATTTTTATTATTCATTTAAAAATGTTTAATCCAGTTTTCATTGCCATTGAAGTTCTGGGAAGGCATTCTGGCCTATCAAATGGCAGTAAGTTACAAATGTACAAACAAACACTCAACCCAGTGTGTAGATAAAATAGCATTCAGCTGTGTGCATGAACCAAGTAACAGCAATATTGAAATAATACAGCGCTTTTAGAATAAAGTACTAAGAACATAGTCAATGTCACTTGATCTTGATACTTTAGAAACAGAGAGTGATATTTACCGAGACCTGGATATATAGAAGTTTGCTAAGAGGCACGAATGCTATCTAGCTCGATAACATGAGTTTAGAAAGAGGACTCTCTCCCTTTAAGTTACTTACCTAGTTTTAGTGTAGTGCGGAGTAAAGTGCATTAGCTCTACACGTTGATCTTAGAGAATGGTTGAGTTAGAAAATCGTTGTTAAGGTTTATCATACGAAGAAATTTAAGTTAGAATAAAATCACTTCTGGATACATCTGTGATCAGATGAAAATTATAAGTCTCTCTCTCTCCTATACGGTCCTCTCCTGAGTATAGGCCTTTCCGAGTCTCTTTCATGTTTGTCGGTTTTCGACAGCGACTTCTCTGATGTCATCTAACCAACGTCTCTTTGGTCTTCCTCTACTTCTTTTTGTTTCTCTGGGGCCCCTGTCAGACACTTTGTTGGTCCATCTGTTGTCGTTCCGTCTTGCAACATATCCCGCCCATCTCAATTTCATTTCGGCTATGTAACGGATTATGTCGGTTGTTTGTCTTCTTATTTCTTCATTGCGGATCTCTTATAGAGACTCCTAGCATTACCTGTTCCATTGCCCGTTGTGTTGTTTTCAATCGATCTGCACTGCGCTTTGTGATTGTCATTGCTTGGAGTTCAGGTTCGTTTTTAGCTTTGCGTTTTATATGTATTGGGATGTCTAGATTCCTAAGGACGTATTTTAATTTTCCAAAAGAAGTCCAGGTTACTCCCACTTTTGTGTGTCTTTTCCTAGTTAAATAATGTACCAGTAGCGGCTCGTGACTTGCCAGCGAGGGTCGGCACATTTGCCGAAGAGATGGAAAAATTGCGTCGCAGGTGACAATTTTTGTAGATCAGGCACAATTTTCGTTTTTGTCTACTATTCTAATATTTTTGCATTAAACAGAATGCATGATAAATTATTTAATTTCACATCCATTTTTTTTTCTACTACTATATTAGTAAACAAAGTTTTTTACGTACAGTTCTCTCTATAAGTAAATCCATTCTTACGCACAAAACTGTTCGAATTAACGAATTCCTAGTATAACCATCAAGTTAGCCTTGAACCACTCAAATCGTGACTCGTGCGCATGTTTTCTATTCGTGCGTAATATGCTTTTGACAACACTTAATACGTAATATACTATTATTTCTATAAAAAAAGGTAGGTTTGAGATAATATAAACCACATATTACATATTCGTTATTCATAATAACGATATTATGTAGTATCACATTATTTCTCCCAATAACCCTTCTTCCTTCCCGGTTCGCGCCTGCTCCGGTATATTCATTTTATTTCCTTAGATGATATAACTACTAATAAAATCAAAATAAAGTAAGGTGTGTAATTCATCACAGTATTATTGCACATTTTTTTAGAATTTTGTTTCTTTTTTTAAGTACTAACCGATAATTATTGTGACAAACTTGACAGTCGATCCTGATCAACTGTGCAACGTAAAAATAAGTTTTAACGCTCATTAGTCACGAAAATCCTCGCTCATTTGGCAAATGTGGGAGACAACCAAGTCAAGCAAATAGGTAAATGATAAATAAAGTTTTAGTTGACTGAGTATGCTCCTTGGAATTATCATGCCTTTGAAGAGCCTGAAGTAGTTCGCACTACGGATTTTGATTTATTCCTTTTCAATTTGACAATAAAATGCTTGGCCAGCAAAACAGTTTAATTTTGGTTAGACCACTGATCTATATGGCTACATAGATCTTATTAAAAAACAGATATACCTCAAACCTTACCTAAAATTTTCCAGCATTTCTTTCGGTAGATTCAGGGATCTAAAAAGCCTAGGACATCGAAGGCAAGTTGGCGACATAAGTCTCTTTTACAACGACGAGCCACTGCACCCCGCCCGTACGTCGTTCAGCCTACTATCCCTCGAACGACACTGTTTAAAAATTCTTATATCTGGAGAATATCATCACTCTGGAATGACCTCCTTGAGACCGTGTTTCTCAACGAGTATAATCTCCAAAGATTAAATCAAATCAAATAAAATCAAAATGCGCTTTATTGTTAAAAGATATTAATCTTGTTCACAAAGCTTTCTTAAAATAAAATAATACAATATATAAAATAATACAATTAATTAGATACTAATAGACAATATAGCCAATGGGTCAATATTATATAAAACAAACAATAAATCTACTTTAGCAACCAACAACAACAAATTTTAAAGACGCGAGAATGACGTCTTTAATTTCCTTAATTAAAATAAACAGAACAATAATTTAAAGAAGTAGTCCATGCTTTTAGTTGAGTCAATAATATGGAGCAATGTAGACACAGTCCTCCTGCACAAATTAGTGGAGGAAGACTGCGTCCACTCTACCTCAGAACAACAATTGTACAACCAATAAAATTAATATTAAAACAAAAAACATTTAACGGTATAAACAAAATTTGATAGAGAATGAGTAAAATTCTAAACATTTGAAGAAACACAACCAAGAACAAAAATAAATGCACAGCAGAATAGAACCATTAGAAACCCTTACCAAAGCACTACAGACACTCCTGAAGGCTGTAGCAAGGTCCTGTAATAAGTTGTCTTCTTAAAGATCTTCCAGAAATTTTAGTATCTAAGATGAGTTCGTAAATTAGGGGTTTACGACTATACATTCCGATGCTTTCAAACATGAAAGAATTTTTTGTAAGAGCTGTATATAGTGTCTTGGTTACAGCTTTATATAGATACTTACTGAACCAATTACAGCGCAGTACTGTTCGTGGCAATTAAAAAATAACGTGTTATTGCGAACGTAACAATAGTAATAGTAATTTAGAGAAACAACTTCGTTATACGGAAAAAATTAATAACACGTATTTCCTCCACGGGCATTGATGACAGTATGACAACGATTTGGCATATGTACTGAGAATCAGATTTCTTATATATATCTGATCCATGTGATCCCATATTCTTTGTAGGGCCTATCTCAACTGTATTAACATGAGGTCAAACATATTGTTCTAAGTAGTTCAAGAGACAGCCCAAACTCAAAAAGGAATGGATTGATCAAATATTAATGACAATATAGACGTTTAAAGTTGGAGCACTTTTTTACCTATTCCATAATCTAAAATTAAGAATATTTTTGCTAATTTATTAGGTACCTATTTAATTAAATAAAATTATAATCAAGAAAAGAAAAACATTCCTTTCTTAATGAAATGTCAAAAGAATGCATCTTCTTGAACCAAAATTACGATCTAGATAAATTTGCGAGCTGCTCCACAACCTTGCTTGCATTCGCGCACAAGGCAAAGAACATTAAAAGTATCTTTATTTACCATTATGCAAACGAGAAAATATCTTATAACGACATTTTAATGCCTTTAATATTTCGTTCTAAGTACTTTTGTTTTTCGAAATAAAAGTTGCAGATTTGTTGAGAAAACTCGGGAAAAATAAAGAGATCTAATTTCTGCCCAGTGTTTGTTTTAAGTGTTTTCTTCAGTTCTGTTTGGAAAATATTAGCAACTATTAGGTTTGTCTAATCAGGAAATGTGCCTTCTCTGGTAATAATAGTTGATATGAATGACAAGCTTTATGCTCCTGAGATGTATAGACATTTAAAAAAATCATTATTAGTTGCGTGCTGTGAGGAAAATATGTTACGGACATTTTGTTAGTGACGTTTAAGGCAATTTTTATAAGGAATTTAAACCTAAATAATTCTAATCTGTTTTCCATATTTGAATTCCGGTATAAATAACACTGGTCAACACATAATTTGGTGCCGGCAATTTTTTTACTGTTTCTAGGTAATTTGGGTCTGCTAAACCTAAAAATAACCTCAGATTTGCTCCATCAGATCGTTTTCAAAAACTGCCATAAGCTATATTTTCGAGATTAAGTGTATTTTATATCTCATAATTATATATGTATTACTGCTACCACCAAAAACAACTTAGGAATGGAAGAAAAATGTTTATTGTACACCACAAAAAATACAAAAATCATAATTATATTTTATATCTCATAATTATTTTATATCTCATAATTATATACACTGCGTCCATAAAGTCTTGCACAAATTCATTTAAAATTCAGGGGCTTACTTTTTTTAAAAACGCTCGGACACGTCAATTAGTACTTTTGTTTGCGCATTTTTTAACGTAAAATGTTTTTATACAGGGTGTCGCACGTATGAGGTATGAGGTCATCAAGGATTTTTTTTAATGGAATACCCTGTATATTATATCAATTTTGAATTCTATGATGAACACTTAACACCTCTGGAAATCACGGTTTCCGAAATATTGACGTTTGAAAATTTATTTTAAACACATTTATTGATGACCTCATACCTCATACGTGCGACACCCTGTATAAAAACATTTTACGTTAAAAAATGCGCAAACAAAAGTACTAATTGACGTGTCCGAGCGTTTTTAAAAAGTAAATACCTGAATTTTAAATGAATTTGTGCAAGACTTTATGGACGCACTGTATGTATTACTGCTACCACCAAAAACAACTTAGGAATGGAAGAAAAATGTTTATTGTACACCACAAAAAATACAAAAATCATCTGTCGATAACATTAACAATATTAA
Organism: Polydrusus tereticollis; assembly: GCA_963920685.1. Classification (NCBI taxonomy): domain Eukaryota; kingdom Metazoa; phylum Arthropoda; class Insecta; order Coleoptera; family Curculionidae; genus Polydrusus; species Polydrusus tereticollis. The sequence goes on along the minus strand of OY987331.1, from coordinate 108,632,459 downwards.
CTTAAGTTATTAATTTAAATTAACCTAAACTAATAAATAAAAATGAGCTAATGTGAATCACCCAAAAACTTCCTTTTATAAGATTTTCTCGCACGAGATTGAAAAGGGCAGTCTCGCTGAAGACTCCAGCAGTAATCGGTCATCATGTGAATGTCTCATCCACCCTCATATCTCTCTTCTATAGTTTTTATGTCCTGGTGGAATCGTTCCCCCTATTTTTCACTAAGGTCGCCAAGATTTTCTGGGAATCGTTCCAAGTGGCTGTGGAGATAACGAATCTTAATGCTCATATTACACATGTGTTGGTTAAAGTTGTTGAGCATATCTTCCACTATCTCTCGGTAATTTTCCGATTTCTTGTTTCCGAGAAAATTTTGCGCAACTTTAACAGAAGAGCACCATGTATTAAATCTTTTTAGTAGTTAGTAAATCTTTTATCAGCTCTCTGATCTGAGGTCCATCAAATATTCACAATTTCAATTTCTCTTTGCTGAGTGCAGAAAGTTTACTGGACAAGTATTCAAAACACGCACTATTCTGGTCTAAGGCCTTTACAAATTGTTTCATTAGTCCTAGTTTAATATGCAAAGGAGGAAATATGATTTTTTCCCGTTCTACCAACGCTTCATTAATTACGTTAGCTTCTCCTTGTACTAAAGCATCTCTACAAGGCCACTCTCTCTTAATCCACTGTTGATCCTTAGCCCTGCTGTCCCAAAGACAAAGGAAACAAGGATATTTTGTATAACCACCCTAGAAGAAAGTTCGCCATTTTTAAGTCAACTCAGATTACCCACTGGTATTCGTCATATTTAATTTTTTTAAGCACTAACAATACTGTTTTATATTCTTCTTTTAATTTTGTAGAATGCCCAATTGGAATACTTCCATATATGTAACCGTTATGTAGAAGGACACACTTTAAACTTCGTTTGAAACTGTCGATAAAGAGACCCCAATGGTCTAGTGTGTACTCTCTTATGCCCATTTTCTCAAACAGACCTTTAATATCATTACAAAAAAACATATTATCCTCCTGAGAGAAAAATGGCAAAAGATCCTTTTCTCTGTTACGGTAGTACGCAATTTTTGTACCTGGATAAAGAAGATTCTTTTCATTTAGTCTGAAAGCAAGTTACTCGGCAGACTCTTTTGAGAGGTTTAAATCTCTGACAAGGTCACTTAGCTCCTCCTGAGTAAAGCGTTCGGGACTTGTTAAATCGCTGTCCTCTTTTTCAAATCGGTCACTCTGCAGCTCGTCAAATGACGTTTCGACTGTATCCTCTGGTAACGTAGTCAGGCTGCTATATGTTGGAATTGGTATTTCTTCAGAATGCTAAACAGGTCTTCTTGCTGACTCCAGATGAGGATAGTTTCACTTATGCCGATTGTTACAAATAATGCCCTTTATCCTTTATCTTCACAAAACAAAAGTAACAATCGTTAAAGTGGCTTTTTTGTTCCCTCCATACCATCGGAACACCAAACTTTAAACACCATTGTCCATTGTCGCAGGTGTTCGACACAGCTTTTGCATACAACATGCGGAGCCCAGGGTTTATTTTGGTCTCCTAAGTGAACACCAAAATAGGCCAAAAAAGCTTTTTTCACAGTCACAAATCACTCTTCTACTTTCTTTTAAAATGTACTCGCCACATATGTAGCAAAAAACGTCCGGATGGTTTACGCAACTACGCCTACTTGTAGAAGCCATGTTTAAATACGATTTTTCAAAAAACACACTCTTGCAATGCTCAAGCTTCAACTAAATGCATGCAGGCAATATTCCGCGTAATATAATCCCCATATTATTGGGATTATATAGGTACTAATACCCTAGGACACAAGCCAAGTTAACGAATTAATTTATGAGGATTACGGTATACAATTTTATTCACTTTTATTGCCTTCTAATGTATATTTCGTGCTTATTGCAAATACGAAAATAAGAAATCTGCAGGTGCAAAAAAATTCCAGAAAAAATTATTTCTTATCTGTAATAATTATATTATGGTCTTTTGCCAATATATGATTAGGTATTTCCAGTGTTTTATGAAGAAATTGATATAATTAAAAAGGCATTAGTCTTGGAATTAGTGAAGTTTTTGATAAAATGTATGACCATTATACTTGTCAAATATATTAATATTACAATTTATTATGAGTAAGGCTCTATCTTAAAAACTAGAGCTGATAGGAAGAAAAGCTAAGTGTTTTTGGAATCACCTCATTCAAAATAACTAAAATCAGCTGTTTTTTTTTCGGCACCAAGACAAAAAATATTTTTGTTGGGCTGTGTAGTTCATTTAGAAGCAAACAAGTTTAGCAATGCTATCGTCAATAATAAGAGTCATATTTGAGCGATTGGCAGACCAAAATAAATTGATATTAATTACGGTTCTCACATGCGGCTATTGACGATTTGATAGTGGGGGGGGGGGGGAGGGGGTAGTAACAATAACATCACAGATATTGACCATTGGAATCCGCTCGAATGAAGTGGTTTTAACCGGAGGATTTATTATGATATTTATCACTTGTCACGTGATCGCTCTTTGTGCCTGTGAGCTGTGAGAGCTTTAAATTTTTCTTTTTCTATAGTATCTATGTCTATATTTATCCTTTCCGCGACGTAATCAATCCCTTCATGGCGCAGAGTCAGTAGAAATTTCTCCGCCACTGAGTTCACATATTCGTTTACACACACACTATGCAACAAAAGAAAATTTTTAAAAAATACAACATACAATAAATTAATAATCAGTTAGTCACGATTTGACCATTTATGCTGATTTCATAAATGTCAAATTTAAATTTGTATCAACTCCTGTTCGACGCTACTCTGGGGTAAGGTAAATACCACAAAATGAATGGTGACAATTTTGGCGTAAAACAGCTGATTTATGTCGTCATGGAAATATAATCGGGAGATCTTCCAGTGACCGCTCAAATGTGGTAGTAAATACTTATTTGAAAAATGTTATAAACAAATATGTTTGGTCCAACGCTCGAATTTAGCTAGTTCTAGTGTCTAGTTACTTGAGGGATCGCTGGCAGGTAGTGAAAGCCCATGGACAGATTTCTGCCCCAGCTAGTATAAATGTGGGTGTACCACAAGGCTCTGTGTTGGGACCAGTTCTCTTCCTAATCTTTATTAATGATCTTCCCCTGGAAAACCAAACGGGTAAGTTTGTGCTCTTTGCTGATGATAGTACGGTCTTTACAACTGGAGAATCTGAAACAGGAGCCCATGCAAGCCTAAGTGAGGCTAAACAGCAAGTTGAGAACTGGTCCCTGTCAAACAGGCTTCTGTTGGACCAAAAGAAAACGCAAAAATGACTTTTACCCTAAGAAATACTATGCTTACTGATGAAACATTTCCAGTAAAATTTCTTGACGTCCTCTTGGATAAGACACTAAAGTGGGATGCACATATTGCAAGTGTGTGCAGGAGGCTTGGCAGTAGTGTGTTTTTGTTGCATAAGCTGTATGGCTGTGCATCTGATGCCACCAAGAGAATAGCCTACTTTGGTGTTTTTTACAGTGTCATGTCATATGGTGTGCTCATATGGGGAGGATCCTCTCATTCGCAGCGGATTTTGGCTTACAAAGAAAAGTCATCAAGTTTATGTCTGGGCCAGGATATAGGAAGACTGCAGAAGCTTGTTGGGCATACTCACTCTTCCTTTATTATATATCCTCGAAAACCTTCTTTTTATCAAGCAAAATAATAGCCTTCTGACATATCAGGATGTACATGGTCATAACACCAGAAACAGTAACAACTAAATCCCAATGTATTGTCGCTTCGGAAAGAGCCAAAGCAGACCAGAATCAATTGCAGTTAAGCTATTTAACAAACTGCTTCATTTAGTTAAAGAAAAGCCTGCAAAGGCATTTAAATTTCATGTAAAGAAATTTTTAATAAAAAGTCCTTTTATAATGTTCCTTAATTGTCAGTTTTAATTTTAATTGTTTTTAATTTTGTGTAACTTGAATTGCGGTCATCTTGCATCTTAGTACATCAGGTTCTACCTATGTCTTGTATTGTATTATTATTGAGTGCAAACTATTTTATTGAGTGTAAACAATTTTGACGAGTGTAAACAAACTTTTGTATTTGACACAATAAACCAATTTCAATTTGAATTAGCTTATGTGATACTTGTTTCCATACTGTTTACGTTTTAAACGTCTCACATTTTTAATGTTTTGTTTCAGGATGTGTTGTATGTTTCTACCAGTATTATCGAGTTTTGTAGCAGCCATGTTATTCGCAGTACATCCAATACATACCGAGGCTGTAAGTATAAAATTATCTTATTTGTAACTTAGAAGGAAATATTTTAATGACCTGAACATTAATAGAGTATACATACGTAATGTGAATAATATAAAAATGGGTTTAACTTACCTTGGATAGCGCAAGGAAAAACTCAAGGATCACCCTTGGAGTTGCGACTGTAGAGCACTCTTCCTATTTTTGGATTGCCTATTACTCCCATTACTTTGTCAGTATACCTAACTAAATTGTTACTCTAGGATTCAGGTGGGTACGAGGAACAACGTAATGTAAAGGAAATTGTGGAATCGAAAAGTATGTCAACAAAATTTATTGTTAAATTGTCAATCTTATTAATTAATAGAACTTACAGGGTTGGAACCCTATTTATATAGGAAATAATATCTTCTTCCCTATTCATGATATAAAGTTTCAAGAGAGATGCCTTCAAAGAACAATTCTTAATATCAACATTACTTTTATAAATAGGACAACCTATATTTTATGTCATATATTGCTTCCTTAATCAATTATTATCTATCAAAAATGTAGATTATGTTCTATGCTTAATATTGTCCGTTTTCGAAATAGTGGTAAAATTAAATTAAATTAGTATTACAACTATAAGAACGAAAGGCTTTAACAAATTAGTGACATTGTAAAATAAATTTTGACATTTCTAACAGTGACATGAATTTTGAGAAGCTCAGAAGTCAAAGTAGTATTTTTTATACCTATGCCGTCACTTTTTACTCCCAAGGAATATCTTAACATGCTGCTTATCTACGGCGAGTGCAAGAAAATATCGCGGGATGCACAAAAGTTGCACAGGAAGCAGATCGTCCAACACCATCGCTATTCACCTTTGCAAATGTGGAAAGGGAACGAGTTCTTTTCCTAGCTCGAGGGGCTTAGTATATGCTCCACCAGTAAGAAACGAAACTAACTCAACAAACAAATATTCTTGCAATCATAATAACCCTCATGTGTCAGTAAGAGGCATCTCAGCAGACACGAATATTAGCAAGACTTCATTGCAGCAAATTCTAATTAACAACGGATACCACCCGTTTAATATTTATCTGGTATCAGTCTACGGCGTAATAATTATGAAATATGATCGGAACACATCGCCTTTTTGACTACACAAGTAAATGAGGATCCATGGTTTCTGGAAATGATGATGTGGAGGGACGGATGACGATTCCACAATAGCGGAATCGTGAATCGTCATAAAATTCATTGGTCGGTTGAAAATCCACATTGGGTTCGGGAAACTCATTTCCAAAATGTCTGGACGTGTGGTGCGCCCTCTGTAATGGATGATTAATTTAAAGGTATTTAAATGTTTCAAACAAGGTCTTATCTACACTATTGGAAGAAGTTTCCATTAACGAACTTTTTAATATCTGGCTTTAACAATATGATGCTCCGCCACATAACTTCAGGATTGTATCAGATTTTTTAGATAATAACTATGGGACAAATTGAATTAGGAATCAAGAACCAGTCAGGTGACCAGCACGGTTTTCGGATTTTACACCTTTTGATTTTTATTTGTGGGGACATTTAAAGCAGGTAGTTTATACTGAAAACCCAAACAATTTGAAGGAGTTAAAAAATAAAATTTCACGTATCTGTAGAGCATTTCCGGCATAAGTTATAAATACTTCCTGCACTATGGAACTCCTCAGAAGATATGAGATATGTCAAACCAATTATGCCATTTTAAGCACCTCTTATAAGACAATGGTTATTTTTTGTTTATTTCATGATCATCATGAATCCTAGACTAACCACATTGGATGCTGCAAAAATATGAGGCACTTTAATGACACTTTCCTGGCGCACTTTGTTCAGGGTTTTGAAAGGCCTTCATCAAGAAAATGACGAAAAAAAATAGTCATAAAGATGTAGCCCAGATAAGGGAACGGAAAGAAATAATCCGGGATGATGCCACAAAATATGCTCTTCATTGCAAAATCCATGGATTTTGTTTTCTAAATGAAATATCAACAATAAAAAATATGGCGGCTGAAATTAAGAAGGATACATCTTTACCTAAATAGCATTAAGAGATTTTAAACGAACTATACAAGATATGAATTTTGGGTATATTATACGAAATCGAAAAAGCCTACTAATTGAAAAAAAGTGAAATTATTGTATGTCGGCGAAAATATTTGCAAAATTACGTACGAGTTTCGGGAAAAAGGAAAAAAATGTATTACACCGACGAAACAGGGCTTAGTCAACACAGTCAAAAAGGTATGGCCAGATCTAAATATGAAAAGTTTAAGGCAGGCATTTATGGATGGATTTTCGCAAGGACTAAGAAATCTTAGTTGAGTTGAGAAGGTCGTCCTCTTATGGGATCCGGTTTTAAGGTTTAATGAAATAAATTTAATTTATAACAAATTATATGACGTTTCGAAAACAAAATGTCATCATTTATTATTTTTTGAAATGCACACGACACTGAAATTCATTTTCCTGACGTCGCACAACACGGAGCTCTCAATCTGCTAGTGAGGAGTCACTGACAGAAATTTTGGACTTCGAGTATAGATCCTAATATTAAAAAAAAAAACACGGATCTATGTTAATATGCTTTTTTCCATATTGTGTATATTACATTATGTAGAATCATACCCTAAAACTGTTTGTCATCTTCTTGTCGAGTTAAAAAAAAAACAATTACAAATTCTCATTTATGATCTCATTAGGTGTGTGGGTTGGTTTACGTCGTCTGTATAAGAGTATCGTAGTAAAAAGAGATACAGAGTGGTCCAAGTAAAAAATTTACAAACCTAAGATGTCACTTTGCAAGGTTCAATGACAACAGCAATTATCACAATGACCTGCCATGGTAACGTCCACAGGCACCTTCGTTCATTATCTATTTTTTCTCGTAAGATTGTAAAGCTATATAATATTTTAACGCAGATATCTTAAAAACGAATCGAAATATCGAGACTAATGACGTACAACTCTTTTGCGTATAAAAGACCCCTCTTTTATAATTTGAGGTGAAGTGGTCAAAAATATAAGAGACAAAAAATATATGCTATACTCTGTTGCTTAATGCGAGAGAGTAGCGAAATGCAAATTTGCAATGACAGAACCCATTAAGCAGGGTGGACAACTTAAAGATTGCATTGTAAATTTCAGGTAAATTGCCATGATAGTTTTAAAAAATTTCGTATTTTAGATATTATATTTTTTATTTATTTATTTCAATACACTGTTTTACAGTTTTCCAGTTAAAACAGATACAAAAATATTTAAGACCTACACACCCCGAATCGGTCTTAAATTAGGGTCACCCTAATTTGCATAGAATAGAAAGACGAGTTTGCTGAATGAAAGTAAGATGACAGCGGCGTTACTACATGTAGTTTATTAGATTAATAAATTAATAAGTATAATAATAATTATACTTAATTATAATTATAGAGATAGGCAGATAATTGAGATATTAATTGTTCTAATATTAAGTAGATAGAAACTTATATAGAAGTAATAATAATATGAAAATAGATAAATTGGAATAAATATTAATACCTAAAATCTACTATGTACAGGGTCATTCCTCATATATCGACACCCCATCTACAGCAGTTATTTGGCGGGTTGCAAAAAAATTCTAGAGGCAAAAGATTTATGTTTAACTCTATATTTTTAGAATTCACTATCAGAAAAGACAATGGCTCATCGGAAATGTAATATTTCTGCATAACTATCATTTTTTTAAATGGAACACCCTGTATATTATTCGATATTTGGGTGGAGCTTTTTTTTCTGATTTCAAAAATATATAGTTTGCCTATGTTTGGTTAAGAGGTTTTTGAGATATTGGGACTAAAAATAAAATAAATAGGGAAGTAGGAAAACCGAATTTATTGATAAATAACGTATTTACAACTGCTCAATATGACCTCCATTTCTATTGATGCACTCTCTATAATCTTCTTCTATTTTATTTATAGCATACGATAAACTGACTCTGATTTTCATTTGTATCATTAATGTAAAGCAGAAGTCTTTCTCGCATTTCTTCAATATTTTCACTACGATGTTCATAAACTTTATTTTTTAAAAATCCCCACAAAAATGAATCAAGGGGCGTCAAATCTGGGCTGTTTGGAGGCCATTGAATGGGTCCATTACGGCCAATCCATGTTTCATACTTTTCATTTAAATAGTTCACTACAGGCAAAACGTTGTGTGGTGGGGCTCCATCCTGATGCCAGATAAGTTCTTGGTATTGCCGTAATGGTAAGTTTTCAATAAAATTTTCAACTTCATTTATCAATATATTAAGGTATCTTTCGCCAGTCAAGTTCCCATCATATATAATTGGGCCGATAATTTTATTATTTAAGATGCCACACCACACATGTAATGATTTTCGGCCTTGAAATTGTATTTCTCTGAATGCATGGGGGTTCTCGGTAGCCCAAAACCGAACGTTTTTTCGATTATAAACGCCTGAAGTAGTGAAGGTGCTTTCATCAGACCACAAAATTTTCCTAAAAAGCATGTTGTCTTCCTCTTTCCGTTGTAACATTTCCTGACAAAACATCATACGGCTATTTTTCTGAGCCTCTGTTAACTTCTGCACAGGCAATATTTTATATGGATGATAACCATTTTTTTTTAATGTCGTTAGAATTTTTTTTGCAGATTTTCCGAAATAATTTTTTGCGTCTTCTGCCGATCTATGTGGGTTTTCTAAAAACAAATATTCTTATTTCTAGACTTGTAATGTAACAACAAACTATCAATCTTACCTACAAAATACAACAAAATGTTTAATTCTTCCTCTTCATTACCATTCACTGTTCGCTTCTTCCTTTTAAGATCTTTTCGTTCCCTGAATCCCCTTTCAATGGTTTTAAAAGTACTTCGCGCTGGTACTGCTCTTAGCAGAAATATTTGCCTATGTTCTGCTCTCGCTGCTGATGCGTTATTATTATTTTTGTAAAATAAACTAAGAATATCACATTTTTCCTCAACCGTGTAAGGCATTTTGACAATGACATGAATGAAAATATTGACAAGCAACAATAAATTCACTTGTTTTTAAAATCTAGACGACGCGACACGGCAATGAATTATGATTCATGGCCAACTATCGTTTTTTTTTATTCAATAACGTTTTAAAGACTTTAGGGCCCAATATCTCAAAAACCTCTTAACCAAACATAGGCAAACTATATATTTTTGAAATCAGAAAAAAAAGCTCCACCCAAATATCGAATAATATACAGGGTGTTCCATTTAAAAAAATGATAGTTATGCAGAAATATTACATTTCCGATGTGCCATTGTTTTTTCTGATAGTGAATTCTAAAAATATAGAGTTAAACACAAATATTTTGCCTTTAGAATTTTTTTGCAACCCGTCAAATAACTGCTGTAGATGGGGTGTCGATATATGAGGAATGACCCTGTACAGTACAACAACTTAGTTTTTAAATTTTAGTCGTCATAGGGACTCTACAGTGTTTTTTAGCATGTTATCAGCTTCCCACATTCTTTCTTCTAATTCAATCACATATTGGACGCACTTACTCTATTTTTCACAATCCACTGTCTTTATTCTCTATTGCAAGAGGTTTCCAACGTCTCTCATTTTAATAGTGGTGTTATGCCGTGCTACAAACCCTTTCACTTGCGCCCACACCAATTCTGTGGGGCTTAATTCACAGTGATATAGCGGAAGGCGAAGTACCGTTATATTTCGTTTTGAAGCGATTTCGTCGACAACAAATTTCGTACAAAGAGATTTATTCAACTTTACAATCTCCTGTAGCTCCTTTTTCAGAAGACGTTGGTACTTTTTCGGATTTTCTTGAGTGTTAGCTGGCATTATCCATGACTATAACAGACCCAGAAGGAATAAGATCTAGCATTTGCTGGAAGTATTCTTTAAAGACATCAGCGTTCATGTCTTCATGATAGTCTCCAGTTCGTTTTGATTTAAATGCTAGTAAGCCGCCATCGACAAATCCATTTTTGGTACCAATGTGAGTAATTATTAATCTTTTACCTTTTCCCGAGGGTGCTTTTATTCCAGTGGACCATCCTTCCATGGAAGTTTGCCTCGCGCTTTTTATGTGTGTTTATCCTGCCAAATTTTACCAACGGTATATCCTTCATTTAACCAAGTTTCGTCCATATAATAGATATTCCTCTTTTCCCTTTGAAACTGTCTAGCCGCCCTCAAATATCGTCGTCGCCAGCAGATGATTTCGTCTTTCTCTATTCAAAGTGATTTTCTGTTTTGAATTTTTGCGTAACAAAAATTCATTTCCCTTACAGTTTTTTAGTTTCTTCTTACCCATGGGTGGAATGAAATCATTCTTTTTCATTTCAGATATACTTTTGTCCATTCTTCATTTATTTCTTTTTTTTTTAAGTAAAACGAGTTTATGATTCTTCTGATGGCAGTCTTTTCATCCTCATCTATTACAGTTTCTTTTCTTCCTTTAGTTCTCTTTGGTGACCTGATGGGTCCGATGGGTTTACTTTCCGACTCCAGATATTTGAATACATTTCAACTATTTTTGCAACTCCGAATGTTGAATTTTGGTGGTGAAGAGCGTTTAACACATTGAGAATAATAAATTCCTCATTTTTAGAAAGCGCAGTTTTACTAATCCGTTTCTCAGCAACAAATTCAGGAATACTAGCCATTTCCAAGAACGAAGTTTTCCAAGAACTGCCGGAAAGTAACTAAACATTTCAAATTTTTGTAACAGTGAGGCACAGGTAGTTTACCTACCTGTGCCTCTATCTACTCGATCTCGGGGGTGTATCCGAGTTGCTAGACGGTGGAGAGTAGGTAACAAAATTATGAATTTGGAATCGTCGACTTGCTAGACGAAGATGTACGAATTGCTAGAAAAACATTGTCGAGTTCCTAGATGGCAAAAATTACATACACTTGGAACATTATATTGCTTAACTCAACTAAATAATGCTTTAACTAATAATTATAGACTTTATTTTGTTAAACAGGCATCTAATCCACCTTTATGGTTCCAATTCGCCTTTTTCAAGTCTCTTTATAGACTTTATTGGTTAAACAGGCGCTAACACGGCATCTAATCCACCTTTTTCGTTCCAATTCGCCTTTTTCAAGTTCACCGGCCAATTATTTACCAGCCCTTTTTGAGTCGATCTACTCATAATAATAGCATAAATATAATTTTCCAGGCTCTAATGATTTTTATTACCTCTCTGTAATGAAGGTCGCGTCTAGGAACTCGACCATCCCCCCCCGTCTAGCAATTAGTGTATGTCGGTCTAGGAATTCGGCTATCTCAATTTATTTTACCTGCATACGTCTAGCAACTCGGCTACACCGGATCTCGGGACCCCTGACAGTAGACATAATTAAATAGTAATAATTGGACTGCACCTATAGAATACGGCGACCAGTGGGTTCTATAGTTCAATATTGATTTATTACTCTTTGCCATTAAGCAACAGACTATAGAATTTACCTCATATTGTATAACTAGCGTCGTCTAGGAGGTATCTTAAAACTAATTATGAAATCATCTTTGTTGCCCACAAAAAAATAAATTTTTAATTGGATCACCCTGTATGTCTCTAACCGTGGAAATTTTATTATAAGGAATTAAGCATAAATAATTTCTATTCAAGTCTACTATCTTCTGTTGCTATATGCCCCTTAATTATGGAATACCCCGTATAGAATCTGCGTCGAACACTCTAAAAACATTCTTCGTTAAAAATATTTTCAACAATTGCTTTAAATAATTTCTAATGTGTATTATTATTAGAATTAAATTAGTGTTATTAATATTAGTATTGAATTGTGCACAACCCGATTCCTCCTTTCTTATTTTAGATCGAGAACGGCCCACAATAGTGAAAAACTATAGGAAATATTTTTTGAACAGACTTAAGTTCAGAATCAAGAGAACCATTTAATTAAAGAAAATAATTCAGTGGAGCATCTTTTCTGATATTTAATAGATTAGAGGCGATACATGCGCATCACTGATGCATCTTCATATGTCTAATTAGCACAAAAAGTCAGTCTTTTGCGTCATAGTCATTAGATCCACTTTATGTACCTGTATCTCGAAAATGACGAATTTACAGAACATCTGTTCATAGGAACTTTTCTACTTATATTGTGTGATTTTCGTCAAATTTTTGGTCGCATGCAGGTTCTACCATCAGCCAGGGATTCTTTTTGGGGCACTCTGTATATATTTTACCAATATACCTAATGGTTACACCTATAGGAGTTGGTGTCTGGGAAGTTTGTGCCGATGCGGGGCATCGATGTCGTAGTTGAAGGCTTGTCTGATGAGGGGGTTGGGGTGATTGGATGCGGAGGTGAGAATTTTGGTGCCTCTTTCTTGGAGGTATTGTGATAAGGGGTTTATTTTGGTCGCTTTTACTTTTTTTTTTACTTTCATGTTCATGTTCCGTACCTTCTGTGCTAACGAGCTGTTGTGCTAGTCCTAACTTTAGATTAGTCTTACTTTACATTTCTTTCAACTCGTCAATAAACCGTCAGGTTTCTGATATATTTACTCAATTGTTGATATCATTCACCTTAGTTAGAACCTTATGTTTACTTGGAGTGCCTCGTCAACAAGATAGACAATCATTTTTTTTTACTTCTGACTTTCATACAAGGTATTTTCTGGAAATTTTTGGGTTGCTCTTTGTTGGAGGTCCCCTTTTCTGCAAAAAAGTTTTATGATTGAGATGGTGTTTATTCTTTTTGCGAATCTGGTTGGTTAACTTCTTAGATTATGATAACCCCTTAGCAATATCATCGGGATTTTCCAATCATTTTGCTCAGGGAATTAACATAAGGGCTTTTAGTAATGATAAAACTACTGACAAGGGGGACTACTATACTAATACGAGGAGGAATACTATACTTCTTCCAAGGCGCGCTTGGAACAAGCACTAAAGGACTGGGATTGGAGTGATGTGCTGTAGTCCCTCGAGGTAGATGAAGCTTACCAGTATTTTTCTCCCAAAATCAAACGCTTAACTAAAAACATGAATTTAAAATGCTGGATAACGCAAAGTATTAGAATCTTGTATAAGACAAAAAAAAAACCATATACAGGGGTATAATAAAGGAACGGATCAGCCTTTTATATGGAAAACCGCCTACTTAATCAAAAATTGTTCGGACCCGTTAAATTTATTTTTTTGAAATACATTTTTTTTTAAAGATATTGTACAGGGTAGATCATAAAAGTGCTACATGTGTCAACTTTAATTTTTTTAATGAAACATATTACCTATTGTATATTTTTAAATTTTTATATTCTCAATTCTATACATTTTTCATTAATCATGCCCTATACTTATCTTCAGCCGTTTACGAAATATTAACAATTTTAAATTATTTAACAATTTTAAAACAAAATAAACAAACAACAAAGAAACAAAAGTTAACACATGTAGCACTTTTATGATCTACCCTGTACAACATCTTTTTTCAAGAAAAAAATGCATTTCAAAAAAATGAATTTGCCGGGTCCGAGCGATTTTTGAATAAGTGGGAGGTTTTCCATATAAAAGGCTGATCCGTTTCTTTATCATAACCCGGTATATGTTAGAAATCCGCCTCTGCACGTACTTATGAAACGCCCTGTATAGGTATCACCACTGGCAATTTTATAGGTTTATCTGAAATAAATTTGCTATAAACTAATTACTTTCTCAAATTTACTGGAAAGTATTACGAGTATTGTACGAGTTTTTATGCAACTGCAATCTTCACATTTATTTGAATATCAGTTTCCAACCTTTACCTGGCTCAGTATATGTTTGTATGAAACAAACGCACTAATGAAGAACACTCGTGCATTTCTAAGCTTTTAGGGAAATCCGCGTAATGGCATGAACGACGCCGTAAGTGTATCCCAGAAATTTTAATTACTGCATCCCACATGAAAGGATTTTAAAGTCACTCCAGGGAACGTTGGCGGGGTTTTAGGGAGGCAGAAAAAAAATTAAGGGTCTTTGTAATTAAATATGCAAAAAGGGTTTAGAAACTTTAAAAATACCGGCCGTTTTTCTCATTAACTGGATCATTGGGTTATGGTTTTATAATGAAGTTTTACAGAGTGGGCTTGCTAAAAGACGAATAAAAGCTGTAGTTTTTGGTTATCAGAAAATTATTTGATGAAGGTCTAACTTTACATTTATTAGTTTACAATTTATGAAAAATAATAAGCTGTTTTGTTTACCAGTTTTCAAATAGGTAGACTTCACATAAAAATCCTTTTAAGAAGAAAATGGAACTTTTAGATTTTTGTTCGAGGTATCATCGATCAGGATATTCCTTAATAACGTGCTTATACTTCACAGTATGATCTCTTAAGTCATATTATGATATTATGAAGAAAAGTTTACGTGAACATATATAATATCAGCCCTATTATCCAGCACACAAGTTAACTTTTAACGTACCGTTTCCATGACAACAACCGAAAAAAGCCTAATGTTGAAATTAGCGTCTAGAGTCAACATAGGGCTGTATATCCGCAAAAGTCATAAAAACCATAAAACAATCGATTGCTGAGCCCCAGGCCTACCCTAAAGTCTTTTCCGACTCGTCAGGTCTTAACACTTATCACTTATAAGTGATATGCGGAAACGTCTGGGAATGGATCTGGCGAGCCAGTGGCGCACCCAGAAAAGTCCACTGGGGGGGCTAAATAACAATAAGAGCATGCGGTATCATACTGTCCATTTTACCGGGAGAAGGTAGCCGGTAAAAAACGCAGGATGGGTCAAAGATCCGAATAAAATTGAATAAATAAAATATAAAACAGAATTTGTAGAACAAAATTAAGACGACGAACTCCTTGGCGTTACAATACAGAGATCACTTCATCAGTATCAACGACAATTTCTCGATGAATATTTAGGTGTGCTAACCCGTTCAATCTGTTTTCCCCCATTGTATTTCTAAGGTAGGTTTTAAGACGACGAAGTGTTGAAAATGACCTTTCGGGGGTACTTGTTAAAGAGGGTAATGTAGCAAATATTTTTAGCAATATGAATATGTTGCTATAAATATCTTTGTTACACAAATTTAATGCATCAATCGCATTTTTTGGAAGCGGTTCACTTGAATCCTTGAATTTGTGGTACCACAATTCAAACTCTGGCATGAGAGTAAGGGAGTTGTTGCATTCCAGACCTTCTTGATAGCATGCAGCATATTCAAAAATTGCACTTTTTGTTCTTTTGTTGGTAAAGTTCCACTTGGTAGAACGCACATAGTATGTATACAAAATCTTTTTCTAATACTGGTAAGGAAAGTGTCCACCCAGGGAATGAAAATAGATCTTCTATAATAGACTTCGGCACTATCTGCTGGTATGTTGCTGCGGTGAATTTGTTTTTTGGATATCCTCGGCATTGTAATTGATACTCCTAAAGATTCCGCTATTGAGTTTGCATTTTCAAATATTTTGGCGAATTCCTCTTCTGAATTCTCCCTTATCTGACCTACTGCTGATTCTACATTGGAGGCTAAGTTTACAGCGGATACTAAGTCAATGTTTGCAGTCTGAAGAACTTTGCTAAGAACCAGAGAATATCCCAACCATTTTTCAGAACATAAAAGAGATATAATAAATTCTGAATGACGAACACTATTTAAGAGAAGTGATGCATTTGACGATGAGTCATTATCTTCCCACGATTTTATCTCTTCAAGAGCATCAGCTACAGCAGGTAAAAGCTGAACCATAACAAGCACAGCATCGTGTCTCTGTACCCATCTAGTTGGACACAGTTGTTTTAATTTGTGCTTCTGCAGGTTTCCCAATGACTTTTTAGTCTGTCCACTAGACCTTGCAATTCTTTACCACACTTTTTACATACTGCCATACAACCTAGTTTGCCCACCACTTTCTTTTTTATAAAATGCTGCCAGACACTAAATTCCTTTCTGCCCCGGCTTGTCATGAGTTCAAATGTTTTGATAGATTAACCCCTAAAGCAAAAATATTACTGATAACTAAAATAAGTGCGTATCGTTTATATAGCCGGGCGTTTTCTGCCAGTTATTACAAGTTTCGACAAAGCGGCAAACTTGCAATACTGCGCGGACGAAATTTTCACGTTAATACAAGTTTCGACAAAGGCGCAAACTTGCAAAAACTACGCGAACGAAATTTGCATGTTAAAACTTCTCCACTTTTGCTTTGTATCTGTACTATTCCTGCCTAAAAATATTTGTTTACTTAACAAAACAAAATATAAGCAGTTAGAAATATTTAAAAATAATAATATTTGTAAAAACTGGTAAATTTTTTTAAAAAATAAAAAAAAATCATGATTTTTATCAACCCTGAATAGGTACTGACTTATACATATTTTTACGATTTCTTTCGTTAAGGGTCTGAGGGGGGGGGCTATAGCCCCCCCCCCCCCCCCGTGGGTGCGCCTATGTGGCGAGCTTCTAGAAATGTAAAATATTTACGTTTGTTAACAGTCTTCTTTACCTGGACGGTTTATGAAAGGTCCCAAACGCATATAGAAATCAATTTGTTATACATCATCTAAACAGTCGTACATATTTTTGAATATCTGCTATTTTTATTATTATTATAGGTTACCACAGAAATTCGCTTAAGGCAATGCAGAAATTCCATTCTCGATAAAAGAGTTTCATTCTTTATAATAAAGACTATATTTTAACTTCAACAACCCTTAATAAATTTCATTCACCGACGTTTTTTACACTCTATATTCAGTTTGTATATCCTTTTAAAAGTATATTTTCTTTCTTAGGTGACTGGCGTCGTCGGTAGAGCAGAAACCCTCTCGTCTGTATTCTTCCTGGCTGCTTTTATCTTTTATTCCAAAGCAACGAAAAATAGAAAATGCACAGGTAAGGTGTATTTTCAAATCAATATCTTAATATAATATTCAAGAAATATAACAGCTTCTCAAAGTGTTTTATTTTGGTGTCGACGGATATTGTTTTGTTGTATTTTTAAATCGTGTTTAAATCTTGTAAAGGAATAGTACATTACTTATAGAAAAATGTTTTTATGGCAGGTTTAAGCAAATTAAAAGAATATGATTAATTTGAATTACCTATTTCTAATTGGTTTTCTATTATAATAATAATATATTAAATTAAATCCATGCTAAAGAATGTTTTATTCCGTTCAAGTTTTTAAAGCCTTTAATGGATACCAAGTTTTTTTACTGAACATAATTATATTTAAATTTTAAATAAAAGATTGTTATAAAAATGATAGCTGGGGGCAAATTTGATAAAAAAATATAAAAAAATCTTATAATAGGCGTTTTAATACATTTAAAATGAATGTAGTACTTCAAATTCTAGGTATTAACCCAAAAATGATTTTCTGTGGTGCTTCTCAAGAAATTTATTAAGTAGCTGCTCATTACCTGAGGTAAACCTTTTATTATGGCTCTCATTACCTGAAGTAAATCTTTTATTATATGTATTAATAATTGCTAAATTTATGGTACTTTGAACAAGATTTTCTATGCTAAATCCTATTTATTATGCCTTAACTTTATTAGTACTGCGAAGAAGAAGAGCTTTAAGTTAATAACTCCAAACAAAATTTATATTTTAATGTCATTTGGTTCATTCGAGCTCTAAGTTCTGATCACTTAACAAGTAAAATTCATTTATTGTTTAGTTTTGTGCGTGGTATTTGATATACATTACTTAAAAACATGTCTAGCCGGTGTTGCAAAAACAAACCAGATGATTTTTGTTATATTTGTGGATATTTTGTCTTGAAAAAGTTTAAGAGACCAATTGGTGAATGTGTGAAAAATGCATATCATGCTTATTTCAAAATCAAGTTAGGAGATAAAGATTGGGCACCGCACGTTGTTTGCAAGGTATGTGAAGTAGGTTTAAGACATTGGGCGAAAGGGAATAGAAAAAGTCTTCCTTTTGGAATACCGATGGTTTGGAGAGAACCTCAAAATCATCATGACGATTGCTACTTTTGCCTTTGTGATATAAAGGGGCATATTAGAAAAACTTTGAAACATATTTTGTACCCAAACAATATTAAATCAGCTATCAGACCAGTTCGTCACAGTGATGATGTACTTATACCTATACCCCCCATAGTACTAAAAGACGATACTGAAAACTCCTCAACTTCCAGCTTCCTACAGGCTATGGATAGTGATTTTGAGCCATCAACCTCAGGTCAAAACCAACCTCAACTATTTTCACAAGCCGAACTGAATGATTTAGTAAGAGATTTGGGACTTCAAAAAAACTTTCTGAAGTACTGGGGTCTAGGTTGAAACAAAAAAATGTGCTTGCCCCAGAAACTACCGTTTCTTGGTATAGAAATCGTGAGGCTGAATTTGTAAAATATTTTGCACAAAGCGGACCACTTGTGTACTGCCAAGCAATTGCTGATCTAGTTACTTGCTTCGGAGCTCCTGAGTACACACCTTCTGACTGGAGACTTTTCATCGACATAATGGTAATGTTTTTGCTTCTGTTCCTGTCGGCCATTCAGTTCATTTGAAGGAGAACTATGAAAATTTAGAGGAATTACTTTTAAGAATACAATATGAAAATCACAACTGGGAAGTGTGTGGAGTTCTAAAAATTTTAGGCCTTCTCTTGGGTCAACAGTCTAGATTTACTAAATTTCCATGTTTCCTGTATGAGTGGGATAGCAGGAATCGAGAACAGCATTGGATAAAAAGAGACTGGCCATAGAGAGAGACTGTAACACCTGGAACCAAAAATGTAATTCGCAAAAGTCTTATTGACCCTCAAAAAGTTTACTTCCACCACTTCACATAAAACTTGGACTTATGAAACAATTTGTTAAGGCATTAAACAAGGAAGGAAATTGTTTTAAATAGTTGTGTAAAACATTACCGGCTCTGCCAGAGGCAAAATTAAAGGAGGGAATCTTTGTAGGGCCGCAGATTAAGAGCTTGATGAAAAATACAGAATTTGAAAATGTAATGGAATATAAGGAAAAACATGCATGGAATGCTTTTAAAGAAGTTGTACATAAATTTCTAGGGATTTATAAATACACAAACTATGTTGAGATCGTTGAAAATGTGCTGGAAAAATTCAGGATTCTTGGTTGCAATATGAGCATAAAAAATTACTTTTTGCATTCCCATTTGGATTATTTCCCGGAAAATCTTGGGGACGTGAGTGAAGAGCAAGGTGAAAGATTTCATCAAGATATTAAAGAGATGGAAAAAAGATACCAGGGGTGCTGGGATACAAAAATGATGGCCGATTACTGTTTGACATTGAGAAGAGATCTTCCTTTAGCTAAATATGACAGAAAAACAACCAAAAGAAGCTTTTCTGAAAAAAGAAAGCGATTTTTTAGTAAGCGTAAAGAATAAATAACTATTTTTAATAGTTTCTATATGTATTTTTTGTATATTTTTGTATTTTTTTCTTTACTATATTATAAAACTAGCCATAAGTGAAATAAATCGTGTTTTTTTCTATGTTTTTAAATTTTACTGGTGTGAAAAATAACCTTACGTGATGCAAAAAAGCTAAAAGCAGATTTGAAATCAGCGCTACCCAATTACTAGAAAACAGTTAAAATTTTTAAATCGACTTTCAAAGTGTTAAAAAATGCAGGCCTGTGAATTTACCTGCATACTGGGTTGTTCCAGTTATTTTTAAGAAAAATGCTGAAGCACTGAAATTGATTTAAATTGTGTGTCATCTTTCGGTAATATTTTCAGCCCCCTTCCTGGTGCTTAATGCGAGATAGTAATAAAATGTAAATTTGCAATGACAGGGCTCATTAAGTAGGGTGAACAACTTGAAGGTTGCATTGTAAATTTCAAGTAAATTGCAATGATAGTTATTAAAAATTCCGTATTTCACATATTTAAGACCTACACACCCCGAATCGGTCCTAAATTAGGGTCACCCTAATTTGCATACAATGGAAAGACGAGTTTGGTGAATGAAAGTAAGGTAGTCGCACTTCAACCTTCGAAGTGTGCAGTCGCTGACAGTGACAGTAAATCGCTCCTGTCAGTATTTCGATTTTCAAGAAATTTGTCAAAAAATAATTTTCATCGGTCAAAGTCAAAAAATAATAAAATTGTATTAAATTTCTATACAAATGGAAGCGCAAGGCGGGGGGTATGCCCCCCGTCCAAAGGACGTGTCCATACCCATGTTGGATGATGAAATTATGCCGCAGACGACTTTATCAGTAGAGCAGAGAATTGAAGCTTGCGAGAAGAGGATGGAAGCGAAATGGAAGAAATTACTGGACGAAAACAACGTTAAATGGATAAATAAAATGAGGCAGATGCAGGAGGATAGTTTCACGAGAGCAACGGAGGTTAGAGACTTAAATAAAACGATAGGGGAATTGAAACACGAATTAAGTAGGTATCGCACTAATCCAGACACAGACGAGCTAAACTTTAATGTAAATTCACAAATAGACGCTATATTTAACAAACAACAAACAAAACCAATATTAAATGATACTGAAAAGGCATCTGCTAGCAATCTTAATAATAAACAACTCGACATAAATGCGATAGTCATAGACAAGGCCGGCTCAGGCAAGGAATGCGATTCAGAGGTTGATTCGGACAGTAGCGAGTAGTGGTCTCGTCAGGTATCTAGAAAGACAAGAAAGAGATAAAATGTTAACCCTGATAACGCTATTACAAAAAGCAAGAAAGTAGCCGGTAGTTCTGCTTGGCCTAATTTACCAAAATCGAGCAACAAAGCCTTACAAAATCACTTGACACAGAAAACTTCACAATCTGTCAATACCCAAGCAGAGCTGCCAGCACGAGCAACGAACACGCTTAAACACGTCAAACCGGTCGTCAATGATGTACTGGAGACCAGCCCTCCCAAGTTGAGAGTTCCTCCAATTGTCATTAGAGATAAAAGCAAATACAATGATATTTTGGGATATTTGCGATCAGTCAAAATTGACTACGGTCGCGCTGTCACTGTGCCAGAGGGTGTAAAAATACATCCACCCACGCCGGTGGATTATCACAAAATTATTAAATACTTAACATTGAAAAATCTCTATCATTACTCGTTCAGATTTCAGGACGAAAAAGAGTTACATGTTGTACTCAGAGGGGTCCTGGAAACCTGGACAGAAGATAAAATAAAGGATGACTTAAAAGAATTAGGTTTCAATCCCACAAGGGTAATACGCTGACACAGTCGCAGCGGCGCTCCACTGCCTCTGGTGTTGGTTTTCTTACCGAGATCAGAAAAATCAATTTATGAACTAAGGTTTTTAGACCAAATGTGTGTTAAAGTCGAATCGCAACGTGCGCGCGCTACCATTTCCCAGTGCCATCGTTGTCAGCTGTATGGACACTCTCAATTTCGATGCACAGCTCCCATCAAGTGCCTAAAGTGTGCATTGAGTAATTTTTCTTACGAGTGCCCAAAGCCTCGCGAAGAAAAGGCCAAATGCGCAAACTGTGAGGGTGAACACCTTGCTAATTACATGGGCTGTCCTCGTCACCCGAACAATTTGCGCAAAAATGCGCCAACTAACAACAACAGCGCGCCAAGGCGGAACAATACTTTTAAATGGGGTCAGCAAGACAACAGTAAACTGGCTAATGATGGCAGTGGGAATAGAGCAGACCTCCCCTCACAGGGATCGAAAGCAATGCCAAACGCACTGGAGTCAGCGTTACAAACCACAATGCAAAGCTTCCTTGCACAGTTTTCGAAAATAATGGAGACTCAATTGAAAAATATCGTGAATACTTTTCAGAAAACCGCTGGTTAAATGGCGGCGCAACCGGAGACGGCATATTTGAAAATCGCAACTTTTAACGTCAACAGTATAAAGCAACGGAGATTCGAACTTATAGATTTTGTTGAGAGAAACGAGATAGATGTGTTTCTTATCCAGGAGACTTGGCTAAAGGGAGAAAGGTTTTCGTTTCCGAATTATACGGTGTTCCGAAACGATCGCCTAAATAGACGCGGGGGCGGAACCATGATTCTGGTCAAGAAACACATTTATGCTCAAGTTGTGCCAGGACCTGACAATTGCGCCCACATCGAAGGGACATTCATTTCAATAAAATTTAAAAATAACCAACGCGTTCACCTGGGATCGGTTTACTGTAGCCCGTCGGTAGGTTTCACAGGCAATTGTTTGCAAAAGATTTTTAATAATAATAATATAACGATTATAGGGGGCGACCTCAATGCAAAACATACGGTTTGGGGTTGTAGGTATACTAATCCAAGAGGCCGCACCTTATACAATTTTTCAGACCATCTAAATTACCATATTCTACCGCCGGAGGACCCCACTCACTGCTTTGGGCGTGGTCTTCCGGATATCTTGGACATTTTTGTAATAAAGAACGCACTGCAGATGTCACAGCCAGCGGTTGTTTGTGATCTAAGTTCTGACCATATACCGGTGATAGTCGAAGTGGGCAATCCGCTTGAGAGAGGCCGAGGTTTTGTTACTCACACCTCAACAAACTGGTTAAGATATAACAACATTATGAATAATATTGAGCAGCTGCAACCATTGCGTGGCTCAATAGATATAGATAATGCCGTAAACAAGATTACAAACCAGATAAACGAGGCGTTGGTACAATCATCTGTTACAAAAGTGTCCGGATATTCAAAATACGGGGCTTTAACAGACAATATTAGAAATCGCATTAGAGTTAAAAGTAGATTGAAAAATAGGGCGTATCGAACTGGAGATCCTCGCATCAAGGCGGAAGCCAACAGAGAGGCAAATTTAATCAAGCAAATGCTGGTAGAAAGGCAGTCGAATCTGTGGGACGACAAAATCGAAAGTTTATCTATAGAAGACAATTCTGTCTACAAAATGACAAGAACTTTGATTAGAGGCGTACGCGCTCCCATGTCATACCTGAAGAACCAGGACACAGGCGAAGTTCTGATTGATGCTATGGATAAAGCTGAATTGCTCGCAGACAACCTCTTCGAGCAATTCAGCGAAAATCCAACCAACGATGCGACTCGTGATGAGAGGATCTTCAGAACAATACAAATTTTTAGAACGATAAATCATCCGCTGCAGGACCTTCCTCGAGTCACTGTAGACGAAGTAAAGTCCCTAGTTAGTGTCTTGAATATTAAAAAAGCCCCGGGTTTTGACGGTTTAAGGAATGCGGCGTTGCGAAACCTACCAGACCGAGCTTTGGGGAATATAGCAAACATATCCCAGGCTATAATCGAGGAACGCCATTTTCCGCGCTCCTGGAAGCACCCCAAAGTCATATTAATACATAAAAAAGGCGAGGACCCAACGATGCCATCGAGTTACAGACCGATTAGTCTGTTATCCAGCCTAGGGAAAATTGCCGAGAAAATAATTTTAAGTCGTCTAAATGACTTTGTGTTTGCACGCAACGTTTTGCCTAACGAACAGTTCGGTTTTCGGGCCGAACATTGCACAGTTAGGCAAACGACGCGTTTAACATCTAATATTGTAAAAGGCTTTAACAGGAGAGCGCACACGGGAGCGGTTTTCTTCGACGTAAGTAAAGCTTTCGATAAGGTATGGGCATAACGGTCTGTTACTAAAGTTGATAAGGCTCGGAGCTCCGAACTACCTCGTCAAGGTAGTTGGCTCGTTTCTTGAGAATAAGTTTTGCGGTCTCGTCAGAAAACGCACTTTCATTGACAAAACGCATCAGGGCGGGAGTGCCGCAAGGCTCACCTCTCTCTCCGATGTTGTATAACATTTACACTCATGATATTCCGCGAGATAGATTCACGCAGCTCTATCTTTTTGCTGACGATACAGCAATTACTTCAACTGCCAAATCACCGCGCATTGTCGTCAGCCGGATGCAGCGTGACGTAATCGAGTTGGAAAAATGGCTTTCGGCTTGGAAGATTCGCCTGAATCCTACTAAGACGAAGGCCATATTTTTCTCGAAAAGCCGCGTACGTCGGCCTGAAACAAGGCTCAAAGTCAACAGAGTCCAAGTAAATTGGTGCCAGGAAGTGAAGTACCTGGGACTTATCTTTGACCAAAGACTGAACTGGAGGCTCAATTCAATAAATAGAGTGAAGCTTGCACTGCGACAGTTAGGCTCTATCTACCCCCTGCTTCACAGGCGGAGTAGACTTGCAAATAGGACAAAGGTCAACCTCTACAAGGCATTGGTCAGGCCAGTTCTCACCTATGGTGCACCTTTGTGGTGCAACATAAGCAGAGCGGAACTGAATAAGTTCCAGGTAATTCAGAATAGGGCGCTGAAAATTATCGCAGATGTCCCGAGGTACACTATGAATCGCGTGTTGCACCAGGACTTTCGCATACCAACTATTAATGAGTTCTTTTTAAAAATCATTACGAACTATTACGGACGTACGGACGTTTCGACAAACCCACTGATCACTGACTCACATACGAGAGCGAGACAAAATGCGACCTACAAATTACCTAAAGACTGGCTCCCCGTCGGTATATAGTAGAGAAGCACTAATAGTAGAGAGGCACTATCACATTCCTAGATAACGGATAGAGGCGCCAAGAATATGCAAACTAAAATCTTCAGTTACAACACACATAGCGCAGCATGCTTAATAAAGGCAACAGCCGATAGCAATAGTTTCCTTATGCGAAAGTACCTAAAAAGTAGCCGAGGAATCAAAAGATGTCAAAGGGATGCCCTGACGTAAAACCCCATTCATGAACCAATGTAGTATAGAAAGTAAGGTCGCTAGATGATAAGGGGTTGACAGGTGGGGGCTAAAAATATTAGAGAAAGATGAACAATAATTTAAATCAAAAAATGTCCGTGTGTCGGCCTTTCTTAAAAATTACCTACTTACAGAAGAAAGTATGAATTATATACAGGACTTTCGAACAACCCTGTTTACTGTAGGACCAGCAAACCGTTAATGTTTATGACAATTAGGTTGCTAATAGTCTTCTTACAGACAGTATTTTATTTAAGGAAATCAAGCTCAATATAATTATATAATAAATATTTTACGCCCTACAAAATACAAGTGTCACGAAACAGTATTTAGAGCTGATTTTAGGGAATAAACTTAATTGAATATTATTGCTTTTAAATATTAATATGTTTATTAAACCAAGTGTGTTTTGTTTTGATTATGAGCTTAGGAGGTTTTGGCGTATTCCTTAGTGTGATCCTTATTTTGACAATCTTTGAATTTTTATGCTCCCAAGGGCTCACAGGGTTCGAAATGAATTAAAAAAAAATATTCTCCAAGTTTTAAGTCTTAATATTAACCTGTGCTGCCTTGCAATGTATGCTTCCTATTTGAATAACATGGGGTTTTGGCATTGAATAATCAATATTTTATTCCGACCAAAGTGCTAAAAAAATTTCAAACTTGCCAGACTTCAACCCTATAATAGTAGCTATTCCTTAAAATTCTTAACTATTATAATTTTAGAGTCTCAGCTAGACGACAAAAATATTTTTCAATTTTTTTCAAAACTTGTTCAAAAATGATTAACAAGGGATTTCTTATTCGTATATTCTGCCCTGCTAAGACAAGTTGTCCTAAGTGCAAAATAGTTATTTTGAGATGGGACCAACTATTACTAGTTTTCGCTTGCACTTCTTAAATAATTGTTTAGCTGGAAATGAGACTTTTCTCTAATGTGTTAAAACTAATGAATACGTAATATGATTTATACTTATATACTATAAGCTGTTTGTATTATAAATATAACACCCTGCGTATGATTGCAGGTTTGGATTCTACTGGGAAAATTCTGAATTTTTTTTGTTTCAATATTTCACCTACCTGCAAGCGTTTCCGAGATAATGACAGCTCAAAAATGAAACACTTCCTAATTATAATTATTCCTACCTAATACCCACCAGTTGAGTCAAGGTGTTTTTATGACAGCGACCTAAGAGGTGTCAATTTTGAATTCCTGTTTAATTTTCTGTTGTCTGATTTCTAATTTGTTAACAGTATGGTTCATCTGATTAAGAAACAACGAGTTGAAATTTTAATAAGGAGCGGTTACGGAAATATGAAGATATCGCAAGATCAGGTTTGTCAACTTTTCAATGAATTATATGCAAATACGCCTCCAATAAATCAGTCAACGGTGTGTCGAGTGGTAGAGAAATTTCGAGAAACAGGCAATTTCAGGGAAGCCGCTAGATCAGGTCAACCGGGGGAGACAAAGCTTTGGATATCGTGATCTCGATACATGAAAATCCAACACAATCATCCAGGCCAATGGCAATGAATTTTAATATGTCTCATCAGTCAGTGAAAGGTTTGTTTAAGCAGGAGAAACTGCATCCCTACAAGATAAAGTTGGTTCACGAGTTAAACGAGGACGATTTTGATAGAAGAGCTGAATTTTGTGAGCTGATGATGGAAAGATGCAATAACGATAATAACTTTGCAACAGATATCATTTTCTTGACTGAAGCTACTTTCCATTTAAATGGCATTGTTAATAGATACAATTATCGTTATTGGTCTGCTGAGAATATTCACTGGTTTTAGGAACGTCATACTAAGAGGCCCGAGAAAGTTAATGTTTGGGCGGGCATAGTTTTCATAGATGGTAATTTGAATGGTGAAAATATTTGGACCTCCTCATAAACGAATAGGTATGGTTCCAGCAAGATAGAGCACCTACGCATTATGCGGCAAAGGTTAAATAATACAAAAGCGAACAATTTCTAGGACGTTGGATAGGCAGAAGAGGTGCTATTGACTGGCCAGCGCGATCCCCGGACTTAACCCCGCTTGACTTCTCTTTGTGAGGACACTTAAAGAACAAAGTCTACGTTAACCATCCAAATGACTTAGAAACTTTAAAGGTCAGAATAATTAGTGCTGAAATTCGGGCCATTCTAGAGGACTTCCTTTTAAACGTTGTAGACGGGTTCAGGGATCGACTGGCGCTCTGCTTAGCAGAAAATGGTGGTCATTTTAAACATCTAATCCAATGAGAAGATTTCACCTGTTTATTATTCCGATGTTAAGTTGTTCAATTTTCTAAGCTATTTATTTCGTCATTATAAAGTTTGTTACAATAAATAAGAATTTGAAATACAAAAAAAATCATAGTTTTCCCAGTAAAATCCATTTAAGAAAAGTAAGTTGGTCTCTATGGCAACCAAACCAGAAACGAGAGAAAAAATTCATGCAGGTAGAAATGTGGAGAATAATTTACTGGACAACTTTCATAAAGGTCACTTTCTCGTATACGAGGTAATTCGAAAGTTACAGGCATTATGTGCGACTTTTTTGCCACTCTGTATAAAAAACTCAACGAATAGTTTGGAACGCAAAAGACAAAAATAGCGATGGCTTAAGATAAATCAAAATAAATTCGTTGATGGCGTTTATTTATGTAAAATCGACTGGATTTTAGCTGGAATGATAGTTAGATATTATAGATAACGAAGCCTGCAAAGATTTAATATTTATTAGTGCAATACTTTCTGTCTCTTCGAAACATTTCCTGCATTCAGTTCTTAATTTAAGTTTACGCAAGGAATAAAATTGATGATTTAAAATAATATCCGCAGTAAAAGTCCAAACATGGTTTTTCCATTAAGGAAAATATTAAATAAATATGGATTTATTTCGTAAAAATATTCTGGCCCTTATTTTTTGTGACTGCTTTCACTTTTCACTCCAAAGCAAGGAAAAAAGGCAAATCCGTATTAAGTGTAATTTAAAATCAATAATAACCCAATATTATTTAAGAAATATTGATAAGAGTATCCTTAAAGTAATAATGTAGGTATTTTGTTGTCGATCGAAAATCGTGGGAAATTTCCTATTAAAAATGGAAATGTCCTTGTAATCCAACCCAAGCCATAAGTGAACAAAAATACAGAGTACCTCTAAAAACTCTGTCCAGAATTAGTTCTAGCATTCGATTAAGACCTTGTAGACACACCAATTAGAGTCTTATTAAGAGTGTTAACTAAGATTATGATCTAATTACAAAAATAATTACATCTGTTTCAGAATGGAAATATATTGCTTTATCAATGTTTTCCATTGCCACTGCGATGCTGTGCAAGGAACAAGGAATCACAATCGCCGGAGTCTGTGCTACCTACGAAATTTTCGTTATTCAAAAGGTACGTACTAAAGGGTTAGGCATTTAAATGATCCAGGGCTTCGCTCAAATCTATTGGAGTTTGGCCAATAGAGATACCAATAACTAATAGACGCTAAAGGCAACGCCTGACTTGAAAAATAGGGATCCAGAATAAGAAAGGGTTAGGCACTTAGACCATATTATAGTATATGGACTGAACGTTCCCTATCCCATTGCATTGTTTCGCCCCAGCAGTGGATCACTTTGGATTAAGGCGCAAAGGAACGTATAATCAAAGAGTAACTCCACTAATTAGTGAAATCACTCGTTGATTAAATGGCCTTTTTGTGATCTGACATGACGGTTATTTTGAAACTGGCATACAGTAGAAACGCGAAAATAATATTGGTAGATAATATAAATTAATTGATAGTGTGTTACGGTTCGAAAATTGCATTTTTACAGTTTGGTTATCTATGTTAAGTTTTCTGTTTTAACCTCTTAAAGTACCTAGGTAGACTCTCACCTTAAATATTAATTGCTAATTAAGTTACCTGTAATAGCCAATATTTTCATTATGTTTAGTTTGAAACCTTTGGTGATGTTTATATTTCAGGAATGTTTTGTATCCTGTAAGACATAGCCAAGTAGATTGATTTCTTCTGTTCTTTGTTTCATACTACTCGTGGACAGGTCTTATTATAAATCCTTGTTTTATTTGATTAGTAATTAGTTGTCTACTTTTCAAGTTATCAATAGTAATAACCTCTTAACCTTGTGTATGTAAGATGTAGGTCAAATGTTTTGACTGCTGTGATTTAGTGTCAGACTGACGTTTCTGTGGATTTTCACGACCACATCTGGTTAATTTTTGCGGTTGCGACTGGTTGACGCGGTTTGTCAAGGTTTTGTTATTAAATGGGGTTATAGTTTTCCTAGATAGGTATGACTAATTTGTCGACGATTGTTTCGGTAACTATGTATATTGAAGAGGAAATGTTATCAGCCCTTTCCACAATAGACACTTGAACGGAAAGCACCTTTGCGGATGTAGCTCCCGAATTTTAGTATTTTTGGACAGGGAAGGCCATCTAGTGCCGATAAAACACCCACAAATATATTAACAAAGGGTATGGCTTTGTAGTTTGCCTATTCTTTGGGCGGAATGCCGATTAAAATGCTTCTCCATCAACTTCAACAAGCGGTCCTAAACGTCATTTGGTGGATTGGAACCCTCGTTAGTTATTTAAGGTTTTTTTTTTTGTAGGGGCTAAAAGCTCAAACTGGAGTACTAGTTTTTCTATTGGAGTTGCCTGGACGCGGGACGTGTAAGTTGCCATGTATTAATTGAATTTTTGGAGACTAGCAGTGTAGCAGTATCCATGTTGCTGTTCCAGGGACCATGTGTGTATGTTGTATTGAAGATCGAGTCTTCATGAACTTTGGGTAGCGCATAAAGTTTGTGCTAAGTATCATTTTTCTTGAATATGTTGTAACATAGTAACAACTAAAAATCTTAATATTTTGTATTTGCGTGCGTATTGTTCTATATAAATTGTTTTCATAAAGTTTTGCGCTCATGTTATGTAAAGAACTTGTACATTGTCAACGTGTAGCGTACCGTCTACATAGCATTAAGACGTCACAAGAGTGTCTAGTAGTTTAAAACGTTAGATGGTCTGTTACAGCTAATTTCGTTGTAAATATAGTTACAATTTATTATTATAAAGTAAATATTTTTGTTTCCCGGTTAAAGGCCATTTGTTTCTTCAAATTTCAACGCTTGTAACTTTAACATTTTAACTTATCTACGCCCGAGTTGCTAGTATGCTTATCGAGTAACCACAGGTACTCGTAAGATTTTGTTTTGTACTTGCTCTTATGGTAAATTTAGTTAGTTGTGAGAGGTTCTTGCACAGACCTTGCGGAAATTCCAAGTCTGAGGCCATGTCCTGGATGTAGGTCTATGTGGCTGTCAGATCAGACTAAATAGTCGTTTCTTACAGTGTAGGTCTGACAGTTGCCATCTTGTGCAAGGCCCTGTCAAACAGGGTTTGACCTTTACTTATTCTCTTAATGATAACTTTGTAATTTAAACCTTCAGAACTTTTATGTCAAACCTAATACTGCCACTTTGTTATTACATTTCATTTATCTACCTTTAAGTTTAAGTACCTATTGTCGACCGAAGTAGGAGGAGCTTGCATTTATAAATCCAAGCAGCCAAGGGTCTAGCACGACATAAGAAATATATATTTGTATTGGCCTCTGCTAAAATTTTTTAAGCGCATTTGAATTGCGCCTATCTATTGATCGTTGTTTAGGGATTAATGAAATTCAGTGCCTAAACTAATATTCCAACATATTACCTCTGTAAATAAGTTCAGAAAACGAACATGCTAATAGCCTGAAAAACTAATATAGTTTTTCTTGCAGGTAAAACTGGAAGACATTAAGCATTTTCTGAAATCAGCAGTAACGGCGAAATCAAGCTACCATTTTCCAAAGTCCAACGCAGCAGCAAAACGGTTATTTGTACTAGCCGTAACAACGCTGTTACTTCTTTTAGCCAGACTGCAAGTAATGGGCTCGCAATTGCCCGTTTTTACTAGATTCGACAACCCAGCATCAGTAGCGGCGTCACCGGCAAGGCAACTGTCCTATCACTATTTGATAAGTGTTAATTTGTGGTTACTGTTATTTCCGTGCAACCTGTGCTGCGACTGGACAATGGGGACTATACCATTGGTGGAATCGTTTGTGGATCCGAGAAATCTGGCAACAGCGGCTACGTATTTGTTTTTGATGGTACTAGCGGGAACTGCGTTGGTGACCGAAAATAGACATCAGAGCGTTGTGCTTATAATGGTAAGTATATTAATGCCCCTACGCCTATAAATTGATAAATCGTCTGAACCTAAACCCTAACCTAAAAAACTAAATATCTAAATGATATGTTCTATCATCCTGTATGACTGCGTTCATAGGTTAAAGCTGGATTTATAAACTCGAAAAGTTGGCGAGGTCGAGGTTCAGTTGACGTTGGAAATAAGAGTTCAATTTAAATTGAAGGGAACACTCAGTTCAATTTATAAACTCAGTTCGTGCAGTTCGTAAGTTTCGAAAAGTTCCCGTGTAGTTAGAGATAACCAATTTTTATGTTCGGAGTTCGAGAGGTTCGTTTCGACCAATGAAGACGCCATTTTAATTTTGGTTAGAACAAATTGTCAAATATCAAAAATTTCAACCAATCAAACAACAACTTTTCGAACTTCGCTACTGACTTTATAAATGCCATATTCTAGACTGTCGAATATCGAACCTCACCAACTTGAACATAAATTCAACCTCACCAACTTTTCCAGTTAAATTCAGCTTAATAGACCTTTCTAAAAATTGGGTTTAAGTTTTATGAAAACGTTTGCACTTTAAGAATGCAGCTTATATTAAAAGCAAGACGGAAGTAAATGTCCGAGTGATCGACATTATTTCGCTATAATCGTTAAAATTAAGCGAATTAGTATATTCTGAAGTGGGCGCTCAGTTTGACTTCCAAGTTAAGGAACCACGAATTACTTTCTTTCAAACTCTATAATTTTCCTTCAATTAATAATAATAAGCATAGTAAAGTAACAATACTTCTTTTGGGAATCAAGTTGTTTTTTTAACTCCCAACATTAAAGCGTGGGGCTTTGACTTTTCCTCGGGTTTAGGTTATTTCACTGGTTGGTTTTTTATACTTTGCTAAGTAAATTAGACAGTTAGATCACATTTAATTTGGCGTTTATTCATCCAATTCGGCACTTGTTTACAAGATAACTCTTTAATACATGATTAATTACTAACTTTAATTACTAACTTTTATAACATTACTATACTTATTTCTTGGTGCTTTTATTTAAGCGAATGCAATTGTCATGTCTGACGGACGATGACACACGTTAGTTTTGGACGTACATGTATACCTTTGAAGGGGTTAACGTGCAGTGTCTGTCGAGGAACCGACAGCTTGCTCTGTCGCCAGAAAATCACGCCCCGCTGTCATTCGGATCAATCACAAGGTAACATATTTCGCGCCTTGTCTTCTAATAGGCTATTTATTGTTCCGCCATGTTTTCTTAGGACCAATTGTTATTTTCCCGTCTTGTGTACTGCGATATGCTTGATTTCCTGGCGGCAATTGAGAACACTTTTTTGCTTAATTAACTGTAGCGACAGGCCGCTGTTTTAGGATAATATTTGCAAGTTGTTTGTCTGGACGACAATATTATTCGTTCTGAAAACATTAAATGCATTTTGTTTCTCTGTTTCTCTCACCGTTGAGGAATTGTGTTGCTAATGGAATATTTTTATCTAGACAAAAAGTAGTATTGATTCTAAAAACATTGGTTGCATTTAATTTCACT
Source organism: Polydrusus tereticollis (assembly GCA_963920685.1). NCBI lineage: Eukaryota > Metazoa > Arthropoda > Insecta > Coleoptera > Curculionidae > Polydrusus > Polydrusus tereticollis. The sequence continues at coordinate 108,599,649 of OY987331.1, read as the reverse complement.
ATTTTTATTGCATTTGAGCAATCGTTTCTCCAACACTTCTTTATTTCAAATTATGCTCCGCATAATAGTAAATAAATTACTAAAAAGTTTTCCTATTTAAATTAACATGTCGAAGACCGGTACAGGACAATGACAGTCGACTTCAGTCATCGACGTCTGATGTTTTTTAGGGGTGCATTACCTTTTAGTTGACAAATAAATTATTTTCATTTTTCGTGCAACAATAATTCGTACCTAAATCCTAAAACTTTTTAATCATAAAATATAGTTCGATGAATTTCGGTACATAAGGATTCCTGATACAAAATTTCAAAGAATGTAAACCTAAAGAATAAGATGAAATGTTTTTTTTCATAAAAATATAATCCCATGGCATTAGAATGTTATTGGTTGCCATCTGAAGAGAGCTGTTAAAAACACCCAATAAAACGATATTTTAATAAGGTATAAGGCTCCAACATTTCACAAATAATATACCTACGCACGCTTTCTATGACAGTATTATTCCCTAGTGGGTGTTTTTCTTCCAGGACTTTTCAATTTTTTTGTTTTGCGGCAAAACGTTAACATATTACAAAGTAGAGGCGGGTTTCTGGAAAAAAACCCATTAGCAAAAGATTTCAATCATTTAAAACGCCTCCGCAAAATTTTCTAATAAACGTTTAAACTTTCCAAAGCGTTAAGGTAATTTATCAATTGTGTTTCTATTTTTACTTAGAGGAGAGACAAAATAATTAATTACAACCGCAGTTTCCTTTTACGAATATTAAGCAAATTTGGTCCGACACAATTTATGAGATTTCAGACAACGAACGTCGAAACATTCTGGTTGGTTGCCAAAACTTCGTTACTGAATTTACGTCCCATTACATTATTAAGATTTAGAAGTGCGGAAGGAAACACGTAATGGCCAAGGAATTTTTAACCAATCGAAAATCAAATTAAATTGGGCAGTGATTAGAACCACACAATACGAACTAACTCTATTACTAATAAATTTATTTAAAAATATTAATAATATAATAATAATAAACGTCTTATATTCAAAAATTAATACAATTAGCTACTTTTGTCATTGTGGTCAACTTAGGGTTTTCGCTCGGGTTTTCGCGTTGAGCCTAAAAAGAAATTTATATTCTCATATTGTATGTACAAGTTAAAATTGCAACAAGAGCTTTTGTCATCAATAAATAAGTAAAATAAACTTAATCGCTAAACCTAAGTGTTTTCCGTCGAGTAAGCTGTACAGGATATTGTAATAATTAAACAATAGGTACTGAAATCAAAACACAATGTTTGAAAACTTGGGATCACTGAACTTTTAATCTTACACCAAAGTTAAAAAATTATCCCGCTACAAAGCTTCTTCTGCAACACCCGATCTTGAAGACAATGGAACTATATACACCACCGATCAAGAAAAGGTCAACAAATTCTATGACTATTATACAGAACACTTCAAGGAAAGACAGCATAACAGTTTTGACAATGACAACAAAGAACACATTAACAGTTGGTACCAAGCCTTTTTTGACCACCAAGACATAAATCAACAAAACATAACTATAGATGCTAATGACTATTACCAAATAGTACACTCTCAAAAAAATAGCGCTCCAGGCTCGGATAATATTCCATGGACCATAGTAAAGCAGTTTGAAGTACCGATATATGAGCATATAATAAAAATCCTCGAATACTGTCTCAACAAAAATTGTTTTCCGAACCAGTGGAATAGAGGCACAATAATAAACATCCCTAAACCCAAAAGTGATCATAAACTAACAGAAAACTATAGGCCTATTACTCTATTACCAGTCATTGGAAAGATATATGAAAAAATCATACGTAACACACTTTCATTCATAACTAAGGAAAAAATACCGAAACATCAGTTTGGCTTTAAAGAGCAATGTTCTACAATACACCCTCTAACAATACTAGCTTCAAACGTTGAAACAGCCAAACATCAGAACCTCAAAACAGCGGCACTCTTTCTAGACATCGAAAAAGCCTTCGACAGCGTTTGGCACAAAGGCCTACTCTACAAGCTAAATGCTATCAAAGTTCCCAGATACATTATTAATATCATAAAAAACTTCTTGGAGAATAGGAAAATGACAGTGAAAATAAATAACAAAAAATCAGAAGAATTTACACCACAACAAGGAGTTCCTCAAGGCTCACCACTGTCGCCATTGCTCTACAACATTTTCTGTTACGATATATGTGAAACATCAGAATAGACCAGTTTAAATACATCCTCCAATTTGCAGATGATAACACATGCAAGATCAAGTACCGACGCCTCGACCAGGCTCCAACACTTAACAAACGACATAGACTCATGGTTTGAAAAATGGCGCCTAATCCCAAATCCTCATAAATCACAATACCTCCTATTTAATCACTCAATATAAGTTAGCTCACCCCATATCAATCTATTTAACCAGGCTATTGGACCAAAACCAACTGCAAAATATCTTGGTATCGAAATTGTCTCTAAACTTAATTTCAATAAACATACAAAAACAATTAAGAGCAAAACTATTAATCGAGTCAAACACTTTAGATCACTAACTGACAAGAACCAAGGAATAAACATACGAACAGCTTCAAAGATTTATAAATCAATATGCAGACCCATTTTGGAATATGGCCACGTATTATTTTTAAACCTAAAAGCTCCAGCAATGAAGAACATAGGGGACCAATAAAGTTCTTTTAATAATAATAATAATATTTCAGTAAAACTCCCTTGGCGAAAGAGAATAAAAAATCAAAGTATGAGATTTCTTTTCTATTCGTAGTAAACCTTAACTCTATTCTTATGTACTAGTGTTGCCCTACTATTTATATTATAATATATTTGGATGTTTATTTTTTATAACTACATAGGGAGCTATATACAAAGGATCGAACTTTGTGTTCACGTTTTCGTTAATCACTAAAGCCTTATCTCCTTCATTAAATTCTGTTTTGTTGCAATCCTTGTCAAATCTTTCTTTTCGCTTTTGTTTAAAATGTATCAAATTATTTCTTGCGTCATTGCAAGCAACTTGCAGTCTATATTTTAGTTCGTTTGGATATTTATCGAAATTGTGCAAAGGATCTATGATGCTAGTGATATTTGATGGAATTTGAGTAAATTTTCCAAATACAAGTTCATATGGAGTGTATTTGGTTTCAGTATGCACTTTATCTGTATGCTTTCATAACTGAATTCTTAAATATGCTCCTAAATGTTTATGCGAATCTTCTAAAGCACCAACAGTTTAATGATGATAAGCAGTAAAGTTTAGAGTTTTTATTTGTTATAATCTACACGATTCCTAAAATATATTAGCTATAAAGTCCTTGCCTTGATCTGTGACAGTTTCCTGTGGGATACCGTAACGCAATATAAAATTTTCTACAAAAGATTTGGCAACGCTGTAAGCTTCCTTGTTAGGTAAGGGATAACATTCTATAAATTTGGTGAGTTCACATTGACTAGTCAAATTATAGGACTTATTTACAGTATCAGTTTTGATAGGGCCTACTATATCAAGAAAAAAATTTTGAAATGCTGAAGTCGCTGTTGATGTAATTGTCATATCTTGCTTATTTAGCTAAAATATTTATGCCTTTGGCAATCATCACAATGTCTGACAAGATCATCTACATCTCTCTTCAATCCAGTCCAAAAATAATATCTTTTAATATTATTATACATTCTGTTTGTACCTCCATGTCCACTTGTAGGTAAATTATGAAAAGCATTCAGTATTAATTGTTTCATTTCTCTATTTATAACGCGCGTAACATTGCTGACAATGTTTATTTTAATACCGTTTCTAAGTAACTCGTCTTTGCATCGCGATATGCCTTTTATAAATTTACTATTAGACGTACTATTTACGTCTCCTGACGTAACTCCATTAGACTTTTACTACTGGGGGTATGTCAGGGACGAAGTCTTTAAAACGAGATATGCGAATCTGGTCGAACTTCAAAACAACATTAGACGCATTATAGCATCCATCGATGGCAAAACTGTTTTAAAAGCTACAAAACGTCGCAAATGTATTGAACAAAACGAGTTTAAATTTCTGAAATAAATGAATAAATTCGTTTTTGTTTTCATGGCAGTCTCGATGAAAACGTCAAAGGCAAACCATTTTTTATTTCCATGGCTGTGTTGATGTTTTTTCAAATTTAGGCCAATATTGCATATGAACTTTTTTATTCCGTATACGATTTGCAAACGTTTCGGTAAAAAATATACAGGGTGTGCCATTTAAAAAAAATACATTTTCCTCATTTATTCAGAAACGTTATATCCAATTGTTTTTCTGCTTTCACCATTTTGATTAACAGGAAAAATGCTACTACTTTGCTAATTTAACCGACTTTGTATCTCCAATAATAAAAAAGTTAGCAATGGTGCGCTCTTAATTTGATACACCCTGTATATATTATATATTTTATGCATTTTAAGATAAATCAAGGATTTTTGGTTAAATAATAATTCTTCTGCTATTATTGTTAGCGCTGATAGTACGTCAATAAAGTAAAACTTATGAAGATAATAATAACGCTAAAGTTAGTTAATTATTTAATTCCAAAAACTCACAGTTTCATATAAATTGACAATTTTTCATTTTTGTATTGGCGACACTCCCATGTCATATGCTTGAAATGAGTTTAAACGGAATCAAATAAATATTAAAATATCTCGTATAATATATCGTTCAATAATTCACTTGTTATATTTTGAGTTTTCTCGGTCGAACGCCGGCTTTATCAATTCACAGTATAACTGAGGCGCGACCTGTATTTATACCACTATGGTAATTTTGTGGATGAAAAACACCGAAAAAAAACTTCCTTGGTCCCTTTGGAGAAAAATAAAATTTATTTTGTTTACCCACGCCTTTTCATAGTAAAATCTAAACAACTTTTTTTCTTTCCTTTTACAGGGAACATCGCTACTGGTCCTGCCTTTCATGCCAGCTTCAAATTTATTTTTCCCAGTTGGCTTTGTAGTGGCCGAAAGAGTCCTTTATATGCCATCAATGGGTTTTTGTATGCTGATTGGTTACGGCTGGCAAGTTCTTGGCAAAAAGGCCGGCAAAAAGTTGGCCTGGACTTTTGTATGTCTGTTAATTCTGTCCCATGGGGCCAAAACGTACTTACGAAATTGGGATTGGGAGAACGAGTATACAATATTTATGTCGGGACTCCGGGTGAATCAGCGTAATGCCAAATTGTTCAATAATGTTGGACATGCCTTAGAAAGTCAAGGTGAGTAAAGTAGCATAAATTTAGGAACTTTTCAAAACTTGCTATTTTTTCTACGGTATTTTATGTTGTTGTTTAATAATAATTTTGAACAGAGTTTAAGAATAAACGGGTTTTTTAGATTATAGCAAGATAATTAATTCAGTATTGTGGTATGATGAATTATCGGTATTTTTATCATTTTTGTATTATTTATTATTTTTAATTCAATTATTTGAACAAATTTAAAATGTTTTTTTCTACTGACGTTTTATAATAACCCCTTTTTGATTGTCGTTTTGATTTGTAAATAACCCCCTTTTAGGCACAACGTGCTTAAAAAAATTTTAAGCACGCTGTGCCTAAAAGTAATTATTTACAATAAAAACTAAACACACACTATAATTTTACCTATTTATTATAAATATTAAAAGTACAGTTACTTATATTATTAAAATTAATGCTTGGGTAACCTAAAACAGTGCCTTGAGATTTTTTTTTTGTAAAATAGATGAGGAGTTTGAACTAGAAATAGAAAATGAATCTTCCACAGCAATATCAAATAAACCCATGTCACTAGTAGAGCTGGTAGAACATTCCGATTCATTAGATTTAATACGTTTGTTGTTAGCGTCCAAAGAATTTTTACCAATAATTTTTTCGGACATTTTTTTCTACCCGTCTATACCGGGTGTTGCATCGTCGAGCGGGACATAGGAAATCCCATGTAATTTTAAATGAGGTCAATTATTGGCTTCCCTAATTATTTTAGAGAAAAATTCTATTTAGGTTTATTAAAGAGCACTAAAACCCACATTCAAAAGAATAACTTTAGATATTTTTGATGAGCCCGTTTACGGGTTATCGCCGATTTCTTTTTAACTATTTCTCCTTTTTATGGCCCCGTATTTGCGGGCACCAGTCAAGGTAAAAGATGACTGTCAAATAAAGTTGTCATTTTGAGGAATATTTGAACATCTTCTTAAATCCTAAAGTTCTAACAATTTAATAGTATTAATTAGTAAAATATTGAAACATGTAAAATGTCATAATTAACCTTGTAATTGGATACTTTATTTTAGTTTTATTCAGATTAATTTGTACTCATAAATACACCTTTAATATTTTCGATGTACGAGTTTTTATAACAATAAAGCACACATTTCAAAATGACAACTTTATTTGACAGTCATCTTTTACCTTGACTGGTGCCCGCAAATACGGGGCCATAAAAAGGAGAAATAGTTAAAAAGAAATCGGAGATAACCCGTAAACGGGCTCATCAAAAATATCTAAAGTTATTCTTTTGAATGTGGGTTTTAGTGCTCTTTAATAAACCTAAATAGAATTTTTCTCTAAAATAATTAGGGAAGCCAATAATTGACCCCATTTAAAATTACATGGGATTTCCTATGTCCCGCTCGACGATGCAACACCCGGTATACCCCTCAGCCACGGCATTTGACCGCCAAGCTCCATGTCGCTTTAGCATCAATATATCTAAAGTCCCTGTATTGGAAAGTCTGGACACGAGCTATAAAGCCCGTGTGTAAGAAAGAGAACTCTGTGTCCTTTTCTATTTCCTCCTTTTAAGAATCTCTCCTGTCTCCTGTCATATGATCTCGCGATGTAAATAAACAGTTCGCGTTCGTTAAACGTCAAAGTGTTTTAAAAATGCCTACATGCAGCTATCCCGGTTGCAAAAATAATACCAATCATGGGAGAAAATGTTATATGGCCTTATTTCCCTCGGATGAGAACAGACGTGAGAAATGGATAACTAATGTTGGCCGAAAGAACTGGACACCATCAAAAAATTCATTCATATGCGAGGTATAATAACTTTTAGCACCATCGCGGATGGGGTGGTTTGTAATAGCAGTTTGAATTAAATTTCAGTTATGATAAGACAATTTATTTATTTTTTAATATTGTAATTGATTCATTCATAAGCTTATATTTATTAAAAGTGCATTACAGTCTGTGTCTTCTATAATTTAATTATTAAATATATTAAAATTAGTAGACGATTCAAGAATTAGTAAATAAATCCACATACATGTTATGTTTCCAAAAGCACAATATTTGTTTATAATATAGGTACATAACTGTGATTTCCTTAGCAAGTCTAAAAAATGATATTCCTTCGCCGGTTTTAGAAGGGCGTTCGGGGTAAGCTCCCGATATGCGACCTTTCTGCTTCTTTACTCCCGACATTAAAATCAAAAGAAATCCTATCTAAATTGTAAATAACCAAAAAAACAAATCACTTTTCACTTTAAACTGCAGAAAAAAAAAGGATCCGTTTGGTTTTCTAAAAGTAAACAAACGATTTGACAGATTGCAAATGCTGTGAACTTAGCTGCAAATAAGTCTTATCTGCGCTTCTCTTATTGGAACCGCCATTAACTTCTTAGCTCGAGGCCAACCAATCGCGTGAACGTCCGCTCGTGTCCAGACTTTCCAATACAGGGACTTTAAATATATCCACTCCAGAGTCCGCTAAAAAACTTGCTAAAGATCTTCGAAAGGAGTGGCCTGTATACTGTATATTCATTTGCCTTTGGAAGCCCCAAAAACTCAGCAATTTTCTTTGGTGTGGCTTCAATGGTAATAATGCCCACTGGAAGTCTGGAACATTTGGAGTTTCTATACGTGATAAAAAATCTTTTATGGGTTATGTGTGCTGGACGTAGTTGGGCGTACTTTTGGACAATATTCAAGAAGTTGATGCTGTCAATAGAGCCTTCGCTAATTACAAAGCTTCTTGCAACATTTGTTTTAGTGTTAGGAATGGTTATTTTAATTAAAGACTCCGAAATATAGATATTATTCATCTTTAAATATGCGAGTTCTTTTCTGCGACGTGCTCCAGAGATTTCCACAATAAGAATGACTTTGTCCAATAAATATTTCTTATCGTCTGCTTCTTTGGCAAATCTTTTTATTCGTTCCTTGGAGAAAACTTTTGACTTTTTGGGCCTGTAGATTTCCTTTTCAGAAATGCGATTAGGTTTATAAATGTCTTTATAGCAACATTTTTATTTAAATATACCATCGTTCAAAGCATTGAGTAAGTACTCAACAAAGTTGATGACTTATAGGCATCGGATAATCGTAAAAAATATGCCAAAACGACTTTTTCTGATGAGTTTTTTACCTTTTTTCTTCACAAAATTTTTGAATTTTTCGTATGTGCCCTCATACAAACTCCTTGATTTTTGAAAAACAAGGTTCACCATTACCTTATTTGCGGCATTTTCAATGTCTGAGTCTTCTAAATCACTAATTTTTTACTTAATATTTGCCGCAGTTTTTGACAAAAAAATTCTTTCGAACGTCAAATTAAGTGTCAGTTTTTTTGACATGAAAGGTGTAAATGAAACACAGGTAACAAAATGTTTGGTAAAATAAATTAAGTTTTTTATTAAAAAACGCCCGTAGAAAAAATATTGTATACCATTCGTTACAAGACAATGTCTTTTAGTCATTCTGGTGTTGCCCAACTCGGCTTCGCCTCGTCAAATTTTCACGTCGCGTGCCTAAATTACCCTTATTTCGTAACTTGCTGTATAAATTATAGAATATATTCAAATTAATACATATGGCTAAATTTTCTTGCTTTAACTAATATACATAAAATATAAAATAATTTAAAAATGTGGTTACCTACAAATCCACAACGTTGAGCAAACTCAAGTTAGTCTTTAACTAAAAAATTTCACTTGATATTGTAATCTTAAAAGTTGTACCCATTAACTTGATATATATGTATACAACTTAAACTACACTCGATTTAGGTAAGTCCCTCTTGGTGCCTGTTTTTGGTTGTACTTTCATACATTCCTTTTAGTTCCCCTGAGGATGAATATCTATATGATGGAAACATATAGGGACAATCGCTGAAATATATAATTTAAAAAATATATTATTTGTGGAAAAAGACAGAAGTGTTGTTTTAATTTATATTACTTACACTCCAATGCAAGTATGGACTACTTCTTCAAATTTAATTGGTATACTTTGTGCAGTTTAAGTTCTAGCTGTCATTTTTAATCAAACTTTTGAGTGAAGTGAATTTTTGTTTGCGAATAAAAATTAATTAAGTATCAAGAATAGAGCGGGAAGACGATTGCGATATTTTGGATTTCCAAGAAGGATTTATGACAGGGAAGAACATTTTGATACAATGGATAACATTGCATTTTACTCAGGATATTAGAACTTCATCAGTCTTATCTATTTCACAACACACATTTCACCTCCTCGAGTAATAAATATTTGCTTTTCCTCTTCAGATAGTTTCTTACGCAAGTCTTTTTTTTCTATTTTCATACAAACGCGAGATTCGGCATTTCTGTAGTATACTGTGGGACCACTTGAATGGAATTATACCCCTATATTCTCCCAGGCTTTATTTTTATCTTGTATTCCTGTTCTATTGATATTCCAGGATAAAAAATTTAATTCTACTTCGAATCAATTGCAGTGACGGATCAGTTGAAACCATAGAAACAGCCAAATAAAAAAAAAAGTCTTCTTCTTGTTTTACGTTAATTGACCCAGTCTGCGGTCAATTTTTTCAATGTTGCCAAATAGAGTCTCTTCAAAATGAAGTCGGCACTATTGCTAACTTTCTTATTATAAGAGGTGCGACGTCGGTTAAATTAGTAAATATTTGTATTTTTATGTACTGATTATTATGGCGGTGACAAATAAAAATTGAACATCAGAATCTAGTGATAATAACAAAAATATATTTTACTTTAATGAAATGGGGTATTTTTGCTATCACAAAAACAAAATTAATAGTTTTTGATTTATAACTTATAATTTTATAAAAATTTTATATTATAATTTTATTATTTATAGTAATGAATTACATACATTTTGTATAAATTGATTTAGTTGCCATTAACAAAAATAAAATATTATAGCGTCAAATTAAGTGTTCAATCAAATCACCTTCTACTTCTACACACTTTCGAGCACATTTTAAAACTTTCCTCGTAGCCTACAAAACTGTTCGCCCATCAATGTTATTAATACTGTTAATAATGGGATTCTTGCAGTTCATCAACATTGTTGTACTGTTTGTTATAAATTTCGTTTTTTAAAAACCCCCAGAAATAAAAATCGAGGGGAGTAATGTCTGGTGAACGCGGAGGCCATAAAATTGGTCCGCGTGTAGCTAACCAACGTTGTTCAAACAGTTCGGTAAGAAGATTGGCAACAACATAGGTATTATGCGTCAAAGAACTGTCGAGATAGGCCTTTAATATGGTATATGGTCGCCTGCGGATATAAATTAAAAATTTCATTTAAATGTAAAAAACTCATTAGATTTTCTTTTTGTATCAAATAATTATAGCAAAAATACCCCATTTCATTAAATAAAAATATATTTTTGTTAATATCACGTAATTCTGATGTTATTTTTTTTGTCACCGCCATAATAATGAGCACATAAAAATACAAACCTTTTCTATTTTAACCTACGTCGCATCTCTTATAATAAGAAAGTTAGCAATAGTGGCATTTAGAACAGGCTGTATATTTAACAGTTAATTAAACCATGAAGTCACACGGGTGGTGCATGAGACCAAGATGCAGATTACGTAAACCAGATTTGTTAAACTGGATAAAGTTCTTTAAACTTTGCGTACTGCCCTAAATCGTATCTAATTTGGTACTGATTAACTCATTTGAGTGACGATTAAAATAATAATGTTTTCCAATGTGCCAAAACCTACAACCTGAGTTAATCGGGTACTTAAGTACTTAGTACGGAAAAGGTAATCACAAGCAAAAGTAACGGCCCTGGCAGTACCTATTTTTTTTAAAGAACGTTAAAGATTTCTGGCGCTACTTTTATATTGTTGATATTTTAACTTCAATAATTCGATTCGCCTGTAAGGCTCACTTGTGTATTTTAAGAAACAGCAACAAGAGTCCAAACCCGGCCTGTATATTAAATTTATTCTTTATTATTTCTTTTCAGGAAAATTTGAAGACGCATTACAATTCTTTAAAACTGCCGTCAATGTGCAACACGATGACGTCGGAGCGTACATAAACGTAGGAAGGACTTACAATCACCTAAAAATGTATAAGGAAGCCGAAGAAGCTTACCTAAAGGCAAAATCCTTGTTACCCAAAGCTAAACCCGGGGAATCGTATCAGGCTAGGATAGCTCCGAATCATTTGAATGTATTCCTGAATTTGGCGAATTTAATTTCAAAGAATCATACAAGGTAAGGAGACCCTTTGAGTTTGACCTAGATGCATCAGGATGTCGATATTTTAAGTGAAAGGTTTGGTTTTTACGACGGACCCTAAAAGTAACCTGGTAGTCATAATAACGAACTTAAGTTTGTACAATCAACGTCTGTGACTCAAAATTCTTTGTATCGATTTGAATGAGAATTAACAATTACTGTTTTTAGATTCAGAACAGGATTTTTTAGGCATTTGTGTGTGTTGGTTTTATACAATGAGTGCTAAAGAAAGTTTATATACACACCTTATATTTAGTTTGATTTAAAATCAATCACGTTTCATCGTAGTTGTAGTATTTGGGATATCGCGCCTTGAAGTTTTTAGTTCAGTGAAGTAAAAAAAAATATGCCCGAAATCTTGCAAAAACACGCTTTTTGGTAAAAAAGTAAAGGACTTCGCCAAATTGTTTAAATGCATTATAATTGGGGGGTTACGAGAAATTATTGCGCATTGTACAGGAGGTCCAGTTTTCGTGTGTCTCCATATACCAGTTCCCTTATTAGAAAAGATAGAAAGATGGGGTTGGCGGCTTCTATAATTTTAAAAAACTTTCATTGCCGCAAACGAAATTTTCATAGCACTGTCAGTTTCTAACATACAGGGAGATTTTGAAAATTTGTCATTTTTGATGCTTCCCTGTATCTCGATTATTTGATAACTTATCATTAAGGTAAAAATGGGTTGTTATTGAGTTCTCTTATGCAGAATTCAATGGCGTAGCTAGTTCTTTTCTAAAAAGCTTTTTTTGAGTTATGACCCAAAGTTGTGTTTTTTTAATCCAAAATACAGTAAAAACCTCCGACCGCCTCTATAAAGTGAGCACCTGCGACGACCGGTTATGAATTCCCCATATTTAAAAATGGAAATACCATTGTTTTATACTCCTCTTTATCGACCCATCTGTTAAACGACCGCGGGCACTCATCATTGGAATTTTTAGTAAATATTGATGCTAAAGACACCCTTTATTAGGGGCAATAAAACCCGGCCCGACAATTTTTAAGAAATATAGGTGCATACACTAATTACTTTCTTGCAGGCGAATCCATTCAAATTGCTTTAAGGGCTGATAAACCGGTTGTTAACATTAGTTTTGTTTTGAACAGTTTTTGGGTGTTTTGTTGGAACTAACGTGAACATTTAAAGATGGCGGGAGATAGGAAATGCCTTTCATTAAGCAAAAAACTTGAAATAATCGGGGACAGTAAAAAAGTTGGTTTAAGTACCCGGAAATTGACTGAAAAATTTAAAGTGGGTAAGACTTAAGTGACTATGTTGCTTCAAAATAAAGCAGAAGTTAGATATTTGTTTCAAGAAAGTTGCAACGGTGAACAAAAAAGAAAATTTCCCAAAACCGAAGGACTGGCAATGGACCATGTTGTTCCTAACTGGTTTTGTAGGGCACGAAACAAGCACTTACCAATATCCGGGCCCATAATTAAAGCAAAACCCCTAGATCACTTCAAGGCATTAAATAGATGGTTAGAAAAAATCCGTCGTCGGCAAATATGTGTCAATATCGAGAGGTTACCGCATGGAAAGAAAAACTATTGACTATTTTAAAGGATTATGCCATAACGGACGTACATAATGCAGATGAGACAGGTCTCTACTATCGTGCATTGCCAACAAAAACATATGCATTGAAAGATGACAAATGTACTGGAGAAAAAACATCAAAACAACGATTTACACTTTTGTGCTATGCAAATATGGAAGGTAAGAAAGAAGAACCACTTAGGTATAATAAGCAAAAGTAAAAATCCTTGATGTTTTAAGGGCGCACATATCAATGAATGACCTTTACAATGGGTCTCCAACAAAAAGGCGTGGATGACAGCAGCCATCATGACAACATATTATTAAAAAGCTTAAGATGTATGGCTTTAGAGGTACCTATATCATTTAAATGGTTTAAATCATATTTATCTGAAAGATCTCAAGTAGTATTGTTAAATGGTAAGAAATCTATTCAGATTCAAGAAATAGAAAATAATATTACGATAACCAATACCTTGATATGGGTTTCGGTGGCCTGGCGCAATTTATCCCCATTGACAATAAAAAAATGCTTTATAAAGGCTGGATTTATTTGTAATAAAGATAATATTGACAACTACGAAGAAGAAGATAATATTCCGCATGAGCAACTGTTTCCTAACATTAATAGCAAATTTGTGAACAGAAAGTGCAGAATTGACTATCATCGAGTGTATTGGAGAGATACAAGAAACGGATGAAACTACTTCCAACTCTGCGACAGACGAAGAGGAACCTGAACTTGCTCCAGTATCGAAAATATCAAGCCTATCTGAAGCCTGCGCAAGTTTGAGAGGCTTAGAAAACTTTCTTAATAATGTTTACAATTTTGGCAAGTCTAGAAATATTTCTCAATTGCTATTAAAATGTGAATCAGAATTTCATAAAAATAAAATAAAAAATATGAAGCAATCATTAATACCTGATTATTTTGAAAAATTAGAATTTTAAAGCAAACATACAACACATTGTATAATATACAGGGTGTTATGGAAATGACTTATTATATTTTAAGGGGCCACTCCTGAGGTGGTCTAGAGTTACACTTGATAGTTTTTTTTTCTAAAATCGGAAGTATTTTGAATTTTGTAAAATACCCTTAAACCGGACTATGTGCGCCTTCCATGATAGTTCAATGCCCCTGAACACATGTGTTTTTGACAAGACAACCTGCTGGAATGGTAATTGTTTAGTTTATTGCAATTAATGTTGAATTTTGTGCTAAAATTTCGTATATAGACTAATTGAGGGTAGCTGATCACAATTTTCCTTTTGCGTTTTTACGGCAAATGCACTGGTTTTGAGAAAAAAATGTTAAAGTTTTTCACTTACAGGTTAGGGTATTCTTTCCTTTCAATTTCCTAGATTTTATGGTTTTCCCTTCAAAATATGTGATAAAACTTTCACCAAACTATCTGTTCATAAAATAAGAGCAACATTTTAGCAAAAAAACAATGGAAAAGGCACAAATTTAATTAAATTCGTTGTTAATACGCCGACAAAGTAGAACCGTCTCTTTTCAGATTCATTGCACTCACGTTGCCAGATTGTTCTTCTTTTTCTTGTAATTATCAATGGCTTCCATCCAGGAGAATGATATGCTAGCTCGAGCCAATAGGATTCATTCAATTAATAAAAATGAATTGACAAGTATAGGCAATTTATAATACACTAACAATCTGACAACATGGGTGGCCAGCTGTCAGTGAGCCCCCGTCTTTTTCCAGATAACGTAGAGTTTTCTGTTCGCTTACAAGTTATCCCGTTTTTCAGAGTTTCCTTGTGGCATATTTCGTTTATTTCAACTCAGAAGTGTATACTATGACTCCGACAAGTAATATTTTATTGGAAATAAGCAACATTTTAGGATTACATGCAAAATAACATACCGGTGAGTTAGAAAAACTTTAACATTTTTTTTCTCAAAACCAGTGCATTTGCCGCCTAAACGCAAAAGGAAAATTGTGATCAGCTACCCTTAATTAGCCTATACAGGGTCCTGCAATAGTGCGTCAGGCTTCCATAGCTCCTATACGAATTTAGTTAGGAATTTCATTCATATGCTAACTTATACTGTATCATACGGGGTACTTCAGGAAAATATTTTTTTATATACAGGGTAGCCCAAAAAAGTGTGGACATAAAAAGTTTTGATTTTTTAAATGGGATACCCCATATTTTTTTGCATATTTAGATTTATGCTATTGTCCTTTATAAATGCCTAAAATTTTGTTTGATTTGCTTTTTTAGTTTAAGAGCAATCAATTAAAAACTAAAAAAAAACATATTTTGCAGTCGTGAAAAAAATATCAAAAAAACAATCTAAAATTAGTTTTTCAACCACGGTATGAAGTGAGTTTAATGACAAGAGGTTTAAAGATACTATGAATCGAATAGTATTTATCTATTTTATACAGGGTGTTCATAATATGGTTTCAAAAATGACACATTTCAAACCTATTTTTCTCAACTTTTCCAAATGGAACACCCTGTATATTATTTCGGTATTTTATATAAAATACACAAGCAATTTTTTTTTGTAGTTGAAGCATATAAGTTATTTCCAGCCGTTTTCGAAATAAATGCAAATTTCATAAATTATGTTGATTAAACAGAGTTTATTTTTAAAATTAAGCGTAGGCGACTAGACTAATATTTAAAAACTACAGTAATTGTTCAAAATGTCTTCCATTTTGTTCTGTGCACAAGCCAACACGCTTTTCAAAAGATCTGTTTACTTCTCTTAACATTTCAGGGGAAATGCTCGCAAACACGTCTCTTATCCTTTGCTGCATATTATTAGCAGTTGTAGGTGGATCTTTGTAAACAATTTGTTTTACGTGTCCCCATAAAAAAAAGTCTAGTTTTGTAAGATCCGGCGATCTAGCTGGCCAGACCGTGGGTCCATTTCTACCGATCCATTGGTTCGGAAAGGTATCATCAAGATAATTTCTTACCTCCCGTGAAAAATGTGCCGGAGCACCATCTTGCTGAAACCACATCCTATTTCTTGTATATTGCGGAACGTTTGCCAATAAACCTGATAAATCATTGCGTAGAAAGTTTAAATACATGGGTCCATTAAGATGACCTTCAAAGATATGAGGACCTATCATAGTTTCACCAACAATTCCACCCCACACATTTAATGACCACTGATGCTGGTGATCGATTTGTCTCATATATCGCGGATTTTCCGTGGAGTAATAATGAAAGTTATGTCTATTTACACTACCGGCGTTATGGAAGGTTGCTTCGTCGGAAAATAAAACATACTTGAAAAACATTGGATCCGCTTGTATTTTAGTGCTTGCCCAGGCACAAAATTCGGATCGATTTTGAAAATCTCTATCGCTGAGCGCTTGGAATCGATGCTTTTTTAAAATCCGTTGCACAGATCGTTCACTTATACCTGTTGCGTTACCGATTTTATTTTGGCTTACGTGTGGATCTTCTGTGACTGTCAACAACACCGCAAGTTCATTTTCCTCGTTAGTAGCCGTCTTTGTTCTTTCTTCTTTTGTATACACAACATTTCCTGTTTCAACAAATCTTAGTAATAATCTTTTAAAACTTTTTTCTTCCGGGCGCCTTCTCTCTGGATAACGTGACGCATAAATTCTAGTTGCTAACAAGCAATTTTTTTCGCTCTCGCCAAGTACAAAAATCATATCGACCAACTCATCTTTATTAAAATTCATTTTAATTTCTTATAACTTATTCGCCCGATATTACACCTTTTTAAAATGAATTAAAGAACTTGTCAAACTAAGTATAAGAATCCATGTTTTATTTCAAAGCCTACTATGGGCTTTAGGGATAAAACTTACTAATGAACCTTTTTGCTGGTATTTCAATTGAAATGTTAAAAGGAAAGTAAACAGACCTTTTCAACAACATGTTGGCTTCTGCACAGATCAAAATGGAAGATATTTTAAACATTTGCTATACTTTATAATTATTAGTAGGTGTAGTCGCCTACGCTTAATTTTAAAAATAAACTCTGTTTAATCAACATAATTTATGAAATTTGCATTTATTTCGAAAACGGCTGGAAATAACTTATATGCTTCAACTACAAAAAAAAATTGCTTGTGTATTTTATATAAAATACCGAAATAATATACAGGGTGTTCCATTTGGAAAAGTTGAGAAAAATAGGTTTGAAATGTGTCATTTTTGAAACCATATTATGAACACCCTGTATAAAATAGATAAATACTATTCGATTCATAGTATCTTTAAACCTCTTGTCATTAAACTCACTTCATACCGTGGTTGAAAAACTAATTTTAGATTGTTTTTTTGATATTTTTTTCACGACTGCAAAATATGTTTTTTTTTAGTTTTTAATTGATTGCTCTTAAACTAAAAAAGCAAATCAAACAAAATTTTAGGCATTTATAAAGGACAATAGCATAAATCTAAATATGCAAAAAAATATGGGGTATCCCATTTAAAAAATCAAAACTTTTTATGTCCACACTTTTTTGGGCTACCCTGTATATAAAAAAATATTTTCCTGAAGTACCCCGTATGATACAGTATAAGTTAGCATATGAATGAAATTCCTAACTAAATTCGTATAGGAGCTATGGAAGCCTGACGCACTATTGCAGGACCCTGTATACGAAATTTTAGCGAAAAATTCAACATTTCCACTAAAGAAAACAATTACCCAAATCAGCTGTTTGGGTCATTGGCGTGTAGGTGTTTTGGACCTAAATTTTTGAAGGCATTTTTCTCGAATTTCTAGCTTCGAGCGCCATTTATAGCAATTTTTCCCCAATTCGTCTCGACCTATATATTTACGGGTTAAAAAATAATAAGTCATTTCCATAACACCCTGTATATGTTAGTATGCACGTGCAGTATATACATATTGGTAAATCGGTTTCATCTCACTTAATTTTAGTGCGCTGATAAATTTAAACAAAAATATTTAAAATTATTTGCATATTATGTAGATACTTATTATTAAACAAGCACTGCGAAATGCAGACCAGTTGTTTTCATTTTTCTCTATTAACCGACCAATATTTGATTCCCCGAGGGTGGTCGCTATTAAGAGATTTTACTTTTTACTGTATATTAAACTACTCGCACATGCGATGAATAATCGCATGAATAACAACATATACCCCGGTATCACAATAATTGTCAGTTACTCATTTTTATCGGGGTATGCAAGACGTAGGGGGAACGCCAATTTCAGTGGCGTGTCATTTTAAATAATAATATGTCCGAATTTCTCAATCAACAGAAAATCTTATATCCTCTTATACATAAAATTGTTTACACTGTTTCCTCATTACTTCAAACCACTAGTCTCTATTAAGCATGGTCTTATATTCTTGACTTCTTCGAGCCGCTTGTCACAATTCAGTATAGGTCTCGATTGCGACATTCCGAATCTTAGAAATGTAATTGGGTTGTTTTGAATTACCTGAAGCAAATTGAGGCTAAACATTTTAAATTTACGATTGCAGATGCCCAACTGAAAAACATACTATCCCTGCTTAACTAATTCATTTAGAAATTTTTACCCTAATGTTAATTTTGTTAGAAATGATAGATTATACTGCTAAAAATCTCTCAGATCATTACGGAAATACCATCAATAACGGCAATATATTTTTCTTTCAGGCTTGAGGAAGCGGATATGTTATACCGTCAGGCTATCAGCATGAGAGCGGATTACACCCAAGCATACATTAACAGAGGCGATATATTGATAAAGCTAAATAGGACAAAGGAAGCTCAGGAGGTTTACGAAAGAGCTCTTTTATACGATAGCAACAATCCGGATATATATTATAACGTAAGTATTACGCAAATTCTTTATGAAAATCCGTGCTCTCTTTTCCCGATACTTTGGTTTAAAAGGATATTTTTGATTGAAAATATAAGTATTCTTTTTATTGGACAGCAAAATTTTGTTCAATATGATTTTCATTGATGTTTATGACTTATATGGTTTTAAATCCCAGCAACGAAAGAATTTAGCATACAACTAGATTTCAACAAATTTTTGGAAATACTAAACACTACCACTTCACTGTACATTAAATGTGTTTCAGAATACGGAGTCTTAATGTAAAATAATGTGTTTTGTATTTTTGGGGTTTTTATAGAACAAAAGCAATTGGATTCCAGCCATATCTAATACTGCGTAGATTAGTTGTATTGTGTCATCCCGTTTCCACTTTATTGCTAAAATGTGAGGCCCATTTTATATCATTTTGTACGCCCTAAGAAAACAAACTTAACTTGTCTTCCAAAAATCGTACGGTGCAGAGGGTGGTATAAGATAATTTTGCAAAACTTGCTAAAATAATTTTTTTGCGACTTTTACATTTATGTCACCTGGTCATCAATCTACTTACGTCTATTCCAATATTTTAATAAGAAATAATATTTTCCTAATGTTAAAAATATCCCGCGCCATGATTTTTTAGAAAGCGCCTAAATGAATAACCGCTCAAGCTGAAACCCCACAATATTTGTAATATACTTTAACTCACTATAAATCGAGAATCCTTTAAATAATCAAAAAAAGTGCTTTTTCCGAAAATTGATCAGAAATATTGACATTTTTGATAAAAGTTTTAAAAGAAAAAGTCAATATTTCCTTGCACTTAGTCATTGCTAGGTAGGTAACCGAAAAGAACTGTTAGGACATATTTATTTATCTACTGTAAAGAAATATTATTTC